>JAEAOA010000316.1:892500-1552689 GCA_016746295.1 Potamilus streckersoni | reverse complement strand
CCTTGTTAATGACTAGTTCTGGCATAATTTCAAGTGGTATATCATTAAACCCGTTTTTGTTAATCATATCCGGTGTTGGTGTTTCTCTTACAGCAGCTTGTAAAAAAGTTGAACCTAAAATTTCGATAAAAAAGCACGGCTGCTTAACATCAATTATAACTTACAAAAAACTACTTGATCAAATAAGATCTTACCTACGAGGAGTAAAATATAGTATGGACGATTTAATACGTGAATTTCGTATTATTGACAACATGTTAACAGATATTCTTCCCATGAGGATCAGCAAATATGAGAAAGATTATCAAAAGAAGTATGATATAACATAAAATTTTATATAATACCACTTACCTTACTGGAATTCTAATGCGTAATTTAGTCCACAATCGCCACGTTCTGCTAAATCATAATGATTTGAAAAATTGAGTCTGACATATCATTTTGCTTATTCTGGAAGATCACGTAATTAAATTTTACCTGTTACCTAGGTATTTTGCAACAGGTGTTCTATTGTATTTGTTTGGAGGTCTAGAGGGGTTGTTGAGCTCGGATTCTTAACACAATTATTGATTGCAACAGGTGATCTATTACGTTACCTAGGTATTTTGTATTTGTTGAGCTCGGATTCTTAACGCAATTATTGATTGCAATAGGTTTTCTATTACGTTACCTAGGTATTTTGTATTTGTTTGGAGGTCTGGAGGGGGTTGTTGAGCTCGGATTCTTACTTTCTCCTACTACTTTCATACCGATGTCCCCGTTTCGCCGCTTTTACAAACGCACGCACACACACACACACGCATACAAAGCCCTTTTAGCGAAATTTGAACTCAAATCCGTACCAGCTTCTATCAATTGATAGACAATGATGCGGTATACATGAATAGTAAACTCCTGTGAAATTTCCTACCTCTTTTCCGAGAGGACTGAAAAGATATCAATTATTAAATAATCATATAAAATACGCAAAACGGAAAGACAATATTGGGTATGGGACGACCGCCTGAAATATAAATAATATATGCAGGTTTACATTATCTCCGGTATATTTCTCGCAAAAGTTGGACATTATTCAACGAGTTTCATAAATTCAAACATTTCATAAATCAAGTTTCATAAATTTGATATTAAATCATTAACAATTTGAGATTTTTTTTAGTTCGTTATGACAAACGTTGTACCTTTTATTTGTTGATAAAATAAACTATGGTCCCAAACAATGTTGAGCTAGTAAAAATATATTGTACTATAAATCCAAGAAAAAAGATTTCATCTAAATAAATATAATATTTTATAACGACAAAGTTATTTTCTCAAAACAGAATGCAACTTTGCTTGATACGGTACACAGTAGACCTATAGGACATCTTTACCCAAAAATGTCACTTTTAATACTAAATATTTCACTGCTGAGATTTTCATGTGACATAGGATTGATGGATGCAGGAATTTCCATATTTACTGTAACATATTTGTGACCGGATCTTTGCAGTATTCGAGTTGGAACAACAGACTGTACATAACACGTAAATAACTTTTTTAGTCGGATTTGTATCCCATATATTCTCCTTAACTATGATGTGGCTGGATAAAGTTTTGTCAATTGGGAGACCCATTTATTTCCACATTCTTCTGTGAACAAATATGAGTTTATTAACTTCTGTATGTTAATATTTAAACCACGCTTGCGTCTCGGGTGGATTATATATCTTTGCGACAGTTATACCGCCGCAAGCTCCCAAACTTGCCAACCGCTATCAAATGAGAAATATCCATAGTATTACTTCTTACTGTTGTTCTTGTTTTGCAAATTTACGCCATTTCTCTTGTGATGGTTTTGTTTACATGACATAACAAACCAATGTGTGAGTAACTAGTCCGTATTCAGACAGCCGAGATAATATTTCCTCAATTTTCTTTCGCGAGTCTAGTAGAAATATGGCCGCCAAAATGTTCATACAAAAAAAAATCTTCCTGAAGTCGGGGTTAAAAACGTAAAGAGAATACTGCACAGTAATTTTATGGGCTTATTTTGACTAATCAGAACCGCATAAAGTGATATGTTCACATGATATAGCATAAAAAATATGAAATTGCAAGCACTATAGGCTAAGTGTAACGACTATGTAACATATATATATATATATATATATATATATATATATATATATATATATATATATATATATATATATATATATATATATATGTGTGTGTGTGTGTGTGTGTGTGTGTGTGTGTGTGTGTGTGTGTGTGTGTGTATGTGTGTGTGTGTGTGTGTGTAATTTACAATAAGGCAGTAGATAGAACATAAGGTGTTGTGTGTCTTAGAAATGTCCGAGTAAACTTAATATTTGCTGGGTGGTGTTTTTGTACGTATTTAAGTACTTGGAGAAACATATCTTGTGTGGTTTTGTTCATATTTAAAAAGTTTCAGTAAACTTAATATCCCTAGTGTAATTTTGTGTGTTTTTAGAAAGATGGAGTAAAAGTACCATTTATTGTTTTGTTTTATAAGCATTTGATTAGATAAAGTAAACTTAACATGTCTTGTTTAGTTTTCTACCTATATTTGTAGCTGGAGTAAACTCTACATATTTTATTACTTTACTTTAGGAAGTCGGAGTAAACTTTACACCCTTTGTTTGGTGGATTTTTATGTCTTTAGGAAGTCAAATTATACTTAACGCCGTTTGTTCGGTGGATTTTGTATGTCTTTGGGAAGTCGGAGTAAACTTTACTCCCTTTATTCAGTGGATGTATATATCTTTAGGAAGTTAGAGTATGCTTAACATGCACTGTATATTTTCAATGCTTTCAATATTTGGAATAAACTACCATTTACAGGATATTTTTATGTCTGTAAGACATTAAGAAGTTAGTGCACACTTGACATGTCCTGCTGCTTTTGAAACCAGGTTTTGTTTAAATATTACAATCCGAATGTCATGCTTCATAAAACCGACTGTTCCTCTCTTCAATAAGCCGTGGAAATTAATAGGATTTAAATAATTTCTGATTTGAATAACACTCAACAAAACATCCCGTTACAGATACACTTCCCAAACGTCAACTTCGCGGCGGGACCTTTTATTTCAGTACAAATTACTTGCCGTACAGTAGACTACGAGTTTGCCCGAACATAGACATATTGTCTGTCATCAACACTTTCAATGAACAAAAAGAAACCAATCAGGAGAAAAACTGAGAATACTTTTGCTCTGATAGAAGTATCAACTATCCAAAAGGCCGAGATCTTTATTCATCTAATCGAATTCTAAGCTCGAAATCATTTCTACGTGTACTTGCATTGGGTAGCGTACGTTCAAAATCACCAGACGTTGCCAACCCAGTGACAGATGCCAGGGTATGACAAAGCTGCCCTGTGTCACGACTCCTTAATAAAGATTCAAAGTAAACTAATAGGGACAAATTCTAAAAGCACAATAGTGGCAGGTTGTCAGCCTATGCTCAGTACAAGGGGCATGACTGATTATTCGATTCCTTAAATTCCTAAATTGAATCTGAAGTTGATTAAATAGTTAAATTACAAGAAGGACTTACTTGTAGAAGCTGTAATGGTAAAACAATTTATTTCGATAGATAGATAGATAGATAGATAGATAGATAGATAGATAGATAGATAGATAGATAGATAGATAGATAGATAGATAGATAGATAGATAGATAGATAGATAGATAGATAGATAGATAGATAGATAATCGCTTTTTCATAATGCTAAAATTATGCTTTATTACTACATGGTGCATTGTATATTAAATTCAAACTTTGTTGCGACTCCTATAAGATTCATCCAGACTTTTTCCCGCTTTTGTAGGATCTGCAGATGTGCTGGATGCACACTCTTTTTTCATTCTACAGCTTTTGCTAATTTTTGTTTTTCTTGCCAAATATACTGTTTTTAAATGCGGTCGTATTTTACAAAATGCATGAATATTGCAGCAATCATCCTTATCAGTTTCAAGCACTCGCTGCATTTCCTACAAGCAATGCACTACTTAGATCGAAATGTATTATGAAATGGGCTGTTCAGTTATGAAACTTTAATGTGCTTCTGGATGTTACCATGTCTGGGCTTCACAACAAACTGTGTTGTGATTGCGCCAACAAACTTTAATCAAATCATAATAAGCCAAATACTTATGAAATATATTGTTAATTTTTTTTATTAAAACAAGGTTTAGCCAGACATGTTTGCTGCAGAGGCCAATTGTTGAAGTATAAAAATGAAAATAAAGTATTTATGTTTCTGTTCATTTGTATTGTGGATATTTCTCTTTCTCACTTCTTCAATTTTAAGTTGATTTATGCTCATAAACCATTGGTATATCAACTCTGTGGAAATAAATACTGTCCTTGCTAATGACAAACCAATGGTATACAGAATTTCTTCTACTAATGAACATGACATGTTTGCAGCACAAAATTTAATTTATGTATTTATCTGTACATATATCTAAATGTTAAAAATAAGTGTTATATCAGCAATAAAATTATTTTGATCATACGTGACTTATATTGAGAAAATATAATACATACATACATACATACATACATACATACATACATACATACATACATACATACATACATACATACATACATACATACATACATACATACATACATACATACATACATACATACATACATACATACATACATACATACATACATACATACATACATACATACATACATACATACATACATACATACATACATACATACATACATACATACATACATACATACATACATACATACATACATACATACATTGTCCTAGTTTATATGTTGATAAATCTTGTACATTGTTTACACATGTGTGTACTAGTTTATATGTTGATAAATGTTGTTCATTGCTTACACATGTGTCCTAGTTTATATGTTGATAAATATTGTAAATTGCTTATACATGTGTCCTAGTTTATTTTTTTTACAGTGAATAAATGTTATACATTGCTTACACATCTTACGATACATTCAAATTCCTGCTTTTGATTGGTAGAATAGTTCGCTACATAAGTAATCCAGTGATCTATGAGATCACAGTAATTTGTAAAAATGTTAGAAAATCGGACGAATAAATGTTGTAACGTTTTAGAGACAATTTGCTGTTTCAAACGTTTAATTGCCACTAAAGTTAAATAAGCGCAAAGATCATTGCCGATTAAATCAACTTTTGAAAAGGCTGCATAATTTCGACATCAGACTGATTTACTTCTCTGATCACGTGGAAAATAAAAGAATGGTACAACTCTTTCAGAGTATTCTCTAGGAGACGGGTGAGGTAGATTAATGAAAAAACCTAGGTGAGGGTGAGTTAGATGTAGGAAACAGTACCTTTATTTCCTCCTTGAGGAGGTTAAGAACAAACAAAATGAGAATTGGTAGACATGAGAAAGACAAGGACATCACAAGCCATTACACATACAAATCACTACTCATTCATATGTTCATACCATTTCAAACCATCTCACCTCTGTCTGCGTGGGTTCGAGTCTCGGGTTGGGCCAATGTGGGTATGTGAGTAAGCTTGTCAGCAGCTTATATTGGGTCGGTGGTTCTTTCTGGGGTTTTTTCCGCGTTCTTCCTCCACCATTTATACTGGCCAACATGCATAGCCTATCTTGTGCTGAAAATGGCGTAAAAACCCTACAACAATAACAACAATTACATACAGAAATTTCAAACTCATACATATATTAATAGGAATACATTAAGTATGTAAATTTGTGATAGCGCTTTCTACAGATAAATTGGTCATTCGTTTATTCTCGAACTCAGTATATGAGGTACACAACACAACTATCAAAGTTGAGAAATGAGATAGATTTTACATTGGTATTTAAAGCTGTGCAGTCAAGTTTTATTGGTGAGGTAACTCAGCGGGATAATTTTAGTTGATTCATCCGTTTCTTCTCATCGTTTCGAAAGTTTGCCATAAAATGTAACAAGCAAACAAGCAAGCAAACAGTCTCATTTGTTACAAGATTCTTCCTTGCTTCTTGCAGAAAATATTGCACCTGACATCATAAAATTTTTGCTGACTTCGGGATTATTCAGTTCACAGGTATATGGGCATTTCCTCCCAAGTAAGTGCTAGATAAATTCTTTATGACATATATTATGTAGATTTGCATCAAGTAGAATATCAAAATTATTGATAATTAGCTCTTACCCGTCTTAGGACAGGAGTGGTAAAAGTTTCAATGTTAAAATTAAAAAAATGAAATAATTGGGATGAGCGAGTTTAAATGAAAGTTTATATATAAAAATATTTTTGAAAATTTGAAACAAAACTTGGGATGCCGCAGCAAGTATCGAACTTGCAACACAGAAATACAAATGTGAGTATTTATATAGGATATGCGACCAAAATGGATTCCTCGATTTTTGTGTCATACGGAATGGATTGATCAGAAACATGACTAAAAAAGTGACCAATTTACGCTCTTTATTGAATTGTTCAATCGTATTTATTTAAAATAATGCTATGCGAAAACATCATATCATCGACATAATTAAAACTACACAAGTATATCATGTATTTTCATGCAAATACACAAATATCACATTTATACTGATATTTGTTGTTTTGAGGTCGAATAAATGTTGGTTAAAAAAAATAAACAAATTTACTATATTCCTCGAATAAGATATTGGTTCAACAAATTAAAAAATAAGTTATTTGATGACTCTCGTTGATTTAGTTTGTCATTCTATCAGATTGTCCATGTTTTAGAGCATCCCAAAGAAAACATCAGCAGCAGCACCAAAATCCCATTATCAATTACACTACTACTACTACCTAATACTAGCAATACTACTACAAGCAGTACCACTACTATGATAAAAGTTATGACTATCATCATCAATATCATTATTTTGTAATATATTGACACTATTATCTGGGGCCCCGAGTGGCCAAGTGGTCTAAAGCGCTGTCCGTTACGGATCACTGCCATCTCACCTCTGCGTGGGTTCAAGTCTAGGATTCGGCGAATGTGGATATGTGAGAAAGCCTGCCAGTAGCTTCTCGTGGGTTGGTGGTTCTTTCCGGTTATTTCCCGGTTTCTTCCTCCACCATTAATACTGGCCGCCATGTATAGCCTATCGTGTGCTGAAAATTGGCGTAAAGCTCAACTACAATAAGGACACTAGTTATCATCCTTACATACAGATAAGTGGTTGGCTGTAAATTTAGATTACAAACTATACAGAGAGAAAAAAGGAAAGACGATATATATATATATATATATATATATATATATATATATATATATATATATATATATATATATATATATAGTTGTATAATAATAAAAGGTGCAAATTGTGAAGAAATAACGAATGAATGAAATTATAATAATTAAATAATAGATTTACTGACTTGACCGGGGAAGAAGTAATGTGGAAAGATATGCCAAACAACTATATAAGATGAAACATTAAATTCCAAAGTGAATTTCCTGGAGGTAAAGCTATTCCGGAGAAAATTTCTCTTCACCATAAGCACATATGGACCTAATGCCATTGAATGTGTGTAAATGTAGAGCAA
This sequence comes from Potamilus streckersoni, assembly GCA_016746295.1. NCBI lineage: Eukaryota > Metazoa > Mollusca > Bivalvia > Unionida > Unionidae > Potamilus > Potamilus streckersoni. The sequence continues at coordinate 1,545,103 of JAEAOA010000316.1, read as the reverse complement.
ATCATCCTGATAGGAATAACGCCTAATCAATAGCCGGATAATACTAGATACAAACCAGAGATGCGACCTCGTCAACCTTGTCTAATGTTACTCTATCCTGGAGAATTGATCGGAGAGAATTAAGAACATAAATGTGAGTAATCTTCAACTGTTGTTAGTATCAACAGCGGCCCATTGTGTTGTCAGTACCAACAGCGGCCCATTGTATTTTCAGTTGTAATGAAAATCCTTTTTGCCGAACGCACAACAAAATTAGGTTTGCGATGTGTAATAACATTTCATGAGAATATTTTATGAAAATCCAATAATAATAATAATAATAATAATAATAATAATAATAATAATAATAATAATAATAATAATAATAATAATAATAATAATAAGAAGAAGAAGAAGAAGAAGAAGAAGAAGAAGAAGAAGAAGAAGAAGAAGAAGAAGAAGAATCACTTCTCTTGTTAATTTTCCTTAAATAATTTGTATTCATAAAGCATGCTCATTGCGTAAGTTTTAAACTGAATGATAGCCATATTTTATCTTCATGTTTCTCCCTCATTATTTACAATGGTTTCCATAATGCATGCTTTTATTATGTGCAAGGGACGATTCCAGTGCAGAAACACATTTTTCCGCCTGGATTCGAGATTAAATTTCGGTCCGTAATGTGATTGAACTACTGACGATTTGTACTGGCTCTTTTTATATGTATTTACCTTAATTTGCACGGTGAGGGGTTCTTAGAAAGTTATACGTTAATGGTTTACATTGTTCATCAAAGTTATATCTGGGTCTAATTGTTAACACTTTACACCCCCCCAACCCATATATATATATATATATATATATATATATATATATATATATATATATATATATATATATATATATATATATATATATATATATATATATATATATACAGACACTCAATCCTAATTTATGTACTATTTGCATTTACTTCACTGTTTAGATTAGCTAGTTGTTGGTGATTATATGTTGATTACGGGGAGTCGGTGTTTGGAAAGTGTTGTCGTCTCAACCCTAATAATTATTAAATTTCCTAATGTAGAACATTCACGAGACTTTCGATGGCATGGATTAGTTTAGTGAAATGGACCCTCTCTGATTTTCGTGCACAGGGAATTATCCAGATATTTCACATACGTGATTTCAAATGCGATAGGAATCATTCTTTGTATTGGGTGTTAGGGTCATGTTTGTGTTGTATAGTATGAAGTGTTTTATTTGGATAAGAAATGTTTACTGGTGAATTATTGGAGTTTCCTGATGTATAGATAATTGTATGTTTTGTTTGCGCGTTTAAAAATATTTCAGTGAACACGAATAATATATTGAGGTCCTTGTAAATGGGGGAAACATGGACTGTTAAAACCAATCTAACACGGAGGGCTTTGAACGCTTTGTAGCGAGACCACTTGCATGTAACAAAAAAAATTCGGGCTGCTGCTTAATATTTCTTTGTTCAGTTATGTATTAATTTTTATTTTAAAAACATTTGGTTAGGTTATTTGTCATTTTCATTTGGAATTGAAAACGCGTCCTCAGAATATTTAAGCTTCCGTGGAAGTTCACTTCGTACCTCGCAGCACTTGTTCCATGAAAGATGACTGGTTAGATATGTGAGCGAATATAATTCTTTATGGGAAGATATTGTTACTGGTATTACATAATTTGTGGATGTAGTCCAGGGTGGCTATGTGGTTACAGATCACTCACAACTGCCATCTCACCTTTGTCTGCGTGTTGTAGAAGCTAGGAATTGACTAATGTGGTTATGTGAGAAAGCATGACAGCAGCTTTTCTTGGGTCGGTGCTTCTTCGCTGTGTTTCCCCATATTCGTCCTACACCAGTTATATTGCCCGTAATTTTTTTGTGCTATAACCATAATAGCTTAGGAGCGCAATACAGTATGTTTTTAAGAATAGAGTACAGTTCTGCTTTCTAAAAATGGGTCAGTAAGAAATGTTTGTTTGCTTTCGACCAAATACAAGGTCGGTTGATGTACAATTCAGTTAGAAAAGATGTGATTGATGTCACAACAGAAAAACGAAATAAATGAAATGTTATTTATTATAAATGCATCTTTCGGTTTTCAGTATGGCCAGTGTTAGTTATGCCAGTACCAGAACGACTCTTAGCGACAATACCCCCGATTGCCGCAAAGCATAAAAAACTTAAATACATTGATAGTGACAGTAATGTCCAGTTTTTAATGTCTTTAAAAATAGCGAACGTTTTGACAAAGGTGCACATGAATTCGGTGCCAGATCTGAAAATTCACTTTTCGAGACTCTTAACGTTGGGCCGCTTAAAAGTAAAAAGTTTGATAAACTTAATGATGGAAACACCTCACAAGTTCCTGGGACGCTGATTACTTCGTTGACCGATAGTTTTTTCATAGTCATAGACACCCTCATCACAAAGAAATTTAAAAAATTAAGCACAACCATGGATCATTTTATTAAAAGCACGCTTGGTCGACAGCTAAAGCGATGTCAAAAATCAAAGGGTGACGTCATTTTCTCAAATGACCAAGTAAGTTGACATGAGATAAACATAGTTTAATTCTTCCCCAACTCAAAGTAATGAGATTATTATGGCCCATCTACTTCCTTTCTACATCATACAATTTGAGTACATTATACAATTTGAGTACATCATACAATTTGAGTACATCATACAATTTGAGTACAGTGCAATGACCAATTATTGGAACAAACTTGAGAATGAGATGCGCTTGCCGCATACTTAAGGAAGGATGCATTCTAAGTCTTTGCCTGATCTTCAAGTCCAATTCATTCCAGTTAAGTTGCTGAAGTTAAAAGCTTTCTTGGAAACTCGCTTCGCGCCTTGCAATCAAGATCAATTCTACAAGGCGCAGCGTCGGAGCGTTTCAGAAGAATAAATGAAATGCTTTCCTAATTAGGGCAAACGGTGCAAAGATTTCTTTTGCTGGCATATCCTGGTAGCCCATCTGGTATTCGCGATCGACTTGCTAAAGACTATTTCCTGGAAGCCATTCAGGAGAAAGACCTGAGATTTGAGATCTGGCCTTAGCAGCTTGCATGAAGCGATCAGAATCGGGATCGAATGGATGTCTTTGTTGCATGCTGAAGTAAGGCAAAAGCCTGCAAGCTATGCTTTTGAGAGCCATGACGAATCCAAAAGCATTTGTGAAGAATACAATGTATTTGAGCAACTCGAAGCAAAGGTTGAGCCATTGATGGAACAAACCAAGAAATTGCGTGAAGAACACAAAGAAAGAGAAGACAGGTGGTACCAACAACAATACAAGCAGTATGATACGAAGCAAACAGAGGTCTAATTTTCGAATTGCAATGATTTGGACCAATACCAATATAAATTATATGAAAGGCGACAAACGACGGCGTGTTTGCACTGTAGCTTGCATTAGACCTAATGGAATCCTAATAGAATTTTTGGTTAGATTTGGGAGTGAAGTTATCATTCGAAGATGGGTGACAAATGTAGGCTGCAAGAGACTGTTTGCAGAGTCTAATTTTTCGTCATGAGACAATAATTCTTGGAAACATGGAAAGATGCCAATACGGTTATTATATTTCACAAAAGACGTAGTTAATATGTAAGCTGGTTTTTGTGCACTCCAATCAGTGCGGCACCATCGACACAAAATGTCGAATGTTCCACTCATGTTCCGTACCAGAACGACTCTTAGCGAATCATCCTTCACATTGGTGGGAATTATTCTAGAAATTAAGTAGCTGTTTGACACAAGAACAAGCAGTTGCCTTCAGCACCCAGTTGAAAGATGTGATGTGTAATGTGATTATGTTTTTAACGTAGCTTTAATACGTTGTCAGTCATATCGCTACGATGTATGCAGTATGGCAGTTTATAGTGATGTCTAGCTCTGGAGCATCATGCTACAGACATGTATCATGATGTCCCACCCAGTCACATGATCCTGACACCAGGCCGACCAGTCCTAATACTATCCTCTTAATACTGAGCATCAAGCGAGGCAGCTGTTAGTACCATTTTTGTAAGTCCTTGTTTTGACTCGTCTGAGGATCGAACCCACGATCTACCGCATCCGAGGCGGACGCTCTAACCTCTAGGCCACCAGAGCGGTTCCAGTTGAAAGAAGTTTCCATTGTATTTGCTAAAGATAACGATTACTGGGGTAGAACAAATTTCTTTAAACACCCAGTCAATGCATAGAATTCCTCAGCGATCTGAGTCCCACCAATAAGACTGCAGTTCCATCTCGGGTAGTAGCACGCCATCAATGATATGTTGAAGAATATATTCATAGAACCGTGAATACGCCTCTGGGCTGCACAGGTTGTATTAGCTAACAAAACATATCTGAAAATGATTGTGTGGACTACAGAGCTCTGAATGCGGTTACCGAGAAAGATGCGTATACTCTTTCTAGAATCGATGATAGTTTTGATTCACTACCGGGCATAATTTTAGATATGATATCGGGGTATTGGCAAGTGAATATTGAATAGACTGACCGACCTAAGACGACGTTTCAAACACAAAGTATGTACCAGTTCAAAGTGATGATCCTTTTGTTTGTGCAACTTGTCTGGGTCATTTGAGCGTCTGATGAAAGCAACCATAGTGAAGTTGCATTACGAATGTTGTTTGATGTTTCTGGATGAGATGTTAGTGTTCTAAAGTATGGCAACTATGAGGAAGTACAACATTAGTTCAAACCTTTGCATGGTTGTTAAGCACCTCTATGACAAAGCTACCAGTGCTATCATCAACAATGGCGGCAGAGGAGATTGGTTTTGACCAAAAGTTGGAGTCACACAGGGATGTATACTGTCACCTTACACTATTCAACATTTTCCTGGAAAGAATCGTGGAGAATGCATTGCATGACCACAAAGGGCGCTGTCAGGATCGGAGGAAAAACAATTACAAACCTTCGCTTCGCAGATGATATTGATGGCAAAGCAGGAGATGAAAAAGAACTGACTGACTTGGTTGAGTGCCTCGACACAACCTCCACAGCATACAGTATGGAGATTACGGCCGAAAAAAAACTGATGACAAACAACACCAATGGCATCGGTGCAGAAATAAAAATCAGTGGACAGAAGCTGGAAAGAGTCACAAGCTTCAAGCACTTGGGATCAGTCATCACAGATGAGGGCTCCGAACCAGAACTACTTTGCAGGATTACTTAGGCAACAGCAGTAATAACAATGTTGAGCCCCATATGGAAAGATACCAACATTGCTTTTGGTTCCAAAATAAGGATAATGCGCTCAATTGTCATATCCATCTTTCGGTATGCTTGTGAAACATGAACGCTCAAATCAGATCTACAGAGGATTCAAACTTTCGAAAATAAAATGATCATGGCCATATCATACATGGACCATGCAACCAACGAAGAAGTCAACAGCATAATCCAACGAGACATCGGATCCTATGAAGACCACTTGACCACTGTAAAAAGCGCAAACTGAAGTGGTATGATTAAGTCTCAATATCCTCTCGACTGGCGAAACAATCTTGCAAGGCACAGTGCCTGGGTGCAGAAGAAGAGGCAGACAGAAAAAGAAGTGGAAAGACAGCATTAAGGAGTCAACAGGCATGGAATTTGAAGATTTCAAATGGGCAGTAGAAAACAGGGAAATACGGAGAGAATTAGTTGTATAGTCAACTGTGGTTCCCCAACGACCTCTTTGGTTAAGGGATTGATTATGATGTAATGCGCTGGCCTTAAAAATTCGTTTCTGTACCTCACTTTAATTGTCCAATCACACTATACATAGACGCACTGGAGAAGCATTAAGATCGTTTTGGTCTTGAAAATGTGTCTCAGTTTTTGATACAATGGATCAGTTATTTGACACTATTTATTCCTAGCTGAAGCAACAGTCTTTTCAGATCAGACAAATAATTGTGTTCAGTTCAGTTGAAAGCATTTTTTAAATTTATTTCAACTATTCATTGGAATTATCAAGTATTCACATATTTAGATTTAGCAGCTGTTTTTTGAATTACTGTGAATTAAATTTAAATACATTTTGGATTATATCATTGCGATACATGAAGATTATAGACACATCAGCAGAATACCTCTGGACTTGGTGTAGAACTTTTAGGACAGTTTAGGATTTAATTCATCGTACTTTAAGTTATTTTTACTTTTTCACTTTTCTATTTTAGGGAAATTAAATTTTTGTTACTTAGTTTAAGGCCACACAATCGTAACAAAATATTGATCCTACTTTAAGTAACGTTAAACATTTTGTCACAGAACATACTCAGAACATAATCATCTGCATAAATATGAAAGGCATTAAAGCTAAGCCAGTCTCTGCAGGGTTTGATCCAAAGCTGTTCGGCGGATTTAAGAAAAATTTATAGACGGTGTTTCTTTGTGTTGTTGCAGCAGCGATATTCAATGGCATATTTGCTTTATTTGTACCAACATTAAAAAAAAAAAAAACTTCATGCAAAAAAAACTTTTGTTATATTTGGTCAAAATCTTATTAGTGTTTTGTTCAGAGGAAATTTTCTAAAATAATTCTAATTTTTATATTTAGTAACTGCAGCAATATCTTAGGGAAAATCGGCATCATTGGCACAATGTGAAAACCTTTCTAACAGAATGCATGTTGTCAAATTTGGTCTCTTTATGATGAGTTATATCAAAAAATTCATGTAATTCTCCTTTCTAGCTTTAGTAACTACAGTCAAATTCAATGGTGCATTGGCGGAATTTGTATTGCTTTGCCACATTCTGAATTCTGAAAACAGGTTTTCCATAAGTCGTTTGAATATTGTTTTCTGAGTAACAGTGGTCATATACACCTTCATATCAGAATGTTTTATGATTGGTTCCTTAGACATAGACAAAAAGTTCAAAATTACAACTAATGATAGACATTCGATGCTATACAAACGTTGATAATAATAATAATAATAATAATAATAATAATAATAATAATAATAATAATAATAATAATAATAATAATAATAATAAAGTTTATAATTGGACCATTTTTCTCGTTTTCAACATTATGAATGCTTTAAAAGTCTTATTTATTTTACTGGACATCACTTTCTTGCCCTTGAATAGACGTGTACCTTTGAGATTATCAGATCCATTCTCATCTAGGAAAAACTTTATAAACTTTTAGTCGGTTTATTTATTGTAGCCCCCCCCTTCCAGCTTCTGACATACTGTAAGTTTCACAACCATGTGTCCTAATGCGATGCCATATGCATTAAGTTAATAGTCTAATACGGTGTCCCTCATGTTTGTTCAAATATGACGTTATCATTAAGTTTCTTCCCCTTCTAACCCTGTTTTATGAAGAAAAAAAAACCGCCACTATTTTACGTATTTCCCAACAGAAACTTTCGTAACAATATTTCCTCTGAAAAGATAGCGGCGAAAATGTGAAAGCTCTATTTGCTGTGTTAGCAGTCATAAAAATTTCGCTAAAAAATTATATTGAAGTTGTTTGGTGTAACTTTAGTATGTTTTGAAACGATCCATTTCCAAAATACATGTGTTTATATGGACATCGTGTTTCGATCTTTCTATCTTTCTGTCAAAAAGAGGGATTTTTTCAAACTGTGGTTTTGTGTGCCTTGATTTTGAATTGATTTATTTTCTTCAATAACTAGTTCCGTGATGCCATTCCACAATATGACCTCAGTAAGATAACTCTCTGGACAGAAGAGATCTATATTTGATTGACCGTAGTGCACATATCTAATTTTTACACAAAGCCATTCTATTCCTCTTATCTAGTGTGTTCTATTCTTTTTGTGTAGTTTGTTCTATTCCTCTTATCTAGTGTGTTCTTTTCCTTTGTCGAGTGTGTTTTATTCACTGCTTGAGATTTTGAGTATACTCCCAACTTATTACAACCCACACCATCAGACCAGATGGATTCATGAATATTCATCAAGCGGGTCTCTCTCGGGGCTCGTAGCAAGCTTATTTGCGCCGAAAAATGTGATATTTGGGAAGATTGAGATATGAGCTGTCAACTCTCAGGAGATGATATCTATTAGGGTTCTATATCTTTTACAAATTTTACTCTTATTAAAAGTGACAGAAAGCCCTGATGGTGTCGCTGGAGGCTTGAATGCACTCGCCTAAGCATGGATGGATTTGATGCTTTCCTGAATTAAATTCTCCTCTGTCGCAAACTCAGGCGATGTGCGTGTCATTGATAAATTCTTTTGCACCAGACAATTGAGTTACACTTGTATATCTGCCATGAATGTTGGTTCTCATGCATTTGTTAGACCGTATCTGGCATAACTTTTCACCACTCCTTACAGGAAATTGGCAGACTAATTTTGGGACAAACTCAATTCCTCAACTTGGGCCCATCTGACATCTCAATCTTTGAGAAAACTGTCGGATTGCCAAACGCATCATCAGCCAGGAGTGTAATGCTTATCGACCAGTCCGGTTCGGGGAAGATGAAGCGCTTTGCAGTAACATCTTCTGTAGATAAATAACTTTGAAGAATCCAATTTAATCCACTCTCAGCCTAATTGTATGGGGTGATCGGAAGAAACTCCAAACAAGCATCATGATCAATAAATGATTTGTCAGTGGAAGTGAACTGATGCGCCTAATAGGAGTAAATAGAACATTTGTTAATAGGCACGCGGCTACACAAACGGTTGATTTAATGATTGATACTTGCCGAGGAAATCGTCCAGGCTCAATCATGACAAAATGGAAAAGTAGTTTCTGTGGAAGATTAGGAACGACAAATCTGTTTCATGGGAATGAGACAAACAATAACTCATATTAGTTCCACTGTAATAGAAGCAATAAAAGGTACTATTATGATTGGAGTGCGGCAACTCTTGCAAAGTAATAAGACTGAGTGGTAGTTATGTAACATTGTATTATTGATCCCGATATTGAGGAAACGAAATGATACAGTTAAGCAAGTGTGTAAGTAGGTGGATATGTAGCTGGTTAGGATGTTCTGTGGGTACAGAGCGAAAGAGAACATAACTTTTTTTTATATGACGTATACAAAAACACATTGTCAATAGAAAAAATAGTACATATACAACACTTTGTTGCCAAAAATGAATGAGTAATGGCGATACAAACTTATATACACATAACTTCCCATAGAGACAGACAGATAGACAGACAGGCAAAGACAGACAGAGAAGATAAGTTAAGTTGAAATGCATAATACACATACCTACCAGGGTATTTTACCATTGTCAATCTTCTTTTAGAGCAATTGAATGGTTTCTGCCAATAATAAGTATCGATATACGACTTTCTGAGCAAAAAGGATAGTTTAAGACAAAATTATATTCATCTTCGACCTCATTATTTACACAAGTTAATAATTCCTTTCATATCGTTCGTTTTTAGATGTCTATACCAGTATCGATATTTCATTACCTTTCTACATGTCTACCATTATTGATATTTGATTCGTTTCCTACATGCCTAACAATATCAATATTTGATGCTTGTGATGAAAACCTTCATTTACATAAAGTCTTTCTGTAGCTGTATTGGTAATAATACTAAGATAAAAGTGATTTAGAATATATAATTTATATTTTTATAAATATATTAAGATTTCGAAGCAGCTGCTGTACTCCAGTCAGAATTAAATATATATTTAGTCTTGGGTTAAAAAGCGAGGAACAAAATCTAGAATGAATTTGGATAATTCCAGAATTTTTCAAAGACCAACTGTATCTCTTTCACATTTTGAAATTCAGTTCTTTCAATTATTTCTTTTGTAACTGGTAAACACCAAATGGCCCAATTTTGAAGAATACAAGTTTTTTTTTATATTTATAAGTTTTAACCAATACGTAATGATGCGCACATACCCATTTACATAAGTGGATATTGGCCCAGCTCTTCATAAACAAACAAAATGTTGGTCAATATTTAAACATCTACTATCCATGTGCAATATTTTGTATGTACCAGTTCTGTAATTTCCACTTTCAAACTTAATCCAATTTCATATCAATATCATAAAAAAATAAAGATACGAAAGAATTAAATAAATCACGAATTATATTTACTGGACATTGTAGGTTATTGGTATTGCTCGAAAGTACATCTATTGCGTTGATACCTTTGCCAAAAATAGCATCTGCAGCACATCGAAGCAAACCTCTGCTAAAAAAAAACAATATCTTAAATAATTAAAATTATCCACAATGTCTAGAAACACATTCCGTACTTATATAAAACGTCCAGTCTTCTAAATCGTTTATTATAAGTCATAGCTTTTGATTTATCAATATTTACAAACATATTCCATCTTATACAGTATGCATGCATCTTATCTAATGATATTTGTGGAGCACGTACTGCTTTCTCTGAAAATATCATTGTAATATAAGCAAACAGTAAAGATTATAAAGACATTTAACACACACACACACACAAACTATATATATATATATATATATATATATATATATATATATATATATATATATATATATATATATATATATATATATATATATATATATATATATAATCAATTTTCCAGATAATTAATACAAGAAGAAAACAAATGGACAGAGGTTTCTACCTTAATAAACCCAAGGAAACAATCGAAATAGAGTGCGAGTTAAAGTGCTCTACACATCGCTGCACTGAAATGTAAATATTCATCATAGAAAAGCTCCTCCCCAAATAGTTCCGCGTCTTACTTCTTTCTCCATAGAGTTGTCCTTCCTTCGTTTTTAAGTACGTTTTATAATCAATTACAGCACAAACAGTGTTTTATTTTCATGCAATATTCTTTGAAAAAGTCCCGAATATAAAAATGGCATCTACGGTATTCGTCTTAAAACCAAATTGTTAATCAGTAATAATATCATGTATCATGGCCATGAAGATAGTATTTAATTTAGCATGGAACTAAATTTAACATACAACGATGTTAGCCGTCTATGATGATTTGCGTCGGATACATCACCTTTTAAAAAAAAAATGATACGATAAGATCTTTCCAATTTGAAGAATCAACACCGCTGCTAACTATCACATTAGAATGTTTCAGCCTGCAATCTGATATTAGTAGAAATGACTCAGCAAAGTAATAATGTATAAATTCATAACTGTGTCAAGACCGAATGCTACGCTATATATTATTGTTTAAATTTGTTTGCAAAGAAGAGTTAAGTTCTTGAACTGTAATTGAGTATGTACATAAAAGTCATTTGAATAATTACAGACACGTTTCAGAGTTTTAAAAAGATTTCAAAACAACTTTTTTTTCGTAAATCAACCAGTCTTTGCCCTCTCAAAGTTTTATATTCTTATTCATTTTTTTATGTAATACCTTCTATTTTCGTAGGATTTGAAAAAGAAATTGTAATTTATCAAAGCACTTTTATAAATTTTCATTTTCTTTCTACAGCCAACATTAAACAAACTAAATCAAAGGGCGTCATCTTTAATATGAACATTAAATTTTAAATCCTGAAAACGCACCAGTGTTTTTACTGAAATATCGATTTGCCTATTTAGTGATAAACAGCATCAATGCTTCAACTTTTTCATCGATTGTGTTTTGGTCTATGAGTCCAATAATAATACCATCAAATTGTTCTTCCAATTCCCGAATGTCTCGTTGTATATCAACAAGGAACGAAGTTTTCAAATCAAGTTCCATTTATGTTGAAGTGTTATAAACTTCACATAATTCTGAGCGTAGATTGCGGTTTTTAACGAAAAGTGATCTATGATTTGAAAATTTTGTAAGCCTACGTACTCTCAAGATTTTAATGAAGGAGAAATTATTCACATTCAAAATATAATTATTTTTGCTTTCGCCATTTGCTGTGAAACAAGTATACTGACACCTATTCTTCCATGTGCAATGCACAGATCAGTAGTATTCTTACATTTGTCTAGCAGGTGATTACCGAAATTGTTATTGTTTAGCTCATGATTAGGACGTGGAATTGGAAGTTCAGTAATATTTACCTAGTCATGCGTCGTGAAAGAAGAGTCATTTTCTTTGTAATCTGCCTTCAGAACGGTCATAAAACGTTTCCGGGATGCGGTTAATGTTTGACTTCCATTTGTAGTTTATCAAATCAATCGAAATCAAGATTATTTATCGGTGATAAATGGCCATGAATGTGGGTAGACCGGTACTCAGTTTGGGCATGTAGGTGGCCAGGCGGGTACACCGTTTTATCTTCTGGATATTGTGCTGCAAATTTCCGCCATCAAACTTTGCTTTAGCAATGGATCGAACATAAAGTGCACTCGAATACACCGATCTTGCATATAATTTACGAGCGCAAGAGAACGTAACTCTTCACCCAGTATTGTTAGTCAACGAAACCAAGCAATACATTCAAACTTACAATACAAAGCTCGATAATTAATATTGAACCTTGGTTAGATGCTTATAATTGATTTTTAACTACTTTTTGTTTTACTCTAAGAATTTTTAAAAAGCCTCTCTCTCTCTCTCTCTCATATATATATATATATATATATATATATATATATATATATATATATATATATATATATATATATATATATATATATATATATCCCACGAAAGCCATATTTTTGGTCCATTTGGACAAGGTGATAAAGTTATTGGACCACCCTGATGTAGACCACGGCCACGAACTCGTGCGCTTACTGTAGATGGCGTTTTGACGATTGGCCTGTTTAGATCAATATATTGTGTTATTGATAATTGGCTTGTTCATATCACAGTATAGTGTTATTGACGACTGATTTATTAGTGTGATTGTATTATGTTATTAATTACTAAGCTATAGGTGTCATTTTTTTTTTAACAGTAAATAAAAGTTTACTATCTTTTAATGAATAAAATAAAAGTTTGCTTTATATTAATGAATAAAAAAAAACATAAAGCAATATGAAGTATCTTTGTTCGCAGTTGACCTTTCCGATGTCATATTGGTTAGAGTGTCAGCCTTGGATGCGGGAGGTCGTGGGTTCCATCCCCTGCCGAGTCATACCAAATTTTTACACAAATGGTACTAACAGCAGCCTCAATATGCGCTCAGCATTAAGAAGTTAGTGTTACGACTGGTCGGCATGTTGTTATGATAATGTAGCTGGGTGGGACATCATGCTACATGTTTGCGGCATGATGCCCCAGCGCTAAACATCACTATAAACTGCTACACTGAAGACATTGTAGCGACAAGACTGAAAATATTTTAAAGTTACATTAAAAAACCAAAAATGACTCACACACATACACATACACATTGTTCATAGTTTTTATTATAATGAATGTATTTATATGGTTAAGACAGTGATTCCTATACTGAATTACGATATGTAAAAAAGGAAGATAGCGCATCCTTATCTTTAAAATGACATCAAGATAAATACAGTAGTCATAAAAGAGCATGAAAGACTATTGCACAGGAAACGTACGTCATCAGAAACATCCGTTTCAACAATTAGTATACATTTTTGGGACTATCATATAAATCATAAGCATTGACAAACAATGTTATTTACACTTTTTAATTACTGATAGATACAAAATAAGACTGGACTGGACACACATTTGAACAAGTTATACAACCCTGTTCCCAAGCAAACAAAATTATTATATAAAAGAATTATGGCAATATTCAAGATACAAAAGCAAGAGAACAAATTCACCATGAGAGAGAGAGAGAGAGAGAGAGAGAGAGAGAGAGAGAGAGAGAGAGAGAGAGAGAGAGAGAGAGAGAGAGAGAGAGAGAGAGAGATTAGCTTATTCAATCGTTATTAACATCAAGAAGCCAGAAACATTAAATTGAAATCGAAACAAACCCTTAATTTATATTTCTTATAGTCATGCATGAGTAGAAAAGTTATGAAATCGTGCAAATTTCTTCAAAGTTTCTATTTTCCCAAATTAATGGATTTATTGCCAAATTGGTGTTTGTTATATTAAGCAATTTGATACGTAACTCCTTTTTCTCTCAATTATGTCATATACATTGGGTAGCAGAAAAAAGTAATGTAAATAGATGATTTTCTCACTGGATCTTCACATGCTGGGGTTCGTCGAAGTGGGAAAATAATGCGAGAAATGTTCGCTATGTCAGTGGGGGAGAAGAGTAAAAAGAGACGAACGGGAAGATAGGGGCATCCCATCGATTACTCCGTACGTCATGAAAAATTGGTTGGTAAATAACAATGACTCTCCTTTTATGTTAATGTTTTAAACAACACTTTTACTTCAAAATTTTGATTTATCGAAGGTATCTTTAGCCTCGAATGTTATTTGTTATGTCACCAGATAGATCTAATCTGAATTATGCAATGTTCTCATATCAATGCATACAAAGACCATAGAATGATAAAGCAAAAGCATCATGTAGCACATTAAATAAAATAAAACAATTATTTTCTTGTCTCTAAGTCCTCTAATTTGGGAAGATTAGTAGCTTATCAGCTACGTTGAAAGTTTATAATGTGTGCACATAGGAGTCACCGGCCAACAAAATATTCGGTTTGATGCCTGGTCTAATAAAACACTAAATTAAACCTTATTCAATAGAAACGTTCGATCATTCTCATAATTTACACCTTGGGCCTGTATTCCATTCCTGTCTTTACTACATTTGAAATATCCATTTGTAAAATGAAGTGTTATGGGGGGGGGTATATACAAAAAGTGGCAAAAAAGAGAAGGCTTCTATTTGATCTTATAATGTTACACCGTTGTAATAGCCATTTTTATCCTTTTGGTTATTCTTACTGGTATGCAAATTCGTCAATGTCCTAATTTTCCTATTTGTATTTTGTTTTTTCTTCATTCATTTATCATTCTCTTGTTTCATTGCTTGTTTGCCGGGGAAGGGGGTTAGGGGTGCATTCCTAATAATTTTAAAGACCGACTGTTAAAATTGTATACGGTATTAATTCAAGTATTAATGACAATCGTCGCAATATTTTTTTAGAATATACGTCGTCAGAAAAACCTAAAGGCACTCAGTAATCAATAAACAAAGAAACTCATCGAGAAATAAATGACTAAAAATTATTTGAATGATTCTTTTTGACAAAAGAAATGTAGAGAAAATTAGAGAATCCTCAGAAACGTGTTTTAAGTAATTTTGCTCTCTCTCTCTCTCTCTCTCTCTCTCTCTCTCTCTCTCTCTCTCTCTCTCTCTCTCTCTCTCTCTCTCTCTCTCTCTCTCTCTCTCTCTCTCTCTCTCTCTCTCTCTCTCACACACACACACACACACACACACACATGGGCGATGTCGATTCCAGACAACAATGTTTTATAATTTGCAACACAGACAACGATATAGAGGTATGTCTTAATATTGTTTTTCATTTTCTTTTCGTTTGCGGAGGTAGTCTAGACTATATACAAAGCCATGCAATCACATTGACAAATTAATTAGTTTTTATATTTTAATTTTGCTTTAGGGATTTCTATAAGATTCATTATTTTCCAACATTCGTTTCAAATCTATATCTATATGTATGTATGTATGTATGTATGTATGTATGTATGTATGTATGTATGTATGTATGTATGTATGTATGTATGTATGTATGTATGTATGTATGTATGTATGTATGTATGTATGTATGTATGTATGTATGTATGTATGTATGTATGTATGTATGTATGTATGTATGTATGTATGTCGTGTCGTTCATCAAATGAAAAATATTCCATGACTTATTTCAAACATTTATTATATGACTGACATGAGACGAAAAATCATTTACCTCAGTTTGTTAAAATGATGTATATGAAATCATTAAATTCTTTTCTTTTAAAGCAATCTTGTAAATTTATCATTTTGGTATCATAGTTGCAGGTTACACAACTACGGGTGTGCATCAGACATTTTGGACTGGATAGGCTCGGTTCATTTTAGAGTATTTTGCCAGGAGGCTTTGATTAGTCTGATCGGGCAATAAATAGTCATGTGTTTTCTTAAAACAACACCCGTTCCGTCATAACAATTGGACCTAGTACTTTTGTATTAGAAACTGAAATAATTTCTGCTACATAATGTTACCTTTCTTTGTTTTATTTGCAAGATCATTTACCACGAAAATATTTTTCTTTCATATCAAACATTTTTTATACATTCAATTATTCGTTTGTTTTGCACTATTCACTCAACGGGATTCACCGTAACAATGCGCCAACCACTGTCCAACCACGCAGTATCTCGCGAGAAGTCTAGAGAAGCGGCAAAACGGGTAAAAATGTGAAATTCTTCTTTTGGATTCTTTACCTTCGCAAGAACAAAACTGACTGTCGGCAAGATGGACTCGATAAAGACCAGTAATATGTGTTGTGTGCATGAGTTGTGCTGCAGTCTGGTATGAATAATATCTAATATATAATTTTAGCAGCATGTTTTTATACAAGCAGTTTCTATACATAAAGCTTTTTTGAATCACTTATGAAGTGCTCTTTTCAATAACTGGTTCAAGGTCACACTGCAATGATATAGTTTATTACTGTCCAAAATGCGGTCCGATGACTGATTTTAAATGGCCCACCAGAGTTCGAGCAATTTTTTGTGCATTTATGTAAAAAAAATGTCAATGCCCTACTTTTATTTCATGCTGCGGCCAACGGCTTAAAAAAATAAAGTTCAGTGGCCCATGGTGTCAAAAAATGTTGGACAACCACCTTGATATAGTTAAATGAAAAGTGGCTACTAATACCTAAAAATCTAAAATTATACATACTGATATTATATATGTAGAATTGTAAGATAATAGCTCGAATAACTGAGCTGCGAATGAATGAGTAATGCAGTCTAATAAAAAAAAGCTAACAATGTCCATTTATTTGTTCGATTTTGTGAAGTTTCCCGACCAGTTTCCATAAAATGAGATTGAGTACTAATATGTCCTAGAAATTCCGCAGCTATCATTGCTGCTACGGAGTGAGGTTTCTCGTTTAAGTCCGTAATAGGCATCATTCCCATGCAACACTGGGTCTGAGATAAGCTTTGACGAGTTTGGATAACATACTTTTCATATACTAGCAAATCGCCTAAATGCTGACCGAATACGCCTATCTATATGACACGTGACTTTTAGTATTTTCCGAAAATAGAACACGAAAATGATAATTCGATTCCATATATTGAAGATTTGTATTATAACAACCATTTCTAGTACAATTAAAAAATTGTTATTATTTTTAAATATCTCAGATGGTTTGTTTGCATGTTTGATTTTTAAGGACTGAACTTTAGACGCCATTGTTTGGACCAATTCTGTAATGTAAATGGATTATTATTAATTACTAATTATATTTCTGTACAGTATGAGAGAGAATATGGAAGAGAAAAATCATCTGCCAGGAGATGAATGAGAGTGGTCGTGCCATCTGGAATATCATTCGATTGACTCATGAACAGTACAAGGCCCAATACAGACTCGTGCCATCAGCAATATCATTCGATTGAATCACGAACAGTACAAGGTCCAATACAGACTCGTGCCATCAGCAATATCATTCGATTGACTCATGAACAATACAAGACTCAATAAAGACACGTGCTATCACCGATATCATTCGATTGAATCAAAGCCCAATACAGACACATCTATCAACAATATCATTCGATTGACTCATGAACAGTACAAGGCCCAATAAAGACACATGCTATCAGCGATATCATTCGATTGACTCGTAAACAGTACAAGGTCCGATACAGACCATTGATATCAGCAATACCATTCGACTGACTCATGAATATGATAAAACCCAATAGACTCGTGGGATACACGTATTTAGAATGCTTTCCTTTGATAATGTATTCTTATTCATGGCTTTTTCTCTTGCTAAAATACTTTTCAAAGCAATTTAACTTCAATTTTTTTAAAAATTTATCAGACATCAATGAGAAACCGTATCAAATACTGATATAGAGTCATAAAGTATAAAACATTAATTTTGAGAGTTTAAAGGGATTTGTATATAGTATGATACAGTTAAATGAATTAAGAAGGCAATCGAGAGACTAGAATGGTACTTATTTAACAAGCGATAGTTATTGGAAATAATAGAATGCATGTATAATGATGCCCCTGTAAAATCTCTTCTCAACACACCTTAGAAGGCATATTAGTTTACAGCTTTACCTAAATGTGCATGACATATTTAACACATAAGAGGAACAGGGACAAGTTTCCATCAATCACGAAATATTTTATAATACAGTGACAAATAAAAATGAATTCCCAGTGGCGACCCTACCAATGCACCAACATCTAAAAACATTCAGTGGCTACTGTGACGCCCCTACTAGCATCGTAACGTATTCCGGGACATAGAGTGGGACACGTAATGACTCACATAATAAATCATTTTGTGTGACTTAACAGTGATGCCATTATTAGCTCCATAAAGCCAGTGGCTTACATCATGAGGTCATGAAACGCTTCAAATAGAATGTGACCTAATAATGTCAATCACATCTTGTAAAGAAATAATTATTTTTAACAAAATTAGCGAGACACCTTTTTTAAATTGTGGAGGAAAATATTAGTATCGTCAATGGTAGATATGATATTGATGCTTGTTTCTAAAGCATATAACTGGCATATTCTTAGTGGTGAAGTTAACATTTTCCCTACTGTAACACTACTACTACTACTACTACTACTACTACTACTACTACTACTACTACTACTACTACTAATAATAATAATAATAATAATAATAATAATGATAATAATAACAATAATAAAAATAATAATACATTGAGGTTTTGAAAAAAACACATTTTTTTCTTTAGATAGATAGATAGATAGATAGATAGATAGATAGATAGATAGATAGATAGATAGATAGATAGATAGATAGATAGATAGATAGATAGATAATTGCACACATACACTAACCAATGAATACAGAGATGGACACACACATACACACAGATCTATAAATATATATATATATATATATATATATATATATATATATATATATATATATATATATATATATAAAATTCGATATCATCGAAAAAGGTATTCCTTCGCAATTTCTCATAGGATAATATTTTTTCACTGACGTGTCCAGATCTCTCTCTCTCTCTCTCTCTCTCTCTCTCTCTCTCTCTCTCTCTCTCTCTCTCTCTCTCTCTCTCTCTCTCTCTCTCTCTCTCTCTCTCCACGCAGCGAATAACTGATATGTAATCCTATCAAATCTCTAAACCAACCCGCTACATTCAGTTTTGATACTAAACACTCTCGAATAGAATACAAACTGAAGAAATCTTGAGACCAAATAATGGATATATTCATTGATTAAAATGCACAAAAAAAATATTTACTGATGAATTAAAGCAAAAGATCGTTTCAATAATTTTTGTTGATAGATCCACAATATTGTTATTTTTCCCCACATCGATTAGTGGCTTAACATAATATTTTTTATTACAGAGATGTTTGTTGAGCGCAAATTGAAGAATATTTAAATATAACAGAAACTACTACCACTAATACTACTACTAAATAAATGTTGCATAGACTAGGAATGCCCTACCAAATTGTCTGGAAACTAACCTACAAGCGAAGTTTAACCAGGGTGTGACTGACGGACAGACTACGGATGCACTTTATACATGAACGTTGTCATGATGTGGCTTAAAAATAAATACATAAATTAAAAAATGTTATAAATACATAAATTAAAAATGTTTAATGACTAAAATACATTGCCATTATATTATTATATGCGCTATGTAAACTAGTACATTATATTGCTTTGTAAATTAGTACAGTGTATTGCTTTGTAAACTAGAACAGTGTATTGCTTTATAGACTAATGTATTGCTTTGTAAAATAGTACAGTGTATTGTTTTGTAAATTAGAATAGTGTAATCTTTGCAAACTAGTACAATGTATTTCTTTGCAAACTAGTACAGTATATTGCTTTATAAACTAGTACAGTGTATTTTTTTTAGTAAACTAGTACGTTATTTGATTCAAGGAACTATGAATGACATTTAAAGCTAGAAAGCACCGAAGAGGTTCATATAATTGAAAAGAAAATAATTAATATACAATCTAGCTTACATTTTTTAAAATAAAATTAAAATGAGCACGAAAACTAAGGCATTCGTAAATTCTCTGAAAGCAGATATCCCACTGGTTTCGTCATTATCAACTGGACAAGTTAAATTAAGATGACTACTAGTAATCATTCAATCACTTTTATGTTACTTGTATCGTGTTTCCCAATTGGCACTGTATATCCTCAAATTATGATATGTATTGTATTCTCCAGATGTGATCGGTACTGTATCACCCCTAACCTCACCAAACTCCATCAATAAAATGTCTGGCTGTTTTCTTCTTAAATGATTTAAAAATGAAAGCCCCATTCTCAAAAGGAAACGCTAACGAAAAACAACTGTTTACCAAATACCTCCCATATTTAAGAAAAAAAAAACCATCAACTTTTCGTGAATCACTAAATATGTTATGGTCGATTTATTTTTAATTAGACGTTGTTTGTGTTTTCTATGAGCCCAAAGAAAATACTCATTTGCGTCCAGAAAGAGATAAGACTACCACATAGTCACTGACAAGTCTTTTTTCATGATATATTTTAGCTGGCAGGACTGTCATTTGCTGTATGATTTGTATTTCATCCATTTTTACATTACAAAGAATTAATTTTTCGCTACTGTTTAAGTCAATGAAATAATTATTCCACAAAAGTGAACAATTTATGTGAAGCCAATTTACTCAGTGGGAATGAAAATTTTGTTATTTTTCATTTTAATGAAGTTTAACTTACTAAAACTGTCGATGAAACTTTCCTACAGCTAATCCGCTTCAATTTTTTTCTGTTTGTTTCGTTTGTTTTATTCAGGGCAGAAAATGTCGTGTTGAGGTCTTTTTAGTCCTTTCTAAAGACTTCTGAGAAATAAAGAGTGAACCATTATCCTTCCTGAATCTCTTTTAAGAAGATTAACACTAACACTGCCAAATACTTCTACCCACTCTGAGAATTTGAGTCTTTAAGAAACATCATTTGATGTTAAGTGGTACATGGTACCTGTGTTTTCCTCCGGTGACACAGGAAGGTAAGGTAAATTTGTTTTGTCCTTCGACTCTGATAGCAGCGGGCCGAACTTTTCCCTCCGTTGAGGTGTTAGAGTCGTCATACCCGACACTGGCCCCAAGGATGTGTAGCCTGGGTCGAAACATGTAGCGTGGGGGTTGGAGGTGGCATTCATGTAGGTAATGAGCCGGCGCATTTCCTCCAGGGCATTGGCTTGCATGAGAATGTAGTTTTTAGCAAGAAGGAGAGTAGCGATCTTGGAGAGTTTTCGCACGGACGGGCTGTGGGCGTACGGAATCACGCTCCTAAGTTCGTCAAGTGCGTCGTTTAGGTCGTGCATTCTTCTCCTCTCACGTGCGTTGATATTCAAACGAACCACCTTTTGCTCCTTTCCCTTTTTCCTCTGTTTCATCTTTGAATTTACCATTTGCTCGTCATAACATGGACCTAACTTCGACATAACATCTGATACTTTACTTGACGAACTGTCGTTACTGCTTTGATCTTCATCTTCACGTCCGTTGAGATGGTATCTGTCATCGGACGAGTCCGTGTTGTCTCCAGTGTCAGCGTTAAATCTTGTCCGATCAACCAAATCCTCCTCTCCACTCTCGTATTCAGTCTTATCATCATCTGCCGTTTTCATTGCCATTGTGAAATCCGCAGAGGGCAAATTTGAGCATTGAGATAATGTCGATCTACTCATGCATTCAAACAACGGAAAAGAATCTCCCCGAATGTCCGAATTCATGTTCATGACTTCTTAATTTTCGTATGAAATGTGCAGATACAGGTGTATTTTTGGGGTAATTTTCTCCGTATAAAATGACTGTGTTGTGAAGCTTTATAAAAACATAACATCAGTCATGTGTATAAATGATAGAACATCATAATCTCATTTAGCTGGATTATGGTGATGTTTAAGTATTAATAATTTCAGTCCTCAGTTTCTTTAAGTAATGAATTCCAGAGAGATAATCCTTGTCATGAAATTGCTTGTATAGAGATTTTGTTACACGGCCTCGCGTAGTTTCACACTTTAGACAGTCATCAGTGTAAATTTCTCATTCCCAGCCGCGCTGATAGAATATTCTTGCCGGAAAAATGATGTGTAACAAACACAAACAACGGAGTCCAATAAACTTGACTTAATTCAATCCGGTTCTTCCTCACTCCAAATCGTTAAAGCTCTTTTCTCGTGGAGATGTGCTATCGGCTTAGTCAGCGTTTCTCAAGCAAATCATATTAAGGAATTAATTGAACAGTTTGAAGCGGTGAAGAGAGACGCTAGTTCATTGGTTCCGCGCCTGATTTGATATGCACTAGAGGGCTAATAGAGTTTGTGGCTCATGCCGCAGAGACACGCTGATGAGGGAGACCAGGGGCAGTTGCCAAAGAAATGTACTCATAATGTTCTGGCCCATGTCTATACCTTTTTTTACAGTGCATGTATGTTCTTTTTTCTTCCAACTGTCTGTCTGTATGTATGTATATCTGCATGCTTGGGGTCAGGAAAAGTAGATGGGATAGATGGATGGAAAAGGATGTTTTTATGCAAATTTGATAGATTGGTGCAAATATGAATTGATAGATTTGGAAAGTTGATATGAAAACTTAATACACGGCATTCTATGATCACCAACTTTCCAAATTATTTATTTTTATATAAAAATTTACAATCAGAAAATTAAGAAACGACCACAGTGTCATCACCCTATCATCAACAACAGCAGTAGCAAGAATTTGATGTAAAATAGAAGAGAGAAATTTAAAGAGGTGTGGCTGTAATAAAAATTATATCGACGTGTGCACAATTACTGTTCATTCAATGAAACAAAGAAAAGCGAGAGATGATAGATTAGTGATAGATTAGTTGGTCTTAATTATCGACTTTTTCTTCCTGTTTCAAAAATATAATAAAGCTGCTTCCTAACAAAAATAAAACAAAAGAAAACAAAAATAAAATAAGTATAATATTCTTGGAGATGAAGTGGAAACGGTAATTTCATAAAATATTGATACCATGCATTTAGTCAGCAAGTCATATCAACGTTTGTAATATTTTATTATGGGTCAGTACAAATAATTTAAGAGCAAAGTTAATAGGCTGACAATAAGAATCTAAAATTGAAAAAAAAATGTAAAAATTTACAAAAGTTCATAAAAATCTACAAATTAAATTTCATTAACGTTGCTGATGACGGGTTCGGATATTTCAACATCTAAAAATGCCCGCTATGTTTATACGAGTTATACATATTCATTTATTAATTCTAAATAGTCTAATATACATGCACTTTTTTTTATCAAGAAATGAACACTTGGCATATTATTTAAAATTGTTAAATTTTTGTACTTATGAGTATAAAACGCAGAGAAACAAATTGATTTAAGAAATTTCACAAATAAAGTGAGAAAATAAAAAATTATCAATTCCGCTGAAAATCCTTAAACGAAAAACATTGCAGGTGTGTTTACCCTTGCAAACATTATATCGCACATACTCTTAATTACTACTGAAAGGAGTAACGTTCGATTTATATTCTATTCATTCACTATCTACGTGATACATATACTCGTATTAGTGTCTGGAGATTCCTATGCCAGTTTCTGAGTATACGCCCATTCTGGAGGTACCTAAGTCACGCCCTGAATATTCATCCTGTCTTAAGTTACCTAGGCCAGTTCTGGATTATACCTTAACTATCGGGAGGATCTTGAGCCAGTTTCTGATTATACACTATGCAGTGAGATGCTTAGGCCAAGACCTGATTGTTAAACCAATATGGAGGGGCCTAGGCCATGCGCTGATTATACACCCTGTCTGGAGGTGCTTAGACCAATCCTGGTTATAAACATTGCCCGGAAGTTGCTATGTCATTTACTGAGTATGCACCCAATATAAGAATCCCTAGGCCATTTCTACATCCATTTTGGAGGTGGTAAAGGCCAGTTCCTGCATGTTGTACAGAGGTGCCTAGGCCAGTTGCTGACTGACTAAACTCTCCGTTTAAAAATGACTAGGCCAGGTCCTGGTTATAAATGTTCATGACTATAGGAATATGTTCATCAAACAAATTTCGAGTGATATGAACGTAAGCATGTAAACACTTGCATGCGTGTATAGTTGCCTATATGCAGATACGCAAAAAAAGAAAAAAAGAAAAAACATTTCGATCCAGTTATTGTAATTATTTGTTAGTATTGCAATCAACCTTGATGTGAGAAAAATCACTCCATGATTTTATAACTAGTGTTTGCATTGAATATACCCAATCACTTCATTTGTTGTTTGTTGCCTTCGTCATTCTATAATTGCGTACGACGAAAAATGGTTTGCTCTGTGCGTGTTTGCGCGCCCGCTCGTGTGTGTGTGTGTGTGTGTTTTATGTGGACTTTTCATATAGCTTTAGCAGTTTAAGTCATATCACTACCATATCCTCAGAATGGAAGCTTATAATGATGAATGGTACTGTGGCATCATGCCGCAGACATGTAGCATCATGTCCCATCCAGTAACATTATCCTGACACCAGGCTGACCAGTCCTAACACTAAACTCTTAATGTTGAGTGCCAAGCGTGGCTGCTGCAAGTACCAATTTTATAAGTCTTTGGTATGACCTTCCTGGGGTTCGAACTCTCGACCTTCCGCATCCGATGCAGACGCTCTAACCACTACATGAAGCACAACAAAGATTGCCAGATTTCAGTTCCTCTATTGACAATTAGGACTCGAATGACTGAATTAGGACAATATATAATACCAAAATATAATCTGTGACATATATGGAAAGGCTGAAGTAGGGCATAATTTTCAACAATAAAGTCTCTGATATTTTTGAGATTAGGGAATGGAACCAAAATTTGGAATCGTATACTCTGTGATTTTTTTTTGTTATTGGATAATTGCTAATTAAGACAATTGCTGAACTCCCGTTGATTACATGCAAATGAAGAGAAAAACTGGCACAATTACCACCACCTCACCCCACCCCGAACAATAACACCAGCTAACAGGTAATCCATTAATCATACAGCGTGGTATCATGATTTCTATAGACAGGATAATATACTTTTCCGTATCATCCGTATTCAAACCATACAATTTGGAATGGTGTAAATTCAAATTCTATTGCGGCAATTACTAGATTGTAAGTTTTAGACTGAAAACACCCATACAGCACGCGCCAGTTAATTAACTAATTCAAACCTGCAACGGTCTTTTATACTAAACAAAGATCTTTCCCAGTTCCTTCCTCTCCAGTACAAGTAGTGTCACA
The DNA here is from genome assembly GCA_016746295.1 of Potamilus streckersoni. Lineage (NCBI taxonomy): Eukaryota > Metazoa > Mollusca > Bivalvia > Unionida > Unionidae > Potamilus > Potamilus streckersoni. Next base: position 1,519,732 of record JAEAOA010000316.1, on the reverse strand, counting down.
TTTACAACTGCCCACACACGGGCTAATTTTAAGGACAGAGGTTACTAAACTTTCAATCATCATAAAGTGTAATATAAATTCTCATTATTTCTCGAGATAATCGGTGAAAGGTGTGATTATGGATTAGGTGATACCGTCTATACGTGCGTGCGTGCATTGGTACTGTCTCTCAATTCCTCCTACGCAGTTCCAGACAGAAACTTTGATCTTTGTAATATGACTAGGGATAGTCTGGAGATGTGAACAACAGTTTGTTCTTTTTTAAAGCAAAACAAATAAATATATGTAACCGCTACAAGAGGTAATGCTGAAGGGGGTGGTGTGGTTAGGCCTAAATTTTGAAATAATCTGACCAGTATGTTTGAGATGTGTGTGTGTGTGTGTGTGTGTGTGTGTGTGTGTGTGTGTGTGTGTGTGTGTGTGTGTGTGATCATCATCACCTGTGTCAGCTCATGTTAGAATGAGTCTTAGGTAATAGCCTTGGGGTTTGGAGTTGTGGCCATTGGGTCACAAATTAGAAACCATTGAGATACCAACACAAACCTATATAGAAAAGGTGAATACATATATGCAACTAACATTGCCCCCCCCCCGCGACCTCTAACCAATCTAGGATCTGACCCTAATGGTACGTATTTGTTTATGATATGACTGAAGAAGTGTACCTCTCATATGTGGTTGACAGACATACTTTTTAAAGTAAATACTTAACTCAGACTTCTAATATCAGAACATACATACATACATACATACATACATACATACATACATACATACATACATACATACATACATACATACATACATACATACATACATACATACATACATACATATACACACACACATACATACATACATACATACATACATACATACATACATACATACATACATACATACATACATACATACATACATACATACATACATACATACATACATACATACATACATACATACATACATACATACATACATACATACATTGTCAAGTGAAATTCTAACATGTTCAAGAATTCTGGCATGTAGAGTGAATTGTAATACATATACACAAACATTAAAAAAGATGACAAAATCCGTATTTCCCTGGCTATGTCTTGGAAATGGATAGAATTAGCAAAATAGAAAAAAGCTCTTTGTACTAAAAAAACAAAAAAAAAATATTTAAAAAAATCTCTATTAAACCGAATGTGCATTAACCACTATATTAGTATGGTTGAAATTATACCTCATGCACGGAAAGCATTACCGGAAATCTATATTGTATAACGGTATGTAAAATGCCATGCCACAATATGATATTTTTGTGAACCATGAGTTGATAAAGAGCGGTGAACAAAAAGGGTTCATTTATTGTGCTGAAATCATCATCCTATCCTAATTTCATCTCCCTCTGGTTGAAAAGTGTGTTAAGGTCAGAGGTCATTTGCGGGATTAGAGAGGTACTGACAGTATAAAGGACTTCCAAATGAAAGCGACTAAAATTTGCATACACCATATGCGCACTACAGTTTGTGAGCAGGCGCCCCATTGTCTCCGTGAAGAGACTGTTTTGTTTGTCGTAAAGTGCCGTTCTCCGGGGATCGTTATGCTATTAATACAGCTAGCGAAACGAAATGCGCAACTATTGTCCTAAAGAGGAAAGAAATGGATTTTAATTTGCTCTTTTAGTAAGAAAATTAGAAATTTCTGTCGTCTTAGCAAGAAATAAAAAGCTAAGCGATTGACTGGAAAGCATAAAAGAGTAATGTGCGACACAAATGTTGAAAAACCAAAGGCTAAATATCCAATATGCGATTACATTCAAGTTGGAATATTTAGATAAATTATATTTGCATTATACTTGTAAAGAAAACGACACATTAGGGTGAGTTTAAAGGGGAAAAAACGACCAGAACAAATTTCTATTATTTGCAAACACTATTAACGATTTCCGTCACACCACACATCATCACTGTCTAAAAAAGGCATGTTAATAGTAACTCGGCACAAATGTTAAAGTCAAAGCCCAACTGATTTAAAACATATTTCATTATTTTTCTCATTAAAATTATCAGACGTTTTATTAACTTTATCAAACAATAAGTTGCAGGATATAGTTCAATTTAATATTTTGTAATTGAGGAAAATGGATTTCATTTAAGATAGCATATCTTAATCACATTAATAAAATCAGGACTATTATTGTAAATATGAGTTAATCAATCAATTAATGTCAGAGGAAAATGTACCAGAGAGAGAGAGAGAGAGAGAGAGAGAGAGAGAGAGAGAGAGAGAGAGAGAGAGAGAGAGAGAGAGAGAGAGAGAGAGAGAGAGAGAGAGTTATTCTTTTCATATAGTCTTTTTTATATTCTCATAGTACATTTGTCGTATAGATAAGTGGTAAACGAAACTGTTGAGAGTCAAAGCAAAGTTTACACATAGAGAAAGTATTGAACTGCAAAACTTATGTATTAATAAAATGTCCGTAATACATTTCACCACGTAATGAAAATTTCACTCATGTTAATGAAAAGTTGAGAGTAAAAATATACAGCTACGTAAGGTAAATTTTACCAGTTTTCAATATATAGTAAGTAATATATATTGAAAGCATCATAAAAATAGTACTAATAGCCATATTTTTTATTTCGTTATTTTAGGAGAGAGGGTAGTTTACACATAAGATTACAATAATGTCAGGTAGAAGAAACAGGTAGACATGCACATATTAAAGAATGTTAAAAACATAACATGCAAACATGTAGAATAATAAGTATTGTTTATAAACATAATATGTAAGCAGGTAAAATATTAAAGACATATACAAAAAAGTGTAAATACGTAAATATTAAACATTCTTTTGAAAACAAAAAACATCCTTCGTAAGAGAGGACTGGTTTGAACAGAAATTATAAAAATATACTGAAAATGCATTTAAAATGTTTATATATAGCGCCTTTTTTCCTTTCCTATTTTGAGTGCTTTATTAGACTCAATGTTATGGTCTTAAATTAAGTAATAGAAAAGTGTGAAGACCACAACGTTTTGGAAAATTCAACAAATGATTAATAACCCAAATATACAAAGTTAAAATACAAAATGAACTTACAACATTGTGAAAATAAAAACCAAATGGCCCTAAAAGCAAAGAGTATTTAGAACAAATTCTATTGATGTTCCGAATGAATTCCAATTTCAAATGTGCTGATGTACCAAGAGCCCCAAATAGTTCTGCTGTGCTATTAGTCTTGATGTATCACGATTACATAATGCCAAATGCCCTTATATGAATTCATGATAATTCCAAAGTAGTAATGTAGTCCTAAAGTCAAAGAGCACTTTGTATTTCCAATATATAATTTAAATAAATAAATTAAAACTAAATATAACCAAAATTGATTCATGTAAAGACTGACGTTAAGATATGAATGAAGGATTTATGTTTGCTTCTCCCTTATAAAGGAAACTAAGACACAATAGCAGAAACAAGATGATGATAATTTTCCCATCGAATTCGTAAACAAGATTCCTTCAAGAAGCTTCCATGTTTAAAAAGCCACACACACATGTTTACCTCCAAATAATAATGAATTAATATTTCCTGTAAACATATCAGGATGAACTTAAAATGTGTCGGCAGTTGACACACGAGTGTATACATTTGTTTCTTAAAAAGGAGACGCAATAAAAACTCCAAACTAATGTACGCTTCAAGTATTAACATTTTAAAATTAGTTTCTCAAAAGAATCCTATACATCGTCAATGACTGAATTTATATGAACTGTAGATATTCAATATTCTGTGTCACCCAACAGCATGTCTGCTACACTCTGCAAAATACGAATATATTTTTATGAAATATTCTTTTTAAATACCGCATTAAAATTGTTTAAGTAGCAATTCTAAAGCTCCACACAATCATAATTATGTTAGAAGGCATGGGGAAAATCGGGTATTTATGAGTGTTAATTGTAAACCGAATGTAAGTGCTAATCTAAATTTGGGTGCAATGTTGTCTGTTAACGATCTATACAGCAAATTTGCCTGAACATATATAACCGAAACCCATGCAAGATACAGTCTATAAAATCTTAATTTAAAGATTAATGCTACGCTTTGAAATCTGTCATATCTAACCGCTCCATGATGTTTCTACACCAACCCACCCAAACAATGCATACTATTTCAATTCACGCAAGAAAGATGTTAATGAAAGTACAAATCTCCTCATTTCCGTTTGAAAACAGTAATTTGACAACACAAACACACAAACATTCAATTTCAAGAATTATATTTGCAAACTATCTTTTTAAAAAGCTTATTTTCCTAAAATTATTATAAAATTTCATATCTTCGTACCACATTAGCCGTTAACGACAGTGAAAAGAATGTAGAAAACAAATCAATGCAGATCGACGAGTTTTTCCTTAAAAGCATAAAATGCAAAGAAAATACAAAGAGAATACTTCAATCGTGAAGTGGAACAGTTTTGTATTGTCACTTGCGCCTATTTCTCACTTCACTGGTGAATATGAGTGTGTGTAAATGTAAATATATATATATATATATATATATATATATATATATATATATATATATATATATATATATATATATATATATATATATATATATATATATATATATATATATATATAGTCAAAAATAGATATGATAATTTCATCAAGTTTGAAGGTATTGAAATCAAGGAATTATTATTTTTTATTTCAGTATAATTATATTCAGCTTTCATACTACACGAAGTAATATAAATTTTGCGGAAAATGGTCTGCAAACGTACAAATATAATAGTATCATCTGCGAATATAAAGATCAGCAACATAAAAATATAAAACAGCAACATGACTAGTGAATTCAGTGTTCATTCCAGTACAGTGATGTTGTTGTAAAAACATTTCCAAATCATAGAGTAATAATGAGAATAAAACTGGAAACCGACCACAACTTGTCTTATCCAGCGAATATTGTTGAAAAAACCTGATTGACCACCAACATATACTACACACGATGACTGTATATCTACACATGCTACACACGATATCTGTATACCTACATATACTACACACGATGACTATATCTACATGTTACACACGATATCTATATACCTACATATAATACACATGATTACTGTACACCTGCATATACTACACATAATAACTACACCTACATATAATACACATGACGACTGTACACCTATATATAATACACAGTTTTATATTTATTTTGTAAATGGTACTAAAGCTTGTTTACACTTTCTTTATTTTTAAATAATTTCATCAAACGCTCAGCATCCAAACATAATTAAAAGCTTTACTAAAATCAGTATAACAACAAAACTGTTTTATGGTAGTCTTTATACTGAAAAGTTTAAACCAACGCTTATTACATATGCGTGGTTGTTGTTGGTCATACTCTCTAAATTTCTTCTCAGATGTTATGAACATTTCAAAATGAATACAGTCTATCATTAGAGTGTAATTCCTAATCGTTTTAACATTTACAGAACGTTCCTCCACTCTTTGTCTCACCAAACGATACTATGTTATTAACCATTTCCAATATTTTCGGTGTTTTGAATAAATTAATACAAATTGCTCATATTCAGCATTTACATCCATCCAGTGGCTGTATTATTTAACGATTATTCATTCACTTGGTCTGAAATAATACGACTTAACTTTAACACGTAAAATATAACAAAATTGCACAATTAATTTGGTTTTGATCAGCAATAAATGATAGCATAGAAAAGAATTATACTTATTATATTATCAGCACACTTTGCCTACAGTGTGTGCAGTTTAATTTTTTTGATATGATAGCGTGTGAACATATCACTTTAATAATTCTGATTCGTCAAAAAAAAACATAACATTATTGTGCTGTATTCAGTTTACTGATTGGATGCAATCATGTGAAACCTTTCTAAACTTCGCCTTCTGCAATGTTTCGTTTTCAATGAACATTTTTGCCGCCATTTTTGAACTCGACTCAGGAGAGGAAATTAAGAAACAATTAGATCCAAGACAAAAACAACAAGAAGTAAAACTAAGGGTACACCATTTGATAGCCAGTGTGTTGGGTGGAGGAAGTTGTATATTTGTAGCATAGAATCCACCCTATATACAAGTGTGAGTTATGATATAATTATTATTGTGAGAAATGTGACCAAGGACTTTGCATTCATGGCTACGACTGCCATCGATCTGCTTCATCATGCTTCCAATTTTTCGTGATGCGATGGACAATTTAAATAAAATATTTTTCAGATTAAGGCACCGAATATAACAGTTACCAAGAACGGAGCCAAACTCATCTGCATATAAATGTCGGAACACGGGCACTAAGGACATAGCAAAACCGACCGAGAAATTAGATGTATTAAAGAAAGTTACACAGCATTTCATGGAAGATTGTTTTGAAGACGAGCTAATTGTGATAGACTTGCTGTAAGACGTGGACAAATGTCCTAGAAGTCAAATTCAATGATGTGTGTTCCTTATTTTTTGTATATGTAAATATGATCAACTTCCTTCAGGGCACCTTGAAATATAGACTTAATACATTCGTCAATACAAAGGATTGATCAAATGCACAACCTTACCTCCAACTCACTTGCACAATCCTGAGTTACCGGTGGGACCGAGTGGCCGAGTGGTCTAAAGTGCTGACCGTTACGGATAACTGCCATCTCACCTCTTTCTGCGTGAATTCGAGTCCAGACTCGGCTAACGCGGGTAAGTGAAAAAGCATGCCAGTACCTTCTTGTCTGTCGATGGTTCTTCCCAGGGTTTTCCAAGGTTCTTCCTCCACCATTAATACTGGCCGCCATGTATATCCTATCTTGTGCTGAAAAATGGCGTTAACCCCTACAACAACAACAACAACAACAACAACAACAACAGTAATCCTGAGTTACCACCCGTTGTCAATGAAAACTGATGCTTCAGTTATGTCGTACACGTAATGAAACATATCATCAAGACCAAGCTAATTGCCAAAAGGATGAAGAACGAGCTCTGACAGGAATGTGGGTGACTATCATATTGTTACATGTTCTGGGTTGTAAATACCAACTGTAACCCTTTACGAAATTTGGCATATCCCACCACAAAAGAACACGGGAGGAACATTGACTTCAATAAAGGAATTTTGTCATCATCATCAACGAATATTTCAAACGCCTCAAAAAACGGTACCGATCCAAAGAAGACACTACTTTGGAACAGGTATGAGGAAACGAAGGAAAACATCATTTGACAGTATCATGTTAAATTGTTGGTGGTGAAAATTGGCGCAACGTCCGATATTAACTTAGACTAAATACTTGTCGCTACTTTCAAGTTCTGACAAAAGAAAATTCATAAAATGTGAAGATCGTTTGTAAAGATTTGATTTTGATGAACTTTGAAGAATCAATAGAGTTTGCACCTCCTGGTGAGTTTGGAGATGTTATCGTTGCAGCGTACGTGACAGTCAATACCTGTTAAAAGAGTAAGATACCTTAGAACTCTGAGGAGATCGAATTCTTTACTTTGATACTGATGGTTGGATATACATCCACATGTCATCGCTCAGACATCGAAGACGGCCGTTAGGTTCATGGATAGATGTGCACCCATAAGACACTATTCAAAATTCGTTAGCGGTGACCCTATATGGAGACCAAGAAGGTGAAATTCGTATGCATTGTTAAAGGACTGAACCTCACCTATCAATTCAAGTGCTTGGCTCTAGTATAAGAGAAGGAAAAGTTCCATGACCAATACTTCATTGTGAATACAAACGTCGACCCAAAAAAATGATAAGTTATTCAACACAGTAACCTAGCGAGGGACCCACTATGAAATTCAAGTTCAATGTTTAGGTTAGAACACTTTCGCCGCTACTGATGAAATCGACATAGCAATTGATTGAGATGCCATTACAGACTTCAAGTTAGATAATGAACTCGAATACTATGCCGCACCTTTGGACCAGAGTAATGACGTACCTTGTCGATCATTTACTCTCATCAACAGCCATTTGTGCACCTTACCGCTGTACTTGCGAAGGCGATGCATCACACATTTCTGCTATGCTAGTACAAGTGAAACATTTTGTCTACCTTTCTATGTATATCATCCTTGCAATTGCAAACAGTTCTAAATACCGCGAGTTCAACGAGATGTACCAATCAAGGAGGAATGTCTGTTAGATGTGACTTTGAAAGTCGACTCAGATGACTCAACCAATGGCCCAAAGATATGAATGGAATGTCCAGAACCAAAACATTAACAAGCATAGGACCTGACAGTTGTGGAGTGATGTGATATGATTATGATGTTTAAAAATTTTTCAGTCATATCATTACGATGTCTGCAGTGTGGCAGTTTATAGTGATGTCTATCACTGGGGCGTCATGCTGCTTAATGTCCCACCCAGTCACATTATCTTGACACCAGGCCGACCAGTCCTAACACTAGCCTCTTAATACTGAGCGCCAAGCAAGACAGCTGTTAGTACCATTTTTGTAAGTCTTTTGTATGACTCGACTGAGGATCGAGCCCACGACCTCCCGCGTCCGAGGCGGGCGCTCTAACCACTCGGCCACCGGCACGGTTACTATTTGTGGAGTAAATATCCACGAAATTAAAGTATAAAACTTTCCTGGAACATGCCAGATGCTCTTCCACCTGTCAATCCTTTTTTCTTGGTGAGTGATTATTACCTACACGGAGTCCATTAACTCGAAGTTCATTTCACTCAGCACGGCGAATTTATAATAAATTACAACGTGCATTCTCAGACAAATGCGGCCGTATATACCAGCATATTTATCTTATTTACATTCGCCTAATCAATGCAGTTCAATAAAATAAATGTCTAATTATCTATGGCATAATATCCACTAAATCCAGCTACATTAGAGTAACCTGAATAATCATTCAAACATCGCGAAATCATACATCCATATACACTTGTCATTAACTCGCGACAGCGAATATTATCCTACACAGAGAATCAATTCATATATCCTTAGAAGAATGACACATTTGTATATGAGGGTTAAATTCATAAATCCCTATGAAATGCTGCATATTCACATTCTTTAAAGTACATCATAAATCCCTATCATATTCTACACATTTAATATTTAATTACATACAAACCGTCAATTATCTCAATGAATCAATAATTGTAAAAGCAATTAATTAAAAGACATAAAACCAACATATCAATAGAGTCCTACGAATTGAATACACGATATATGCATGAATCGTAAGCATATCAACACGTTTGCAAGCAAACAAAACAAAAGAAATAAAATATCAAAATGGAAACTAAAATTGCGTAAGTTAATACCGTTTCTTTACACAATCGTGTAGTAGCGTATAGCATATCCTTTTTAAGACTGCTGTCCGCCCTTTTCTACGAGTTTCCTTTTAACGAGATTCACTACTTTCTAGGTTTTCCCCGAAGTCGACTAAGTCTTCTTTCAAGAGAAATAGAACTAAAGAATTATGGCAAGTCGGTACTCTAAAATTGTCAGTTTCCCAAAGTGTACGCCCTTAATTTCCTTGACCAATCGGAAATAACTGTTCATATAATTCTCTCCAAATAATCGTGTCTATCATCAGATTTCGCTAGACTAAAATATAATGCAATTGGTTTCTTTTGACAAATCAATTATTTGACGAACGCTCCTTTTGAACTGTCACGGTTGGCGATTCTATCGCACGCGTATCAGTACATCGGTAAAATGACTCGGTTAAATGAAACTGGAGCTTAAGGTAACCTTGTTATGTCTTCTTAGATGAAATAAAAAAAAATAATCAGTGAACGTTCTCAAGACCACATTGCTTGACTATGTTAACTTCAAAGCAAAATTTATTTAACCTTAAGTTTTAATAAGCCTTCAAAATCCGACACATCACATTACGTTTCTGATATTCAGTGCCTATTCTTATTAGCAGCAAAATATTTCTCTGACTTTGTTCGTGTACATTTCAAGATTATAAAATCCGTCATGAATTAAAAGTTTTTATATCAGTCTTGTCATTAATGTAGTAGAATACATTCGTTTTGTTTTTGGGGTTTAACGACATTTTTCAGCACAAGATAAGCTATACATGGCGGCCAGTATTAATGGTGGAGGAAGAACCCTCGAAAACCCCGAAAAGAACCACCGACCCACGAGAAGCTACTGGCAGACTTTCTCACTTACTCACGTTAGCCGAGAATGGACTCGAACTCACGCAGACATAGGTAAGATGGCAGTGATCATTAACGTTCAGCGCTTTAGACCACTCGGCCACGCAAGTCCCCTAATACATTGGTTTTATCATTTGAAATATTGTAATAAGCTAGTACTACAAAATCTTTTCCGTATAACAAAATGTACAATTTTGCCATAACTGCCATCATTTTAATTTGGAAAATGTTATTCTTTCTCAGTATGTCCTTCCACGGTAATATAGTATTGTCTTTAATTGACAACAATTAAGACATTTAACATTAAAACAACTAAAAGACTCACATTTCACGTTCACATTATATATTTTCTTTTTCTTTGTTTTGTTTTTATTTGTTTCGTTTATTCTTGTATGTTCATCCAAATTCGAGTTTTGTTCTTTATCCTATTTCCTTACTTTAAATCACTGTTTAAATTTACGTTTTTTATTTCTTTTATTACGAGTTTTATTCTTGATTGTATTATATATATATATATATATATATATATATATATATATATATATATATATATATATATATATATATATATATATATATATATATATATATATATATATATATATTTTACCCCTGTCATACTCATTAGCCATCATATTAAATTTCTCATGACTTTTTTATTATTACGTATTGTTTTACAAGCCATATCATCAATGCTCTTCAAGTAACTAATATCAGGGTTTACAATCTCATCTTGGTTTTAAAACGTTACTGCATACTAGCTTTTCTTTGAATCTATTTCTATAAATCCGAGGACAGTTTTAATAAATGCACTACAAACTCAAGTGCTTATAAAACCTGTAGCTAATCTCGAAGTTCCTAAACTAACATTGCTAAACGCATCCCACCTGAAGCTGCTTTCATTCTATCGTCTCTCCATTTAAAAAACATACGTGCTATTTTGAACTTCTGTTTATACCTATATAAAGGTCTATCTCTTTAACCAATCATTTTGAATTTTTTAATTTTCATCAATCTAATATTAATACCGTTGTCCGTAATTAGCAAATGAGGTGGTGCTGGATACAGTGGTGGTGCTGTTGGTGTTTCCTCGTCCATACTGATCCAAAGAGACGGGCAGGTGAGACGTAGCAAAATTTTTGCTTAATCTGTAGTTTGATAAAATTTGTGATGCTTTTTCGATGTTTCTGTTTTTTCTAACATCTTTTTTTTTTAAAATGTGAAGTTAAGAACTTGTCTCCACCTCGCTTCACCTTCCCTCAAGAAAGTAAGTTTCGCAGTCACGATTTTTTTTCGATTTCTATTTCAATATTGAAATATAATTCTTCTCAGTCCACTATCGCTCATTTAATTAATATGTTAACTTTGTCTAATTTATTTACTTAATTATTTTGTTTCGTCTTAGCTTTTCGCTTTCTCAAATAATTATTCGTAAACTGGATTCAAGAAATCGGAGAAAAGATCTGCATGACTTTGTTCTATTACCATTGTCAGTCGTTAAATCTATTTTAACTTTAAGGATCTTCTTTAAAAACATACTCAAACTTAATTGAATTTTACATTGCAAATAGTATTCATTGTGTTGCTCGTTTCGCACTCATATACAAGTAACATGGGGTGATTTCGTGCAACATATTGCCCAGTAGCGAGAAATATTGTGTAGGCAGTTTAAGTCCAAAACATCTAATCTAGAAAGGATTAATATAAAGGGAATTAACATCGGCGGATAATAGAAAATTATTCCAAATGTTGTTTTTTTTTTTCAGAAATAAAGGACCCATTCACTCAAATTAGCCCACTAGTCCATTATAGCGGATCATTTAGGCATGAAAAAGCAAACAAACAACAAAAAGCAACAGATAGTGTGTGACTGGAGGCGTAGCACAATTTGTGCGACGTTAACTGGAAGACCGTGTCGATGCGAAAACTAATCTGAGTGCCGTTGAGCGAATGCTTTTAACGGATGCTCAGTTTTAAGGGGAAACGTTGATATTGTGGGACCATAACTAATGCTACAGATTGCAAAGTTGGTATAGTCTCACCCTTTTTTATTACGCAAACAGATACTCAAAAACCATAGCTTTACCAGCTATTGAAACCGAACGTATGGCCGAAAAACTTGTCGACGTCTTACAATGGTGTTCGAAGTTCGATATTTGGATTATCGCTGTCTTGTACGCTAAGGCACTCACAAAATGGTTCGTGCGTTATAGGTTGTTAAACACTTGACAAGTCAAAGTTACAGGCAGGTGCCTATTTGATTTTACTTTCTTTTCTAGACGCGCGTGTCATTCGTGAGGTATCTCTGGTATACTTGTTTATCGTGTCATTTTTTTTTTCAGAGGCGGTACCACGGTACTTCGGTAGTTTCGGTAGTTTCCAACAGTAAGGAATATACGAAAATTTCCTAGTAATTCTGCTATATTTTTGATTCTATTAACATAATGCTGTCAGTTCTCGTGACAAAAAAAGTATAAAAAATTACTATTACTTTCTGTTTACAAAACAGCTGTTTGTCACAAAACAATTTGGATATTAAATATCCGATTGTTATATTTTTTATCCTTTAAGCACATGTTTGTCACGTAGCGTGAATTATTGTGGTGGCCAAATGGATAGTTATGAAAGATATTCAAGAAAATCCAACTTTGTTAAATTGTCCGATGTAAGTAAAGAAAATATCCCCTTTACTTTTTGACTTTTGTATGTTAAATTTAAAGAACATGTATTCATTTGTACGACTGTTTCGATTTCAAATGTTATGCAAGTTCTTAAGTCCACCAAATATTTCCCTGTTTGTTTAGTAAATGTTTATATGTTTACTGGAACTCTCTTGTCAATATCTTGCTCAGGTGTTGTCATCTCCCTCATTGGAAACAGTAAAGCAAATTGAAAGGATAAAGCGGAAAAAGAAACTTCTGTCTATGGCTGGTTTTCTTCCCCGTTGTTTATTGTCATAATAGCCAGAGATCTACGGTCACGTGTTTGCAATGTGTATCGAAAATTCAGACACTTTATTCATGTGATTAGTATTGTTGGCTTTTTGAATTATAATACACTCATTTATGAGCTCTACCAACAGCTGGACCTTGAATGCGCATGTGTGGTGGTCTCTCGAAATATTTTGTATGGTGTATTATCGAAGTTGCTGATACCTTAAGTTGCTTTATTAGTAAAGTTCTTGTCATATATTTGTTGTTGTTATATATTTGTTGATAATGTTATATATTTGTTGATGTTGTTGATGATGATAGTAATATTTTTGGCCGCCATGTATAGCCTATCGTGTGCTGAAAAATGGCGTTAAGCCCCACAACAACAACAATGATTTTATAATAACTCCGTCAGGCAATGAAGAAAAGGGTTTCTTCCCTTGAAAATTGGACACCATGAGTGATACAACCAGACCGAGACAACCAGTCTGAGATGTGAAAAGTAGATTTCTTTTTCGCATGGTTGAGAAAACAAGGTTATCAGTAGACTCATTACGTCTTTTTGCGGCTTTATTCCTTTCAGCGCGACGTACCTACATATAAAATAGGAACGATTGTGGCATTGATAATACTATATTTCCTTTTCAAACAAGAAATAAGCACATAATTTTATCTCTTTTCTAAAATTAGAGATATTACAGACGAAGTCTACGACATTTCTTTATCTAGCGTTTGGAATGTGAAATGCAAAACAAGTTTAAAGCAAAGTAAATTTGTATTCTTTATTTCAATAATTTCACCGTCCCATAATGCACACAAGTTCGCAAATTGGAGCAAAATTGACTTCATACAAAATAACTGTCAGTTTCTAGAATAGTTTCTTGTTAAGCTATTAAATGGTTTAAAAACTAGATTTGAGATGACATCTATAGGATGGGCATTTCAACGTTTATCTTAATGTTTTTTCTCATACATTAGTAAATTTTACCAAAAATGAATGTTTTACGGCTCTATGCTCAACGATTTAATATTGAATTTAGTTTTGAGATCCTTGGAGAGAAAAAGCTGGAAATTATTAAAAGAGTTTCAAGAATGTGGTTGGACAACTTTCGAGGCTGTTCGGATCTTACCTTTTGGTCAATGGTGAAATCCAAGACTACCCGAATGCAAACGACACTGCTGGTCAGATACTTGTAAGAACGTATAAATCTGCGAACAATTATTGCATTTTCTCCAATATGTCACAAACTGAACGAAGTGTGTCGAGCTGTTTTGAAAATTAAACTATTCTTGATAACGACTGGCTTAAGTTGAAAATTGCAAGCGCAATTAAGAGAAGCTAGCAGGGTTGGAATTAACCAGGGGTGCGGACAAGTGTCTTCACTTGTGTTATATTATTACAGGTTAGTCTCCCAATTTTATTTGTAACAAACCACTGTCGTTCGCTATAAGGATATAAAACCATAAAACACTTTAAAGCATAAAATCTAGTGTATAGATATTGTTACGTATATGCTCGTTCAAAGTAACAAAGAGTGAAGACAGCAAGCTTTATAAATTTTAACAATAATTTATTTCCCTAGAAAATATGCAGAAAAGGTAAAAATATGAAACACGACTTAAGATTTACGAAAGAGATCTAAATTGTTTGTTCTAAACATATGAAACCAGATATGTACTGTGAACAGTTCTTTATTGACAGTCTGAAGTTCAGTTCCAGTCCAAGATGGCGGTTGACGACGTCAGACGAAGGCCAACATAAAAATCCCAGCATTTTCACAGTAGAGTACAATTTGTATTGTTCCGTTCCAATGAGAAGAATTTCAGAAATGTCTTTGTCTAAACCATTTGTATTGTTCTTCAGGGAAAATAATTATTTAGAAAGTAGACAAAGTACAATTATCTCCAGCACAAAACTATCTTCTTTAAAGGTAATAAAAGCTATGTGACTCTCTAAGATGTTGAAATGGGCTACTACTCGAAACTTTATTACAGATAACTAAGCATATACAATACACTAATAAGTCATTTATTGTATACATGCACGGAGGACACGTGTAATTTCGCAATGCATCTGGACATTAGGAAAGCCTGCCCTAGTATCAGCCAATCATTTACATGGCTACTTCTGAATGTTTACTTGCGACGAATTTACTATCATGCAAAGCTCGTGCTTACATGAGTCACATTTACGATTTAAGTAAACACGATGTTTCTAACAAAATATTGGACCCCATGCTAGCATACTACTACTACTACTACTACTACTACTACTACTACTACTACTACTACTAATAATAATAATAATAATAATAATAATAATAACTACATTTAATTATATAAAAATTAAATAAAAAGATTTATACAGAATTCATTCCTTAACATACGTAATTCAACTACAGGGTCCTAACAATATCAACTAGCTAGTATGGTAAAGTAAAAAAATTTCTCATAACGATTTATATTTCAAGCAACCAAATATCAAACATTTCGTTAAGAAACCTTGTATGTTGATATTCGTTAGATTGCATATTGAATGTACGTGAAAAAAGGGGTCGCGCCTCTGAAACTGTACAAAAGCAATAAAAAAAAACAACCTTTTAAAGCAACATTTTAACAAGCGACCTTTGAAGAGACTGACGCAGTATTGGCTGAAATAAATTTCCATGAATTGAGGATCATTTTTTATTTTAACGTCTGAGTGGTAAAACTTTCGCAGATATTCTTCAGTGATAACAATATTTTCAAATTAGCTGTTGTAGTGAACATATTGGATGTCAGATGAGCATCATGTTCGTTTAAAACTAACAAGACATGATAACAATTTTTCTGATGAAGACGCCATCATGATATGACTTTCCATTTTGAAAACACAAGATCGGTGCCATATTGAATAGAAGACTGGTATCATTTCAATTTAGTATCAGTAAGATATAGGAATGCACACTGTCGATGGTATCAGCCACCTAGAAGTAGTGACAACAAGAAAACTGTAATTGCTGCAACCATTTTAAAAGCAGGATCGGTACCATTTTCATTTACGACCAACTAAATATCGTAAGAAGTCTTTCAAGGAGAATTCTATGCTGATTTGGCCATTCATTTAGGAGAAATAGTGATAACGAGATCTGAAATATGGCCTCTATGGCAGGTATATTAATTGGCATTTTCATTTAGTATCAAGCAGGCATTACATTAAGTTGTTTAATGAAATTCAGTTTTGATATGTCCATCCATTCTTGAGGAGTGGTGATGATAATATTTTCAGGATGGCCATAGTGGGACCCGTAGTGGACACGAGATCGGAACCATTCTCGCTTTGAACCAACTATACACCATAAACAATCTTCTGGTGAAACCTTATGGTAATATTACAATTCATTTAGAAAAACTAGCGATAAGAACATTTTCAAGACGGCTACTATCAGCCACTGTTAACCTCAGATCGGAACCATTTTCATTTAGAACCAGCCAAACATAATAAGAAAACTCCAATTTGATATGACCATCCATTCAGAATGAGTAGCAACAATGTAGCGGTCACACCGGATGTCCGATGTGCACCATTTTCATTGGCATTAACTAGACTATGGGGTGAATATGTATGTAAAATTCTATGACAATCCTCTTTGTAGTTTAGGAGGAGAAGAGATAACAAGCATACGCCAACGGACGGAGAGACGGATGACGGAAAACATACCATTCCATAAGATCTTTTGGTCTTTGACCAGTAGGCATAAAACTTGGTGGTTATTTAAAATAATAAATAAAGTGTACAGTTTATAAAATTGAATTAAATGATGTTTCTAAACTTTGATGATTCCTTTATCGAGTAGTTTGTCTAGATAAGTCAAGAATGGTTGATAACACCTACTTCCTTGGGTATGGTGTGCCGTGTGTTTCACTGGTCCACCTATGATATCAAACGGTACAAGCCGATGTAATCCGATTGGCAGGTCATATCCAGTGTGGTTATCAATCAATAGAAAAACGAATATAGGTACAAAGATAGTTCGGGTTAAAGGATGACTGCTAAATATTTTTAGACAAAAATTGGCTGACAAAACCAGAACAAGCCTTTCACTTACTGTAAGTTGGTTTGTAACAAACGGATTGATATCTCCATGGTCGTGATGATAAGCATGCACATATTTGTATAGGAACAAGTTTTTATGTAAAATGAGGTGTATGAAGAAGAAGATGGCATCGTAAAGCAGAATGCTGATTACAAGCTGGAATATCACCTGAATCACGGATGGGGCCTTGTTAGGAAGAGCCCTTGTAATTTGGATCCAGTCATTACTCTTTTCAATCCATATCTTAGGATCCACTCCACAATACTTCTTAACCACGAAGGTGTCTAGGATCATCAGTGGGGTCACGTACCATACTGCCTCCTGAATAAGCTGTACCTGTGGCGACAAATTAGCGATATCCACTTTGCTATGGATTTTGAATCTTTGCAATGCTGGTATTTTGCGCAGGGCGACGGGATATGTGTGTATTATCACAGCGTAGGTGAAAGTTGTAAACCAGGTCTCAAAATATACAGAATTGAATACCCAAGAGGACAGCAACAGATCCCAGCTTCTTTCAACGAGGCGTTGCAGAAGATCAACGTGGTACACGCATATCGCAGCAAGGCAGACGATAAAACCTCTGGTTATTATTAGCAACCAGAAGTAATCATGATAACTGATGACTTGATTTTTTTCAACGTCTTTTTTGCAAATCTTCTCTGAGTGATCAATGCCTGACATTTTTACAGCTCTATCTTCCGGTCAAATTCGTCTTTCCTGAAGAGAAAGAGAAAATATTATATATTCACCAACATGTAGTCCACTTAGACTTGTATATGGGAAATAAAGGTGGAGACAGATAGAAATCTCTTGCTATCACACATCGAAATCTAATGTCACCCCATACAATAAAAGCTTCGAATTCAAAGTGACAAGTCAATTGTACTTAGATCATCCATGTAATGCATTCTAATGAGAGAAAAAAAAGTATCTGCATTAGCTATTCTTGGTGCAAAAGAATATTAACGGAAGCTAACCACAAAGTGCCACATGAAATATCTGCGGAAAATGTCTAGTCAAGTCTTAGACACCAACAAAAAAGTTTAAAAATTCTCATAGTTGTTGACCACATTCGGTAACGGTAATTTTAATGCACTTTTCTCTCCCTGCTGGTCACTTGAGGGCACCAGACATTATTTTCGCACAGATTATATGCAGCTCTGAAAGAATATTTCTTTATTGACTGATTAAAATTTTCTTCTATAAATGACTGCTGTGAACTAGTCGAGATTTAACAAATTCATTATTCTGGTGAAGGGATACTGACAGACGCTAACCACAAAACGCAACACTCACGCCCATATCTTGGACGTCCTCCCTGCTGGCTGATAAAGAAAGATAACGCTCTCTGTCAAACTTTATTTGCCTATGTTTTAAAATAAAACCGAATATGACAAATGTTTGAATAACATTGAATCATATCTCTTTAGACCTGAATGTGGATTTCGTGATATAGATCGAGTGCTGATGATTAACTAAAACAGACACAAATAAATGTATATAATACATACTAAAATGATCCTATATCACCTTTAACAAACCATTGTTTACAAATTTTTTGTAAAGATGAAAATACCGGTAAATATAACTGAATTGCCATATCTTTCCGGGGGGTGGGGGTGCATATAGTACGTTCGCTTTTGATAGCTCCTACTCTGAATCAAACTACTCATCACTTTATCTCATTTGAAAGAAACCATCACTGCAATAACAAAGTATCCTGTAGTAAAAATAATCCTGCACATAATTTGATCTTTAGTTCCAAATACCAAACAATGTACATTCAGAAATCAAATTTCATTTTACCTTCTGTTACATGAACTCGTCCTCATATAACAATCAGAAAAAGTCAAATGTTGCAACTATTTAAAAATTCTTTGTTCCAAAATAGCCACCTTGGTTATTAAAAGCATCAAAATAAGTTTATTTAATCATTGCCAGTTAAAAAGTATTCGGCCAATCATAACTTTTCTCAGGGTGCATTACAGGAAATCAGTCTCCTACAGACCGTTAGAAATATAAAGAAAAGATTGCTTTTGACACAACATCTCAGAGCACCACCTTAAACAGGTTACGAGTTATAGCCTACGTTTTTAATTGGAAATTTAATCCCTTCTCAAACCCCTGAAATTTAAATTCAGCAATACTTAACAAAATAATTTCTTCGTCCTTTTTACCAACACATTAATATCATAATTATTAAAGAAACACAATTTGCTCATCTGGTCGATGCCTCACCCCCACCCGGGCACGGCCTGAACATAAACTGCCAAACCAGCATAAAAGCCCAATTAGGCTAGGATATAGCAACCAGAAAACCAAGACCCACCCTCGTCAGCTCATGTGCTACTGGTTTACGGTGGTTAACGTTCATACAGAATATTGTAGTAATTGTATAGAGTAGTTCTAGCAACAACGTTTCTGCATAAACACCGGCAAACATGTAGATGAATGGAGGAACGGGCCAAGTCAATGACCGGAAATCGATATACAGACAGGAATCTAGTGTTCGAGAAAATCAGTGTTCCCATATTAATATATGCATTTTTGGCAAGAGCTAACGCAATGGTTAGGGAATATTTCATATGATGTCCATTCTCCAGATGCAAAGGGTATTTTGGACTTATACAAGCGCATTTGTTGGACAGAGAGATAGAGATACAACTCTTTTGGGGTGGGTTGGTTACCATATTTACGATACAAAGGGAACATCTGTTTCGGTGGCCCAAAGACCAGTCTAATTATTTAGAATAAATATCCTTTTCTACTCCCAACTATCTGGACGCTGGTTTGTGATTTTGCCTCTCTCAGGCCGCCCAGACGTTGTTTCTATTGCACATAATT
Organism: Potamilus streckersoni; assembly: GCA_016746295.1. Lineage (NCBI taxonomy): Eukaryota > Metazoa > Mollusca > Bivalvia > Unionida > Unionidae > Potamilus > Potamilus streckersoni. Next base: position 1,499,675 of record JAEAOA010000316.1, on the reverse strand, counting down.
TCCAGGTGACCTTCTAAAACATAGGGAAGCAAGTACAATATATACCCACTACTGTGCCTGCTCGATCATCTGACCAATCCTCTCCATCTTTTTTCTCGTTTCTCTAGCACGCCTGAGATGTTCAGAGGATAGTGCACATCTTCATTGTATGCAATTTCGCTACTTGTGCGTCTGAGGTTACTGGCTGAGTTACAGAAAGTGTTATATTAGGCTGTAGATCACTTTAGCGGTGTCCGAAAAAGAGGCCATGCGTATATTTCTACCCTCAGCCAGGAATGTCACTACAGAGGTTTTGTTTGTTCCCTTCTTTGTTCTTCTAAAGTGTCTGTCCCTTGAAGAAAGTCTTTTGCTGTCTGAACTGCAGAATTTATGTTAAGACTAAGATACTTTTGAGAGAGTGACGTATGTAAGGTGAAGTTCTTTGCATAGTGGAGAGAATGTTGGCATACCTCTATTCTACTTTAATGTAACATGGCTGACATTTCTTAGAATATTGTACTTTTGGAAATTCTAAATGATCATAGCACACTGCGCTCCATAAATCAGCCTGAATTTGTCTGAAGTACACTATCCTCAGCAGGAAAATGAATTTTGCCACACTAGACAATACCAGTTTCTGAAAGTACAATTAATATATATATATATATATATATATATATATATATATATATATATATATATATATATATATATATATATATATATAGATATCTATATATATATTATGTAAAGAAAAGTGTTCAGCTCTTTTTGTTTTACAATTTACCTCTGAAGTTCAGGAAGTGGAAATGACCAAGTGCCAAGTGGAGCTAGCACTTTTTTGAAAGATGCACATCTGGAGTAAAGTCAAGCTTTATACTTTATAACCCATATTACACCAATCAATCATTCATCAAAATTAAGGAAATTAAAGGTTCTTTGAACAACACCTATTATATACAAGTTCTTTTTCAAATAGCCAGTATAACTAGTGAGGAAACCCTGAGGAATTATCTTCTTTAAAATTCTAACCCTATGCAAAATACGAAACTATAGAATGCCACCTGGTAAGGGCACAAGGTGACCATGTTGTCGAAAGCACGAGTTTCTGCTCTGTTACCTCAACATCAGAACAACGGTGTACCCTATCCATACAATGTTGGGTGTGTCAGCACGGAGTCCAGATGGTGGTTCCGTTGTATGGTCCTTACAGGCCGCTTAGTAGTAGAGGGAAATGAGGGTTTCGGCCCACTTTATCTTTTTGCCCTCCAAACAAGTATAAATTATAGTCCTAAATTATCCCCCACCCCTTTTTCCAAAATAGTGAAATGAGGGTTTTGGCCCACCGCCACCCTCCTCCCCCACCCCCGCCAAACCCTCATTTCATTATTTTGGAAAAAGGGTAGTAGGGGATAATTTAGGACTATAATTTATACTTGTTTGGAGAGTAAAAGATAAAGTGTGATGAAACCCTCATTTCCCTCTACTACTACTATGTAGACAGGTATTTTGTAACCAGACAAAACAACAGGTGTTGGAATGCGATAAGCTCTGTCAACAGAAGTGACGAATTTGTTAGAACAGCGTATGTGTGGAATATGATTATTCTAAAGACGGCAAATAGGTTTTACCACAAATTTTTTATCAGATAACAGGATGAAAATTAAACTGTGCATTAGAACGTTTCAGTTAACAAGGTGGAAATTAAACTAGCATTAGAATGAAAATGATATTATTTTAGTTATATTATATCTTAAGTTTAGATAAAATTTTATGTTATATCATACTTCTTTTGATAATCTTTCTCATATTTGCTGATCCTCATGGGTATAATATCTGTTAACATGTTGTCAATAATACGAAATTCACGTATTAAATCGTCCATATTATATTTAACTCCTCGTAGGTAAGACCGGATCTGATCAAGTAGTTTTTTGTAAGTTATAATTGATGTTAAGCAGCCGTGCTTTTTTATCAAAATTTTAGGTTCAACTTTTTTACAAGCTGCTGTAAGAGAAACACCAACACCGGATATGATTAACAAAAACGGGTTTAATGATATACCACTTGAAATTATGCCAGAACTAGTCATTAACAAGGGTAGATATAATATTACTCGAAGTATTTTGTTATAATATTTGTAACATTTTTTAACGCACCAAAGTTTTTTATGATAATATTTGTAGTATTGTATTAGTGCGTCAACATCCTGTCCTGGAATATCTTTTGAAATATGATTGAAATCAACTATACTTTTTTTCATTATAATTTTGTTCACATAATCTCAGGCTTGATTAAGTAACTAGTTGAGGTGTTTCAGCCACAAATTCCAGACAATACCAATATGACGCAGCAGTTAATTTTTTGTCATCTGCTATTAGCATAAAAGTTTCTTCAACATCTTTGTTTAACACAATAGACACGGTTCCAGAGAAATTATCAGTCGAGTGACGCCATGGGAATAATGTAAATATATTAAACTTTGCACTGCTAAACACGGACAATCTATACACACCAGTGACCTCTGCAGTATGTTTGAGAGTGTTATTTTGCGGCGACCAAGTAGACATTCCAGAAGCAACAGTATAAACAATATTTTTAATCTGCTTGTGAGGAATTTTAATCATACTCGTTTTCTCAACAATACTAGGAATTCCACTAATAATATCGTTGAGTTTTGTGTTAATATTATCGAGTGTAATATCAACAGATGGCGGACTTCCAAAAAATTCGTTATTGGATTTGTTTATGTTTCTGCGAAAATTTAAAAACGTGGTGATGTGATTAGTAAAATCAGTTTTGAACTTGGTAATTTCATTGTTGATATCATCAACATATTTCTTTGTTACAGCATCAAAATCAGATTCTGGTGTTCTAAGATTATTGATGCCATTATTGTTCATGTTGAGAAATGCACGCATTATACCGCCATGCATCGACACGTACTTTGATTCCTGATCATCAACATATTTCTTAGTAGCAGCGTCATTATCCTCAGTTGGGTTTCCAAGGTATGTGATCTTGTTCTGGTTCATAGCAATGTTTCCCGTAAATAAATCACCTGCTTTTCTAACATAATCGTTAACTGACCTACCCGAATCTTCTATCTTACCTTGATTATTAAAAGTAACAATATTATTAGCAACTGCAGTAGGATTTCGTACTAGTACATCTGATAGTTGTACATTACTCGTCTTTAATCGTCCTTGTTTGTCCTGGAAAACTACAACTTCATTTGGATCTACACTTGCAACGTTTAACAAATTGTTGATTTCATTTTTGAGCTTATCAAGAGTCGCATACTTGGATAAGTCACCCTGGTAACCTTCTGTTAATAAATCTACTGCTAATGTTCCAAACTTTGTATAGTAGCTCATTATACATACCGTTCTACACAAAATTGTTGGTTTAATATAACATAAAATTATACGATGGCGAAGATAATAAACTTTGACACCGAGCGATTGGTGAAGCATAAACATAACAATGAACTTCCAGACTGTCATTATCTTATTGTTGGGCGAACTGGATCTGGTAAAACAAATTTGTTATATTGTATTTCTCAATAATAACTTTAACTATGATAAGGTGTATATTTACACCATCAACCCCCAACAAGACAAATACAAATTATTAAACGAGTATAATGATAAACTTCGTGATGAACTTGGCATTGGTGATGATATATTTTTGATAAAACAACCAGAAGAACTCGTTCCAGTGAATGAACTCGATTCGTCAGAGCAGAAGATAATCGTCTTTGATGATATTCCGCTAAACAATGAGGAAATGAACAAGATTAGATCATATTTTTCACTATCACGTAATAAAAGATGCAATTCTGTTTATCTTGCCCAAGGTTTTTATAATGTTGATAGGTTTATTAGGCGAAATACGGGTTGTTTCATATTATTTCCCGGACTAGATAATGTGGATGTGAGAAATATTGCAAACGAACAATGTGGTGATGTTACAAAAGATAAATTTATCGAATTATATCATCGAGCAACTAAAGATAGATATAGTTTCTTTTTATTTGACAAGCTAGCGCGTGATCCAACCAAGATGTTTCGTTGTTGCCTTGAGACGTTTCTATGATATAATTTTGTAAAGCGTATAAAAATAATGGACAAACATCAACAGAAAATCGAATTACTAAAAAAGTTTCTCGAAACTCGAGCGGCTTTTAAGAAAAAGGTGGAAGAAGCTCGGCGTGGACAATTGACTGCTACAGAAACAACAGCTACGATTTTCAGACCAATAACTGAAGCAATATTAGGTAAACAACCTGAAACTAAACCACTATCAGAAGAAGAACTGAAACAACTGAAAGAAAAAGGTTTGGTTGGAATTGTTAAAGAACAACAAGAAGCAGCTGCTGCAAAAATCATTACTAGATCTGATGAAGACAAAAGAAAACTAGCTGAGTCACTTACAGCAAATATAGCTGATCCTGCTGCTAGACAGGCTGAAACAGATCGATTGATAAACAATCCGCTAGAACTTGAGAGAAGATTAGCAGAGTTAACAACGCAAGGAATAACAAATATTATAACAAATCTATCAGGAGAAATAAAAGATATCAAAGAGGAGCAAAAAAGAGTTGGTGAGGCTACTGTAAAGTTTATGGAAGTTGGAGATCAAAGATTTTATTTTATAAAAAGAGCAAATTATGAGATAAAAGATGATGAGTATGATGATTTTTTAAAGAATGAAAATATAAGAGATAGTGATAATATAAGCAAGTGGAATGATGGAGAATATCAAACATTGATCGATAGATTAAATGAGATAATAAGAGATGGAGCTGCTGCTAAAGAAGAATTAAACACGGTTACAGAGATTGATAATATGATTCCACTTTATGAAAGAATGAGAAACGGTATTATTGCTTCAATATTTGGAAGAACAGCAGAAAGTGGTAGACCAAAAGGTTTTGGTAGTGGGTGGAGTTTTAGAAGGAAATGATAAATTTCGTGTAAAAAAAAATAGAGAAGCAATAACAGGAAAAGGTGTGAAAATATTTACATCAAACGCAGACATAGTCGATCGGCTAATGCTGTTGATTTCCTCTAAAGAAGCTGGTAATGAAAGTGTAGAGATTGATAACGAAATTATTGATATACTTGATCATCTAAGATCGAGTGGATTACTAACATCATCCGAGTACGAAATTTTACACCGCGATCTTATCTAAAATATTAATATAATGCAAACAACATTATTGCTTGATTCGTCACAAATAATAGGAAACAGCGCGAATTTTACAGTAAATTACAACCCACCAATAGAACTAGATCCTGCAAAACAGTATGAGATTGGATTAATTTCTTGTACTTGTTGGAACGCCATGCCGAATATTAAAACTGGGATTAATGATGAAATTTTAATCGTTAATGTTAAACAATCTCCAACATCACAAAAAGAGTTTATTGATATACAATACAAACTACAGATTCCACAAGGAGCTTATAACATTACTGATCTAAACAGAACAATAAAAGAGCTTCTAACAAAAGCTGGTGGGAATGCTGATAATTTCGAATTAGCGGCGAATTATAACACCTTACGAGCTAGGATAACAGTGAAAAGAAATATGAAAGTCCTCTTTGAAGAAAGAAGTTTTGGAAAGATGTTAGGTTTTACTAGAGTTTTATACTATACCACCGGTGAAGATAAATCTTTGACATTTGATGGAGAACTACCAGTAGATATCACAGAAGTAAATACAATACTCATCAATTGCTCTATCGCATCTGGATCTTATACGTCAAAAGGCAACCGCGGGCAAACGATCTACAGTTTCTCACCAGAAGTCCCACCAGGTTCTCTCATGCAAATCAATCCGCGACAGATTATCTACTATCCAATAACACCTGAGAATCAAATTACAAGCATTACAATGCAACTCACAGACCAATCTGGACGACAAATAGACGTGAACAACGAGATAGTCACGTATTACTTACACCTACGCACTGCCTAGGAATGTGATTTTGTGTACATAATTTTATAAAATGAGACGAAGAAAAGTTTATCGAAGAAAAATCGTAGGTGGATTTTTTGGAAATATATTTACAACAATTGCAGAGAATATTCCAGGAATCGCGCGTAAAGTAGCGCCCATTGCACTTGACGCCGGTAAAGCTTTCGCTACAGGGGCGGCATCTTCAGCAGGCACTGCAGTAGGGCAAAAGATTGCTGATAAAATTAAAGGACCTTCCCCATCAGAAATAAAACGAGTAATATCAGATATTGCGCCAACAGAAGAAACAAAACGAGCTATGATAGCTACAACAAAAAAATTATTGTCGCCGAGTGGTGAAGAAATAGTACGTAAACTTGTAAAGAAAACAAAACCGATGACCCCTGCTGCCTTTTAATTTTGTGTAACGATTATAAAATAAATGTCAGCTAAAAACTATCTCGACTTTGCAGAAGAAATTGATACTGACGATGCTGTAACAGAATTAGAGTATGTCGAGTATCTCGATGAGAACTCGAACGAACCGAATAAAACTGGGGTTAGAACTTTTAACACAAGAGACGAGGACGTGTTTCTACTACCCCATAAGGCAATGTTAGAAGTGCGTGGTCAAATATTAACTGCAGCAGGTGGTGATATTGCAGCTAATGTAAAAATCGCTCTCGTCAATAATGGTTGGAGCTTGTTTAAGAGTGCACGATACCAACTGGCCAACCAAACCGTAGAAGATATTTCAATGCATTTACCCATAGCGAGTACAATACTTAACATCGTTTCGTTTAGCGATGACTATTCCAGATCAATAGCCACAAACATGATGTGGTTCAAAGATACTGGAGTAGGGACAACTATTTCAAGTGAGTTTATTTCAAGTGGTGCAAAAACACACGGAGCTGATGCCGCTGCAGATCTTGTAATTGTAAGAAATTTTCTTATTGATAATGCTAACAATCTTGGTATAGCCGCACCAGGTGCAGCTGCTAATGAAAACACCACAAGAGCTTCACTTATTGCCGCTTGTAATAATCATGGTATAACTCCACCAGCTGCAGGCGCAGATGGTGTTGCGATGTTAAATTTTATAAACGATGTTATTACTGCACGTAACATAAGATATAACGAGGGATTTGTTAAACGAAAAGCATTTGCCGCAGAATCTCGCCAAATAACGATGATGCTACCGTTAAGCACAATCTTTGGATTTTGCCGTGATTATAACAAAGTGTTTCGAGGAATAAAACATACCTTAATTTTAGATCGAGCTGATCAAAACGATTGTATAATACACGCCGATGGAGTGGCTGAGGGACAGTTTTCTATTACAAGATTAGCACTGTGGATGCCTCGGGTTGTCCCTTCATTAGTTAAAATGATGGAGCTCGAATCTTTACTAGCCACCTTTACAAAAAAGATACACTTCCAACAGAACAGGATTTATCAAACAGCCATTCCCAACGCGACTGATTACACATGGCGTGTAACGACCACGCCCAGCGAACAACTACCGCGACACTTGTTCGTCGTATTTCAACGACAAGCACGTCGTAACAATCAGGAAATGAACAACTCCGTATTCGATAACCCAGACGTTAGACGAATATTTGTGAGAGTAAATTCCAAACAGTATCCTGAACGTGCAATCGAATGTAATTTTGCCGTAGACGCCACCAGAAACATCTCTCGACCGTACATGTATCTTATGGAAGCAATGCAAAAATATCAGAACGCGGACAGTGGATCTCAAATATCAATAGAAGAGTTTCGAACGCTCTATCCCATCTTTTATTTTGACGTATCAAAACATTTGGAGCGTGTTGTGGGATCGACTGCAGATATTGAGGTCACGTGGACACTGGGCGATGTGCCAGGTGAACAGTATAACGTATACGCGCTATTGGTTAGTGATCGATTTCTGACCATCGATTCAATCAAAGGAAGAATGACAGTACAAGTTTAATCTAACAACTTGGATATAACATTATGAAAACCAAATACACAACTCGAGAAATATACCTAACATCTGGTCAAGTTGAAAAATTATCAGCAGCTGTTGCTAAACGCAGCTCTGTTTCTTTGATGATTTCTCCGGAAACTTCAAATAAAATTGCAGTAAAAGTCATGCTAACGCAACAACAAATCAATAAACTCGATCGCAACAAACCTTTTGTGCTGAAATTATCTGTTTCTCAGGTAACTGCAATGTCAAAAGAAGGTGGATTTTTTGGACCAGCGTTATCAATAATAGCTAGCAAAGTTTTACCAGTACTTGGTACACTTGGACTTGCGGCTGCGTCAGGAGCAGTCTCTGGCGCAACGAAGAAAGCAGTCGAAGGTCGTGGTATCAAACAAATCTATCGTTAATTTTATGTAACAGTATAAAAAAAAAATGCCAACGAAAAAGTCGCCGATAAAAACAAAATCATCGAAAAAAAAGAAAACAACAAAACGCAAACAAACAAAACAAGGAGGAATTATTCCTTTCGCTCCACTTTTAGCGGGACTAGCGGGAAGTCTGCTGCCAAACTTACTAGGAATCGGACGCGGATTAACTCTACCAGGGACCAGACGTTATTGAGCAATTTTGACATCATTGAAAAATTGAAGGACGTTGTTGGATTTCGAGGAGTATTTTCCAAGGATGAACTCGATGACGTACCAACAGGCGGTTCTTGTGTTGTAAATATTCAAAACTTCAATGATGGCTCTGGCACCCACTGGGTTGCTGTCCACGATAACAATTATTTTGATTCGTTCGGACTTCCTCCAAGCGATCTCATAAAAAAATATATTTTTAAAAAATTTGATAAAATAAATTATTCGTCTAATCAACTACAGCCGATTGGAACATCAGCTTGTGGTTATTATTGTATCATGTTTGTCAGACAAATGCACCAGAGTAAAAGCTCTGGAAGTAAAAACTTTTTAAAGTTTATTTTACAATTTGATGAGCTTCCTTCTCATGCGAATGATAATATTGCAATCAATTTTATCTAAACTCCTTGATATAATAATGTCAACATACTGTCTCAAATGCAAAACTAAAACAGATAACAAGGATGAGATGACGGAAAAAACGAAAAATAATAGAACGATGTTAAAAAGTATTTGTGCAATCTGTGGTAGAAAGAAAAGTATGTTTTTGAAAAAACAAGTAGGATCTAGCGTTGATAGAGTTATCTTGATCGACGATTAATCTTATGAAACAAAATAAAATAAAATGAAATGCAATTGTGATTGTGACAAAGATCTTTGCATAGAACAAGATAAAATCATTACGTACTGTCAACGTTGTAACAACAGAGAAATAATAGGGTTAGGTATAGATATACATAAACTAATTGGTAAATTACCAAAACCAAAAGGCGGTTGGACTTTGCCAGGTCATCGTTATACAGGTCCGTGGAATCCGCTAGATCAACAACTAGATGAAAACGACAATCCATTGCCAGGCCAAGAGCCTTATAATCAAGTGGATGCAATAGCAATGCGTCACGATATCTGTTATCGTGATCATGAAAACTCGAAAGCAGATTGTGATAAAGTAATGTTAGACGAATTACATGATATGGAGCCAACAAATCTACGAGAACGTTTTGATAGAAGATTTGTTCAAGGAATGATAGGAGCAAAATATAAACTTGGACTCGGAGAGTCTCGACTCGGAAAAGAATTATACGATGATCTTGCAGTCGAACTACACAGACCTAAAAAAAAAAGTTTCCGAGACGCAAAGTTGTTGCAAACGCTGTAGATGATATCTGGGCAATAGATTTGGTAGATGTATCTAATATGGCTCAGTTTAACGATAATAAGAAATATTTGTTTAATGTCACAGATGTTTTCAGCAAATACGCTTTTAGTGTGCCAGTTTCAGATAAAACAGGAACGTCAATCACTGATGCGTTAAAACAAATAATAACGAGTACCGAAAGAAAACCAAACAAAATCTGGACTGATCATGGAGCCGAGTTTTTTAACAAAAAGTTTGAACAGTTTCTAGAACAAAATAATATTAAAAAATACGTTACAGGAAACGAAGGCAAAAGCGTTGTTGTCGAGAGATTTAATCGCACGCTAAACGAAAAATTACACAAACATATGACAGCTAAAAACACCAACAGGTACATCGATGACCTTTCTCAAATCGTAGGCGAATATAAAATAACACGAAACATCGAACCATCAAAATGTCACCCAATGACGCTATCAAAAATCCAATATTAGCAAACGAAAACATGTACCGCAGACATAAATTTAAGGTCGGTGATAAAGTTAGAATCTCTTTGACTAAAAAGATATTTGAAAAAGGATTTACTCCAAACTGGAGCGAAGAAGTATTTGTTGTTGATAAAGTACTCTTAACAATACCTGTAACGTACGCGTTAAAAGATCTGGCAGGTGAACCTATAGTAGGTAGTTTTTACGAACAAGAACTACAAAAAACTGAACAAGATGTTTTCGTTATCGAAAAAGTGATTAGGAAAAAAGGAGATAAAAGTTTAGTCAAATGGCGTGGGTATAGCGATAAATTTAACAGCTGGATTCCAACCCGGTCGATTTTATCGACTGCGAAATAATGCTATTATAAATTTCCTCATACTTTCGTTTGATAGATTTGCATTTTACTGGTTTACATAATGATATTAGATATTGTCTGCGATCGTCAGAGATCGTCATTAGATTAAAAATCTTGACAAAGATGAAATCAAATTTTATATTTTTCTGTCGGTCTGGAATTTTGATGTTTAAAAAAGGTCTGATTAACTGTAAAAATATCTGCTGTTCGGTAACGGTAAAATTAAATTTTATAATTTTTTTAGCAAGGTGATACTTGACATTATATTTTCCAGTGGTTGGTCTGCTATAATTAGATCTGTCAGTAACAGTGACTATTTCACCATCATCAGACTCGTTGTTATATAAAATATCATCTTCGTTATAACCAACAGATTTGTCTATCATATCATTAGAGATTGTGGAGACCTTATCGCTGATATCACTAGTATCTTCTTCGTATAGTTGAACGAGTCGTTTCATCATATCCATATTATAATATACTTTTTATCTAATTTGTTGTTATAAGATGACTGACAAGGTCAAATATCACCAAAAAGTTAATATAATAAACAAACCACGAACTGACCGAAGCGGTAAGAAAATGCTTGTCTGGTTATAGTTCATATTCCGTTGACGTTATTGTAATGCAAGGTGATTCTCATAAAATATTACTAACAGAAGCAGAAAAAAATAAAATTAATGAAAGTGTAGTAACGACGCTAAAATTTGATTGCGATGATATTATAGCATTTGCTCATCATTGTTTGACTAAAACCGAATTACAAAATATTATTAATCATCATATCTAAAAATAATACTAGCATCATATTTGTTTGAAAAAGCTGATTTTGTTGCTCCATCAGCTACAAATTTTACTGCTCTGGGATTTATATTATAATATTTCGCCGCAGCTGTAATTGATTTGAATTTGATCTCCTCATCCGTTTCAAGGTTTAACGAAATAACAGGTTTTATGGGGCATCTAAAATTAATACCATTACTATTTTGTCCTTTACTCACATTTTCCTGTTGGGTCACTAGCTCCAGATTTTCCAATCGATTGTCTGTTTTTACATTATTGATATGATTAATAACCAGACCATTGGGTATAGATCCGTTGAACACCTCGTAAACAAGCCTATGACCAGTATAACAAACTCGATCTGTCGATGTTCCTCTAACAGTCACACTGATATATCCCATATTGCTCATATTATTAAGAACTTTTTTAGTTTTTCTGTTTCTAATAATACCGCGATCGTTAGCCTCGTATAAATCAAAGACCGGATGCGGCTGAAACTCATCTTGTAAGGATAAATTTTCAATATTATCATCAGTGACTTTACCGTTATAATGATATACTCGTTTCCCCTCCGGAATGTCATCGCAAAATAACGTGTAAATAAAATCTTTTCTAAACATCGTAATTCTTTCAGTATTATCTCCCTTTACACTAATCGTATAACCCGCTGGCGTTGCTTTACCAACAGATATTCCAGTAATGATATTAATAACCGAACCAAGTGCATTTCCAGCGTACAGGTTGTACTTCGGATAAACATGATATACCTCTTGCTCAAGTGCGCTTGTCAGATTTACTGTCATTATATTATAGGTGATATTTTTTATCTCTAATTGTTGTTTAGCGCATGCGCAGTGTGAGGTAAATTATCAATTAGAGATTATATTATAATATAATAATGTTGAAATTGCGTGATATAGCCAAGAGAAGTCTTATGGGAGAACCTGTTAAAATAGCGACTGCTTTTACAGGTTTTGACAATAGTTATCAGTTTGATAATCAAAACGTTTTAGTAAATTTTTCTGAAACAAATCTCTTTCATCTGCTACAGACGACTGTAAAACGTGAGCTTGAAAAACACAAGGGTCTAAGATTGTTAGTGCAATATCACGTTATATTTTCAAAACTACTTGTGACGGAAGAATCTACTAACAAGGAAATTGCAGACCCTTACATCAACGCAAAATCTAGACGTGTTTTGCTTGGGACTGATCTGTTATCACTATCTAATGAAATACACCAAGAAATTTGGAAAAAAATAGAAGAATTTACCGAATTAGGTTCGGGTTGGAAGTTTGAAATGATAAATGAAATTTTGTTTCATACGATGAAATATGACGCATTACGCGGTAGTTCGTATATCGACCTGCCACCAAAAATAAAAAGTAAAAGATGTTGTATAAACATCAAAAACGTAGATAACAAATGTTTCCAATGGGCTGTTCTTTCCGCACTATTTCCAGCAGAAAAACACGCTGATCGCGTTGAAAAATATATCAGTCACGTGTCAAGATTAAATTGTGCTGGTATTGACTTTCCAGTGGCAGAAAATCAAATACCAAAGTTTGAAAAGCAAAATAATATTTCGATTAACGTTTTCGGATTAGATGAAAAAGAAAATGTCTATCCGAGGTATATTTCAGAAAAAGCTTCACAATCGACTATCAATTTACTGTTTTATAAAAATCGTTACATTCGGATTAAAAACTTTAACGGACTAGTTGGTAAACAGTACAATAAAAATAGGAACAAAAAGTTCTTTTGTTATCGCTGCTTGCACGGTTGTAGAGACAATGAAACATTACAAAAGCATTTGCAGTACTGTAGTGACGTACAAAGAATAACAATGCCATCTAAAAAAGATAGCGTGTTACAGTTTGTCCATCATAATCACAAACTAAAAATTCCTTTCGTCATATACGTCGATTTTGAATGCTTACTTCAACCTGTACGTGGCGTAGAAAATGATCCTAACCAATCGAGTACAAGAAAAATTCAAAATCATGTTCCGTGCGGAGTAGCGTACAAGGTAGTTTGTTGCGCTGATTCGAGATTATCTAAACCAATCCAACTCTATCGTGGTAAAAATCCAGCTGTCTGGCTTCTCAAGCAGTTGATTAATGAAGTTGATAATATTACTTATCGTTTGAAAAAAGTAACGCCAATGTTAAAATTAACACCTCAACAAGAATCTGATCACGAGCAAGCGAAAATTTGTTATATTTGTGAAAAAGCTTTTGATGATAACAAAAAAGTACGTGACCATTGCCATTTGACCGGACAGTATCGTGGAGCGGCTCATGATCAGTGTAATTTAAAATTTCATGCTCCAGATTTTATTCCAGTTATTCTTCACAATTTTCGAGGATATGATAGCCATATTATAGTAGAAGCTTTTGGTGATCCTGATATAAAATCTCGTCTAAAACTCGATAACATCATCAAATGCATCCCAAATAATTTTGAAAAGTATATGTCGGTTACGCTAGGTAAATTGCGCTTTATTGACAGCCTGCAGTTTATGGCAGCATCGTTAGATGAGCTAGTAAAAGGTTGTAGTAAATTTAATAACCTAAGAGACTGTTTTGGAGATAAATTTAATCTATTAGCTAAAAAAGGAGTTTTTCCATACGAATATCTCGACGATTGGAGTAAATTTGATGAAATATCTTTACCTGACAAAGACAAATTTTACTCACAACTTAAAAACGAAAATATAACTGATGACGAGTACAAGTATGCACAAGATATCTGGAAAGAGTTTGATTGTAAGACTTTTGGTGATTATCACGATTTGTATTTGAAAACTGACGTGTTATTATTAGCAGATGTTTTTGAAAGTTTTCAAGAAGTGAGTTATAATAATTACGGACTAGATCCTTGCTGGTATTATTCTGCCCCCGGACTGTCATGGGATGCTCTGTTAAAGTTTAGTAAGGTAAGGTTGGAATTACTGACTGATGTTGATATGTTCAATTTTATCGAAAAAGGTATCCGAGGCGGTATTAGTGTGATAACGAAGAAATATGCTGAAGCAAACAACAAATATTTGAAAGAGTATAATCCTGACCTTCCTTCGAAGTATATAGTTTATCTAGATTGCAATAACTTGTACGGGTATTCGATGGCAGAATCAATGCCGTTTGGTGGCTTTCATTGGATCACGGCTGATCGATTTCTATCGGAGACAGAAAAAAAGATACCCGACGATGTTTCATATTTCGTTGAAGTTGATCTCGATTATCCAACTTCGCTACACAAATTACATAACGATTACCCTTTCTGCGCGGAATCGATGGTTATAGAATATAGTTTGTTATCAGAAGAACAACAAGCGTCAGCATTACCAAGACAACATTCTATGGTAAAGAAACTAGTACCAAATTTGCTTTATAAACGTAATTATGTTTTGCATTACAAAGCTTTAAAACAAGCAGTCGATGCTGGTCTTGTGTTGAGAAAAGTTCATCGCGTACTAAAATTTAATCAGTCGCCGTGGATGAGAGGTTATATTAACTCGAACACTACAAGAAGAGCTGCGGCAAAAACTGATTTTGAGAAAAACTTTTTCAAACTGATGAACAATTCTGTTTTTGGTAAGACGATGGAGAATATTAGGAAACGCGTAAATATCGAACTAGTCAATGATGTCAATCGCAGAAACAAACTTGTGTCAGACGATGATTTTGTGAGCATGAAAATATTTAATGAGAATCTTGTTGCGATACAAAGAAGAAAAACAAATCTAAAACTAAACAAGCCGATCTATGTTGGAGCTGCTGTGTTAGATTTATCAAAGTGGCTGATGTACGATTTTCATTATAATTTTGTTAAAAATCAATGGCCGGCTAGTAGATTATTATTTACTGATACTGATTCGCTCGTATATGAAATCGAATGCGAGGACATCTATCAGGACATGCATGATAATAGATATCTGTTTGATCTTTCTGATTACCCACGTGACAGCAAATTTCATGACGACACAAATAAAAAGGTTATTGGTAAGTTCAAAGATGAAATGAACTCGAGCGCTATCAAATACTTTATCGGATTACGTAGTAAAATGTATGCCGTATTGTTAGACAATAATAAAATAACAAAAAAAGCAAAAGGTCTGCCTCGTGATTTTGTTAAAAAGTTTATAAAATTTGATGACTACAAGTATGCGCTTGATGGCGGTGTTAGTTTTATAAGAGCTATGTCAATTCGGACAAATCATCATAAGCTCGAAACAGATGTCCTTATCAAACGCGGTTTGAGTAATTTTGATGATAAACGTTATTGCGAAAATGGGGTAGATACATTTGCACTTGGGTATTGTCATGATGATAGAGATATATTTGACATTATCTTTGCAAACTAAAATTTTATCTAAACTTAAGAAATAATGTTTGAAAATTTGACAGTGACAAATAGCTACAGTAGCAAAATCAAATATCTAATGATGGACGGCAAACCATTGACAGTTGAAATTAATAATGAAACATCAGGCATATGCTTTAGTGGTACCCGTGACAAGTTAAAACTTTCGCTCATCAGATCTGATGACAGCGAGTATTTTAATTATCTCGAACAATTGTATCAAAAGTTGCTAGCGGAATTTAACAACTTTCACTGTCCGATTAGTCAGCAAAAATACACCAAACTTACAATTGATCTTGATCGGTCAAAGTTGTATTTTATCGACAAAAAATACCCTCTTAACAAATCACAAATAAAAGATTTGTTTGAGTCCCGTCGTTATGTGAGCGGTAAAATAAAGTTTAGCCTCTATTACCATGATAATGAAATATTTTTGATATCTACAGTTGAGACATTAACAGTTGGTAATGAGGTATAAAATAATATCATTTTCATTCTAATGCTAGTTTAATTTCCGCCTTGTTAACTGAAACGTTCTAATGCACAGTTTAATTTTCATCCTGTTATCTGATAAAAAATTTGTGGTAAAATCTATTTGCCGTCTTTAGAATAATCATATTCCACACATACACTGTTCTAACAAATTCGTCACTTCTGTTGACAGAGCTTATCGCATTCCAACACCTGTTGTTTTGTCTGGTTACAAAATACCTGTCTACATAGTAGTAGTAGAGGGAAATGAGGGTTTCATCACACTTTATCTTTTACTCTCCAAACAAGTATAAATTATAGTCCTAAATTATCCCCTACTACCCTTTTTCCAAAATAGTGAAATGAGGGTTTGGCGGGGGTGGGGGAGGAGGGTGGCGGTGGGCCAAAACCCTCATTTCACTATTTTGGAAAAAGGGGTGGGGGATAATTTAGGACTATAATTTATACTTGTTTGGAGGGCAAAAAGATAAAGTGGGCCGAAACCCTCATTTCCCTCTACTACTCGCTTAACGACCAAAACTTAAAAGATAGCCGACAATGCAACTTTTCCCAGCATGCATCGTCCTCGCACTTTATTTCTGTGGCACTCAGAATTAAGACAATATGTTTCGAGGTTCTGTGGGCGTACCAGGTAATTTAGATAGTAATCTATGGTCCATCTGCAAGGTGCGAACAACTGTCGACCTTTCTGGTCAGGTTCTCCTATTGCTCCACGGGCATGACCGGCAAGGTATTTGACAGGGACAATATCAAGAACTAGGTTCCTCTTAATAATAAGCAGCTTAATGCTCAACTTATCCCTGCACGAACCCCCTTACACTCGAAGGTTACGTGTACTACTTTCATCGTGCTGTGGTGTTCAACACCTGGTGTAGTGATGTGATGTGATAAGATGTGATTATGGATTTTAACTTAGCTTTAACAATTTTTCAGTCATATGGCTACGATGTCTGCAGTGTGGCAGGTTATAGTGATGTCTAGCACTAGGGCATCATGCCGCAGACATGTAGCATGATGTTCCACCCAGTCACATTATCCTGACACCAGGCCGACCAGTCCTAATACTAACAACCTCTTAATGCTGAGCGCCAGGCGAGATAGCTATTGGTACCATTTTTGTAAGTCTTTGATATGACTCATCCGGGGATAGAACCCACGACCTCTCGTATTCCAGGAAAACGCTCTAACCACTAGACCACCAGATCTGGTGTAGCACTCAAACTATTATTGTGTAGCCTAATTAGTGTGTACATCGCCTGGTGAACTCTTCTAATTAGGTTACTGAACTCCTCAAATTCACAGTAACTTTGGCCAAAATATTTGTTTCTGCCTGGTCCAAAATGCGTTTGTACTGGGTGATGGCACTCTTGTAAATAGTTGCTGAAAATTGAAGTAGCTCTGGCCAAAGCAAGGTGCATTGATAAACTCCATACATCTCACACTAGTAGATAGTGTGCAAGTGAAGGTAGCGGTCCTTGAATTTTGAGTTTGTCCTCGCTGAAGAGGGCAATGACACTAATCTAATAGTTGGAGGGGGGTGGCAATCTCGACATACATCGGCTCGTCTGCTAATATAGAAAAACTTCCCTTTCCGCCATCATGGATTTAAGGTAGTCTGGAAATAAAGTATTTTAGTGTTAAATACGTCCATAGCTATAGCAATATGAGTCAGTATTGAGGTCTATAGGATTTTGACACTGTCGCCAATAGTCATCCCATCATGTTAAGATATCCCACTACACGTGGTGTGCGTGCTCAAACAAAATGAGTACACCAATTTAAAAAACTTAAAAAAGATCAAGAAAATATACCTGCGCACATAACATTGCAAAAAGGCTATGAAAGTGTGAGCTTCTATTGTCCTTCCATCTTTACAGCTTGCGAGTCTACGTAGAACTGAATATTACCAGCCAAAGAGAGAGAGAGAGAGAGAGAGAGAGAGATTGTGTGTGTTTTGTATGTTTGTGTCTGTGTTTACAATCACGTAAAAGTTAGTATACCATGAAAGCATGTTATAATAAAATGTTACAAAAGTCTTAGACGGAAAAACAAATCAGACCTCGCTGATGATGACGTGCTGTATTGGCTTGTACATCACTTGCGTTACCTGGTTAAATCCCCAGACTACAATAAGTACTCACAATATTAAACCTACTGATGTTTTTTTTTTTTAATTGTGTACCTAGACCATCCCAATGTTAGTCCTATGAATGTGTGAGTCGTCAGCTTTAAATTCCCTTTGTGTTCAATGTAGCCCAAAAAGAATATTGCAGAGATTGGACTTTGTGCCCAGACCAGCCAATAGGTGCCCAATTCAGACTTAATAACTACTGGTGTTGCGCCGACCTATATACTTTGTTGTTTTTGGGGTGGGGTTAATTTAGGCCTAAGAGACAATAGCGTTGTTGGAAGTGGTGTAACGGGTACCAGCTGAACAACCCCAAACACCGGGTGGGTGAGCGAGTGTAATATGTATGGAATCTTGTATTCAAAATTAATAAAACTAGCTGTGACTGATGCATTATACAAGAGTAACAAAAAATATTGAGTATGTTGCCAGCACGCGAGATTTATTTAATTCATATCTAGAACATGTTTTGTGGCATGTTTTGTGGATTTAAAAAAAAAATAATAATAATAATAATAATAATAATAATAATAATAATAATAATAATAATAATAATAATAATAATATAAATACACATCACTGAAAATATATATACATTGTGCCTCGATACCGGTCGTCTGTTTAGTTCTAGCAGAGTTATCTCCCTTAAATGTATTGGTGAACCCTGTTCTGACCTAGGCACACTGACAATGCTAACTTTGATGGTATATGATACATGTTGAAAAAGGGTAGAAATTGGTACCGTGACACCAATTGTCTCGGAAATTTATTTTCGGTCATGAGACCATGACTGACTTAAAATATATAATATTCGACATGTTCTCTATACCTGACACGAAATATAGAGGGAAACCCGCACTAACAACCTCTGAAAAGTCAAACTATGGAGAACGCCATCTTTCGCATGCAAATAAATCGCAGAGATTAAAATAAAATGTGCAATTCTATGGCAAGCCATCCATTTCATTATCCGTTATCATCAATGTGGTATGAATCAATTTTATTCCGACCTATCAATTAATACATACCATAGAATGAAATAGCACGGTATTTAATCATCGATACTTTTGTATGAAATAATATATGCCACATACCACGGAATTAATTGATAAGTCTAATCGCAAAATTATTCGGTATTTATTAGCCTTGATTCTTGATATCAACCACGGTATTAACCTTAGTATGAATTTATAGATACCACATACAATAGAATTAAGTGATAAGGCTAATCACAAAAATTATTTATTTATTAGCCTTGATTATTGATATCAACTTAGATATAAATCTTTGTATGAAAAAGTAATATATATATATATATATATATATATATATATATATATATATATATATATATATATATATATATATATATATATATACCACATACAAGTGATAAGGCTAATCACGTCAGTATTAGGTATGTATAGCCTTGATTATTGGTATTAACTATGAAGTTAAACTGCATAAAATGAATCAGGCAACGATTTTAACCACAAGAAATAATTACCATCTGCATATATTATTTCAGACGGAAGTTTGTTATTTAATATGTCAGTATATACATTCTCTTTAATAGGAAGATATATATGTTATACAACAGTATTAAAAATAATACTGACATGATGGCCAGACGTACCTAAAATTTCAGTATACCATGTCCAGATGCACCTAACTTATCAGTGTGTGTGTGTGTGTGTGTGTGTGTGTGTGTGTGTGTGTGTATGTGTGTGTGTACCAGATACATTAAAAAAGCATGGCATTTAAAGTGTTGGTATAAAGCAAGTTGACATACCAATACTATTGGTATATCAAATTGTAATCCGCCCAAAGCGCAGTAATACGCTTATATAAACATTTTGCGCCTGATCATTGAACAATGATAAATTTCCGCAAATTGATCACTAGTGACATATGAAAATAACGATAAAAAGTATTCATAATCCTTGTTTTCTAAATGAATTTAATATGGTACAAATTTTTATCACCATCCTTTCTGATTTCTGTTCTCTTCTCATGCATAACGGACAAACTACGCAGAAATGTGTAGTAAGGGAGAAAAAGAATTTGGGTTGGATTAAAACCTTGAAAAAAAAATTTCACCAAGTAACCTACCTATGGTTCGTCGTAACGATATGTGTGCACTTTCATTGGGATTTATCTACAGCGTTTATCATTGATACAAAGCTGCAAACCATGTCAACATTATACAGTAAATTCTTCGATTACGTGGTACACATACTGTGATGTATTTAATATTTTGTTGATGTTGCTGAAAAATTATATTACGTTCAAAAAATCGATTATTGTTAATTAAATATGAAGCTATCCAAAGGCCTACCCTCTCTCTCTCTCTCTCTCTCTCTCTCTCTCTCTCTCTCTCTCTCTCTCTCTCTCTCTCTCGCGCGCGCGCGCGCGCGCGCGCGGCGCCCATCGTAGAAAGATACGGACTGAAATCTATGAAATGACGAACGTCGAGTTTTTTTTGTATAATCCCACGATATCTTTGGGCTTAAGAATGATGGTAAAAGTTAAGTCAAACCGAACAAAGAATAAGAGAGAGAGAGAGAGAGAGAGAGAGAGAGAGAGAGAGAGAGAGAGAGAGAGAGAGAGAGAGAGAGAGAGAGAGAGATTACTAGTTGCCATGCTTTGTCTCACAAGTGTTGCCAACCAATCAGCTGAACAACTAATAGCACACAGATGGTTTTTGTTTGTTTAGTTGTTTCTTATATTACCGACTATAACATGAAAATACTTACATTCATACCTAGCAACGACCGTGATTTGCCAACTAAAAAGGCAACATGGCTTTGTTCCAACAAAGATAAACTGAACGCCTTAATTTTTAGGTTTGACTGTAAGCATACCATTATATATATATATATATATATATATATATATATATATATATATATATATATATATATATATATATAGAATAATAGAACCACTATGACGGACCTCAAGGGTATAATTAGCCAAGAAAATAGGAAGTGTAAGACTGAGTAGTTCTCTGATGTATATGTGAATAAAAGCCAATACGACGATCCGAGATCACGCAAGGCATATCAATTATCTTCCTGGACTTCAAATACATTTAACACGATCGAATGTACCAGAAGCAAATCACATAACTGAACTGGGTAACCTAGGTCGTACGTTCAAACAGGAGCCCTGGGCACATTTATTCATCCACGTCATTAGGCAATGAATGACGCTAATCTGATGTTGAAATCAAACGAACCAAACAAAATTGTGGACATGGTACTATATAGTACAAATATTAGTACTCCTGTTTCGTGAACGGAATACTAACATGGTCATATGTGCCTCAACGGAACGGTAGGGTGTGATTCACCACAGGCGCTGTTTCAGTCTACTATAAGATCAAATTGAAACATGTACTTTGCATACCGAAAGAAATTAAATATTCATCATATGTAATAATAGAATTGATGCATATCATTGTAGAAATATGAGTAAAATATCGTTTACCTTCTATATCCGATATGTTATTTTGGACCGTTCACCATTTTAGTTCATTTGATAACTACTTCCGTTTTCGGCCTCGTTTTTTGTGTGCCATATAAGGACATTACTGCCGTATCTGAAAACGTAAACATATCGTAGTAAATATGATACGCATTGATAACATATCGTAGAATAACCTAATATGGCATAGAAAGCTTTAATTTTTTATGAAGAAAAGTCTTACAGCGAGAATCTCATGTTATTTGTAACGGTCGACAATGTATGGTTAGTGTAAACATTTCGATATGATTTCCCTGATATGTGCCTAATAACTTTATCATTAGCAACACTTCCTGAAAAAAGCATAACTCTTCTTATGTATTAGATTTTAAGCATAGTCATCTTTTTATTTTTGACAATAGTTGTATTTGCTTCATTGGACGGTGTACAATATCAGGTCATAACCTCAGCCACGTTGAGGCTACAACACAATAGCTAGTTACTTTTTGTTTTAGAAATGTACCAATTCAGAATCTCCTCCTTGGAATATAGTGTTATCGGTGCACAAAGCAATTCCTTTCCCACTCCCCCAAATTTTTAAAAGAAATTTGTTTGTTTTAAAACTATTTTAAGTGTTTAGACCACTTGTTAGGTCACATAAAAGCGCCCTTCACCTATGTACTATGTCGACATCGGCTGAGTAGGGGTAATGTGACACGGCATTTAAAGGTTTTTGTTTAGTTTTGTCACCATGCGTAACATCTGAGTAACGTAAATGCAAGCATAATATCAGGAAATTCACATGTGAACAACGTTTTATTTGCGTAAAAAGACCCATCTACGTGGAACAAATTGCTCTTTGATCATAGAACTTAGATCTTAGACACTAAGACACTGTGATCTCATTCAAGAGTGCACCTAAAACTCATCTATTGCAATTACAACAACAGACCTAAAGACTTAACAATGCTTGCTCCCTTAATATTTTTTCAGCATGTTTTTGTTTTGTAATTTCATATTTGTTTTTGTAATCTTGTCGTTATATATGTTTTATATATTATCTAATATTTAACGTACTTAGACCTTCTAAAGCTTAGGCCCACTAATTATTATTATTATTATCATTATTATCATTATTATTATTATTATTAGTAGTAGTAGTAGTAGTAGTAGTAGTAGTAGTAGTAGTAGTAGTAGTAGTAGTAGTAGTAGTAGTAGTAGTATTGATACTTGAAGAATAGCTCTCTTCAGGGCAAACAAAATCACAAGGGTGCCCAGGTAGCCCAGTGGTCTAAAGCATTCGCCTTTACTGATCACTACTATCTTACCCGCCCACGTGGGTTCGAGAAATGGCATTAAACTCAAAACTGCTGCATCGTGAAAGGAAGGTGGGTGTGTGTGCACAAAATAACATTTGTAGCATAATGTTTATAGCTTTGGTAGCGAACATTTACCTTTGCTCTTGTACTTTGGTTTATTCAGAGACTGGTATCGGCGCCCGATAAAACTTCTCGAACCCTGGCACTTGCCTATGCGTCCAAGATAAATATCGCTAGAGAAACCCCATTTCAGGCATCTCATATCATAGTCCGATAAATCAACCCCCAAATCTGTGTTGATCTGATGGACGATATATAGGTATGATGTCGCTGTTTATTAAGTATTTCAGGGAAAACATATGCGAACAGTTTAGGCACACACCGGTATTTGGTATCAGCCATATCTAGCGCTAAATTTAAAATCGCCACAGGACAGAAGGTCGTGTCATTCCACGGTGCTTTACAAGTCTCCGGATTCGCCCAATGTGGGTACGTGAGAAAAGATTACCAGTAGCTTCTTGTGGGTCGGTGGGTTTTTTCCGGGGTTGTCCCGGGTTCTTTCTCCACCATTAATACTGCCCACCATGTATAACCCATCTATTGCTGGAAAAGGTGTTAAACCCTACAACAACAACAACAACAACAACAACAACAACAACAACAGCAGCAGCAATTTACATGTCACGAAACATAGGATCAGGAAATATTTGGTACATATCAACAAAAAAAATCAGCTGACAGTAACATAACAGCCGATAAGTAGATAAGATTTGCTGTAGATTTTGCAGGTTTTAGTAAATAATTCGATATCATCCCCTGAAATACCAGTCAATATCATCTTAGGTGTGGGGCTGATTTATCGGCATACATCATTAACTCTCTCTCTCTCTCTCTCTCTCTCTCTCTCTCTCTCTCTCTCTCTCTCTCTCTCTCTCTCTCTCTCTCTCTCTCTCTCTCTCTCTCTCTCTCTCTCTCTCTCTCTCTCTCTCTCTCTCTCTCTCTCTCTCTCTCTCTCTCTCTCTCTCTCTCTCTCGCTCTCTCTCTCTCTCTCTCTCTCTCTCTCTCTCTCTCTCTCTCTCTCTCTCTCTCTCTCTCTCTCTCTCTCTCTCTCTCTCTCTCTCTCTCTCTCTCTCTCTCTCTCTCTATCTCTCTCTCTCTCTCTCTCTCTCTCTCTCTCTCTCTCTCTCTCTCTCTCTCTCTCTCTCTCTCTCTCTCTCTCTCTCTCTCTCTCTCTCTCTCTCTCTCTCTCTCTCTCTCTCTCTCTCTCTCTCTCTCTCTTTCTTACCTTCTTTACGTCAGTACATTACGCATCCGAACGATTACACACCCTCTATTATACACTGGTAATGTGTTACCTCTCACGTTATCCGACGAGTCTATTCCTAACTGGACAATCCCATTCTTAATGCAGGGATAGTTATCAAAACGGCCTAGTTGCGATGCCAGGTCCTTTGTATCAAAACTTTTATGTTGGGACAAATTATGCATCGCCACTTCCACCCTGATTTTGGTCTTTGACATCCTGACCCCTATCTGCCCATGCTATACCTATGTATCTGTATCCATATGGACAACCTTCGCAGGCTTCTATGCCTGCAAAATCCGCATCTCTATAGACTGGTATGTCTTGCTCAATTTTGATGCCATAAAAAATGTTGTGGAAATGTACAAAAAAAACCCTCATGTATGGCTTGCAATAATTAATTAAAACTAGATGACATGGACTTACAGTTCAACGAGTTACAAAAGAATATCCTGTATATATATATATATATATATATATATATATATATATATATATATATATATATATATATATATATATATATATATATATATATTTCATTATTCAAACATTCAGTTCATAAACTTAATCAAGATATGTATATACGAAAGTGATTCAATGGCTCGATTCCTTTAAATCATTGACTTCTGATATATATTGTGCTACATTACACAGCAAATTTAAAGAGAACCCCAATCGCGTCAATTTTAATTGAGTGCCCTATGTCAGAAACCACCTTTGATGATTTGAAAGTAGGACAGGGTTGATTGATTTGCTTTTATAATACAGATCTTTAAACCCACACTGAAACAAAACTCAACGAGTTTGACATTTTCTATGGACACCAAAACAGCATCGAAAACCAGGTGTACTTTAATTAGGATCATTAAACCTATAATTTGTGGATTATAGAGATTCATTACAGGTCACGTGCCTTTCCTAAACAAGAGTGAAACAAATCATATGCTTTATGACAATGTCTTCCGTTTTTTCTCAGGGATTTGTTCCAAACCATCAATCCAACATCAATTAGTTAGAACTACTGAAAGAAAACACCACCATTTGAGAGTGTATGTATGCTGGGCTTATGAGACTAATTCTAACATGGATGAAACTTATATTTGTTATCAGTTCCGTAGACATGGTCCAACATTTACCCTCTACACCACCAATAGATTTAGCTGTTCTATTCATGTAGTGTACATCCAAAGAGGACTGCCAATATCATTTATATGCAAGGCATTACAGTTGCAATTATATGTGCAGCTAGCAATAGCTAACTTCATTAGTTGCAAATTTAGCCTTGCATTTTTCTTAGAAGTCGATATAATTTTTAAGTGCAACTCTCCGTATTTATTCCAAGAGAATAGAACAGGCTAGCCCGTCCACAACCATAAGATGTAGATTGTGTAGTTGTGAAAAATAAACGCTTTCCCCAGTCAGAGATTTTAATTATTGTGTTACAAAGGTTAGCATTTCGATTTTTAAAAAAAAATATTACTGCATACTGCACTGTGCCAATTTAAAGAAGAGTTCAGATTATGTATATCAAATTATAAATGATGCTTCATTCATTACAATTTTACAAATGTTGCTTTTACTGCATAAAGAAGACGCTTCTGTATATTGATTCATCACAACAATAGTTATAAATCAACTATGCAATCGAATTGCTTAGAAAATGCTAACGGACTAAAGCTGAATATAAAATTATATAAACAATATATATATATATATATATATATATATATATATATATATATATATATATATATATATATATATATATATATATATATATATATATATATATATATATATATATTCAGGTTTTGTGCAAAAACTGGGAAAATTGAGAAGGGAATAAGAATTAAGACAAGACAGTGGGAAATCAGCATGTTCCCTTACAGTGAAAGTCAAAACGAAATGTAGTTAAGTTGTGCACAGATGTTCATAAAATTGCATACTTTCATCAGCGTCGAAAAGAATACTAGTATAAGTGAAAGTCCGAAATAGACATGTAAAAGATTTGAATGTCTGGGGCATTTTACACTTGTTGGGTAGGCAATTATTCATCTGCTGGTTTCATTCATATTTTTATGATCTCATGTTTCCTTTGTACTTTGGCAAATTGTGTTAACATGAGCCCTGTTTCATATGATAGAAGAAAATAGTAGTACTGGTTGGTAGAACAGCTATTCCTAACTAGGGGCCACTGTTTTCACCTCTTAACATTTTTGCCTACATCTGTTAAACTTAATAAGTGATCACTACATGACTGTCCCATTTCCCCCTCCCGCCAATAAAATAATTATGCGGATATACTTGCTTCTGACATTAAAACAACAAACAGTCAGGATTCATCAATTAATTTTAAAATAATCACTAAATGTATTAACTTAATTGATAAATGTATTTACAGCACCAAATATTTTATTAGATGGCTAAAATACTTCCACTAAATCTTAAACCTTTAATTAATTTTCAGAATGATCATCGCCAGTTTATAGTCTTTAATAAAGTTGCATCAGAAACAAAGTCTTCTTTAAAATGTAGTTTTAAAATTATGTTGTTACTCTGTCATTTAAGAGTATGCGTAGCAAGTAATTTAATAAATACAGTATCATATTATACAACCTGAAATTTGTTTTGTGAAATTAACAAATCGATAATTATTTTATGTAAAATAATGTTATGGATAATGAATGGTACTTGATTAATTTTGCTTTCAGTTCGAATAGTGTGTGTGTGTGTGTCTGTGTGTGCGTGTGTGTAAATTAAATATTGAAAGATGTATTCGTTATAAGACATAACCGAGTTAGGTACCAATTATAAAACATAGAAAAATTTAATATGATATTTTAGAAGAATATTTTAATTATGTTGATTCATAAAGAGAAGTCCTTTGTTGAAATCATCATCAATTTACGAATTGTTGCTATTTTCGCGTTTGCTATACACTAAAGTTTGTACATATTTTTCAAAAAGAAACCATCTTCAGCCACTGGGACCCTGAAACTGTTATTTACCGATTCCTTTCTTCATTTGAAGCATAAAACTCGCCCTATAAAGTTCTATACCACTCACAACAAAACACAATTTGCTCACCCCAAAATAGACTTTCAGCTAGTTCACAGAAGAAACGAACCCAGTCAGACTGCCAGAAATGTACTTAATTGTCGGGTGAAACCTTCATTTTTTATTACAAAGGCAGTAAGAAGTGGTTCTAATGCTTATTCTATAGATTGGTAAGGTGGAGGTAATAAATGGTGAATGTACAAATGAACAAAGATATATTGTCTCTTGTTGGATAAGCAAAAAAAAACTTTAGATTTTCTTATTTCAACTTTTAACTGCCCTTAATAAAATTGGTAGCATTCACAGACAAAACATGACACTTGGAAGCAAAACTTTCTGTACATATATTTTAATCAAATGTTGTTAAACCTGTGCATCGCCAGTTCTAAATACCGTTGGCTTCATCTATTGTTATGTAAATTTATATTGTGTGCTTCATTTTTGTCCATAACTGAGGGTTAAGTAATTAAAGATTTCCTCGTTTTGTCGTGATTATAAAAAGTAAACAAGACGTTTACTTGAAAATGAATTCAAGACCTGACCTTTGTTTTCTTGTTAAATTTGGTTATTCCTTTGGAAAGCTATTGCAAGGAAGGTCAATGAAGATTTTAATATATAGTGCTTTGATAAACAAATTACGGAATCACTTAGTTGTATTCAGATATCATTTGCGAGGTATTATTATATTAATATTAAACTATTCATTGGAAAAGTGCTCAGTGCATTTTCGGACTATCACACTATTTTGAGGTTATTTAGGAGTCATTAAAAGGCATTCTGGATTCTATCATTGTAATACACAAAGTCATTGAATTGGAATTCTTAATATTCTATAAATTTGGACCTTAGCAGGACATTTTGTACTATATGCAATTATATGCGATTAACTTCACAAAGACAAATAAATTGTTTGTTGAATTTTACCTAAATTATTGAATTCACTTTATTACTTATATTAAGACTAAGCGTTGTGAGACGAAAACGATTGATACTTTTTCCAATTTCTAGTACAATGTGGCCAGAAGCATGTATGTCATGTTGCTGATAATCTTTTCAGTATCATTATAAAGAAAGGAATCAACTCCACAATGTCTTTTTCTTGTTTTATGTCAGTCATATTATTGATATTTACTCCTGTCTCAGCAGTAATGGCTTTTGAACATTATCCAAAATGAGATATCTCTGGCTTACTTTTTACTATCTGACAGTCTCTCTCTCTCTCTCTCTCTCTCTCTCTCTCTCTCTCTCTCTCTCTCTCTCTATATATATATATATATATATATATATATATATATATATATATATATATATATAAAGGGAAATGATATGGAATTTTAGTTTCTTGTTTATATTGTTTATAGAAAATAGTTGACTGCATTAGAATTCCTAATCTATCAAAATATTTCAATATATTCTAAATGATATGGTAACTAAATTAGATTTACTGTTACAAAGCTGAAGAAAAACACTTGCTTCAAAATATTATATAATAGTAAAATTATGATAAAGATTTTATTATAATCTTCTTATTTCCTGCTATGAAAAGGAATTACTCATTTCTTACGAACAGGCTCGGAGAGAGAGAGAGAGAGAGAGAGAGAGAGAGAGAGAGAGAGAGAGAGAGAGAGAGAGAGAGAGAGAGAGAGAGAGAGAGAGAGAGAGAGAGAGAGAGAGATGTGGGTAAGGTATAGTAATGTAGACAAAGCTACATTCTATTCGGAACGCTCTGGCATGCAAAGGTACGGAATCTCTAATAAATATAAGAAGTCTCGTCTAGTCTGGAGCACGATGCAAGCTTTATTTATATAATTGATATAGAAGATATACAATGCTACATTCTAAAGTACACTTCATAAAACGTTTGCATTGAAAAATACACAAAATGCATATAATACCTTTCTTTCAAACTTACCAACTTCATATATTTGTGGTTTCTGATTTTTAGATTATAGTACAGATAATTATATCGAAACTAAATTAAATATTATAACATAGTTGCGATTGTTTTAAAGAAACATATTTTACTCAGTTTAAGATGAAATGCAAATTTGGAATAGATTACTAAGCATTATTCTTTTTTCCTTAAAGGATAATTAAATTTCCAAATTAAATCTAAACATGAAGTCGGTAACCAATTTAGTATTTTAACCATTATCATAAATACAAATATAAGTTCTTAAAAACAATTAAACATTCCATTATATTATAATATCAGAATAAAAAGAGAACTCATAAAAACATTGCAACTAGGAAGGTTAGAACAGAAATCTTTAACTTCCAAAAGTACTTATTCTCTATGAATTTTAAGTACTTATTCTCTAAGAATTCTGGAGCACGAAGCAAGCTTTAGTTTTATAATTGGTATAGAAGATATATAATGCTACATTCTAAAGGTACACTTCATAAAACGTTTACATTTGAAGAAACAAAAACCACAAAATGCATGCATTTTTTTACTAACACGTATTTTCCATGAATATATTGGATTGTACATTGAATCCACATATTTAGCTAATGTCAAAGTTCAAGATTATCGGACGCTGTTCCGAATCCTAGATAAGACAAATAATTTATTTATATTGAAATTTATTTATAATAATTATAAATAATAATAATAATATATAATTATTTAATAATAATAATAATGATAATAATAATTTATTATAAATTTAAATTTAAACTCTATATTATTATTATAAATAATTTATTATTATTATTAAATAAAGTATTTAAATTTATTATTTAAATAATTTAGTTCACAGGAGAAACCAACCCAGTCAGACTGCCAGAAATGTGCTTAATTGTCGGGTAAAGGTTTCGTTTATTATTAAAAAGGCAGTAATAATAAATTTAAGTTATTTAAATAATAATTATTTATCATAATTTATTAAGTTATTTTGATACTGAATATAAATTATTATTAATAAATTACAAATAATAATAATAATAATAATAATAATAATAATAATAATAATAATAATAATAATAATAATAATAATAATAATAACTATTATAAAACTAATAATTGATTTATTGTAAAATTTATATTATCAACATAAATAAAATTTTAATATGATATTATATTTATAAATAATATATTATTTACTATTTACTAACCTCACACACGTATTTTCATATGCATAAACGATTCTTACCTTTAATAAATACAAGAAGTCTCGTCTGGTCTGGAGCACGAAGCAAGCTGGATTGCTATCTCTTTTGGGTGCTTTTTATACTAGTTCAAGACACCTACTAACCTTTTTTGGTAAGGTCCTGAGTTTTGAGGGTAAAAAGCTAGCATCACCCCCGTATTTCACGGTTGCTCCAACTAGCGAGATCTGGTTTTATCACGATAGAACTTCATATGCTTTTGCGTCTTTTATTCTGCCCTTTGTTAACCCCAAGGTTACTAAGTCAAACAGTATGTTAAGACTTTTTTTACTACTGAGTGTATGCTTGGTAAGTTCAGCTTATACATATATAATGCTGAAAAACTTGTCGGCATATTGTAGCAGGGCAGACATTTAGCTTTTTGTTAAGTTAGTTTACACATACAAGAATGAGACTTGCACTTGTAAAGAAGCAATCTTTATCAAATTAGAATATAACTCTATTAAATAAAGTTAATCTGCATATATTTTGATGGAAATTACTTCCAATATAGTTTAATGAAAATGAGTCCAAAGAAAAATTATTTTTAATACGATTTAGAGGGATTTCTCATGTTATCATTTGTACTTAAAATTTCTGTCATAACCGTAACTAATTTTTTGTATTACCTGTACGCACTTGTTTGTAATATTAGGGAGGTCACAAAATGATAGAGGTTTCCTAAGTTCACAAGCTTCAATGTAAACTTATGTAATTAACGATAGTAAGAAATTATGTTTTAACTATGCTGATTTGTGTATACATCTTGTTGTCATGTTGCTAGGAACGGCGCGTTGCTACATTGCCTAACAAGTATTATAAAGACTGAAAATAACTGAATGGCTATTTTATGTAACTTTTTTATTTTATGTAGCATACAGTGTAATGAATTAAAAACGTAACCGTCTAGTTGTTAATATCCCAAACCGTTTCTGATGATTTCCCTAGAGATTATTAATTTTTTTTTAGAATTAATTTTCTCTTATATCAAAGATGCAGAGAAAGCAATTAGAAGAATATTCCAAAATTAGATCAAAACACCTTTCTGCAGCTATTTCACGGAAACAAATAGGTAATACAGGTAAAATAAAGACGTGAGGCCTTTGGCCCCATCGCAGACCATCTACGGTCAGCAGCCTCTAATGGGGCAACTAACCTTACACACGTATTTTCCTGTTACTTGTAAATAAGGATGCGAAGCCAATCTGTGCGGCTCTTGCAAACGGGATTCCGAACAGCGTCCGAAAATCTTGAACTTAGACATTAGCTGAATAGGTGGATTCAGTGTACAGTTCAACATATTCATGTCCTAAAATTTCATTAAACTATCAATTTCAGTTTTAGGAGCTGAAATTACATATCGCACATAAATCTACGGTTTAAAAATGTTCAACGTTAGATTAGCAATACTGAAAAATTCAATGAACTTCCATGCGCAAAACATCAACTGATGACATTCTTACCACTGGGTTAACTGTTTTAGGTGACCTTGTGAACTCTCATGATCACCAATGTCTGGAGTCAAGAGAACGTACCTCGTGGTCTGCTTGTGAGATTAATATAGCCAGGTGTCCCTCTCAGAATACGCAAAGATCCGTACCGGCTCCAAGGCGAACAGTTGCGTAGCCTGATAGCACCAAGACTTCGCACAGCTTCATACCACTGATACATCTCAAAGGACTGTACATGATCTTCAGCGTTTGGTTGCTCATCCAGATGCTACCACTAGGCCCGCTACGTCGCCTAGAACTTCCAGAATAATGCTGCCCGAACTGATTGTGCGTTATTTCGCATTGGAGCAATAGTGCTAGGTAACAGGGCTATCGTGCTTAATATTTGATGTTGGTGGTGACAATTTGTTTTTTTTTTCTTCAACAGAGTTCAACATTCTGGACATTATTTTCAAACACCACACCGAATTAAATTGTTCACATTTAGTTTCATTTCTTCAGTAAAGGTGCAAAAGCCTATGCCAAGATCTAAGGCCGTATATGACCCTGGCACTGAAGAGGACATGTTTCAAAGTACAACTTATTTCGAAGAGGAGAGTGTAAGGTTTAATACCCAAACAGTATTCAGAAACTTCAAGCCGGCGTTACAATGCACCACGTAGAAGATCGTGTAAAAGAAGGATCTGGATGAACTTTCCTGCGCAACAACGCACAGAAACTAGGTCCGTCATAATATCGACCCTTTCATGGTAATAGCTACATAGCCACACGGACATATTATTCCACTGCAAGCAATGCTAGATTTAATGCAAATGAAGCTCTGTTCTAGTTAAGTTATGAGGTCCCTTACTTGGGCCCTGACGAAGGTAGACCCGGTAGGCCTACGCAGGTAGTCAGGCATATATACTCAGGAAATATAGTCACAGACCTTTGAAAAATTCATCGAAATGTGTTTTTTTTTGCCAAAAAGATAGGCGCCCTGGCCAACAGGGGCACTGTGCTTATGCACACCTAAGCATAATGGTAAATCCAGTACTGCTGACAACATGCAGTCGTAACCTACAAAACTGGTACGAATCCTGCTTTAAGTGGGCCATACTTTCTGTTATAGCCGGCCGCCTCCCAAATGTATCGCACCGGCGATTTTCCTGAGCACTTAGGTCAGCTGGATTGTAGCGACTACACTTTCCCCTTACAATTTGTCACATCGGAAAATCAAACAAGAAAACTCCAAAATAACAGTGAACATTTACACCTGAAACAAAGGTCTGTCTTTACGCACTCCACGTAAGCAATAAGAAAGGACCAAACAGTGGATTTGCTCTTGCTTATCCGCGTTGCAAAAATATGTCACTACAAGTGGATTAAAAAAATCTTGATTTCATGGTTATAACCCACAATAAATGTAAAACTAAAAGCATATCTGCCTAGTGATTTTATGTATTTAGCTAAAACCACTGCTTGCTGCCGACAAAGGAGGCTGCAAATGAATCAGCTAAACGTCGGAGCATGTAGTATGGCCTGAGCTCGGAAAAGAACATCTTCAGTTTTCAAAATTATTAGAATCAGATAACAGTTCCATGTGTGCATCTATATTGACTATGAATCCCCCAAATAGGTACTGCAGAAAATTCAAACAGCAGGCACACAAAAAAATTCCAATACATAATACTATGTGGATCTAGCTACTTGATATATCTAATTAAATTGCTTGTGTGTTAGTTTTAAAATTCTTTTTTCATTTTATTTTTGTTTCATTACATTTTATTGTAATGCTTATTGAAAGGATTCGAAATTCTTTTTCAGCAATTCGATATTGTCTTTTAGCAAATGTTTTTTAAGACGTAAAATTGTTATATGAGAATTATTTTTAGTTAAAATAGTTCATCTTGGGCTAGCAAGAATGTAAACAGGCAGTTAAAATGTATTAGGCCATACTTTCCTTGCGTGTGTAAACAACGTTTTTTAATGATTAGCTTTTACATGGGGTTACATTGGCGTACGTGATGGATTTCTTGTAGTAAGAGACCACATGACCAATCTCGCGAGACTTGAAACGATGTTTTGGGGGTTTAAATACGCTTTTTTAATATTATTCTGGCTGAGTCGTTTTAGCATCTTGAAGGAACAAGGTGTTATTTTCATTTGTTGCTAGACTGTTTGTTTTTCATATGAGTTTTAGGATTTAATAATTTATTCTCCTAGACTCAACAAGTTGACTTTCTTATAAAAATTTCTGAAAGATATTTATGGAAATTTATTCTGGAATTATTTGGAAACAAATGTGATTCAATTGAGGAATTGTACATATTCGTATATTGCATGATCTGGGGTGAGCTTTTAAAGATGACTAGCAAAAATATGGACCCGTTTGCTGAGAAGTGAATACGCGGCAGTATACCATAGCAAAGGTTAAATTTTATATAATACTTTTTGTATAATAATTTCACAGTGCAATTATATTGTGGTCAGCGTGGCACGTAAACTTTACTTTTGACGTATGGGTTAAAAACTGCTGTCTGCGAGAAATGGTATCAGCTTTGTTTGGGGTACGAATTGAATAATTTTAATTACGGTATGTTGAACTAAGATAAAGCGCAATTTTAAAGCAAAGTCGATAACGATAAACTTCAAGAGTTTGAGACAAACCAGGGAAACTTTAGGAAGTCGTGGGCCTTTTGAAGCAATCTCATAAAATGATATTTTCCAAAATAGTTATTCATAAAGGCGGACTTGAGACAATTATTCCAACATCTGTGGAGGTGATAACAATTTTGGCGGTTAAAGAAGTAATCCTGACTGGCTAAACTGAGCGAGGAGTGGAGTATTCCCAGACTGAATTCAGGGTTTTAAAAAATTCCATTCGAGAAATCATTCGGTCTTTGTTCTGAGGAAACCAGAATGTAGTTCCAAGAACTAGCTAACAGTGAAAGTACTTTTCTCGTATAACTGTCCAAGGAACGTATGTAGGAAAGCGAGGAACACGAAGGGCGAGAGATTCGACTGCAACGGAAAGGTGCGAATCTCGAATAAACCACAAGGTTAGTCTCAGTTACATGGAATGTATTCATTCATGAAATCTTGCAATTATTTGTTGAATTCATTAGTTTTATATTCATGCTTTAATTTGTTTAGTCCAGACATAATCATGCATCATATATGATTCTTGTATTGCATGAATGTCATACAATATTTCGTTATATGAATGAAGTCGGATTGAGTTGATTTTATGTAATAGGAATCGTGTATCCTATGAATTTCACTCATTACTTCTAATACAAAGTATGTGAATATGTAAAATATAGTCTTCTATTATTTGCATCATTTATGATTGTACTATGGCTATGTAACTGCATGGCTAATTAGCAAGTAACTTAGGACAATTAGTGAAGTAAATTAAATGGTATGTAAGCTCGAATTCTCTTCAGCCGAGAAGAAAAACCTGATCCGTGTTTCGTATTTAGGCGGAGTAATATATTTTTATTTTTGAACTAATGACCCGATGATGATGATGATGATGAGGAGGAGGAGGAGAGAGAGAGAGAGAGAGAGAGAGAGAGAGAGAGAGAGAGAGAGAGAGAGAGAGAGAGAGAGAGAGAGAGAGAGAGAGCATGGGCTTTTTCCTCAAATGGTTCACGTTCGCAAGGTTTGTGACCGTAAAAGTGAAAATAAAGGTTAATTCGCCGGTTTGGATTCATGCAATGGTCGTCCGAGAGTGATGAGAAGGTACATTACTTTTTTTAATGGATATGTGTAGTTTTTCAGTCTTCGTGCGTTTCTGAAGGGATTAAAGACGCATGAGAAAATTCGAATCGAACGGAGGGTTGTGGTCGATTTGCATTCCTTTATTATTGTATAATACCGTTAAGGTGATTTCATGTAGTCAGAAATTTCCTCTTTTTTTTTTGTTTGCTTTATTGATAAAACTGCAGACTTCTTTGTTCATATTTACACGTCATGGGCAAAAGATGATTGGTTCTCTTTCCTAGATAAATAAGGAGGAGGGGGAGGGAGATTTCGTTTTGACTCCTTGTCAACATATTAAATATTCGCCTGATCCTCGTTATTTGAACATTGAAATTAGTTGAAGGAAATTCATTGGATTGGTCGAACATACATGTATTATATTTGCACAGTTGCAATTAAGCATACATCGTCGGCAACGTTATGCATGTATAGTTTAAAAACAAAGGAATAGAGGCCTCCATGATCCATTTTATGATATCGTAAAGTTGAAGTTAAAATATCACAAAGACTCGTTTAATTTATGACCTCATTCATTAACTTTATGTCCAACATTCATTATAACAACATGACAGATTCTGAATTCTCCCAGGAACTAGTACCAGGCAAAGTAAGTCAGGATTCATTAGAAAAGTATTGTTATGAGGAACATTTTCTATTTCTCTGTTTTATAAGTAGACATTGTTTGCTCAAAAATTCTTGCTACTACAAAATAATCTAAGATGTTAACTGATTTGCTTATTGTTTGTATGGAACAATTTCTACCAATCAAATGTTTTAAAATTTGGTCCAGATGTTATCCAAATTAGTGCTCTCAATACTAAAAGGAACGTTTTAAAAATGAAATGTTAAATTTTATTATGATAAAATCGACGTTATAAAAATTAGATTGTTGTAAATATGCAGGATATTAAAATCTAATTTATTATATAATTAATTCAAATTTATGATATGAATTGAACTTTATTTTATAAAAATGCGAACTTTATATATATATTTTATATCACTATTCGAATCTATGATATACCTATCAGGAACTAAATAGTAAATTAACAATATAGAACGCCTCATTTTACAGTGAATATTTATATAAAAGATTAAATTTGTGATATACATTTCTACATAAATAAATGCTAAGAAAATAATGAAATCATTACGAATTCATGATATTAAAATCTTATATATAGGACATCGTAGCATCGAGCTTTTACGATATCATGAAATTAATTTGTGATACACAAAACATCAAATAAAGAGGTTTATATCTATGTACTACAATGCACCCACAACATTTAGGAGCCTTGACCCTAAAAATGTATTAAAATTAAATCTGTGAAGAAATTATATCATTTACATGAGAATTATTTATGTAAATTATCCTTCAGTTTACCTCTACTTCTTTTGAAGGTATCATTCGTAAATAAAATAAACTCCCAAACCCCCTAAAACCAAAATAAAAAAATCCCAAGACAAACAAAAACAACCTCCCAAAAATTCTTAAACAAACACACTTACACACACACACACACACACACACACACACACACACACACACACACACACACACACACACACACACACAAACCACCACCACCACCACATAAAAAAACATGGTCAGAATGAGTCAGTTATGTCTATCCAATCTGGCTTTCATTTTACAATTTCCCCGTGTCAACAATCTTGGCGTCATTAGATATGGAACGGTAACTATGTTGATTCAAGCAAACTAGATTTTATCCTACCTTTTAAAGTAACATTTGTCTTGTCAATTTAGTTTTAAAAACTGAGACAAATTAATATTATATTTTACTTCATATTTTTGTCATTTTTGTGGATCCGATCATATTAGATTTAAGAATTCATTGCTACACAATATTGTGTCTATTATCATTTGGCAAGAAAATACCTTAACACTGTTCTTTGTTTACACCGAGTAGCAAAATGTTTAAGTGGACATAACTATAAGCATATTTTGATTGTTAAAGCATGTTACTTCTGTTCATCTCAAGATAACACATAAATCGACAAATCATACACTGTTAAACTGCCACGGAACCTGAATATTATTCAAATTTTCTTGTTCAACGTTTATATTCAGACTTGTGGTCAGGATAATCAACTTGAAATACAGTAGTACCAGTGACATTCGCACGCGGTATGATTACCATCTAAATCAATATTTGGAAAAGTGACGACATTAGTTAGAAATGGCATATATTAATACACCAATGCAGTATATATAATTTTAATTTTTTTTAAAAATTTTCTGTGATAATTGGTGTTAATATGTTTTAATTGCTCTAACCTATTTTAGTTTTATTTTATTTAATGGGGGCTTTCATGACTAATCGTGTCATCTTTCAGTACTATGTTGCAAAGGATATAGGATCAATGAATGTCAATGATGAATAAAGCTAAACATTTAAAAAATGTGGCAAAATTTCATGTATCTTGCATCAAAAATTGCCAAATAAGGGTCCTTTATTTTGAGAGTTATAAAATTTTAATATTTGATATTGACTATGATTAGCAGTGATTCTTGCCACTCTTAAAGCCATATTTTTATTTGATTGGGTTTATTGTCAACAGGATCTTGGATGACAACACTAGCAGAGAAATTTCATGTTCATTACATCTTTATATTTAGAAAGAATTTTTATCTAAATTTATTTTGTCTGGGAGGTAGTTAACATTAAAAGTGTTCTTACACTACTAAATAAGCCTGCTTAGTGAAATGGCAAAATTTTATGTAAGCTATGTGGTATTAAGATGAGTAGCATTTGGATGATATTGAGATGTATGGTATCTGGATGATATTGAGATGTATGGTATCAGGATGATATTGAGATGTATGGTATCTGGATGATATTGAGATGTATGGTATCAGGATGATATTAAGATGTATGGTATCTGGATGATACTGAGATGTATGGTATCTGGATGATACTGAGATTTATGGTATCTGAATGATACTGATATGTATGGTATCTGGATGATACTGAGATGTTTGGTATCTGGATGATATTGAGATGTATAGTATCTGAATGATACTGATATGTATGGTATCTGGATGATACTGAGATGTATGGTATCTGGATGATATTGAGATGTATAGTATCTGGATGATACTGAGATGTATGGTATCTGAATGATACTGAGATGTACATTATCTGTTACATTATCTGGATGATATTGAGATGTACAGTATCTGGATGATATTGAGATATGTATGTTATCTGGATAATACTGAGATGTATGGTATCTGGATAATACTGAGATGTATGTTATCTGAATGATACTGAATGTACATTATTTAGATAGATGATATTGAGATGTATGGTATCTAGATGATATTGAGATGTGTGGTATCTGGATGATACTGAGATGTGTGGTACCTGGATGATATTGAGATGTATAGTATCTGGGTGATGTTGAGATGTATGGTATCTGGATGATATTGAGATGTACATTATCTAAATGATATTGAGATATATAGTATCTGGATGATGCTGAGATGCATGGTATGTGGATGATACTGAGATGCATGGTATCTGGATGACATTGAGATGTACAATAGCTGGATGATATTGAGATCTAGAGTAGCTGGATGATGTTAAGATGTATATTATCTGGATGATATCGAGATGTACAGTATCTGGATGATACTGAGATTTATGGTATCTGGATGATACTGAGATGTATGGTATCTGGATGTTATTGAGATGTACGATAGCTGGATGATATTGAGATGTAGAGTAGCTGGATGATGCTAAGATGCATGTTATCTGGATGATATTGAGATGTATGGTATCTGGATGATATTTAGATGTATGGTATCTGGATGATACTGAGATATATGGTATTTGGATGATATTGAGATGTATGGAATCTGGAATACAAAAAGAAAACTTCTATGCATTGAATATTGTTTACATTTAAGGAGTCACTGTGATTTGGCAGACCACTGAGAGACCAGAGAAATAAAATCTGAATAGTTGGAGTGGATTGGCAATTATTCTTTGAAGTTGGTCAGTGTGTGCTGTTATCATGTGGTCACAGACGTTAGATGAAATGAGCATCATGAATGAAAAGAGGTCTAGCTTCACCTGCATGAGGCTCATTCGTATATGTTTGCTGATCTTTCTGTTGGCCATTTTGGTGAGTTTTTTAAGTAAGCTTAATGACTGATATTAAAGGTTCCATAGGTAAGTCTTTGAAGTAAACCTGATAACTGAGATTAAAGGTTCCTTAGGTAAGTCTTTTGAAGTAAGCTTTGATGTCTGAGATCAAAAGCTCAGTATATGAGTCTCTGAAGTAAGTCTGATGACTGAGATCAAATGCTCAGTAGGTGAGTCTCTGAAGTAAGTCTGATGACAGATCAAATGCTCAGTAGGTGAGTCTCTGAAGTAAGTCTGATGACTGAGATCAAAGGCTCATTAGGTGAGTCTTTGAAGAAATCCAGATGAATGAGATCAGTGATTCTATAGGCTTTACCACTACAAATTTTGATAATATCTTATTCCTTGACATTGAAATTTATTCAAATTGACATCAATGTCTATCTGTATGTCTGTATGTTTGTGTCTCCAAATATTATGTTAAAATTTGTATGTGGTTAGTTTCTAAAGTAAATTTGGCCAGAGTCATTTTACTTGGTTTACATACGTCATGGTATGTACAACACTAATTTGCAAAAACTAAGGGGCAGGCTCAGCACGCAAGTTTTAAACTGCTTCCTGTATTCTGTTTCTATATTCACATGAAATATTTCACTGATATAGACTTAATTAAGCCAGAATTTTTAGTACAAAAACTGTTTCTTAACTACTGCATCTAACCCTGATTCTCACAACTTTTATAGCAAGACACTCCAGCTCATGCTCAGACCTAAATATCAGAACATGTATCTTGGAGTAACCTACAAAAATGACATTTTCCAATTTTTATTCAGGAATCAAAGTTGATAATGTCCTGAAAGTTTGATCAGCCTTTATTTCTTTACTTTAATATCAAGTTTTAAGGCTTTAAGATAAAGTTTTTTGATTAAAACTTTTTGTGAATAAGTGGACAGGTTTAGTGATCATTAAACTCCAAGGTTCAGTCTGTGCTTGGAATTTTGTTTTGAACATTTGCAAACAACTTTACATTTGAGAAGACATTTTTGATTGGCTAAGAGTAGAAAGTTAATTTCAAACTGAGACTCAAGATTTATGATTTCCAGGCCTGTCCCTTCTGTCATCAAACTTTACTCAACTCTGGATCTTACTCTCAGATACTCTGACAAATCAGGAGGCTGCATTTGACAATCTTAAGTAATATTTCCATATTTGGAGTATCATTTTATTTACTTGAAATGTTGAGTGAAGTTCAATGATTAGCTACATGTGTGATGGAGGTGCTACATTTATGCTCTTAATGTGATGAGTTATGTATTATACAAAGGAGAACAAGGTTATATGAGGAAGTTGAAT
This sequence comes from Potamilus streckersoni, assembly GCA_016746295.1. Taxonomy (NCBI): domain Eukaryota; kingdom Metazoa; phylum Mollusca; class Bivalvia; order Unionida; family Unionidae; genus Potamilus; species Potamilus streckersoni. The sequence continues at coordinate 1,458,400 of JAEAOA010000316.1, read as the reverse complement.
AGTAATGATTTGCAATGACCAGTCTGTATGAATAGAATGAGCAGAAATCAAATGAAGTAACATAGATTTAGAAAATGATTTGTTCACAATTTTGCCTACATAGTTTGTGTATCAATCCAAAGTTGTAGACGGGTTTATTAAAACTCCAGCATCATGAAGTTTATTCTAATTTAAGATGATAAAAGTTGATAAAATTAGTATGAAAAAAATCCCAGCAAGCATTGATACATAGTTTATTCTAAAGGTATAATAGTCAAGAGTGTATTTACATATATATTATTTTGAATGAATTATTTTGTTTTATATTTTTTCTAAGCTTTTTCATTAATTATAAACTTGTAAGACAAGATGCATATAAAAAAGTTTTAAAAACAAAAAGAAACTCCAACTGTACTAATTTCTAACATGGAAGAATTTGGAGTTATTGAATATTTTTCAAGTATGTGATCCTAGACCCATGTAAACTGCAATCTGAATTGATCTGTTTTATAGAGTCAAGTAAATTGGTCAAGAAAGAAAACTAGACTTTTATTAATGTCATTGCCAAAAAAAAAAAGAAATAACTTAATAACAAATATGTAGTACTGTACATTTAGAAAGGTATTAGACAATTTCAGTTGTCTTTGAAATATTCAGTACATTAATATTTAGTACTTATATGTATGTAATATTTTTAGATGGACATAAGTTGATTACATGATGTAAATCCCAGTCTTATTGACTGAAAATATTTTCAGCCTTGTAGAAGTTTGGTATGTGTATTTGTAAATGGTTTCATGATATTTCATTTGATGATCTTTATCATACATACATTATCAGAAGTACATCCTCATGTTCCAGGTAGGAGCTTTAGCTATTTTGGGTATTGGAATCTGGACTCATGAAACAGAATATGGTGGCAAACAGATTTCAGCAATGGTTGGAGTACATCTGTTCCAAGTTGACTCTGTAATGATGATCGCAGCAGGGTCGGCAACTCTTATCATCACTGCCATAGGCATTGCAGCTGTTCTCAGCAGAAATGAGTGCTTGCTTGAGCTGGTAAAGATTTTTGATGTTCATTTATTTCTATAACAGGCTGTAAAACATTCATGAGACAGAGTGTCACCTCATTGTATTGTCCCTTAGTATTATGTTAAACCTGTTTATTGTCAAAAAACCATTGTTGCCCATTTACCCCAATGTTAAAATAACTGCTATAACTGAATATCCTGCATACCACATTTCACTATTGATGTTTTGATTTTCCAATAATCTGAACAATTTTCCATATTATATTGCCAAGTAGCTCTTCAAAAAGTTATTGAATTTAAATAAATAATTGTTGATGTTTTTACATTTGTGTATACACTCGATTACTCATGCACAATGGGGTCCAGAAACATAGACTGCATTATAAACTAGGGTCCAAGTTAGAGAGGGACCACTGTAAACTAAGAAGTGATACCATCCCAGTTGGACAATGAGCAAACTGGTAGGGGTAGGGGAACAGGGCTGTTTAATGGCTGAATACTCGTTTTATAATCGCTTTGAGAATAATTATCAATATTAACTTAAAGTGCTTTTTATAATGAAGTTGTTCATTTTTCTGTATAAATTACATTTATTTACAAGATGCCTAATATCTGAATGATCATTTATTTTATCCCAACTGGTTTCAATAACCTTCACCTGTATGCAAAAACATTTGCATAATATGTCACTGAATTTTGTTATTGTTGATTAGTCTGCTTCCCTGCATTATATCTTATACCAAAGCTTGAAGCAGGGAGTATACAAAGCAGGGAATGAGGGTAACTGTTGAAAGACTACCCAACAAGTTTCCTTGTATCAAAAACTAGCAGCATTTAATTTGTGCAACAATCATCTACATATCAAACCTCTGCTTTTTATCATTCATTTGGTAAACAATTTGATGCTACAGATTCATTGCAAGTGATAGTGATAGTTCTTCTTATCTTTTAAGATATCTATAAGTGCCAATTTAGGAATTTTGGTCTCCACAATGATATGTATGTGTGAAACGAAGCTCTTTATTTCATGAAGTATTCATTTTATTTGGTTTCATTGTTATCTTTCATCACATTTGTGATTGAATAGGTTAATTTAAAGTAGTCTAATTATATTATGTATACCATAATATTTATAACAAGATTTGATTGGTCAATTAAAATGAGTTCATCCAATCAGGGCTGCTAGATCTTATGCTTATAGGATTATGCATGCCTGTTAACATTTCTTTTTATTCCACCTCCTTTATTCATTATAAAAGACATAATTAACATGATAATACAAAGCAGGTCAGCTTCTAATTCAGTGCAACAATACAACAGCACTCAATTAGGTACTCAGAGAAATGCTAACCAACAGAACTGTTACATTAGATTGACACATTCTACATTTTGAATAAATATAAGAAGGCACATCACATTTATGATGTTTGTACTTAAACCAAGCTTAAAGATAAAACTAAAACACGATTTTCACTTGATTATAAACCTATTTCATTGTTATTTTTTATTAAAGTACTGCTTTCAGTAGACTGAAGGACATTTTTATTGATATAAATTTTGTTGAATATCATTTATTTTTTATTTTTATTGTACTAACAATTCAATGTCGTTTGCTAAGAAAATGTAATATATAAATATTATTTTCAGTGATAAAATGAGTGATATATTAAAATTTCATTTAGCAATTTTAATTATGATTTTCTTCAAGTTCAAGAAATAGGGGTCAGATTTGGTAATTTCTAGTGGGAAAAAACGGGATCCATGTCTGACCCCTCATTATAAATGAGTTTGCAAGTTACCTCAGCACAAGTTATTGAGGAAGTGGTGTATTGTGATATGGCCCATTTACAATTTTATATGTATATGCAAGACATGATCATTTTATTTTCCAGCTATTCCCCTTATGGGTTTCATATTCAGATTTATCACCAAATTTGATATATAGCAAAAAAATGTTTATGCATTATCAGTACCCCTCTCCAAAAACTATATATACCTGAGTGTCTCCTCCCCATTCCAAATTCACAACCTAGGGAGGATGTTTTTCAAAACTGTTGTTATGGACCACTCACAATCACAAATCAGGCTTTGTATGTTAAAAAGTGTCCAAGAGGTACATGATATTACTCAAGGACATGTCCAGAAAAGCTGGAGATATAATCCACGCCATGTTTTCAAAAATTTGGTGATAAATAAGAACAGTTGATTGCACATAGTAGTCTTTGAGATGGAAGAACCAGTGTATGTCCAGCTTGGATTGGTAAGAGGGAGAAAAAGACCAGGATGATGACTAGTAACATGGACTATTGTGAAAATGAAAATTCATTCCTTCGATTGATAAAAGAAGTGAACTTTCTTTAGGGGAGATTTAATGAAATAAACAAGTTAGGACTAACAAAAATGATGCACAATTATCAAGCATTAATTTAAGATTTTGGTACTGTGTTTTTGAAATGAGCATAAATCTCATATTGACATGGCCTGTGTTCTTGGATCTGCTTATAGTCATTGGCCCAGATATAACTTTTTACAGCTTCCAGTTAGTATTAGGGAGATCCTAAGATTGACTTTATTCTGGTTGCACATATTCTTCCTTTTAAAATGTACCTACCAGAGAATAATATACTTATTAACATTCCCACCCCCATTCTCTTCCTCTTCCATCTATACCCTATACCCTTACCTTTCAATATGTTTGCACCATTTATAGAGTTTTGTCAAGAACATGAAGAAATGGAGCTTTGTGACATTTTAGTAACAAAATTGGAGGTATATAAACAGTTTCTTTTCAGTCTGAAATTAATTCTAAAACTTATTTCATTTTAATTTGTTTATATTGCCTTTATAAGAATTGGAAACCTGACTTCAGAATATTGGTAAAAAAATTTCATATACCTATTTTGTTAAAACTTTTAAGCATTTTACTTAATAAGTACTACACTTTACCTGTGGTGTCATATTTGGTGGTGTTGTTTTAAACACATGGACATATTGGCAGTATTGAGTTTGGCACAACCATGGATAAAAGTGTTTTAGCTGTTTAAGTATGTGCAAAAAAAAGTCTTGTGCCAAGAACCATAAGCAATAATATGGGTCTAGGATTCAATATTTTGAAGTCAGGTACACCAGTGACCAGTGGACTACCATATAACAACATGTATTGTTTTTATTTTGAAGTCAGGTAAACCAGTGGGCTACCATATAATACTATGTATTGTTTTTATTTTAAAGTCAGGTAAACCAGTGGGATACCATATAATAACATGTATTGTTTTTATTTTGAAGTCAGGTAAATCAGTGGGCTACCATATAATACCATGTATTGTTTTTATTTTGAAGTCAGGTAAACCAGTGGGCTACCATATAATACCATGTATTGTTTTTATTTTGAAGTCAGGTAAACCAGTGGGCTACCATATAATACCATGTATTGTTTTTATTTTGAAGTCAGGTAAACCAGTGGGCTACCATATAATACCATGTATTGTTTTTATTTTGAAGTCAGGTAAACCAGTGGACTACCATATAATACCATGTATTGTTTTTATTTTAAAGTCAGGTAAACCAGTGGGCTACCATATAATACCATACATTGTTTTATACTTTTTATTAAAAATACAGAAGATCCTAAATGAATACTCATTTCATTTAAAATTTACAAAAAAGTTAAATAATGTCTATCTTTTGTGGATCTTGACCAGCAAGAAATTGAAATTATTCAATGAATTTCTAAATATGATATGAAAGGAACACATATGTAAGATTCGGTTTATCACATGATGCAAAATACTGATTCTCTTTGACCCATTTCAGAACTGTACAGTGAAACAACCCTGAAATAGATGTCTTTTAGTGATTATTCCTGAAATACATTCAGATGCATCAGTGATTATGCTTCTCATTTGCATGATGTCAAAATGTCATCTATGATGTCATAAGGTGTTATTACACATGTTACAGATATAAAACATATTGTATGGGTACTAGTAAATTATGAAAATTAAAGAGTGGTGTTTGATAAATAATAATTGTTAATGACACAAGAGGTTAACAGATTGTCTTGAAGCAAACATACAACTGAATACTTCTTAGAGATATGACATTTTCGATGTGCAACCAAATTTTTTTTTTCAGGTAGCCAAGATCATATTTTTTAGTGATTTATGAGACCATCATATGAATTTCTTGTTTTTACAAATATAGGCAGAATTAAACACCATGAAAAATGGAAGTGCCCTAAGTATATAACTGATTTTATTCTTTTCTTTACAGCACATTGGTATTTTGGCATTTGTCTCAGTCATCTTGTTTGCTGCAGGAATCCTGGGTTATGTTCTAATTGCTTCTGTAAGTTCTATTGCACATTCCCCAATCAATCATTTCAAAACATATACATCACCAGCTGACATTAAAACACAAGATTTTAACCAGCAAAGAATTATGCAAATTTAAGATGAGGACAAAAGTCGTGACCATTTGACTTGCATGGATACTTAAAAGAAACAAAATACTGTGTGATACAACAATGTTAATTTCAATATATGTATGAAAATTTATGATCCTAAAGAATGACAATCACCAGTGTTTTGAAAGAAGCACATTTTTGCTAAGTTTGTTTTATTTTAATTTTGTCTTGGATTTGTAGGCTTCCATTGCAGCAATATGCATACAAATTTCTTCATTTTTTTAAATTGCAGAAAAAACTTTGTCTTAGAAAAAAATTATGTTTTCCAAATTGTATGATGGTATTTTATGATTATTGCAAGGCATATAAAATAAAACTGTCATTTGTCATAAGGACTATAATTTGTGTACATATTTATAGTAAATCATTTTGATTATGTCATACAAAAATGATTTTCAAATTACAAATTGATTGCAAATTTACTTGCATTGGATAATCTGATTATTTGAATAATTGAAGCTGAAACCCATTTCTTACAATTCATTGCCTTGAAAAAAACATATTATCACCCATGCCCATTGCTGCAAGTAGATCTTGATTTTTGTTCTTTCCTTAATCCAGTATGTTCATCCTGGAAATTTTTTATTAGCAAAATTCACTTGACATATATTAATTAAATTTTTTAGGCATATTTTTATTTTTTGCATGCATTGTTTAATGCCCTTGCTAAATATTTAGTTGGCATGTTTTTCTTTATATACAGTGTCACATGACCTGACTAGATATTTGGTAGGCGTGTTTTTCTTTATATACAGTGTCAGATGGCCAAACTAGATATTTGGTAGGCATGTTTTTCTGTTGACTTGACTAGATGTACATTTGACAAATGTGTTGTTTGTGTTTTTAAATTTTCTGTAATTTTTACCAGGGTAAAGAACTTTCTGGACTTTCTTTTGTATAGACATGCATGTTTTGTAAAAGACAAATCTAGTTTTTCTGCAGCGGTGGGTTTATAATTGTTCATTACCCTGCAGATGGAAAAAACAGTGAAGGAGGCATTAGAGAAGAGTGTTGCAGAAAAATATGGTTTGGATGGAAATAATCTTATTACAGAGGCCTGGGACTCAGTACAAATCAAGGTGAGAAGTATGTGTTGGATGAAAATAGTCTTATGGCTGAGGCCTGGGACTTAGTACTAATCAATGTGAAAAGTATGTATTAGATGGAATCAGTCTAGTGACTGAGGCCTGGAACTCAGTGCAAATCAAGGTGAGAAAAATGGGTTGGATGTAAATTCTTGTAACTGAGGCCTGGAGCTCTGTACAAATCAGAGTGAGGACCACAACTCATGTACCAATCACCATTTTTGTCTCACCTGTTATATAAATATTGAAGTAAAAATAGATGTTGTCAGCAACAAGGGATATTAGTTGTGTTAATAGTTAAGTTTCTTTTTCAAGGAACATAATTTATGGCATTAGCACTGTGAAATTTTTGTGTTAAAGGAACAACAGTTGTGGCTTTAGCAGTGTTATGATTTTTTGCTCAGTGAAAAAAGGTTGTGGCATTAGCAGTTTTAAACATTTTGTGTTAAAGGAACAGACATTGGCTTTAGCAGTCTTAAGATTTTGTTCTAAAAGAACAAAGTTGTGGCATTAGCAATGTTGAGATTTTGTGCTAAAGGAACAATATTTATATCTTTAGCAGTGAGTTGAGGCATTACCCATGTTCAGAGTTTCCACGAAAAGAAAAACAGTTGTGTCATTAGCCATGTTAAGACTTTGCATTAAAAGAACTGTAGCAGTATTAACATTTTGCATTTAAGGTTTGGTTTTATTTTTGTGAGGTTTAATACAATTTTCAGCACATGATAGACTATGTATGGCAGCCAGTACATTAGATGGTGGAAGAACTGTTCATGTTTATTTATAAAACTGAAGACTTGGGGAAGACCCACTGACCAATTGGAGGCAACTGGCAAGCTTTTTCAAATACCCATCATTGGTCAAGCTGACATTCAAACTCATAAAAACAAAGGTGAGATGTGTAAGTGATCTGTAAAAGCAAGTGCCTTAGACCACTTAGGTCCCCTTTCATTAAGGGAGCAGCAATTGTGACATTAGCAATGTTAAGATTTTGTGTTAAAGAAACAAGAGTTGTGGCATTAGAATTGTTAAGATTGTGGGTTGCATCGTTAAGATTCTGTGTTAAGATTATTGTGATTTGTGTGATTTGGATTTTTAACATAGCTTTAACAATTTTTCAGTCCCATTGCTACAATGTCTGCAGTGTAGCAGTTTATAGCCATGTCTAGGACTGGGGCATCATGCCACAGACATGTAGCATGATGCCCCACCCAGTCACATTATCCTGACACCAGGTGACCAGTCCTAACACTAACCTCTTTATGTTGAGCACCAAACGAGGCAGCTGTTAGTACCATTTTTGTAAGTCTTTGGTATGACTTGACCAGGGATTGAACCCACGACCTCCCACATCCCAAAACACTGGTTGTATACAGAAAAGATACATGTTGACATATTTTATAAGTGAGTAAAGTAATCTTCCCAATGTGTCAGGGCTAGGTATCAAAATCTTAATTGAGAGGATGAGATTTTTGACCAAGGTTGAGACTTGTTGGTTTTTGCATACAGGAATGTGCACAAGGAAATGATACAAAGAGACGGACAGACAAGCTATGTATTAATATGATTGCATCATTTATACATATATTAAATGAAATGCAAAATTTCAGTTGAAAGTATTTACACATACATTTGAATTGGTGTATTAAAAAGAAATCAGAGTTTATAATAATGTAGTCTTATGGAATCAAATTTGGACATAGTTATTCTTTTAAATGTAGATGTGTAACATTCTATCCATCATTTCAGCTTGAGTGCTGTGGAGCATATGGTGAAATGAACAGCACCACATCCTGGGCTCTATACAAGCTGAAGAGTTCCTGGGTTAATAAAAATGTTTCCAGTAAGTGTCCTCACTTGACTACAGACAAACTTTTCTGGACTTGCCCGAGAATCATGAATATGACCAAGCACAAAATAAAAGGAGCTGGGATATAAAAAAACTCCCAAGCTCAAAATCATACTAGGAACAGTTCAGTCCAGAACTCTCAGGAAGTGCTTCTAGCACATCCTGTACACTTAGATGCTTGTCTTGAATCCTAAGTATTTTTTGTACCTTTTATTGACACTGAATTTGTGGAAAATGAATACTGTTCATGTTTATTTATAAAGTCAACCTGTCTTAACTATGGTATACAAGATCAACTGTCTTAACTACAGTATACAAGACTAACTTGTCTGAACTATGATATACAAGATTTTATATCAAATGTTGATCAGGTCTATCTTCCACTAAAATGGAGAAATATGAAGTTGTTTTTTATTTATAATCCCCAGTGGCAATCAGTTTTACTCAGAATAACAGAAAGTACTAGACTATACATTATAGGCATTCAGATTTTTACAATACTAAGTACTGAACTATGCATTTTAGGCATACAGATTTTTACAATACAAAGTACTAGACTATGCATTATAGGTATTGAGATTTTTACAATACAAAGTACTAGACTATGCATTATAGACATACAGATTTTTACAATACAAAGTACTGGACTATGTATTATAGGTATTGAGATTTTTACAATACAAAGTACTAGACTATGCATTATAGACATACAGATTTTTACAATACAAAGTACTGGACTATGCATTATAGGTAATGAGATTTTTACAATCCAAAGTACTAGACTATGCATTATAGACATACAGATTTTTACAATACAAAGTACTGGACTATGTATTATAGGCATACAGATTTTTACAATACAAAGTACTAGACTATGCATTATAGACATACAGATTTTTACAATACAAAGTACTGAACTATGCATTATAGGTAATGAGATTTTTACAATACAAAGTACTGAACTATGCATTATAGGTAATGAGATTTTTACAATACAAAGTACTAGACTATGCATTATAGGTAATGAGATTTTTACAATACAAAGTACTGGACTATGCATTATAGGTGATGAGATTTTTACAATACAATGTACGAGACTATGCATTATAGACATACAGATTTTTACAATACAAAGTACTAGACTATGTATTATAGGCATACAGATTTTTACAATACAAAGTACTGGACTATGTATTATAGGTATTGAGATTTTTACAATACAAAGTACTGGACTATGTATTATAGGTAATGAGATTTTTACAATACAAAGTACTGGACTATGCATTATAGGTGATGAGATTTTTACAATACAATGTACGAGACTATGCATTATAGACATACAGATTTTTACAATACAAAGTACTAGACTATGTATTATAGACATACAGATTTTTACAATACAAAGTACTGGACTATGTATTATAGGCATACAGATTTTTACAATACAAAGTACTGGACTATGCATTATAGGTAATGAGATTTTTACAATACAAAGTACTGAACTATGCATTATAGGTAATGAGATTTTTACAATACAATGTACGAGACTATGCATTATAGACATACAGATTTTTACAATACAAAGTACTAGACTATGCATTATAGACATACAGATTTTTACAATACAAAGTACTGGACTATGCATTATAGGTATTGAGATTTTTACAATACAAAGTACTGGACTATGCATTATAGACATACAGATTTTTACAATACAAAGTACTGGACTATGCATTATAGGTAATGAGATTTTTACAATACAAAGTACTAGACTATGCATTATAGACATACAGATTTTTACAATACAAAGTACTGGACTATGTATTATAGGTATTGAGATTTTTACAATACAAAGTACTGGACTATGTATTATAGGTATTGAGATTTTTACAATACAAAGTACTGGACTATGCATTATAGGTAATGAGATTTTTACAATACAATGTACGAGACTATGCATTATAGACATACAGATTTTTACAATACAAAGTACTAGACTATGCATTATAGACATACAGATTTTTACAATACAAAGTACTGGACTATGCATTATAGGTGATGAGATTTTTACAATACAATGTACGAGACTATGCATTATAGACATACAGATTTTTACAATACAAAGTACTAGACTATGCATTATAGACATACAGATTTTTACAATACAAAGTACTGGACTATGCATTATAGGTGATGAGATTTTTACAATACAAAGTACTAGACTATGCATTATAGACATACAAATTTTTACAATACAAAGTACTGGACTATGCATTATAGGTATTGAGATTTTTACAATACAAAGTACTAGACTATGCATTATAGACATTCAGATTTTTACAATACAAAGTACTAGACTATGCATTATAGACATTCAGATTTTTACAATACAAAGTACTAGACTATGTATTATAGACATACAGATTTTTACAATACAAAGTACTGGACTATGTATTATAGGCATACAGATTTTTACAATACAAAGTACTGGACTATGCATTATAGGTAATGAGATTTTTACAATACAAAGTACTGAACTATGCATTATAGGTATTGAGATTTTTACAATACAATGTACGAGACTATGCATTATAGACATACAGATTTTTACAATACAAAGTACTAGACTATGCATTATAGACATACAGATTTTTACAATACAAAGTACTGGACTATGCATTATAGGTGATGAGATTTTTACAATACAAAGTACTAGACTATGCATTATAGACATACAAATTTTTACAATACAAAGTTCTGGACTATGTATTATAGACATACAGATTTTTACAATACAAAGTACTGGACTATGCATTATAGACATACAGATTTTTACAATACAAAGTACTGGACTATGCATTATAGGTGATGAGATTTTTACAATACAAAGTACTAGACTATGCATTATAGACATACAAATTTTTACAATACAAAGTTCTGGACTATGCATTATAGACATACAGATTTTTACAATACAAAGTACTGGACTATGCATTATAGGTATTGAGATTTTTACAATACAAAGTACTTGACTATGTATTATAGACATACAGATTTTTACAATACAAAGTACTGGACTATGCATTATAGGTATTGAGATTTTTACAATACAAAGTACTTGACTATGTATTATAGGCATACAGATTTTTACAATACAAAGTACTAGACTATACATTATAGACATACAGATTTTTACAATACAAAGTACTGGACTATGCATTATATGTAATGAGATTTTTACAATACAAAGTACTAGACTATGCATTATAGACATACAGATTTTTACAATACAAAGTACTGGACTATGTATTATAGGCATTCAGATTTTTACAATACAAAGTACTGGACTATGCATTATAGACATTCAGATTTTTCAATACAAAGTAGAATACTTATGATCATCATTAGGGTCATATGAACTAGATAACTCTATTACCAGGGCTAGTAGATTTTTCTGTTGAAAAATGCCTGGACTAAAAGTTTTTTTTGGGCATGTACAGTTATTCCATAAAGGAAAGTTTCAATTTGATTCACACAATTTATGCATCATCTCTTTTCTGAGTGCTGACCTTTTCTGGATCAGCATCTGAACCATGTTATTTTTAGTGTGTCATCCATAATACTAAATGATGTTCCTATAGGGCATGTTAAAACATCTGACTTTACAAAAGTCAGCTGAAGGCCTGTTCGTAGATACAGAGTGGCTTTGTGTTTTTAGATCAGAATAAAATTAATATTTCACCAAAGCACATATTAGTCAGCCAGTAATTTGTTTTGTGTGTTTGGGGCCAGATTTATTTCTAAACAGCATGTAGACATAATACACCAGATCAGAAATCAGATGGTTTGTCCTAAGTAGTGGGAGACTGAAACCAAAATATCTCAATGTAACATATTGGCAACTTTTAACATGCATGCCAATGGTGGTATACCAGACTCTTTGAAATGTCACTGTTGTAAAAGGTTGCCTATGGCTGTTCTGTCTATTGGATTTTGTTTTCTAGTTTTATAATAAATTCATGACTATTCTTGTTTCTGAGAAGTTTATAAGTTTTAAAGGAGTTCTGGAGGAGATATGAATTACTGTTTCGTCATTCATGATAAACAGATACATTTAGATGGTCACTGAACCTCTCTTGAGAGACCACCTCTTCTGTCAAAAATACTGGTTTCTCAAGGCAGGTGATCTCTCATAAGAGATAATAATACTACATTATCAATAAATATGTCCATGGCAATCATGGTCTCTCAAAACAGGTGGTCACTCATTACAGTGGTCTCTCAAAACAGGTTTTACTGTACCATAGGCCTGCATGTTGCACAATTAATTTAGATTTCTACAACTAAATTAAAATTGATTGATTATATTTTTAATAATATTGATCAATATTTTTACCTATATATTCTTTCTGGTCTGAAGCAAAATCTTGTATTTTCAGGTTCTCTGCCAATTTTTGGTAGGGGGTAAATTATTTTATTAGCTGTTATTCTAACTAACTGCAAGATGAAAGGTTAATAATCATAAAAACAGAAATTGCATGCTTATATGTTAGATCATCATGCATAAAAGTACATAATCAAGTACCTAATTATAAAGATTACAGTCCAGTTCATACCCACCTAGTTACAAACTCTACCATTAGGAAACATTGCAAACATTAGACACTAGAAAATGAAGAAAATCATGAAGTTGGAAGTATGACAAATAACGGTGAGGATAAATCACTTTTCACTAGTCTTGAGCAGGTGGCTTATGACGGCTATATTTTGTTGGTGATGGATAGTGATGATGAAATAATTGTGATAACAGTAAGTGCAATTACATTTTGATTCCTATCATAATTTTGTTGATTGAGGTAATCATGGTGTCTCACTTATCCATGGTACAGCTTTTGTATCCCTCTACATGATATTTTACTCAACAAAATTGTAACATTTCTGATTCAGTGTTTTTCAGTCAATAAAAACTGCATCCATTATTTGTTTTAGGAATGCGTGACAGTGTGATAAATAGGTTTAAATTTGTATTTCCTGTATTAAACTGTTGCAATATTTTAAGCATCATATTTGAGTAATCGTCGTCTTAAGAGAAATCCTTTTAATTAGACTATTCCGTAACTGTATAAATTATTGTGCAGGGAAAAAATAATTTTCAGCTTTCTGATTATGCAAGCCTACATATAATTTTTTGTTTGTCTAGATGGAAGTTTGGTGCCTGCAAGTTGCTGTAAAGGGACAAACCTGACCTTGTGTCTTGGGAAAATTCCAACTGATTCACCTCCCTACAAGGGACCCCCTGTAGCTCAAATTCCTATAGACTACACCCTTTTTACTATGGTAGGTCATGTCTAATTGTCTCATTTCCTTTGAAACTTTTACACCATACATTTAATAAAGAGTTGATGAGTTATGAACCAGCATATTGATAGATAATTACACATGTTTACCAAGTTTTTTATAATGACTTTGGATTAGTTAAAATTGTATCATGTAGTGAAAGGAACTTTTCACTGAAGATTATCAAAGTTTTTATATTGAGCCAGATAGTCACATCAAAATTAAAAGTTAATGATCTTTTTATTTACAGCTAATTTAGCAGGAAAGTTAATGTTGGTTTGAGGATTCCCAAAATGACATTAGTGTAAATGTTGATGTAAACATGGTTTTAGATTCCCCTGATGACATATTGACTTGTGTATTCATATTGACTTGTGTATTCATATTGACTTGTGTATTCATATTGATTTGTGTATTCATATGCCTGTTGTGTGTATTGACTTTATTTTTGGGTGATGCCATTGAATTATTTAAAATTAAAAAGAGACTTACTGGTATAATTCAAAATGCCAAAAATGCATTTAATGTTAGTATCATACTTTATTTTGAAATGATGTGTATCAAATCTATCAAATGTAATATTGACAGTAAAAAGTGTAAATGCAAAAATCATTTTTTAATATTCTGAACACCTTTTGGGGAAGGTAATCTATTTTACATCTATGATACTAGGGCCTATTTTGCATCTGTGAGTTAAATTCATGTTTTATTGTTATCTTGTATATTCATTGATTCAGTTAAGTCATTGTGACCCACTTTCCAGTGATGAATTTACATACTTTGTAAACTTCTTTTCACTTGCAAAAAACTTGATATAATATGTCATGGTGATTTTTCTTACAGGGTTGTTATAACAAGTTGGAGCATTTCATAAATCAGAATGGGATCGTTGTTGGGACTTCTGCAATAGTTGTTGGAACTTTAATGGTGAGTTGCTTCATTTTGCAGATAATATATCAAGCATTTTATTTCCTTTTATGTGTTAATATAATGATTGTACATGATTTATACCAAACATTGTTAGATCTGACAATGTTTGTGCCAATCTGTCTGCCTGTCTGTTTTACATTCTTGTAAACAATAACTCTGCAACCCTTATTTATTATTGGAGGCCATTTTGTGGATGAATTGTACATTACATGTAAATGCATCTTTTAAAACTTTTTTGTATTCTCAGGTCCAATTTTGATGAGTGTCCCTTTTCTAGCAGTTTTCTATCTCCACTACAGGAGATCCTTGCATATAGCCTGCCTCAAGAACTACTAAGCATATTCAAATGCAGTTTAATGTGCATATATTATCTCATGGATCTTGTATTTTTTGTGGGATTTATTTTGTTCACTCCATTTTGGACAGAGTTACATCACCTGTTGATCAACTTCATATTTGATATTGTTGACTATAATGAGTACTGGGCAATAACCATTTGACTAATTTTGATGCAGTTTAATATGAACAAATATGCATTTGATTAATTTTGATGCAGTTTAATACGAACATTGTTTCAGAGACATAAACAGTCATCGTTTTCATTTGTACAGTGTTAAAACTTTTTAACATCTTGTTCCAATGAAGGATCCTGTATGACACTCCCACTCTTTTTTAGTTCAAAATCAAACAGAACCTGTAACCAGTTTGGATTCTAGGAAGGCTGGAAACATTAGTATAGAAAGTGATTTAAATGAAGATAAAATATATTGCAATATACACACAAAATCTATGCAAAAGACTTCTGTGATGACTAGATGTCAAATGTCTGAAGCTGTAATAGGTACCATACATTGTGTATATTAATTAGCAAAAGACAGGACAGCAACATGATTTCCGTCATTTACATGGCAGTAAATCTTTAATGAAGTTGGAATTTGGTAAAAATGCAACATACATGCTGTGACATAAGGATGAGAAAACTGAAGAGCCCATTGAAACACATACCAACCAGTGGCTAAACAGGAGATAATATTTAGCCATTTTAATAGATGAAAATAAGATAATTGTACTGTACATATGCATTTTTCATGGGAAATGTGTCTTTTGTGGAGACTGGTGAAGTGCATGGATCATATTGCATAAGCTAAAAGCCTACATGGAATTTAGGAGCCTAAAAAAGGAGAATGTTTATTCATTTAGAATTGATGAAACTTCTGTTATGGACAGTAAGAAAGATAGTGTTTCTGCTAGAATCAAAGAAGTTAACCGTTTTGCAGTTAACATTCACTGTTTTGTACATTGTTTAGCATTGGGCATTTTGAGCAGCTCATGATGTATCATGCATAGGAAAGACTTGCCAGTGGATTTTAATGGTCATTTTCTACTATTTCAAAAGATCCACAGATAGAACAGCACAGTTAGGGCAATTCAGAAAGTTGTATATTATGAAAAGGTGAAATTAAAGTAAGTCCTTAAGATTATTTGTTTTTTTGTAGAGACATTACATTCAATTTAAATTAAACGTATATCATTATTTTTACACCACTTGCAAACTTTTTCAAATGTATGAGACAATGTGGCTCCATTTTTGTCAAATGTGGCAGAAACACTTATGATCTGTCATTAACTGTATAAACCTGTTCCAAAAACATACAAAAAGAGGGTTTCTTTTGATAGTTTGATAATAAAATCTGGCACCTGATCAGATGAGCTTGCTACCACTCTAACAGCTGTATTTGAAATCCCAATCCTACTTGGATAATTGCAATTAAACTTTACCTATACATTCATGCCAAGGTCTAGTTGGTTGTGATTGAAAAAAGTACCACTTGGACATCCAATATGGCCATCACAATGATCATCTTCAAATATCGTTATATGTACTTCTCCTGAATGGATGATCATGTTGACATAAGATTTTAATCAAAAGACATCTGAGGATGTATAGTTGGTCACATCAGCATCCAGTTATTGCTAAAAGACTACTTATGATGTCTGGCTGGTCCTAAGTGAAAATGGTGTTGATCTGACATCCAATGAATATGTTCACCATGTTGGTCATCTTGCAAATGTTATTGTTGCTTCTCTGTAATGAATAGTCCTCGTGACATGGAGTTTTCGCTACAAGACCCATTATGAAATCTAGTTGGTACAAAATGAAAATCTTGGACATCCAGTAGGGCTACAAAAATAAACTTCTTGAATATCTTGTTTCTGCTTTTGACATGGTGTTTTCATTTATAATGTCTATAATGGTGTTCCTCTGTCATCCAAGATGACCATCACTACTGAATGGATAATCATATTTGACTTCTAATGATGTCAGGAGAATTGTAAATGAAGGCATCCAAGATGACCATCACTACTCTTCCTGAATGGATAACCATATTTGACTTCTAATGATGTCAGGAGGATTGTAAATGAAGGCATCCAAGATGACCATCACTACTCTTCCTGAATGGATAATCATATTTGACTTCTAATGATGTCAGGAGGATTGTAAATGAAGGCATCCAAGATGACCATCACTACTCTTCCTGAATGGATAATCATATTTGACTTCTAATGATGTCAGGAGGATTGTAAATGAAGGCATCCAAGATGACCATCACTACTCTTCCTGAATGGATAATCATATTGGACTTCTAATGATGTCAGGAGGATTGTAAATGAAGGCATCCAAGATGACCATCATTACTCTTCCTGAATGGATAATCATATTTGACTTCTAATGTCAGGAGGATTGTAAATGAAGGCATCCAAGATGACCATCATTACTCTTCCTGAATGGATAATCATATTTGACTTCTAATGTCAGGAGGATTGTAAATGAAGGCAGTGCCTACCTAACAACAGTATGACCATCATTGCAGCCATCTTTAAAATCTTGCTGCTACTAATCTTTCCTATTGTATTGACTTGAGGTTTTCACTTACAAACTTATTATGAAGCCTCTTTGTTCCTTGGATATCCAGTAAAACTTCTTTTAATGTCTAGTTGGTCCTAAATGAAAATGATGCCAATCAGGCTGTTAATGTCTAGTTGGTCCTAAATGAAAATGGTGCCAATCAGGCTGTTAATGTCTAGTTGGTCCTAAATGAAAATGGTGCCAATCAGGCTGTTAATGTCTAGTTGGTCCTAAATGAAAATGGTGCCAATCAGGCTGTTAATGTCTAGTTGGTCCTAAATGAAAATGGTGCCAATCAGGCTGTTAATGTCTAGTTGGTCCTAAATGAAAATGGTGCCAATCAGGCTGTTAATGTCTAGTTGGTCCTAAATGAAAATGGTGCCAATCAGGCTGTTAATTTCATGGCCATGGTGGCCATCTTTTAAATTGTGTTATCATTAACATGGGATTTGCACTAAAACACTTCTTATGACATCAAAATGGTTCAAAACAGATGTCCAGTATGACAACCATATTGAAAATATAGTGATAACTTCAATTTCTAAACAGATGGTCTTATAGACATGTGGTTTTCTCTTACAAACTTGTGGTCGTTGATCCTATATATGAAAATGGTTACACTTTTTGTCCCCTCTTTGGAAATCAAACATACCATTTAAAAGGCTGTCAAGTACACATACCGTTTGATAGTTGAACCCTACCACTTTTAAAAATTAAAAGAGTATTGTATTTTTAAAGAAATGAGTAATAAAAAATAAAGGTAATTTTGACATATTCTATCAACACATTACCAAACACCAAGTAGAATCAGTATACTGGGACCTGAATATGCATTGATGCTGCTGGGTGATCTGATTAAGAATTGTTACACAATGACTGGCATGTGTACACAAGGTTTAAATTATACACAATGACTGGCATGTGTACACAAGGTTTAAATTATACACAATGACTGGCATGTGTACACAAGGTTTAAATTATACACAATGACTGGCATGTGTACACAAGGTTTAAATTATACACAATGACTGGCATGTGTACACATAGTTTAAATTATACACAATGACTGGCATGTGTTCACAAGGTTTAAATTATACACAATGACTGGCATGTGTACACAAGGTTTAAATTATACACAATGACTGGCATGTGTACACAAGGTTTAAATTATACACAATGACTGGCATGTGTACACAACAAAGTTTAAATTAATTTCCTTTGTTGTTGTTATTGGTTGTAAAGAATCAAAGTGGTACATGATGGTTTGTCAGTCTTTGATTTTAAATGCTGATCTTTGGCAGAGGTAAGATAAAAGGTTGATATTGAGCAACAATGATTTCAGCATAAATTCTTGCTACAGTTAGTGTTTTGATCTTTTGTCTTGTTTTTTAAATTGTTCTTGTGTTTTTAAGATGTTTTAAGGAAGAAATTTTAGAGTTGCTCTATCTTTTATGGGTCAATTACTGTCAAAATGCCAAAATATGCACTGTCTTCCAATGCTAAAAACCATTGGCTAAGAAATATTGCAAGAAAATCAAAACAGTTGTTGAAAATCAGAGCTTAAGTAGGTGCAGGTGAGTAGCAAAAGTTACCATTGTTTGTTTCATGAAATGTCAATTTCAAGACTGTGTATAAATTATATCACCAGGCATATGCTGACCTTATCAGATAGGACCAGTTCTAATTCTGTAACAAACACATCCTCTTTAAAGGTTTTGTTTGAGACTGGATTAAAAGTTGATAAATTGGCACTTTCAGACACTTTGTATGTAAATGTCTTAGCAGAACACAATTTACCATTCCTCATTGCAGAATAACCTAAAAGTATATCTATGCAGAATTGCCATATTTTTGCAGAATAACTTAAAAGTATATCTATGCAGAATGGCCATATTTTTGCAGAATAACTTAAAAGTATATCTATGCAGAATGGCCATATTTTTGCAGAATAACCTAAAGGTATATCTATGCAGAATTGCCATATTTTTGCAGAATAACCTAAAGTATATCTATGCAGAATTGCCACATTTTTGCAGAATAACCTAAAAGTATATCTATGCAGAATGGCCATATTTTTGCAGAATAACCTAAAAGTATATCTATGCAGAATGGCCATATTTTTGCAGAATAACCTTAAAGTATATCAATGCAGAATTGCCATATTTTTGCAGAATAACCGTAAAGGAGCCTAAGTGATCATTAACTGCTATGCATTCATTTATCTTGCTGAAAGTCATTTTCAAACATTACTTTGTAATTGGATATTTTGTTTTGTTTTGTAAGCAGAGGATCTCATGTGGGATTAGTTGTACAGTTTGACCCCTTGAAAACAAAATAGTTGAGATCCATAAAACCGGACCATGTTGTAAACTGAAGGGTGTTATAACCAACCAAGTCAGTTAGCAGAAGAAAAAAACGCAATTACTTAAAATATGGCCAAGGAGGGTAATAAAAGTGTGCTTTTGATTAAATGAAGATAAACTAGTCTGAAAAACACTTGTATATTGACAACTTACATTTATGTTATGCAGTCCATAATCCATTAAGTACTGTACATGTGGATAATAAATCCATGAATTCTAGTATAGATCACATGTTATAAAAATTCATGTATGACTCATATCCTGTTAGAAAACAAATAACAAATAAAGTAATTGGTAGTTCCCAATTATGATCTATATCCAATTGTCACTAAACAATTCACCACAACTGGTGCAAATATCAAGTGGCTATAGTTGATTACATGCTACATGTACATGAACTTAATTTGCCCTATTATCTTTCCTAGGCTACCCAGGTGATGAGGCTATTCATAAGGAAATGAAAATATGTGAACAAATTAAAAAAGTTTAACAGACAAATTTCCATGATACCCCATCTTCAGTTGATTTGATGGCCAGATATCGAAATTATCATTAATTGACAGCTTTGGAGTACCAAACAGATGACCATTTCTTATTGTGGCGGCAACATCAAATAATTGTAGAACATTGATTGCGACTGAATCTTTTTTTTCATTTGCTTAATATTTATACAGAATGTTTAGTGCTTCAGAGATAATCAGTTTTGTTTGAAGTGTCAGTAAAATATTTTTATTTCTTTGTACGTTTTAAAAATAAAAGGAATTAGCCATTGTTTGGTTGATTGTAGCAGCTACTGTTCCTGCCTTCAAAAGTTGATTGATTGTAACTAGTCCTGGTAGCATGACTTTTTTTTGTTGACATTTCTGGCAGTGGAGTGATGTTGCCTTCCATACAAGTGTCATAAATTTGAAAAAAAGGCCAACAGGTGTTCTGTTCTGACAGGGATTACAGCAGAAAATGGGAGAGTTCTGAAGGATTTAATTCTATGAGTGAAAAAAAGAGGAATTTTACTTACCATCTGCATATAAAAGTCAGTCTAACTAAATATATTAATTACTAGTGAGCAGCCAATAATATGACACTATTTCATCTGAAACATCCATTATAAGATGGTACCCCATTCAGTTGATCTTCACTACCAGAAATCTCAATATTAAAAAAATGTGGAGATCTCACAACATACATTACTCATGCCAGGTGTTAAAATAAGCGGATTATGATAAAACAATGTGCTGTTACAGTGGTTTGTCAGTATGGACAAAATTTTTTTTTTTTATCTAACAATAAAAATTACCAATGCATTTTATATCAAGTTTGTACCTTCCTCTCAAGGTGACTCTAAATTTCATACTCCAAACCCAAGGTTGAATATACAAGTTTAAACAGTCAACATTGTCACCAAGAAACCTTGCCAGATGGTATATATTGTCACCAGTAAGAAAAGTAAATCACAATTTGCAACATTGGCAAAGCCAGTGTGATCACTAAATAAACTTTTCAAATGTTATTTTTCATACTTTTGAGAAGAAAAAACTTTGTGTACAAGAAAAAAACATGTATATGAAATTGCAATAAGCCACACCATGATTGTCTTGTTATCAAATTCATACATGATCTCTTTCCCAGAAATGATAATAAACATTTTACACATTACTTTTTGTACTTTTAAGAAAGAAAACAAAATATTTAGTGTATGAGAAAAATACATGTATGTGAAAATTAGGGAGCCATGCCAAAATGTTGTTATATCTGAATTCATGTTATAACAGAGTGTGCTAAAGCAGGGTCACATTTATTTTAATAATTGTGTTACCCTCTTTAGATATAGATATTGTTTTTATTATTATTATTATTATTATTATTATTATTATTATTATTATTATTATTATTATTATTATTATTATTATTATTATTATTATTATTATTATTGATATTATTATTTGCTTGCCATACATCTATTTCAGATTGTTGAGATGGTTCTGTCCATCTGTGTATACAGAAGTGCTCGTTGAGGAATGGACAAAGAAGAGTTCAACTAGTGCCATGGCAGTTTATTTCAGATTAAGATTGTTTTCCTGTGGGAATTTTGTGATATCCACATATTTGTGAAGTTTTCTGTCCAAGTTTGTATAGAGCTACTTTTTTCAGTAAACAGAGCATTGACACCCATCTTTCATGCACATCTCGCACATTACTGACTTGCATCGGTAGTCACTAAAAAGCTTCTTCCTTTCTCATGCCTCACTGAAAATGATTTTACACAATTTACTCCTTAGTTCTTGCAGACCTTTGTTATGTTTTTTTGGAATGTCAGTGGTACTGGTCATGTTATTCTGTCACAAGTACCTGGAATATCAAGGGTACTAGCCATGTTACAACCATTTTGTCATATATACTTGGAATATCAAGGAAAATAGTCATGTTACAACTATTTTGTCATAAGTACCTGGAATATCAAGGGTACTAGTCAATAGGGCATAACCAATTTTTGATCTGGAAATCGGATTCCACCAGATAGTATGAACGTCCGATTAATCAGAGTTGGAAAAGGCAGGAATGACCAATTAAATTAAATTATAATAAAAATAATAAAGATGAATTTCTATAGGGCATTTCACGGTTGCAATGGCGTTACTATCGTAGCACTTAAAATTACCTTTTTTAGTTCCAAGCGCATGCCCACAAAAAATTTCCAGTTCCAGATAGTTAAGACTCTTAGCTATACTACAGATCATTATGGTTAAACCATTGAATAAATGATATCTGTCCAACATAGTTTGTTCATACCAGGAGAATAATTATAGTTTATAATGTTTCAGTGCATTTTACAAAAATTATAAAAATTCATGGTTTTTCTTGTGGCTTTGAACTTCGTTGGATTTTGCTATAGTCCTGCCATATACTTCCCCTTGTGATGTTGGTGTGATATGCAAAACATGTGTAACATGGTTTTAAAAGTTAATTTGAAAAACCTTTTAATTTAGCATTTCTGATTAATTGAATCAGATACAGAATCAGAAAACTTTCATGTCCAAAATCAGGATTCAGAAATCAGTAGAAAAATACTAATTGGTTATACCCTACTAGTCATTGTTACAACCATTCTTTCACAAGTGACTGGAATGTCAATGGTACTAATCATGTTACAACCATTCTTTCACAAGTGACTGGAATGTTAACAGTACTAGTCCTGTTAAAATTATTCTGTTACAAGTGCCTGGAATGTCAAGGGTACTAATCATGTTACAACCATTCTTTCACAAGTGTCTTGAGTATCAAGGGTACTAGTCATGTTACAACCATTCTGTCATAAGTACATGGAATGTCAAGGGTACCAATTATGTCTAAGACATTTTAAATGACATTATCACTATCTTTCTTTGAAAGTTGTTATAAAATTTTGGGCCAGTAATTATTGTTGACTCTCAAACATTTCTCTATAGGATCCCTTATTCAAGTTTTAAGCTCAAATGGCTGTAAGGCCGAGTGCTCTTGAGGTATGGTCCTTCATCCATTATGTTCCATCCATCATGAATCATCAATTTTCCCTTCACAATTGTTCTTTACAACCCCAATTTGTACATGATTTTTAAGGGAGACAATCCACCATCCAATATAGCTGTCATTATTAAAAAATTATAAACAAACTGATCTCAAACACCACTTAAGATTGAGAGAAGGCATATTGGTATGAATGTCTTTTATATTTATTCAGATAATGCTGATTTTTGTCAACATTATTAAAAACAGAACAAACTTTAAACAACTTCTTTTCAACTACTCTAGGTTATTGGACCAAATATTATAGAAAGCATACTGACCTGAAATGCTTTCAGAATTTTATAGATGATGGTTATGAGGTGATTTTGCATCCTTTTTGGGTGATATTTATTACACTGGAAGTCATATTTTTAATCTAACTCTGTTCAAACATTAAATATGAGCTTATATCATCAAGATCTTGGATCAGTAATGAGTGAGATTCATGCATATTAATGTGGTAATCTTACATATGATTTGCTAACTCAGTTACAACTTCTTGGGAGACCATATTTCTGGACGACTTAAATTATGAGCAAGAAACGATGCATATTAATTATGTCTTCATATTTTCTAAGAATTTTTATTGGTATAAAATAAAAAGGGTATATTCAACATGAAATAAAGTTTAGGAGAAAGAAAGTTGGCATAAGTTTTTTACAATACTACAAAAGCCTATTTAGTGAAATGGTCAGCTATTAAGTTATTTCAACAGGTGATTGATATTTATTATTGATGTTATTCAGCCATCAAATTTTACTACCATTATTCATTTTATAACTACTTTTAAATTAGAAAACAAAATTTGACCAAGTTTTGGCAGAGAAGATCGTAGCCTCAATGGCTTTCATGTCTGTGTGCAAAGGGTGCTAATCCATGGTCAGATGTAAATGTCATACCAAAGTAGAAAAACCTTTATATTTTACTTTTTAAAAAACAGCAATAGAATTTGTCCCAATTTGACAGAAAGTAGCATGGCTTGAGGACTTCAAAATTTGTAGAAATGACAACAATCTGCCATCAAATATTGCTGCTGTTGCTAAATTGAAAAAGATATATTTAAAAAATGCTTTCTCAGAACACTGATAAACAGAATGCAATCAAATTTGACATAACATCATGGCATAAAAGTTTCTTTAGTATGGGACAAATGATGCTAACATACCGTCAAATAAAGATGAAGATATAATAATAAAGAAACCTTGAAACATTTGTTTTTATTTCATATGCAATCAATAGAATTTTGAAGAAATTTCTACATAAAGCATCCTTTTGGTCTGGACTTCAACAACTGCTCTTGTATTTAGCTATTAGGCTGACTTTAGTCATGTGGGTGATTTTAGGACTCATGTTTATGTTACTGCTTATTGCCTTGTAAAGAAATAATTATATGCTTATATGACACATATCAAGAGTTATTTTTTACTTTATATTGAATGATAATGTTTTTATGCTTTTTGAAATGTTTGCACATCACAGATTTTGTTATATTAAATCCTGCATGCATAGGTTTTTAATTGTTCATGACATCCAAATATGGACAAGAAACAAAGAACCTTTCTGAAAAGTGTCATACCTTTCTATAATCCCATTTATTGGCCTGTTCCTTCATTTTCTTCAAATCTTGTACAAAAATATTTTATTTTACTACAAATCTCATACAAAATTATCTTATTTTGTTACAAATCTTGTACAAAATTATCTTTTTTTACTACATTATTTTTATAAATGAATTGATGAGGTATTTCATGTTGTAGAATATTCTTTAGAGTTTGGTCTCTTGTTACAGTTTAGTAAATAGATATATTATTTGGTATGATTTTCAACCTTTGTTAAGAGACTAAATTCCCCAAGGGCAGAGATTGGATGTGAGTAATAGTATTGTCCCTTTCTCCAATCCATAAACTTAAGTATCAGCAAGAAGTTATTATTTACAGAACTACTCTGATTCAAAAAAATGTGAATTTACAGAATATTTCTTACATAAATGTTGTGAATGTAGTAGAAAAATGTGATCAGAATAAAATTGTACACAATTTTTATATGAACATTTGATAATGTGATCAGAATAAAATTGCACATGATTTTTTGTATACATTTGAAAAATGTGGTCAGAATAAAATTGTACTTTGATTTTCATTTGTACATTTGAAATGGAATAGAATGCCTATTTATATGCAGTATCTAGTTCTTGTTTAACTGTTTAAAATTCAGATCACCTCAAATGTATGTGTCACTTCAGTTTATGTTTCTAAATCAAACTGAGATGAAAGATAAATATTTATATACAGTTGTTTTTTATATATTTATATGCACTTGAGAGTGCTCCATATAGACATTATTGATGTTCTTTAAGACTCATTGGTGCCTCATTTGGACATAATTAATGATCTTTAAAACTTGAGATCAATCCATATAGACATAATGATCTTTAAAACTTGAGATCAATCCATATAGACATAATTAATGATCTTTTAAACTTGAGATCAATCCATATAGACATAATTAATTATCTTTAAAACTTGAGATTAATCCATATAGACATAATTAATGATCTTTGAAACTTGAGATCAATCCATATAGACATAATTAATGATCTATAAAACTTGTGAGAGCTCCTTAGTAATGTAATCAGTGATCTTTAAAAGTTGTGATTACTCTGTAGGGAATTATAAGTGCTTCATAAGAGCATAATTAATGCTCTGTAGAATTTGAGAGTACTCCATATGGACAAAAAAAATGATCTTTAAAAAATATTTTCTTTGGAGTATGTACCCTGGGGAAAAATAATGAACTTAAAGTTTTAGACATTAAATGTACTCATTAAAAAATTATTGCTTAACTTTTGGAGTCTTAAATATGTTTTAGATATTTAAACATGTAATCAAACTTTATGTCCACCCCAAACTCTAAAATCCCTACCCCTGTGGAGCTGGGAGACCTTCTTGTGTGTACTGTAAAGTTTTGTACACGTTTCTGTGTTTATTTTAAAGGAAATATTATGTTTAACTTGAATCAATGCTGCTGATTTTGTATTTCTGTATTATATTGCCATGTAATAGAAGGGGGCATATTATTTTGTTGCTGCTGATACATGATATATACAAGTATATGAATGGAATTTTTGTGTAGGTTCATAACATTATACCTGTTTTTTAATTTTTCAACATGTTTTTCATTTTTGAACTTAGTAAAAAATAGGTGTTTTACAAGCACATAATCTACTAATTTTGTTCATATTAAATAAAAAAATAACTAAAGAATAAAGTTTCTTTGAAAATAAGGGTTGCTACAAAAGGACTGGGTTGAAAACAAGATTAGAATATTCTTTGCCACAATGATTTTTAATGTGGCAATCTTATAGTCGCAGTATGTTTTTCAATCTGGCAATATTATGGTCAGAATATGTAAACCTTGGTCAAGTGCTGCTAAACTGATATGTGACTGAACTAGTCAGTATCAAGTTAGAAATATTGAAGGGTCATCATTAATAATTGACCGATCTTGTCAGTATCAGATTAGAAATGCAATGTGATTATGATTTTTAAAGTAGCTTTAACAATTTTTCAGTCATATTACTACGATGTCTGCAGTGTGGCAGTTTAAAGTGATGTATAGCAATATCTCATTATGCCACAGACATGTAGCATAATGTCCCACCCAGTCACATTATCCTGACACTAGGCCAACCAGTCCTAACACTAACCTCTTAATGCTGAGCATCAAGCAAGGCAGTTGTTAGTACCATTTTTGTAAGTCTTTGGTATGACTCGACCATGGCAACCATTGATCGAACCCATGATCTCATACATCTGAGGCAGACGTTGTAACCACTAGGCCACTGGAGAAGTCAGATTAGAAATGTTAAAGGGTCGTCATTGATAATTGAATGAACAACATTATTTGCTTACCCTCTCGTTACTTTATACCCTACTATTAATATTTAAAATGCATCTGAAATATTAAAAAAATACCCAAAACTTAGACATTTTAGTTGTCAATTAATTATTTTAAATCTGATTGTTACAAGGAGGTCCCAAACACTGTCCTCTTGTTTGTGTTTAAAGCCAAATGGAAATTTTCAGAATAAATAATGTGCCAGCTTGCTGTCCTTTTAAGGTTACTAGGAAAGTCAATTGTTAGTGATACATAAAATGTAAAAACTGTCTCATCTGCATCTGTTACTTGCAATGCCCAGCTTTATTTCTCCAAAATATTAAACTAAATAAAAAGCACAAGCTGAGTAACTCATATGTACATAGCTTCAAAAAGACCCCAACATTATAAAAAATGTTTTGAATTATTTGACATTTATAGAAAACAGTGAGCAACTCCTGTTGTCTGAAAATATGTACTCACCCATGTATATATGGTGGAAATGTTAGTAAAGAAACTCCAGTTTGGTTTTGAAATGCGAACATGATGACAGTGTTGGGGACCCCTTGGTAACAATTAACTTAGAAATTATAAATTTATAAAGTACTACATTATGTGTATATCCTTGATAAATTCCATTTATAAAAATAGTATGGGATACAAACAGATAGGAGGAGAAGAGAATACTGTAGTTAGTATCAAGTTAGAATTTTTCAAGAATCATCATTGCTATTTGACTGAACTAATGAGTGTCCGATTCAAATTATTAATGGGTCAGCAGTGACATTTGATTGAACTAGTCAGTATCAAGTTAGAATTGTTCATGGGTCTTCATTGGAATGGAAAAAGAAAGCGCATCTCTAACATCTCCTTGTCAGAATCTCTAGAAATGGATTTCTGTATCAAAGAAATGTCACTAATTGATATTTTTATTTTTCACTTGCGATAGTTTTTAATTTACTCATTTTGAACGATACTGCATAATAACCTTTTTCTACATGCAAAAATGCCTGTTTCATTTTATAACCTTTGCTCAGGATCATAAGTCTTCAACATTATGATGGAGTTTATTTCTTTGTGAAGATAGGACAGATAATACTGATGTACAGAAGCAAACTTGAAAGGTGACATTTTTATTCAAGTCAGTATACCATGACCAAAGGTCAACCTCAGTGATCAGTCATGTTGTTAGTCATCAATGCCCTACAAGTGCCTACTTAGAAGACTGTTAAACAATGGGTAGGTGCATAATGTGCCTATCATGTTACTCTTGTGGAAAAGAAGTATTAAATCTGTAAATAGAAAACTCTCTCTGCAATTTTATGCTACAATATGCGGAATTGTTACAGGCATTTCTTGTTGAAGCATTGTAAAATTTTTTATCCGTGTATATGGAACTTATGCCAAATGAGTCACATGGTCTCACAAGAGTTATTTGCATGCAAGAGGTTTCCATTAAGCCTCAGAATGGTATGAACAGCAGTCCAGGTGGTGCATGTATTTACACTGCAGCAACTGCTATACTTGACAACAGTTGTACCAGTCTAAGAGGATTGATGTTAGCATTAGTCTATGTGTTGCATGCCAGCATATTACAGCAAGTACTACACTTGTCAAGAGTCATACCTCTCCAAGAAGCTTAATGTTTACATTATTCCAGGTGCTGCTTACCTCCACAGCAGCTGGAGCTATATTTTAAATGTAGGTATCCCAAAGTCAATGTCACATGTACTTGACATTGTGATATTTATTCCATGCTTTGTTGCTGTTGAATCTTCCTATAAGTTTTGTCATAACTGTTTAACGGTTTAACTAGAACACAGCTTTCAGTCTATTCTATTTTTTTCCACAGTGTCATAAACTTCCAGCTTTCAAGAGAATCATCTTTGAATGATATTATGATGTCAGCATTTATTCATATTTACCAAGATGGATCCAAATGAACAGAAAATTTCTGGAAAATTTTATCACTAATAATTGGGGATTTATATGTAGATACATTCCATAAAAAAAACTCTATTCGGGGATTCCTTTGCAGATCAATAAATTACTATTACACTGTAAGAAAACTTTCAGATTTTCAGACTCAAGGAGTCATAACATGTCTACCAAAGGAAGAAAAAGATAGAAGATTCTTCCAAAATTGGAGACCTATATCACTTTTAAATATTGACTTTAAGATTGATTCGGGAGCCATTGCAGCCAGGATCAGAAAGGTTCTTCACTCAGTAATCAGTGATACCCAAAAAGGATTTATGAAGGGTAGATTTATTGGAGAAAATACTAGGCTACTATAGGATGTCATGAATCAACTTGAAAATGAAAATAGATATGGTTTATTATTACTAATAGACTTTGAAAGGCTTTTTGGAAAAGCTTTTGACTCAATTGAATGGATTCTTGTGGAAGAATCTTTACAATCTTTTAACTTTGGTGATTCTATTTGTAAGTGGTTTAGGCTGTTCTGTAATGACTCTAAAAGTTGTGATATAAATAATGGGCATATGTCATCTTTCTTTAGACAAAAAGAGGATGTCGACAATGAGATCCCTTTGCACCTTGTTTATTATTGGGGTTGAGATTTTAGCTATAACTTTAAAGCAAAATGTGGATGTACGGGGACTGATCTTTGATGTCAATGAATATAAATTGACACTTTTATTCTTCTTGATGGATCTCAACTTTCTCTTAAAGCAGCTATGAATATCTTGCAAGGTTTCTTTTTATTATCTGGACTTGAATGTAACATAAAAAAAATAAAAGCCATTTGAATTGGAAACAAGAAATTTTCTAATGAAAGAATATGTCCAGATATGGGCCTAATTCGGTGCTCCTCAAACTTTATACTCCTTGACATATATTTTTTGGCAGATTTATAACAAATGGTGGAAATAAATTATATGAAGAAACTAACAAAGGCAAAATGAATATTGGCAAGCTGGAGTCAAAGACATCTGTCAGTTGTTGGTAAGGTAATTGTTCTAAAAACCCTTGTTTTGCCCATATTTATACATCTTTTCTCAACACTTCCAAATCCATCAGCCAAAGTTGAAGCATAACTAAATCATACATTATTTAAATTTGTTTGGAGTGGAAAAGTAGAGAGAATTAAATGCGATATATTAGTAGCCCCAGAGAATGAGGCAGGACACAATATGATACATATATTCTCATTTATTAGGTATATTAAGATAAGATGGGTAAACAGATTGCTGGAAAATGAAAATGGAGCATGGCAGAACTTAGTCAATACAATTATACTCAGAAATGAAAAGGATATTTGGAACTTAGGGAGAAGGAAATTAGAAGAATTTAGTAAGCTCATTAAAAACAGTTTTTGGAGAGATGACATTTTGGCAGTATCTAATTGGAAAGAGGAACTGCAAAGTGCAAATGAGTTCTTATCCATGAGTATTTTTAATTTTATCATCCCTAGAATGTTCTATCAATACAAATCCTGGACAGTAGCCAGTTTTAAAATTTTGAATGATCTAGTAGACAATCATGGCAATTTATTACCTTCTGAAATGATAAAACAAAAAAAAATAGAAGAGGTGACTTCTTGAAATACTTCTCCTTAATATCCCAAATTCCAAGAGCATGGAAAAAAGCCATAAAAAGCCATTTAGTACATAAATATTTTTGGAAGGCAGGAGGATAAAATAATGGATCTGAAAAAATATAATTCACTCAAGTTTGTTTGCAAAGATCTTTTATAAAAGGGCTAAAAGGCAACATACTGCTAAGCAAGAATCTTGAATGCAATTATTAAATACAAATATAAGTAGTGAGGAGTGGTCTGAGATTTATGACAGGGTGAAATTTTGTACCAAGGATATCAAATTGATCTCTTCACTTTAGATTAATCCATAGAATAATCGCTATTAATGATTTTTTGAAAAGAATTAACATATTGGACAACAACAAATGTACATTTTGCAAGAGAAAGAATGCAAGTATTGAGCATCTCTTCTATGATTGCAATATTAGTTCTGGTAGTTTTATTGAACATTTTGTACCATCTTGCCCAAATATTGTACATTTGTCCAAAAAAGAAACACTTTTAGGAAGTGAACAGCTGGGTAGTTTGTGTAATTTCTTGTTTATTTTGGCAAAATATTACATTTATACTTGCAGATTCAATATGCAAAATCCTTATATCTATGCTTTTAAGCAGAGAGTTGTAATGTATAAGAACGTTGAAAAATATGCTGCTAAGGTAAACAAAAAAGAGGACCAATTTCTTAAGAAATGGACCTCAACAGATGAATAGGTAACTTGTATCTGATTGGATGGTAAACAGGAACAAAATACTATTATCAAAGCTTATGTCACTACATGGGGATCTAAAGAGATTGCTTGCCATATGAGTGTGTGTGTTGTCTTTTTTTTTCTTTCTTTTAATATAAATTATGTGTATATTTACTATTCCTAGTTTATCTGGAAACAAGAAATTTTGATTGTAAGGTGACCTTGGGATGGTTCCCCGACCCAATGGTCAACCTAATATGGGGATAATAAAGTAAAAAAAAAAAAAAAAAAAAAAAAAAACTGTTGATTATAAACAAAATTTCTAATCAGTAAGTCTGAATTAAAATCCTTACTAATTACACTGATGGGGGAATTGGCTTCTGACCACAACAGACATCATTCAATAACTGTAGTTTTATGAGAATCTGCCATCACTAACATTCAGTGGTGGATCTTTTTGTTGTTATTGTTTGTACATTGTTTTACAAGAAAAACTCGTTATATTTTATATAGTTTTTGATCAAGTATTACTTTTACTGTTTGAGGATAAATTAGTAGTAATTACTTGGATGGTAATTTATTGCAATTTTCTTTATAATTATGTTTGAGATACTTGTTTCGACCCATTTACTTTCTTTAATTGTAGATGATAAATTGTAAATAAAATCTCTCACCTGTTACTT
This sequence comes from Potamilus streckersoni, assembly GCA_016746295.1. Classification (NCBI taxonomy): domain Eukaryota; kingdom Metazoa; phylum Mollusca; class Bivalvia; order Unionida; family Unionidae; genus Potamilus; species Potamilus streckersoni. The sequence continues at coordinate 1,426,100 of JAEAOA010000316.1, read as the reverse complement.
TGTATTGTTTTTCTTCTCAGTATTTGTGCTGCAAGCATAATGAGTTATCAAGAATATCAGTAGGTGTGTGTGTGTGTGTGTGTGTGTGTGTGTGTGTGTGTTTCTTTAATGTAGCTTTAACAATTTTTCAGTCACATCTGCAGTGAGGCAGTTTATAGTGCTGTATAGTACTAGTGCATCATGCTGCAGACATGTAGCATGATGTCCCATGAAGTCACATTATCCTGACACCAGACTGACCTATCCTAACACTGACCTCTTAATGCTGAGCACCAAGCAATACAGCTGTTAGTACCATTTTTAGAAGTCTTTGGTATAATTTGGCCAGGGTTCAAACCTGCAACCTCCTGTATCTGAGGTGGACACTCTAAACACCAGGCCATCAGAGCAGTAGATATTACCATATGTACTCACTTATAAGTCAAGTCAAGCTGCAAATAAAAGACTTCCTAATCTTCCATAGCATAATGCAAATCAGGGTCTATGTTGTTTGTTCTACAGATTATGCCTATCAAACAGCACAGACTCAAATCTGCTGGTGCATTGTGTGACACTATATTTGAGTCTGATGACTCCAAATATAGGCAAATTTATACTGTATGCATGCTCACATTGTTTCTAACAAAACTTGTGATAAAACAATGATAGTTTACTCAATAGGTTCCCTGGTTATAATAGAAAATCTGCAACCAGAGAACCTGAGATAGTCAGGTTTCTCTCTGCTAACACTTTTATCATGCAGCATTGGTGAACTGAACATGGTCTAAGTGGTTAGAGCGTCCGTCTCAGATGCGGAAGGTTGTAGGTTCAAACCCAGACTGAGTTATACCAAAGACTTATATAAGAAATGGCACTAGCAGTTGCCTCGCATGGCGTTCAGCACTAAGAGTTTAATGTTGGGCCTGGTGTCAGGATAATGTGACTCGGTGAGACATAACGCCACATGACTGCAGCATGACACCTCAGTGGTAGGTGTTATGTTTATGCAATTTATTTGTTTGTTTAATTTTTATTTTTTATTTTATTCTATTATATGTTATTGTAATGATATTTTTGTCGACTGGTTTTGATTATTTTTTGTATAGAAATTTAGTTCAGTTCTGTTTGATCTGATAAACAACCGGTAGTTGAAACATTGTATCTAGTTTCTATCAGAAATCAGAAATCAGATAGAGTTCATGTTTAAAAAACAAAAAAAAAAACATTTTTATTATTTTTTTATTCATTCTAAGAGTAAGATTCATTTTGTGAAATCAAGGCCATACTAGAGTACATGATGTTAGGCATGTAAATATTTCTACCTTGTTCAAAAGAGGTGATAACGTGACTCTCATGTGGGAATCCGTTTTGCGTTTTAGATAGTCATATAATTCATTTTATAAGAAGAAATAGCACAATATGCTTTAAACCTTTGATGCTCAAAGGTGTTTTGTTGTGACCAGTTTAAGTTAATTTCTCTTGGGAGTTACTGATTGTTTTTCTGGAAAAATATGAGTGCTCATCAGAATTATTTGACAAAAGCATTTATCGAAATTTATTCAGAAATTTTAAACTGGAATATTATTTTCTGGGATTCATCAAGGAACCGTTGACACAACAACACTCTGAAGGTTACGGCACACGTGATCATCTTTATTGGAATTTTATCGGGAGTCAAACACAAATTCATTTAAGACTTTTCATTCATAGGACTTTTTTTTAATTCTTGGAATTAATTTTTGGATTTTCTAAACCCAAGTCCTTTTTCTCATTTTACCTTGTTTTTCTAGGGAAATAGTTATTTTGTTAACGTTTACAAAGCTTGATGTGACGGGGCCCCGGGTAACAGAGTAGTCTAAAGCGCTCTCCGTTACGGATCACTGTCATCTCACCTGTCTGCGTGGGTTGAGTCTAGGATTCGGCGAATGTGGATATGTGAGAAAGTTTGCCATAGCTTGTCTTCACTCTTTTCTTGTTATTTTTGTACGAGCCAAGGCATGTTACATAGACATCGCTAAAAACAACCACACTGCAGACATCGTAGCGATATCTAAAGCTACGGTAAAAATCCAAATCACACACACACACACACACACACACACACACACACACACACACACACACACACACACACTATACCATGGGTGCTCTGATAAGAAAAGAAGTACTGACAGTAACGATAAAGACAGCAACAACAACAATGGCTGCCGCATTGTACTTGCTCGTAAGAAGGGAGCATAGTTTGTTGAATATTTCTACATGTCATGTCCTTATATCAAAAATATTTGGGAAAGCATTGTCAGTCGCTTCTACAGAAACTAACTTGGAAAGTAGTCAGCCCGAAAACAAGCCCAAAGTGGAAGATGAAATCGCAAATATACGTAATGTATCAAACCTACCACAAAGGTTACGGGCAAAACTTTCACACGTGAATGAAATGCCAGACTTGAATGACGACAAAATACAAAATAACACAAGGATTCTCAGAAAAATATATGCCAAATACGGGAAATCGTCTGGCATAGATCCGCGTATCATGTGGCCTTTGAGGTCCGAGTTAAAAGTGATAAAGGAGGACGAACGGGACTGGGATCCAACATTTCAGGACCTAGTAGATAAAATGAAGCAGAAGAAACTAGCGGAGCAGAAAGAGAAGAAAGAAAGGCATGTTTTAATATTTCGCTTTGTCTTAACCCAAAATTTTGATGTGCCGCTTTTGCCTCGCCATCAACAAATGTCCCACATGGCATACATGCCAAGTTTTCTAGAAACAAATCGGGGAGATTTGTGTTAAAAATCAGGGAGATTGGGTCCAAATCAGGGAGATTAGCGTAACGACTATTTTTTAAGCTTAAGCACAAAAGTGCAGATATTACCACAACTAAGTAAAATAATTATAGTGAATAATAGATACTTAACTTTATTTATTTTATTACATGGCTGCTGTTAACGAACTCGGGGGAGAACATAAATTTTCTTTCCAACCATTACCATTGTAACTACTAAACCCTGCTACATTCTGTTTGTTAAGACTTTTTGAAGACAGTTGAAAAAGTTTTCACCAGTTCCAATATTGCAAATGGGCATATCCATGAATTTGGTTGTCACTCTGAATATCAGTGTCAAACACACAAGTATTGCTATACACTTTTCATCACCACTGTCAATAGGCTCATCCATCATCACTGAGAAAGGGTTTTCTTTGCATAGTAAAGTTACTTGATGGTCATACACTGGACCCAGTGTATTGTTAACAATGTTACCTTAGTTCTTTTGCAGTGAAATTTCTGAGCAATTTGCGAGTCAGGAAATATAATGATCAGCAACTAAGAATGGTAAATTATACTCTGCCACAAATTTAGCAAACAGAACCTCTGCTTTAGTGACACTGTCTACTGATGTTGGTGCAAACATCTGTGTCACTTTATACACATTCTGTAACGATTTCTCATTTGCAATGTGCTGCTTACTTTTCAAGTGTAAGATCATTTTTCCCCCATTAGAATGTTCAAATGTGTGTTGCAAGCTGTGCAGTATGCAAAGCTTTCTTCCTTTTTACTACACTTAACACATTTAAATTCACCTATCCAAGCACTGTTTAAGTTGCAGACATTTTTTTTTTTGAAAACATAATTTCCATCAAATCTGTTAGCAGACATTTCAACATGGCACCAGAATATTTGAAATAATCTGGAAGCAATTGTAGGAATATGCATACATTTTTATGTGCTTGGTGATTTAACTCCAGCAAAGCACACTACATTCTATACAACAGCAAAGGCCAATGATAGTCCAATTATGATTTGCCTCCTTACACTGCCATATTACTCCATATGAACAAAAGTAATTTAGAATATAATTCTCTATAGGAACAAATTACATCCAAGGCTTATTTCTCAAATTGTTGTTTTAGCTGGAAATACTTATGCTTGGCAGGTTTGTTATTTATTTATGGGAGATCTTGTTAGCAAATCGGTAGATCAAAAGATGGGGTCTAAAATTAAAAGACTCCCGGACAAATCAGGAGACTTAAGCATGTATGCATATGGACAATTGGCAGTAACAGTGTTCATCCGTCTTGAGACTAACAAGTTGTTTTTCACCTTTTTATTCTGAAATTTTTGCTGGCAGATACCAATGGTGCTTAACACTATTTGTGCTAGAGTGACATTGTTTTGATCTCGAAGACTATGGGACCACATGCTAGTAATTAACAAGCTTATTTTGACTGATCTTTGTATGCAGATAGTAAGTAAAATCCCTCATTGTTTGAGCCATGGCTTTAAATTCTGCAGAAAACTCACTTTTTAAGTATTAATCCCTGTCAAAACAACACCAGTGTATCTATCAGTTATTGACCAGAAATTTAAATTGTTCTCCATGCAAAGAAGGCGGCATCACCCCAAGGTAAGAATAATATTTATAGGATAGGGTACTAACATGAGCCTTGTGTGTATCAGTGGATCAGCCAGGTGAGATTCACACCTAGGTTTTTTCATTTTTTTTAAAACAAATTTGAATGGTTTTTTTTATACATGTATATACTGCAAGAAATAAAACAGTTCTTTTATTTAAAACCAAATTATATATATATATATATATATATATATATATATATATATATATATATATATATATATATAATTTATAAAATTAACAACACCAACAGGTAGAATGGTGGTTTCACTTTATTGCTTAATCAGACTCAATTCAAAATGAATTCAATACCATTGTTTAGGTCATAAAATATACTGTGTTTCTAATGTAAAGATACATCTCTATTGTAAACAATTTATTAAATATATTATGGATAAATAGAGATAAAGTTTTATTCCCATTAACTGAAAAACTATAATTTATGTTTAACAGTTGATCAGAACTTAAAACTATATAATAAATAAATAGTAAAACAATATGGTGTGCGAAAATATTTAGAACTAAATAATTATAATATGTTATAACATTAATTTGAGATACTCTATCCGTTTTATAAAATTATTGGATATATTTTTACAATATTAGTAATAGTAACATTAATTAAATTTTAATTAAATTAACATTAAATAATGTAAAAGTATTAACTAATTGTAAACAGGGGACAGAATTAAAAAAAAATAATTAAAAAAAATAATTTTTTTCATTATGGAATGTTGTACAAGGTTTTGGAATTAAGACCTTTTGGATATACTGTATTAAGATGGTGAATCCAATAGGTTTCCTTTAAAAGACGTTCCATCTTAGAATTAACTATATCAATAGGTTGAAAGGAGAAATCTTGTAAAGTATGGGAACTTTTGTTAAAGTGTTTTACAATGTGTGAATTGAAATTATTATCGATATAGTTTTTTTATATCTGATCTATGTTGGTTCATACGTTTAGATAATTTTTGACTCATTTGTCCAATATATTGTATGCTACACTTTTTGCATGTGAGCAAATAAATGACATTTGATGTTGCACAATTAGTATCACAACGCATATTAAAAGTTTCTTTTGTATACATACTATTAAAAGAAGTATTTTCATTAATAAAAGAACAGTGCAAACATCTAGGTTTATTGCATTTAGTTGATGATCCATTTTTATATATTTTTTCTAATTTAGAACTAATTAAGTAATCTTTAAGATTTTTTGGCCTTTTATAAGCAAGCGTGGGTTTGCTTTTGTGTAGTGTTTTAACACTAGTTTTACTAGATAGTTTTAATATATATAAACACTAGTTTTACTAGATAGTTTTAATATATATATATATATATATATATATATATATATATATATATATATATATATATATATATATATATATATACAAACAATACTATCATACAGGTTAGAGAAATTAAATTCGTACTCTACCAAGTTTCGAACCCAGGTCCATGAGTAATCAGTACCCATCGCCTTGCCTGCATGCACCAGCCCATGTACTGTCACGACTTCAGTCAGTTTCACAAGTCAAAATTGAAATACTTGAACAGGTTATGAAGCTTTACATAGTTAAGATCTACTACTGTATATGCTTGCTTTTAAGTAAAACTGCATACAACAAAGATGCTGATCTGTTGTAGCATAATGTGCCTGCACATCAGGGTCTATATTCAGTTTTGCTTGTTCTACAGATTACTCCTAACACACTGCATTGCACAGACCCAGATCTGCTGGCTCATTTTGCAATGGCAAATCTGAGAGTTTGCAGCTTGACTCTACTTACAAATCAGTAGATATGGTAGACCTAAGAATTGATATGGTAATTTGTACAACAATGGTATGGAGATATTCAGGCAGACAGAGAATGGTGACCTGTACACTTTGAAGTCTGCTGCACAGTACTTTGTGTGAATCAAGCTTACACTTTGAGTTCTTGGGTCCATTACACATTCTATTATCAATATGATGGCAGTGTCAGTACATAGCTGGCTGGAAATGGCTGTAATTTGTATTGACAGTTTGCTAAGATATGATGTATGCTTAATTCTGGGACTAAAACCTCGGATTGCATAAAATCCTTATTGATGTCCACACTAGGTTGACACATTAGAAACATCATGGCTGGAAATGACATGCGAGTCAATAATGTATTTCTTTGCTGAATATTGTAATTAAATTTATATGCACAATTATGTGGCTCTGTTAGCAAAGATGGGCTGTATTTATAAATGATTGAAATAATGGGTTTAAAAATTTGGCAGATAGGTAGTTAATCAGATTGATGCATACAGCTGTTGGTGTTCATCTTTTCTCCAGTAGTGTTCTATATCTTTACTCCAATGATGTTCTACAATTCTGTAAATAATAATAATTGATTAATCAAGTGATTTACCTGTCAAGATGATGAAGAGCATTCATTGACCTGAATTACCAAGAAATAGGGTGTATGGTACTACATATTTATAGAGAATTGTGGTATGTCATTGCAGAATGTGAGCCAAGTAATTTACAAAATCTTTGTTCCCTATAAGTAGAACACTAACCTATGTTCTACTGTTTACCCTCCATCATTGTCGGATTTTTCAATAAGGATATTTAAGGTTATGGTAGTAGCATATCCAGCTATAGCTGACATTTAAGCAAGTTGATATGAAGGGTTTGTTGTGCTGTCTGTATCATAGTATATGGTGGGAACTTTATCCAAATACTGGCCACATAAGCATTTTTTTTTTTGCATTTGCTCTCCCAGTGGACTTTTATATCCCTACCCTGTCTCTATGGGGTGCAGGTATATACGAGTTAATGACCATTTCATCTATAACATATCTTGTAGTTGCAACTAGATTTGTTCTTTACTTCAGGGAGGAGAGAGTTGCTAAAAACATGGCCATGATGCCTAAATGGATTGCAGAATACCACAAGAGGGAAGCGGCCAAGCAGCTGGCACAGAATGAACAAGAAAAAAAGAAACAAAAACTGTTAGATGAAGCAAGAGATTATTATGGTTATAGCATTACCCCTCAGGATCCCAAATTTAGGCAAATGATAGAGGAAAAGGCATTAGAGGAGAAGAAAGCTAAGAAAGCCATGAAGAAACAGCAGAAGACTGAACGAGCACAAGCTTTCCTGCAGAAACAGTTGGAGCAAAAGGCAAAAGAGGAGGAGGAAGAGGAGGAGGAAGAAGAAGAGAAGAAAAACAAATGATCTTATTTTGTATTTTTGTAACTAATTAAATAAGAATATAAAATTATCAGTTGTCTTTGTGTTTGTATAAGGGGAGTCCAGACTACATTGTTTTAAAGCAAGTATGTTTCGCTTTCGCACTTAAAACTGTTTTACAGAATTCCATGTCTACCATGATCCTAATCAAGTAGAACTGAAAAACCCCTAGGAGTTCCATTATTTTATGTAATATGTGGTAATGAAGATGGTGACAGAAACTAAATACATGTATTAGGCAACAAACTTTACCATATGAAGCATTCAAATCAATAACAGACTCTATGGGGACAAAGAATGCTCACTTGGCCCAAGTTTTACTAAACATATTGTTTACATGTACTTAAAAATGTGTGACTTTAACAATTGCTTTTCTGGCCTATGCCATAGAGAACAATGCACTTTATCTGAACCATGGTCACCAAAACATCAAGATGGCAAATATGGCATACCATATATACTTGCATGAAATCTGTGAGAAACTCAAAAAATTTCAAGCAGGTCTATGGGACCAGTAACTTAAAAAACAAATGCTTCTAGTCATATCCATAAACAGCTTGTCCTTTAGTTCATTGTTCAAGAAGACATAATGTAGTCAATGGCTTAATGGTAAATGCAGGTAGTCATATATAGCAGTTCTTAATAAAGTTTTGTATATAATGGAACATCAGTTAAAAAAACTGAAAATAATTCAATTAAGCTTAAAATGACCAATGTTGGTTGACAAGCACAAGGATGTTTAGTGTCCAGCTGATCAGTCTGTTGTTATCATTGAAGACCAGTCAGAATAAGAATTATAATCTTTGTCCATTGCCTTGTCATCAGAACTAAGTCCAACCTCCAAAGATGAGACTGGCATTTTAAGTACAGCTCTCCATGAAATTAAGAAATACGATAAGTGTTAAGCAGTAAATTGATGCAACCAAATCTGGATCAATCCAATACATAAAATTAGCAGAATTCAGATAAACAATTAACAGCATTACCATGGTTTTGGCATGCACCTTATTCTCCTTTGATAGTATTGTATTCTTTTTGAATATTTCTTTTTAATTACCCAATGCTATGTTTGATTTTATATCATATGGTGGTTTTTAGGTGCTCAAATATTTCGGCATGTTGACACTTGGAACTGGAAGTAGTATGTATTATCAGACATTGCATGAATGTAGAGATTTTATTTGGATTTACAAGCTTTATTTTTAATATGGTTCCTATTATTTATTTTGATCTCATAAAATATACAATTTGTAGATTAAATTTACTCTGTATTCCAACAAATCCAACTGTCTAGACTGACAACTCATATAGTACCTCTGTCTGGCATGAACTCAATCAGACTGGGGACAATTTTAACACTGATGTAAGTAAAGGCCAATTGCAAACAATATAGAACCTGATCTGTCATCACATAATGTACCAGCAGATCAGGGTCTCTCTTGTTTACTAATTACCTCTATATTTCCAAAATTTACTGGCACACTATGCAATGGTAGATCGGGGTCTACACAGTTTGCAGTTGATTTTTACTTATAAGTGAGTTATGTGGTAAGTATATTTTTGATCACTTGTGCCAAAATACATAACAGGTCTGCACTTTGACACTATAGCTGACTCAAATGGCAAGTTAATTACATTGGATGTTTCTTTCCTCAGAAAGATACTAATGAACATTTTTAATAAAGTCCATTGACATTAAAATCTGGTTATATACTGCACACAAATGAATCCTTACTTATGCATTTTGCTTTTCCATAAATATTTTCTCAAATAAATGCAACACAAAAACCCTTGTTAGTGAAATATTTGCCTTAATTTCACTGCATATATATAATTTATTTACATTTTAAAAATGTAATGAAACCTTAAACAATGGTTCATTTCTTTTTACTGTTACTTTCAGATAGTGTATTAGTGTCTTATACTAAGGTCAGCTATATAACAGAAAAACCACTTATCATCATGTCCAGACCTGGTAAAAATTGGCTATGCCAAAGAAAAATTTTGGCACTTACCTGTCCTGTATCAAGTAGATGCAGATTGACACATGGAGAAAATTCTGTGTGGATTTTCTACACCTCCAAAAATAAGTGAGTAAACTCACGATTAATTACCATCTAGCATGCATCAATAATAAATTATTTTTGTGTATATTGCTTGTTTTTAGTCCAAAACATATTGGAAAGGAAGACATCTTTTGTGTGTACATCAGTACTAAACACAAACTTGACACTAATGGAGATCCATTTCATGGAAACATTATGGTCAGCATGATGTGTTAGAGCTGTGATAAATTAAGAGTCGGAGAATGTCAAAATCTTGTGATTTTCATTTGGTAAATCTTATGCTCACATCAACTCACTTATATTTTAAAAACTATATTGATACACACCAAATCAACACCATCATCCCATATTTTTATAAATATTTACTAGCAATTTCTCCTAAAACATATTGCAAACTTAAAGCTAGAAGAATAATTTTAATCTTCCCCAATTCTCTATTTTATTAAATGCATGCCATTGTAATCTGCATACAAAGCGCATAGTGCCAAGGTACATGATTGGTTGTAATTTTATTGTGGTCATAACAAATTACAACTTTGTCAATCAACAATGTTGTTTTTCAAAGGCAGATTTTTGAGTAGTGTAGTAGGAGTAGAGGATTGACTGGAATGGATTTACTATTGTAATACAGAAATTGAAATTAGTCTTCAACTTTTTTGTTAGAGATGTTTCTCTTTTGAAAATTGCATATTATAAAAATATCTGCTGGCATTTTTCACTTTAGCCTGACAAAGTATCCATGAAGCTTAAACAGTTTTGAAAATACAGTGACCAGGGCAAGTTAACACTGTTCTACCAGACAAAAACATTACAGAATGTTAACATTTTCTGTCTTCCCACATTAATATGGCACCAAGATTTTACTGAAAAGTGTGATTAAATGCAGTGGCTTGAGGAAAATCTAGGGCTAGGTGTGAATCTGCAAATTGTTTTCGTTCATACTAGATTATTTTAATGGTCTGGACACCATGTAGTACCAACATGCATCAGGTGCCAATGTATTATTATTTTGTATGAGTGCAAGTAGTATGGTTGTTTCATGTCTTGTGTTGAAAAGTGATGACAGTATGAGTGTCTATTCCAACTCACTTGTGCCTGGTGTGAGTAAGAAGTTTTTCCTGAGTTCAGTATTTAGGTTGTGTTTTCAAGATCCTCCTATTACCTAAAGACTTCAGTATCAAAAAAAATTTTAGCGCGATTTTAAAATGATACTTGGAATGCATCCTTGCTACTGAAATGTGGCAAAAGGAATTGCCAGTAATAAGATTACTCTGAAAACATGATGATACTAAACCTTATTTTACTCAATTCTAACCTATTTTAAAGGTTTTACAAATCTTACAGAACAAATCACAATTCTGAATGAGCTATTAGTATAAATTTATTTCAATTTAAATATACAATAAAATTAATTTGCATTTTCATTCACACTGTATACTAACATCATTATAAAAATGTTCACTTCATGATTTACAATGAATCATTGCAGAACTGAAATAATGAACACTCTAAACAGAAATTTGTCTCCTGGTAGACTACAGATGAAAGACCTTTTTAGCTGAAGATGGAACTTTAATATGCTACACATAAATGGAAAGAAACCCTTTGTGAAAAAGTAGGGCAACTGTTTTGAAAAATGTAGGGAAAAAGGGGGATATTTAAAAAAATATGAAGTTTCTTACTGAAAAAAGTGAAACCTTTGTGTATTTACTTAATTTGCCTTCATCAACTATAAAAAAGTATGCTCTTACCTAGGACCAGTCTATCTAGTCCAGGTTACCTATCTTTTTAAATGCTAAGCTCTACATCTTGGAGACCATATCTTAATTTAATTAAGATGCTATGCCATTCATGCAGACAATCTATTTTCAAAACAAAATTGAATTAAATAAAGCCATTTTTTATATTGGGAAAATACCGAGTCAAACAAAAAGTAGGAAAAATATGTAAAACTTTGGATGCTGGAAAGGTGGTGTACAAGGAGGGTACCAATACTTGTTCTCTCTAATGTGAATAAACCCTTTTCACATGTCTAATGATCATTATACTTGTAACATAATCATTACTCAATTTTCAGGGAATTAATCTTGTGCATGCCTTTATATGGATCGTGCCTTTCCTGTATGTTGAAGAAAATGACAAAAATTAAGCAATAAAATATTTTTATTGGTTATGATAATTTTTCAGCACATGGTAGGCTGTACTTGGTGCCCAGTTTATCTGGTGGAGGAAGCCCCTGGAAAGAACTACTGACACATGGGAAGCTAATAGCAAGCTTTCTCCCATACCCCATTTATCTTAGATTGAGACTCAAATCAGTGCAGACTGAGGTGAGATGTCGCTTGAGGCCCCAATAAAAAGTTGTGTTGTTTCTATTATCATAATTTAAATTTCACGTAAATTTTGAGAATATAAGAGTATGCTTGTCCATTATAAAACTACATATACCTTCCTAACACTATCATTTTTTTCTATTTATAGTAACTGTATCTGACATATCTCCAAGCAAATGGATGGGGTTTCTTCAGTCTGAAATCTTGTCTTGAAGATTCATTATATTAATGAAGAAAACTGGTTCATGGACAAGTGTAAACCTTCAAAAACGGCATCAATGTCAAGCAAAACTGAATATATTTATGTGACTTGTGGATGTAATTTGACTGAAAAATGTTATAGGAAAGGGATTTTTTTACATTTGAAATCATTGGATTAGAAAAATGACAAATATATGCAATCTCTGTAACCTTTCCACTGTTTTGCAGACAAAATATAATAGTGATAGGAAATATCTATTCATGCAATCTACTTTCACAACTTGCAAAACCTAGTTGTAAATTATAATCTTTCAAACAAGCTGAATGACTACAAACAGCTTGTAAAATGATCCATTCAGAGTATGTAAAAATTACAAAGTTGTTGCTGAAAGATTTTAACATGAATACTACAAGCAGCACCTGTTGACCTTTAAATCATTAATGATGTAAACTGTTAAGCTATGGATTTGACCAATGTATGACAAGGTGTAGACCTGGTAAAGAGACAAGTGGTATGATTAATTGGAAAATACATGGGTAATGGACATCACACAGTCTAGTCATGATGCACAACTGGTTAAAGTTCAACAAATATCTTTACTGGTTCAAAAGTTACAACATGGATACATGTCAAAGAATTTCATTTTATTCGTCATAAAGGAGCACTAATGCATAATATGAAAATTTCCAGAAAACAGACTTTGTAAAAACAATTTTCAGACCCATAAAATAGCTCCTAACTCGGAAGCTGTTAAACTTCCTCCCATATAACCATATATACGCAGACTAGAGCTGAAGATAATCTGTGCCTGAATCAGGCCATACTCCTAGCCATAGAGACTGGAAGTGAGGCGATATACTATGTAATGTCATTTACCAAATAATAGGTGTTTTATTTTATTTCACTTTGGATTGCACTAAATGTGATGGTTACCAAATCAATCATTTGGTGTGAAAACTATATGTGACTTTGCCCATATACTTCTTGAAGAAAATGTGGAATCAGTAAGAATGTGAACTTGTTTAATTTTGTACAAAAATCTTCCAATATTATTCTGCTTGGGATTACTGGAACTAGCCTATTGGCTGGTTAGTGTTTTGTAAATTATGTGCCATTTGTAACTCTGACAAGAAATGGTAAGATCATTTACAAATATGTAAGACGAGGATGTCAACATTTTTCACTTTCATGGCTCTCATCTGAAGATCAAAATGGACATTACTATGTTTATTTTTTGGGAGCTAATGGTATTTTCATTAATGTTCTGCTCTTAAATCAACATTATTTATCTTTTTTGTCAGGGCTCTAGCTGTCAAAGGAGAGTGAGATGAAATTGTTTATTCATACATAAGGACCAAAGGTCATGTTACAAAACACTTCTATGATCCATATTTACTGATGAGTGTAATTTTGAATGATTGAGTTGTAGGTCAGAAGCTGTTTATGTAATGAAAATAAATATTTGGATGGTATAACTTGTACCATTATCAACATCTTATCTGCAAAGTTAAGGATACAGTCATTTCAAGGCTACTTGACTTTGATATCTTGGATATAACTTTATAGCCATTAAAAGCAGTATTATCAAATGTAGTACAATATTATAATGAACATCACATGCTAGTATGCATATATTTCTTGCCAAGTCTTGAATTAAATCCCAAATTTAACGCATTTACACTGAATATGTTCATATCCATGAAACTTGGACAGTGTTTCATACACCACTATCATGATTCTATATAAATTTTATGGTATTCAATTGTTTTATGCAGGCAGTAGCTCTACAACTTTTATAGATATTACTAAGAATGCATGAGCTATGTCATTTCTCAAGGTCAAGGTCAGAGTACTTTTGGTATCATGTTAAATTATGTTATGACTATTGGTGCATTTTTACAGCCATCTAAAATTGGAGAAATTATTTTAACACTATATCCAGGGCCCTAAGTGGTCTAAAGTGCTCACCATCTCACCTGTCTGGGCAGGTCTGAGTCTTGGGCTCAGCCAATGTGGGTATGTGAGAAAGCTTGCCAGTAGTTTCTCGTGGGTTGATGGTTCTTTCCAGGGTTTTTCTGGTTCTTCCTCCACCATATACTGGCCACCATGTATAGCCTATTTTGTGCTGAAAAATAGAGTTAAGCCCTGCATAAGCAACAACACTATACCCTTCCAACCTTCTGTTAAAATTTGCTTGTACAGCCCATAAATTTGTGACAGCTGGAGAAATTTCATAAAACACTGCCCATATATATATATATATATATATATATATATATATATATATATATATATATATATATATATATATATATATATATATATATATATATATATACACCACTCCCTTGATAACTCGAGGACATTGGGGTCCAAAAACATCGACCGCGATATAAGCGAGTATTCGAGGGACCTATAACAAACAACAAATATAACAATGGGATCGACGCTCAGGGAAAAGGTGGGTGGGTGGCTTGGCATGTTGAATACTTCATAATCGCGCTAAGATTAACAGTGGATAAATATCTTTTCATATCGGGTGTACTTCGTTTAGTTTTTCCTCAAAGAGTAACATTAATTTTAGGATAACTTACAGTATATTAAGGAAATCATCTAAACATTATTCCTCCTGGTTGCAGTTTGCTTAGCACATGTACTTCACACGTTGTGTATTACGTCACTTTGTGGTGAATGGTATACATTCTAATTTTATTGTTTGATCCAAAGTAGATGGTTTTTTTTTCAAATACAAAAGATCGACACATTTTGAAAAAACAATGTCGATCGAACGATGTGTAGATTTTTATTGCGGTAGAAGTAAAATGGAAGAAAAATTTTTTTACAAGGTTTAATCATTACCAACATAAATTTAATGGGTCTAAAAATTTAAAACGACAAATTAGAACACGATAACACTTGCGGTTTGTAACACGTTTGAGAAATATCACTTCACATTTTGAAAAAATGCAAATTTCACAATATAGATTCTATCTTTACAGGCAATACCGTATTTCCTGCCCTATAAGTCGCTCCTCCGCACTTACCATAATCACGTCTTTGATACCGCTGGCCATTGCATGCGACTTGGTAATTTCCATTTTCGTGTAAGAAATATTATACAATTGTTTAAGAGTTATATAGAAGTCAGTATTACAATAGACTTTGACTTTGCTTTGAGTCGTATTTGAATTGTATAAAGTCCATGACCTGCAGCACGCTGTTCCACAATCCATTTTCGTAGATTCTCCTCGAGAACTGGCCAACTTGCTTTGCCACTACGATTTTCTTCTTGGTTTTTTTTTGGTTGACCTTAACTCGTCTTCTTTTTAACGTCAGTCACGCACAATCTTCTCGCTTACATTGAATTTTCTTTCTGCTGCACAATTAACGTTTTCTTTCGCAAATGCTACGATGTTTAACTTAAATTCTGCATCATATTTTTTCTATTTGTTATTGCCATGATAAATGGCACGAATTTAATTTAAAACAAAACTTATTGACTTACGTTAATATAACAATTTTAAATCATACAATGTTTTTGTGAAACTATATTTTATTAATGCTCCATTGTATGAATGGTACCTAATAATATATCAGTCATTTCACACAACCCAAGCGAACTTCAAAGGCACTTTATACACTACAGTGATTTTAATACATTAACGAAGACGTTGTGAATTCACCTAACAATTAAAACTGTTCACCAGCCTTCCAGTTATTTTTTTAAAATAAATTACCTGTACTTGAAGTTCTCTCCATTAAGCCAGTCTTGGCTTAATCCAGAGATAAAAACTAGAGCAATCATCAGAGGAAATATTCGTGCTGTTTTTTTTATATAACCAGCCATTGCTAAACCAACCGAAAAAATGATTGTGTGTTTTTATGAACTACTATTAAAGTAAATTATGAAGCGCTACCAGAGGTCGCGGAAATGCTTTACAGTGACATAATTCGTTGTTTAAAATAACAAAATAATCCCAGTTCTGCATTCTGTATTTATTTGAGTACATCAAAAGAACCCGACACAATAGCTGGGCGGCAAGTTCAAAGGACTTTGACTAGCAGCTTGGGTGGGAAAATGTGCTGAAATTTACGACTGAATTTAGAGACAGAAAGATTCTAAGATGTACATGCCGAATAATAGAGGAAATACAATGGCAATCATTATTTCAATATTTTTTATTTATTAATAACAACAAATTTTAATACATATATAACTAAATATTATTTGACTATTTAATTTGATAATCTTATAGTCTAATACTTAAGTGTACCGTAAGTTTCCAGCAAATGGCTTGCCCGTATACTGGCAGATGCATTTCGCTAAAGCACAGCATCACTGCGCATCAGTCACAGTCGTTAAAAAATTTATTTATCGTATAAGTCGCTCCTGCATTAAAGTCGCACTTGTCCTTTTTAAGAAAAAAAAAAAACAAAAAAAAGTAGCGACTTATACCCCGGAATATACGGTAATCACCATTTTCGATGATAAAAATGAACTATGTAGCAAGGTTAAATTTCTTATCACGACTTTTTTCATGTTTAACACATTTTAAAATAGATTTTCCTTGGAAAAAATATCGGGAGCCATGCCGGACACTGCGGGTTCACAAGTTATCCGGGCGCGAGTTATAGAGGGAGCGGGTTTATATATATATATATATATATATATATATATATAAATATATATTTATATATATTTATATATATATATATAGTGTGTCACATGCCATGTACTTAGCTACTTCATTAAGTTCACAGCATGGCAAAGGAAATGTAAGTGCATTTTCTGGAAGATATCATTTAAGGTACTGAATATATTTAAATGAAACCAGTACTATATCATAATTATAGACACTATAGCCATGACTTCAGTCTCAAGGTTAAGTTCACAGCAAGGGAATATGTAAATCAGTGATCCATGTTCATATAGAGGTACATTTGATTCAATAAAGGTATTTTCATGCAACTCTATACAGATATAGATCTAAACTTGATAGTGTTTTGTGTATTCAAAGCCACTTCCACCAAGGATAATGGCAAAAACAAGGGAAGTCACTGGTCTGTTTCCTTGTCTAGGCTGACACTTTGTAACCACTTTAACATATTTTGATGAACTGTAATTAACACCACACCTTATCATGCTGCTGGTATATTGCAGCTCTAAGATGGATGTCACTGGAAGGAAAAAGGGTATATAAAGTTCTGTGTAGTACTCTCCTTATTTAAAGCATTTTTGGCCTCATTTTAAGAGGAATCTTCATTACTTTTTGTGCATGCAGACATGCTGCGTTTTTGACAATTTCTTTTTTTAAAAAATCTAGACACAATTTCAATATTACACATGAATGAAATTAGCTACAAGTATGAAGTGTTCCAAATGTCAGGACCTTCACAGAATGTGAGACATGATACATACAATATCATACATTATTAATTTATCATCTGTCCTACATGAATTTGTGAAGTGAAAGAAACTAAACAAGAATTTTATATTTTCTGCAACAGCTGTATCTATGGAGAATTAGATACTATTTGCTGAGGAACCAACCATTTATTTATGAAAGAGGGTTAAAGGAAAATCAGAAACAAGACTTTGTAAGACCTTAAGATAATTCCTTTTCATTAATACTGACAATGTCAACAAAAAAGATCATTAATTTTCTCCATCTATTTGAGGGCTGGATATCGAGGGGTGGAGTGGGAGAATATTCCATTAAATTATTTCATTAACCCCAATAAAAAAATAACTTAATTTCTTGAAAAGTAGTGAAGAGTTGTGACCTGTTCAAAATATACTTTTGCATCCATAAGATGGAAGTATATGGGATTCACATTGTCCGTCTATGTTTGTAGGCACATCTGCCTTCCATGTCCATGCTAAAACTCCTCTTAACATTAAATCTCTGTGGGTGATCATGGAATTAGAATGTCTTTACTATTGAGATAAATAGATAAAGATCATATCCTTTTATTACTTTATTTTACAAAAGAAAGAGATGTGACAATGTAAATTTTCAATCAGAAACACATTACAATTACCTCCACAATCTCATTAGAAAGATTACTTGCTTAATACACTGCATTAAAATTGTGTACAAAACTGCTTTTTTTCAAGAAGAATACATTAAATGTTTTTAAACTCTTACCCCATGAGTGACAGCAGTGAATAGTCTTTTATTATCACAAATTATTCTGAAAGCATAAACATTCACTCATATCATTTGCACCTTAAATTACCATTCTGTCACATGATGATATGACAGTAACAAGCTGTTCTTTTTTACAAGAAAAGCCCTACATATATCTATGTTTGACCATCACTAAACACAATTTTCAGCCTTGTTTGACCGAACATAAACTTCATTTCAACATTTTTTGAAAGTTTTGAGTGTCAAAGAAAACAAAGTAAACATTTTGAAATGTATGCAGTAGAGCACTTTTGCATGCTTGTTGCTGGTACAAAGAACAATTAGACAAGGATTTCTATGTGTCCCTTACAGAAATTTTTTTATATAAAATGTTACACCCTCATTGTCATTTGTAGGGTCACGTAACTGTGACCAAAGATCAGGGCACCAACTGCAGGTCTTCTGGGTCCTCACTATGACTGAAGGCTTCATAGATGTTGGCTGCAAAAGTTTTGGTTTGTTCTAGCACCAGAATTTCCTAAAATAGAAAAGGAATATTTCCTAATTCTGCAACAAAATTCAAATTGGGCTTTCTGAGGTAGTTCTACAAATTACAAACCTATCAACTGTATATATTCAACTGTGCAAATGACTGAGCATAATTATAAACAAATGTAATCTCTCAACAATGTTGTAACATGAACTATGTTGTAATTATGTGAAAATCATTAATGAATACAGAATATTAAAATATGAGATTCATTAATTACATCTTTATATTTCTTTTTTTTTAAAATTTGTATTAAAGACTTTTTCAAGGGCTGTCACTCATCCTGATACAGAACTCAAAAGAACTAGTCTCGTTCAACCAGACCTTTCACACTGTTCTGAGAGATCAGATCGCTGCTATTTGAAGGACTGCTAAAGGAACATACAAAAAGATGATTTCCCATAATACTTATCAATGAAAAAACATTGCCTTTATGATGAATATATACCTGATTTGAAAATCTTACAAGTCATATAGCTCTATGTATGTAGGGAGTTTTTTCCCCCATGCCTACTCACCTGGACAAGAGGGTTAGGGGCATCACTACCAAGCTTATAGATCAGACGACTTATAAATGGGATTAATTTGGCCACTGGAATGGAGGTTTCATGCAGACTGTAAAGAAAAAAAAAAAAATCTGATCATGTAATGAATGTCAAAAGAACGCAGATAAGAAACTATGGGGTAGTAGATTCACATACAGTAAAAGTTGAGTAAAACAAAATACATATAAATACCAATAACAAGCATTGTATTTGTCACATTACAATATCAAAAACGTGTCTGGCGTGATAATGGCAGTTTTGTCAGTTACTCAAAAAGATTGCTGCCTCCTATGCCACATGACTTTGTCATCTTGTATGGCAACATACTGATGTCTCACACATTACAATCTGCAAGTTCACTTGCATACACATATGATTTTTTGTAGCATAAACAAAATTATGGGGGAGATAATGCCATGACCTATACTGTCTAAAACCGCCATGATGACATAACTCCATTTATCCATGACAGGTTGTTACTGAAATGAGTTCCTGTCTGATCAACCAAGAATGTTGATCCATATGGTTAGTATCCACCAACAATTCATTGGAGTCTCTTGTCCATGAAATAAAACCTGTTGCTATCAATCATAGATATCTAATCAATTATAAAAACTTTTGTCCCTTTGTAAGCAGAGTTTTAAGTGCATTAAGCCAACAGTTTTCAAGGTGTTCTTATGTATCAAAGGCATGTTTGGCAGGTCTGAAAAATGAGAATAATGACAAGGTCACTAGGTGCTGAAAGAGCAACTTTTGTCTCTTTCATCTCTCTGTATCATAAAACATCACAGATACACTTGACATAACTTTCAAAAGGTAGCTGATACCAGCACCTGCTCCACCTAATTGAAATGGATAAAATTTTGAAATTTTCATCCAGTGTAAAATGATACAGTAAAATTCCCTTTGTTAAGCTTGTGATATGAGGTACAAAATTCTTTAACTGACATTGTTTTTTGGTATGACATGTTTACTGATTGATGTTGCTATCACAACTGATTTCCTGACCAAAAATCATAGCTGGCATTCTGATCATTTAGTGGTTCTAGGAATCCACATAATGTAGCTTCAATTTTGTTTCCTGAGCAGCCTTTCTCAGACTGAAGCTGGGTACCACAGTAGTGATTCAAAGGTCCCAGTTGTTTTGCTCCATCAGCATGCTTCTCAAATAGAATATCATAGGTCAATATGTGCAGTCATCTGAGACTTGATAACACTGGTCTTCTGGGGGACTGCCTAACACTCACATTAGTTTGAATATTGACTTTCATTGCTATGGCAGTCAGGTGTAATAAAGATGACGTCATGTGAAGCTTACATGAGTGGAATATGATGTAATATGTACATGCTTTCCTGAGCTGATTATTCATAGTGAGTGAGGAAATTGCTGACAACTCACATCTTCTCTGTAACACTATGGCTTCCTCTTGTTACTTCCTCTATTACTTTGGGCAGCCACAAACTGATCCCCCTCCTCTCTCACATACACACACACACACACACACACACACACACACACACACACACACACACACACACACAATGTTCTGTTATGTGCTTAGCAACATATGCTCAGATAATATATGGATCTGGTAAAAGCTGTATGCTTGGTTTACCTGCCAAATAGAAATATATCAATACTATATATTTCATTTTGGTTGTCCTGTGACAATTATCTTTTGCAAGTCTGCTGTGGGAGTATCCTATGGAAGGGGTTCTAAAATGCACATTTTGCTCATTGCTGCCCTTATGTAAATCTCCTTTTCATTCAAAAACTTCCCTAACTACAGGGTCTGTTTTTGCAGATCTCAAGTTTTCAAATTCATTATATTATGGTGACTACCATTTGTTTTGTGAGGATTTGCTTTTTGTCAATCTTTTAACTTTTTTAATTTGTTACACACTCATTTCCAGGATGGTCTATACTAGGTACAGCTGCATCTATTCATCTTTACACGGTCAACTGCAGATTCAAATTTTAGGGTGAAATAAACAATAGCTTCTCTCCCTAACCAGAATAAGGCAAAAAGTGGTATAAAAAATATGGAGATGTGAGTGAAAAGATGTCAACATTTAGAATGTTCAAAACACTCATTTAAAACAATATTTTGCTAAACATTCCATATAAATAATTAAAAAAATAGAAATAATTAAATGTTAAACATTGTTTTTACAAAAGACCATAATTTTAAAAAAATACTATTGATATCAGTTAAAAAATATAGAGGCACATAGTAATAAATTTCTCATAATTGGGAAACAAATGCATCAAAATTACATCTTCAGGCTTCATGTGTGAAGCTTCAACAGGAATATTGAAGGTTGAGACTCATGAAAAGGCAAAGTCATTTTATTTTCTTACAAATTTGCATGAAATTGATGTGGCTAGTTTAACTGGACTTCAGACTCTGACTGATGAGCAGCTGCAAAACATTCACTGCAGTGGCTCAGGTTTCCTTAAACTTTTTCCAGTATGACTGATATACTGTTCTGCATCACTATTTCTGGGTACCATATATACCTAACTATAAGTAACCTTTATGTTTACTGAAAATTTGATTCATGCAGAGTAGGGGTCATCTTATAAGTGTGACATATGGAAAAATTTGATAACTTAAGGATAATGTTGGAAACAATGTTTGCAGTACATAAAAATACTATCATTTCATATATTTGTACATTTTCATGCCACTAATCCCATTCACAAATGCATTTATGATATGCAGAGTGTTTATCCATTTCATGATATATCTATTGTTATCTGGTTGTTTATAATTTGACAGTATTACCAGTAAATGAAATGATACCCATTAAAAAGTGAAGTGTAATGTCAATCTTGTTTACCATACATGTTTACTAGCAAGTATATTGCTTTCATTTTCATGCAAGTAAGAACAACTTGTATTTGTATTAATAGGTGTGGTTTGTACTGTTTAAATTTTGGTTTTGATGAGATAGAAGTAATGATTTAATTTGTATTGTTGTGTATATTTAATCTGCATTATTGGCTGCTTTTATAAATGACTGTTATTTATATATGTATATGACCTTATCCAAAATCAAGTTAATGGTATACTGGACCAGTGATATTTATTTTGTAAATACATATTTATCTGTGAGTGTGTATTAAATATTCAGATCACTATCAATGGCAGTAAACATGTTTATTTCAGTCGGGATGTAGGATATCAGATTTCCACATGGAAATTCCAAAACTTGTTGACAGCTTTGAATGTTTCATAGAGGAGACTGACATACAATCTGATTCTATAATTGTGTCTTAGCTTTTTACATAATGTTGTTTACTTGAGAAATTACTCATTCATGCCTAAATATCTTATGCAGGGTCAGTCTTATTGTTGTGTTAACTTTTTCGCTGAATGGATTTATTTACTCAAATTATTATTCACTGAAATTATAAAGACCTCAATATTATTGTTGGACTGGAACATTTGGAATTATAGTAAATTCATATAAGGAAATTTTGATTTATATTGTTGTGATACATCAAAAGACTAAACATCATCATCACACTCCAGGTTATGGCACATTACACATTTGACACTCAGACATTACATTTATTATTAGAACTTATTTGAAATACCACTGGTATTCAATTTGAAACTTCTTACATTTGGACTTGTGATAGAACTTTTGGGCCTATTTGGGATTTAATTCACAATATTGAAAATTCTTTTAAAATTTGTTTTCTAATATTTGAACCTTTGATTGAGCTGCAAGTCTGATACTTGCTCTGTAACATGTAATTGAGTGTGGTTATTTCAAAGTATTATAAAAAAAGGCCCAAACTGAATCTGAACATAAGTAACTGTATATGACAGTGAAGCCAAGGAAACAGACAAGATGACAATTTACAATGACCAGATGATGATGGAGGATCTCAAAACATTACCAGATAATGAGGATGAATTACTGGACTTCAAACCAGATGATATTAAAGAGTACCACTTATAGGATACTGTGAATCACAAAAATGTATCCTTAACATTCATTTTTTATTTTTAAGATGTTTGGAATTAACATATGGGATATTGTGATTCAGATCATTCTGAAGTACAATTTCTAGATCAGTATGTGGGTCTGTAACTGAATTCATGGATTTACCATATACAAGCATTATGTATTTTAAAGGTTTTTATAACACAAAGATAGACAAATTGTAAATTGTTGTTATTGTTCTGGGGCTTAATGCCATTTTTCAGCACACGATAGGCTATACATGGCGGCCAGTATTAATGGTGGAGGAAGAAACCGGGAAATCACTGGAAAGAACCACCGACCCACGAGAAGCTACTGGCAAGCTTTTTCACATATCCACATTCGATGAATCTTAGACTTGAACCCACATAGACAGAGGTGAGATGGCAGTGATCCATAACAGAAATCGATTTAGACAATTTGGCCACTCAAGGTCCCAAATTGTAAGCTGTCAATATATTTGTAACATATTTCACTCAAAAATATAATTGTAATTTTACAGTGGACAGTGGTTTTTCTCTTTCTTTTTGATTTTATACAAAATAATCTCCAACCTATAGGAGGACCAAAGAGAAATGTTTTTTTTTGTAACCCTAAAATAGGGAGTCATCTTGTTATCAAGTTGACTTATAAATGAGTATATAAGGTAACAATTTGCATCTAACCTATTTCATGCTTTTCCAACTGGAGTGCTACTTTAATAAATCCTTTAACTAAATTTCACTGATATGAAGGAGCAAACCCACCTTATGATTGAAGTTTCTGTTTTCTGCACTTCTTTGAAGTGATCAGCAATGAAGTCCAGTAGTTTGCCAAAACCATGGTCAAGACAAAGTTTGAACACTGTGTGGAAGTCATTACTAGGAAAAAAAATGAAATAATGATAAATCAACAGAAACTATGTCAGATGCTTAACACAAAGTGAAACAAATCAAAATAATGGGATGGTTTACTGACTGTGTTAATTTTTATTTACCCAAATATTTTTGTACATGTATGCTTATTTTTAATAAAAGTCCCTCAATAGGATTTATGCTCTAGTTGCTGAAAAGAATTTGAAAGAATTCAAGATAAGACCATTTCTGACTTCTAATTACTGAGGATCAAAATTATCTCTAATAAATGCTTTGGCAGCCACATTGGATATAAGATATGTACCATTTTAAATTAAGACCAACAAATCCTTGCTAAGTCTTTTGGTAAAAACCCTATGTGAATATGATCTTCCATTCATAATCAATTTAAGTATTGCATCCTCATCTGTCCCCAAAATAAGGAAAACTGCAAAGGTAACTCCTATTCACAAATCTGGTCCTAAGGATGATGATAACTACTGGCCAATCTCAATACTACCAAACTTGTCAAAATTGATTGAAAAGCATGTCCATGATTCATTCATATCATATTTAACCAAACACTTTCTGCTACGGGTGTAATCAATCATGCTTTAGACAGAAACATTTATGTGAGACTGCCTTGATCTCCCTAACTGATAAATGGCTTCAAGCACTTGGCCAAGGTAGAATAATAGGTTTTGTATTTGTTGTTGTTGTTGTTGGGCTTAACACCATTTTTCAGCACACAATAGGCTATTCATGACGGCCAGTATTAATGATGGAGGAAGAAACCGGGAAATCACAGGAAAGAACCACCGACCCACGAGAAGCTACTGGCAAGCTTTCTCATATATCCACATTGGCTGAATCCTAGGTTCTGTATTTGTTGTTGTTGTTGAGCTTAACGCCATTTTTCAGTACATGATAGGCTATTCATGGCGGCCAGTATTAATGGTGCAGGAAGAAACCGGGAAATCACCGGA
The DNA here is from genome assembly GCA_016746295.1 of Potamilus streckersoni. Taxonomy (NCBI): domain Eukaryota; kingdom Metazoa; phylum Mollusca; class Bivalvia; order Unionida; family Unionidae; genus Potamilus; species Potamilus streckersoni. Next base: position 1,400,831 of record JAEAOA010000316.1, on the reverse strand, counting down.
AAGAACCACGACCCACGAGAAGCTACTGGCAAGCTTTCTCAAATATCCACATTCGCTGAATCCTAGACTCGAACCCACACAGACAGAGGTGAGATGGCAGTGATCCGTAACGGACAGCGCTTTAGATTTGTAGATTTCAGGAAAGCTTTTGATATGGTGGATCATGAAATCCTTTTAAAGAACCTGAAAATCTTTCAATGTGATGAAAGCACAGTTAGATGGTTTACTTCATACGTAAGTGAGAGAACACAACATGTTTATTTAAATAATGTTCTGTCCAAACCTGGAACAATTAGATGTGGAGTACCACAAAGCTGAATTCTGGGTCTGTTACTGTTTATTTTATTTATTAATGACCTACCACTTGTACTAAAGGACTCAGTATCATCTATGCAGATGACACAACATTGTCAAATATCCAAAACACAAAACATGAACTCGATATTTCTCTACAGAATGCCCTAAACGGGCTGGGCAACTGGTGCACATGCAATGGCATTATGGTTAATACTGGTAAAACTAAAATATTACTTATCTCAACACGGAACAAAAGAACAAAACTTGATAGTGATGAACTATGTCTGACATGGAAGGATAAAAGATTGCAAATGGTCTGTCACAATAGTCTTTTTGGTGTTTTGGTAGATAATAACCTATCATGGACTGAACATATCAAACATATCAGTAAAAAAAGTCGATTTAAGTTTATGGCTTCTCAGTAAGATAAGACACTTTCTCCCAGAAAAGCACAGAAAACTATTTTATAAGAGTTACATACAACCCTATTTAGACTACTGTAATACAGTATGGGTTATTTCAATTGATAAAAACTTGGCAAAGCTGGCACATCTCCAAAATAGAGCTTTTGAGTTAATATCAATCCAGAAAGAAAACAAGAAAAATTTAGCCGGTATGTGAAAAATATTACCTATTAAAGACCGAATCTGTTTGAGAAAAGTCAAATTAATGTACAGGATAGCCAATAATAGTGCTCATAAATATTTACAATCACTATTCAAGTATAGGCTACCCGGAAATACTCCCCACCTGTGATCAATGTCTACCAAACATAACCAAATTCCCAAACCAAATAAGGAATTATTTAAAAAAAGTTTCCAATACTCTGGAACTTTGCTCTGGAATAGTGTTCCAGTTGAGATTAGAAATGCCCACTCTATTTCCTTTTTCCAAACCCAGTATATACAGTGGCTTCAGAGATGCAGCAAAAATAAGTAAATTCCTTTGAATGAGGGCCTCAAGGTAGATTAGTTCTTAGCTAATTGTCAATGATATGAGTTACCCTCTTCAAATAAAGTCATAATAATAATAATAATAATAATAATAATAATAATAATAATAATAATAATAATAATAAAAAAGGAGTAATAATAACAAATCTTCAAGATAACTAATATAGTGGACATATTGGACGTCAGATCAGCATCATTTTTGTTTGGGACCAACTAACACTATTAGAACTAACACTATTAGAAGACTTCTAGTGAAAATCACAGGTTGATATGACCACCCAATCTGAAAGAGTAGTAATAACAAGATTTTCAAAATGGCCACCATGTCAGTAATAGTTTGTCATCTTGGCACCATTTTAATTTAGAATCAACTAGGCATATAAATATCAGAATCAACTAGACATATGAATATCAGAATCAACTAGGCATATCAACTAGACATATGAATATCAGAATCAACTAGGCATATGAATATCAGAATCAACTAGACATGAATATCAGACTCAACTAGGCATATGAATATCATGATCAACTATATATATGAATATCAGAATCAACTAGACATATATCAGAATCAACTAGGCATATGAATATCAGAATCAACTAGACATGAATATCAGAATCAACTAGGCATGTGAATATCAGAATCAACTAGACATGAATATCAGAATCAACTAGACATATGAATATCAAAATCAACAAGGCATATGAATATCAGAATCAACTAGACATGAATATCAGACTCAACTAGGCATATGAATATCATGATCAACTATATATATGAATATCAGAATCTACTAGACATATATCAGAATCAACTAGGCATATGAATATCAGAATCAACTAGACATGAATATCAGAATCAACTAGGCATGTGAATATCAGAATCAACTAGACATATGAATATCAGAATCAACTAGACATATGAATATCAGCATCAACTAGACATCATATGAAGTCTTCTGGTGAAAACATTATATTAATATGACTTTTGTTGAGAAGTAGCAATAACAATATTTTCAAAATGGCTGCCACAGCTGTCACACTGAACACAGATCTCTGCCCTTTTTATTTGGGTAACACAGATGCTAGAAGTTTTTTAGTGAAAACTCCATGCTGAATATATAACTATCCATTGAGAAGGAGAAGCAATAATAAGATTTCAGGATCGTTACTGTGGCTGTATTGGATATCTAAGCAAAACCATTTTCACTCCAACAAGATTATGCCAAATATGTTTTTAAAGTTTCATGGCAATCCTCTAAGCAGCTTAGAAAGAGTGCCAATAATATTAGGAGGTACAGCAAATTTATGCCATGGATTGACATATAATGAACAACAGGTCATCCCAAAAACTTTTCTAGTCTACGTCCAGAAGAGATAACAAAGAAAAAATAATATCCAATTCAAATAATGCTATTTTCTTGGTCTATTTTATGATGCCATGATTATTACCTGCAATGAGGCACAGAGAGAGAAAATACCCCTAACACTAAGGAAGAAACTGCAGGAAGTTCTGAATAATTTTGGCAAGTGCATAAAAGAAACACACATAAATTTTCTTCAATTCAAATAACCTAGAATTTTTCTACGAATCAAGAAACATGAAAAAAAGAAAACAGTAGGTTAAAGTGGGTTCAATATTGCTCACCTGACATCCAGGGTTTACATTCCAACCAAAATTTAAACTGTATTTTTCTAGTAAAATATGTTTCCATGCAAATACTTAATACTTTAGGAGAACTACTACTACCTCACAAATCCAGCCTTCCTAGCCAAGACTTCTAGCTAAAAATTGTTTAAAGTTATCTGCCCACTTCCCCCTGATATAGGGATTGGCATCAAAACCCATGAATACCTTAGTATTGGAGTGTATGGCACACACTCTATATGGATGCTGATGCACAGAGGCTAGTAGGTGTATGTGTACTATGATTGGGCAAAATACTAGAAAAAATTAGTTTCTTTTTTAAACAGGGTTATGCATTAATCATAATACCTTATAAGAATAGGTAAAAGGTGGATGGAGGTACATCCCATTTATCCGAAGATGCAATCTTTGGTCCCCTAAAGAATGTGAGACACGTTCAAGGTAACCTGCTGGCAGGAGAAGATGATCAGCTTCCAAAAGGGAACATTTTCCCCTCCAGCAAATCTGGCAGACTGTTGTGCCATTGTTTTAGGTTGCACTAGATCAAGTCGAGCTCTTTGGGATAAAAGATCCATGAGGTAAAATCTGTAGGATGTGAACTCCAATCTCCTTCCCAAAGCACAGATATTGTCAGTTAGAGAACAGTTGTGGTCAAAGGCTATGCTTGTGGCAATAGATCTAACTCTGTGAGCCTAAATGTTTAACAAATTCATTTGAGCTGGAGTTATTTCTTGATATGCAGCATAAATAACCCACTTAAATCCAGGACAAAAGAATCTGTTCTGTTATATCTTCATGTCCGTGTTTGAGAGGTAATAATAGGCCTGATCTCCCTTGATACAATGGCTTTTAAAGACACAACTTCAAAGCTTATACTGGGTCTTGTAGGTACCCTTTAATGGAAATATCCAGAATAGACAATTATTTTATTATAAAAGTCTGGTTACCCATGGATGGAAGCCTGTTCTTGGCAATGATAGAGGGAACCATCATGAGCAAAACTGCTTTGTCTTGTTGGAATTGCATGTAATTCAGATCCCCATGTAAGGCATTTTCAATTATTCTGCCTGACATCACTAAAATGATAAGGAAGCAGGTCTTATATGAAATGGTGAGTCGGTGATAACCTTGAAAGCAGCTCAAAAGGTGTTATGTTCAATCAGTTTAGTACCCATGATAGGTTCCACTCTGGACATGCAGGCAACACTTTTGGCCATGCATAATCAAAGTTGGAGATAAGATGAGATAAGTCTGTGTTTTCTTGGATATCCTCTCTTCCATGATGAGGAAATGTGTCAGCAATCTTGGAGACTGAACTTAGTGATAAGTTTCTCTCAGCAAAAAGAAGGAGGAGGAATTTAGCTGTTTCTGGTATTGATACCTATAGAGGTATAATGTATGCTTGAGTACCTTCATATTCTTTCAGTGTGGATGGCCTTCCTTTTTGAGCGATTCTCTCCCTGGCTGTCTGTGAAAACTGTTTATTTATGTGGGCCTGTTTAATATGATTCAGACATGCAGGCTCAGTAGCTCTGGGTGAAACATCTGCCATCATGGCTGGCTGAGTGTCCATTTTCCAGAGAATTTCCATTGTGAGATTAATGAGATCATTGATCCAGGACTTATCCCATCTGAGTGGTGCAATAATACTGGCCGCCATGAATAGCCTATCATGTGCTGAAAAATAGTGTTAAGCCCAACAACAACAACAACAACCAAAGGTGATGGAGAAAGCAAGAGAATCAGAATGTTGCCTTATTATATATTTGTATTTGTTGCATTAGTAGGTCCGTGTGAATTATGTTAATTTATCTACTATTTGGACCCATACACACGTATCAATATGATGAACTTGGACATGGATTTGTTGTTGATGACACCACTATAGAAAGTCCCACACCAGTACACAAATGGAACTTGGTTTTGCCTTGCTGTTCGAGATAAATTACTATAGTATCGTCAGTGGATAAAAACAGGATTCCCTTCCCAGTCAAAAATCCCTGCCACTAGTGAAAAGCTTTCATAATGGCCTTCATCTCTAGTATACTGACATGCAGATGCTGGTTGTGGACAGACCACACTCCAATGACTTCTGAGAAGATGGTAGGTGTGCCCCCTCTCCCCAGTTTTCTGTATTTGCATCTGTACCGACTTTGATCTCAGGTGTTGTACTTGCAGAGGTATACACATTCTGAGTAAAATTATGGTGCTCCAAGTCTGCAGATGTTATCACATATTTATGCAAATGGCTAGAGGTTGGTCCAGTGGACAAACGTTTGGCCTCCATTGGGATAATATAATCATTTGTAACAGAAATATATAAAGGTAACCTAGGATAATGAGGTCTGCTACTGCACTGAACAAGTCAACAAAGTGAAGGAATTTCTGTGCAGAGTTAACCTTGAGAGTAATAATGTCACCTTAATGCTGATTTTCAATGCCCATTCCTGAGGGAGGCATGCTCTTTACCTGTGTGTTGAATTGTATACCAAGATGAACAAATTGTTGAGATGGTACTAGGTTGGATTTGTCCTTGCTGACAAGGAAATCCAGATTTTCATGTCATGTTCTAACAAATAATTTATTTAAAGTTTTTGAAGAATGTTGTCCAGGTAATATGATGTTGCCACCTTGATGGTTCATTTGACAAGTGAAGATCCTGGGACTGATGTTGAGTCTAAATGGGAGAACTTGCAATTATGTAGCAATTTCAGGCAAATCACAGAAACTCATTTGAAGCCTTGTTAATAGGGACATCAAGATATGCAAGTCCACACTGACTGTAAAGTTTATCTCTTGGATATCATTCAAAATGTGCCATGGGGGTTTTCATCAAGAAAAGAAACAAGCAGTGTGAATTAATTAAGGGTACTTCAGTCAATGACAGGGTACAGAGTTGTGTTTGCCACTGGGACCAAAAAAAGTTGGGAAAAAAGTCCCAGACAATTTATATTTCTAATGATACCTACCTACTGTTTCTGGAGGTCATCATTTATTTCTTGCTGCAAGCTGGTAGCTTTGATTAGGTCTGTTCAAATGTTTGTAGCTGATGGAACTCTGGGAAGAGGAGGTTTTTTTGAAAGTGATGCACAGTCTTTCAGAAACCACTTCTTGGGTCCTCTAATCATCATGGCAAATCTTGTCTCATTCAGCAGCAAAGATCTGAAGCCTCCTCCTACTGGGATCTGTGGTAAGGTCAGTGTGGAGATGATGTCATTTTTGAGAGATGGAGATAGTCATGTAGAGAGAAACTTTGCCACAAGTGATCACTACCTGTCTTTTATCCACTTTGGTTCATGAAGACTATGGTTTTCGATAAGAGGAACTATCATAGGACAGCTTGTCAGAAGTTTGTGTTCGAGTTGTGTCCCATTGGGTTCTTTTGTTGATTTCCTGAAATACTCTTGTATCAAAATTTCAGTTGTGGGGCAGGAAAATGTGTCTCTCTAGTGGCTTGGTTGCGTACTTCATCAATGTGGCCATTAAAAAGTAGATCAGAGGATAATGGTTATAATTGTAGCTTGGCCCTATGATGATCCTTAAGGAAGGTGGAGGTATCAAGCAGTGCATCTTGTTCTGCCAATTGTAAATTTGCAGTTGCTGTGATGGCATTGGCTAAAGTATGCTGTGCAGCTCTGTTCAAGACCATTGGCATTCTGGAGACTCATGTATCTTGTGTAGTTTTGAAATAAAGGTTGAGCTCTGTTTCACCTGTTGGAAGAGAGCCATCAATACCAAGTGAAACCAATGCTATAACACAGCAGACCAGCTGTTGAGTGGAGTATGGTCTTGTCAATGTCACGGTCAACTGTGGGGGTGTCTAAATGAAATACTGGTGTATAGTATTTATAGAACTGCTAATGAAAACTTGATTGAAGGTACTTTTGAGAGAAAAAGTTACAACTGTTGCTGGTATCTCATAATTGATTTTGCAAGCAGTTCAAAATATCTGTAAGTCTGCCAGCCTGTGTAAGTAAAGTTGGATTTTTCTTTTTTGTGATAGGATCAATAGCTGCTGGCACCCTGGTTCAGTGGCTGGTAGAGAAAGGAAAGGAGGGCAGAACTCCAGAGGTAAAAGTAAAAATTCCTTCAATTGAAATTCTGAAGGCTGAGTCTTCCCACAACATGGTATAGTCAAGAAGTGACGAAGAAGCCTGAAGACAAGCATCATCATCATCTTTGCATGCATAAGGTGTGGCTGATTCTATTGAGCTGATTGAGAAGGAGCTGGCAAAGTGTGTCAAGGTCTGCCACAGACAAAACTCATTGAGCACCCTCAATTAGAAATGGTGATTTCCAATTGGTCACTGATTAAAAGGTCTCTGGTTGAGAGAACTGAGAAATAAAATGTCAGAAGTTGAGGTACTAAACTTGGCATCATCAATAAAGAGTGTTTTGAGGCAGTATATGGGCAAAACTGGTCTCCATTATTGCCTGTATATACCAGGTTCAACAGAATGGGCAACAGATTGATTTCGGTAACTTATAATGTATATGTTGATGCCTTTGTCCCCTATGATACCTTACAGCAGGCCTAGACCAGTCAAAACAGAAGTAGGCCATGTTGGTAGTGGGGATGTCATTCATGTCATGTTGGGACAAGTAATAGAAAGTTTGATCCACGTATTGGCTGTGCAAGATGATACTTTGCTTTGCTCATTTCCTTGCTGTTCATTAAGAAGTGGAGTAGAACCCTGAGGAGGCAAGACCCATAGGAATTGCCAACAATGAAGAATCTTGTGGCAGTGACACAAGTGCCAGGTTGTATCTGATCATGAAGATTTCAAGCATTTTATAACAGTGGAGCCTCTTGTTCATTTATCTACCTTATCTACCAGAAACTCCTGCAATGAGGACAATCAACATGTAGGTTTATGATGTCTTTGTCCTTAGCCATGCATTTCTGTACTTTGCGTTTGTCTAATCTCTAAGACTAATAGAAAAGAACAAATAAACCAGTTGTAGCTTAAACCTGGGTATTATTATTGAACACAAATTTAGTGCAGAGCTATACCTGGAAAATAGTGATTACAGACAAATTTAATAAAACTATGAAGCATCCAGGTACAAAGTCAAATAATTCACCATATTACCTGTGAGAGGTTCAAGGACTACCTGTAGAGGTAAATGCAACAAAGGATGGCATCCAGATCTTAAATGTATTAGAAGAGAAAACTCCTCTGTGTTTAAGCAGCCACTGTGGACTTATTCATATATTAAGAATTTCCTATAGGTCCTTGGAACTTGCACAAACAAAACTTATTGTGAAGTTGCATAGACTACCTGTGCAAGTACCTAAGTACAAAGAAATGTGCAAAGATGACAAAGTGTGGTAAATTTGTAAAGGAAGAACTTTGTCAACATAGGAAGAAAAAAAGTTGGAAATATGGAGTATACTCCTTAGAAATGAGAACTCCAACTTGCATTAAAGTTAATTCTGATTTTGGCAAGGTCTCTTGTGGTGAGAGCATGGTTCTTGGCAAGAGCAGAAGTAGTAAAGGAGATATTTAAAGGTTTTGCCAAACACTCTTTAAGTTAAGGAAAGATCATTCTGACTGCTACCTATGTAGGCCTATAACTTTTAGCTCCTTTTAGCTAAATGCATTATCTGGGATGTCTGGATTTGCAAGGAAGAAACAGTTTTCCTACATATTATCATTAGGTAACATATTTAAAGAAACTGAATAATGGCACTGGAGGAGGGTTTCAAGTACAGACAACCTGAAGGCCAAGTACTTGTTCTGAAAACCAACATGACAGTACACAAATGTTATATTCATAGCTGACAAAAAGTTTGATCAATATGATGCATTATGTCACTAATAATCCAACACATACACCACTCCCTCAATAACTCGCACACAACGGGGTCCAAAAACATCGACTGCATTATAAGCAAGGGCGTGAGTTATCGAGAGACCTATAACAAACAAACGGATCGACGTACACAGGCAAAAAGGGTGGGTGGGTTGGTTTGGCATGTTAGTGTTGAATACTCAATAATCATGCTATGATTAACTATGATTAAATATTTTTTCATAGCGGTGTACTTTGTTTACTTTTGTCATCACAGAGTAACATTAATTTTAGGATAACTTACAGGATATTGAGGAGATCATCAAAACAATAATCCACACATTTTCCATTGGCTTAACACATGTATGATTTTGCACGTTGTGTACTACGTCACAAATGATTGCGTTAAATTGGATAAATTCTTGTTTGATCCAAAGTAGATTTTTTATACACAAAATCGACACCCATTTAAAAAAAAAAACAAAACAAAAACAACACGATGTCGATCTAACGACAGGTTGATTTGATTGCGGTAGAAGTAAAATGATTTGTTTTTACAAGGGTTAGCCATTACCGACAGCAATTTAATGGGTCTACAAATTTAAAATAATGTAAATTAGAACACAATAATACTTGCAGTTTGTGACACGTTTGACAAATATCACTTCACATTTTCAAAACATCTGCTCATTTTTTTTTTACTCTTTGATTTCTCTGCTGCCTCTGTAAATTTGTTCATGGGTGATTTTCTCTCTGAACTGGTTTGGATAATTACATGCAGCTCCTTGATTCGCTAAGCGTATTTCTCCCGACAATGAATTTTGTTTAATTCTATGTCGGCGCTGGGATCTCCAAAAGTGATAAAAATATTTTAAATATATCACATAAAAGTGTGAAACCATTTTCGACTGGTCAAATAAAATGAACTTTGAAAACGGTAATGAACTCAAGAACTTATGCTGCTATCAGCATGCTGCCTTTGATTTTTTTATTGTACTTTCCTTGCTTAATTTGATACAAAAGACATATTCAAAGTGATAAAACAACACAGGTGTCTTTTAATTGATTTTTGTTTAATGCAACAAACACTTCCCAGACTTGTTGATCAAAACAAAGATGGCATTTATTTAGGTTCTCACAGAATTACGGGTTTCGATGTGATGGACAATTGACTGACTATTTTCATGTTTTCATAGAAGAGAATATGTTGCAATTCTAGTGTTTACACTGAAGCGAAATTAAGGATTAGAACGTGAATTTCACCTAGCAAGACATCTAAGTGGTGTTTATTTTATTATCTGTTGCCACCTCTTAGCATAATATTTTGTTGATCCTGCTTCATCAGACTGATTATATACAGAGTATTAACAACTTTTTCTCTCAAAAATCCCCAAACATAATTTGAGACATCGAATTAGAACTTGAAAATTTCACGATATAGATTTTATCTTTACGGCAATAATCACCATTTCCGATGATATAATGAGCTATCGTATTTCATGTAATTTTTCATACCATTTTAATTTTTCATACACAATCCAGTTATCAAAATAATAAATATTTAAATGTATCATAATTATTCGTATAGATGTCTTTGTATTTGAAAAATTGGTTAAGCTATCGGACATAAAATTTCCAATAAGAAGATTTACGTTTGCAAAAAAGATCAAAAATACTGTATTCCCAATTTGTTTTTACAAATATTAATGATTTATAATTATTTGGTTGTGTATGAAAATTTACATAATATACAGTATGTAACAAGGTTTAATATACTAATTCTTATTGTGAATTTTTTCCCGTTTAACACATTTTAAAATATATTTCCTTTGAAAAAAATCGGGAGCCATGCAGGACACTGCGTTATAAGCGGGTTCGCAAGTTATCCAGGCGCGAGTAATCGAGGGAGTGGTGTATGATGCATTATGTCACTGATAATCCATCACATATTATGCATTATGTCAATAATAATCCAACACATATGCATTATGTCACTAATAATCCAACACATATGATGCATTATGTCACTAATAATCCATCACATATTATGCATTATGTCACTAATAATCCATCACATATTATGCATTATGTCACTAATAATCCAACACATATGATGCATTATGTCACTAATAATCCATCACATATTATGCATTATGTCACTAATAATCCAACACATATGATGCATTATGTCACTAATAATCCATCACATATTATGCATTATGTCACTAATAATCCAACACATATGATGCATTATGTCACTAATAATCCATCACATATTATGCATTATGTCACTAATAATCCAACACATATGATGCATTATGTCACTAATAATCCAACACATATGATGCATTATGTCACTGATAATCCAACACATATGATGCATTATGTCACTAATAATCCATCACATATTATGCATTATGTCACTAATAATCCATCACATATTATGCATTATGTCACTAATAATCCAACACATATGATGCATTATGTCACTAATAATCCAACACATATGCATTATGTCACTAATAATCCAACACATATGATGCATTATTATGTCACTAATAATCCATCACATATTATGCATTATGTCACTAATAATCCATCACATATTATGCATTATGTCACTAATAATCCAACACATATGATGCATTATGTCACTAATAATCCAACACATATGATGCATTATGTCACCAGTCCTGAAGACCTTGCTGATCTAAGCACGCACACCAAATTTGATCAAAATCTGTTCAGAAATACAGTTACTGGGATTGTAATATAAAGCTACAGGGACTGTAGCATAAAGCTACTGGAATTGTAACATTCAATGACTGGGATTCTAACAAACAGCTACTGGGGTTGTAACTTACAGCTTACTGGGACTGTAACATACAAGTGTTGATGGACACATGACAAAAGACAACATATAGATGCAAGAGGAAGACCATACCATAATCTCACGTCACCAAAGGCCTTATTTTTTTTACAATTTTTGTAAAAAGTATGCAATTACCTTTCAAGTACATCCCGTGTTTCATAGAGCAATCTGGTATATATATCTGATTCTATGTCATCCTTGAAGAAAACAAAAGAATAAACTCAATAAATGTAGGTTTCAATCATGCTATTTTATTACAAACTTTTATCCTGATTCTTTATGTAATATCTCTGGCAATGAACAGACATAAATATAGATAGGTGTGTTAGATAGGTGGGTAGGTAGATATGAAAATAGCTACCAAGCTAGCCAAACAGAATTGTGTATAAACTCAAAATTTGTACTGTAATAAAATGCATTTAATGAGAAGCAGTTAATAAATTGCTTTTTCCAACTGAAAAATTAATAATTCTTCCATTTTCATTTCCCAACACAAATACAACATTCCTATTTTGTGAGAATCAAACTTGACCTGGGTCTTTTTGATGTAAAAATGTCTTATACAAAATCTGGTTCAATCCATCAAGAACTTGAAACATTACTGAGCAGAAATGGGATATGACATAACAGTACGACTGACCATGGATGACACTATGAATCCCATCTACTAAAACGATCCAGAGATAACAAGTAAAAAAATATACAGATCTTTGGCAATTTATTAAGATATGTTCAGTTAGACTTATAGCTATTGATTAGAAAATGAAACATCATGATCTTTGAGGAAGGTTTTCTATGAATTTTCCATTTTCCACCATTCTTGTGGCCAACTTTCCCCAGCAATTGAGCAAGAACATTATACAAGTTATACCTCTCAAATAAATGACAAAATTAATTATATGAAATGTTTTTAAAAAAGTTGCAAGTACCTGTACTGAAGTCTTGTTGACATTCAACATGTATTTACCCAATGGTAAAGTGGGGAGTTCCCTCAGTGTGCTTTCTTTTCCATTTTCAATTCGTTCACGTATTTGACTCACAATAGCAGTAATGTTACTTACAGACAACTTTTCCTTCAGGGAAATACTAAAAAAAGAGGATAAAATTCCTTTACTCTATAACATATCTGTAAACAATGTTCAGCAAGGACTAAAATAATTGTTATTATTGGCAGAAGATGTAGTATCTTGTCCTGGTTTTTAATTACATCAGATGTAATGAGAATACTGTGATACCTACTCAGTCCATCCATTTGACCAATAAGTCCATCCATTTGACCTACTCTGTCCATCGATTTGACCCACTGTTTATCCATTTGACCCACTCTGTCCATCCATCTGATCCACTGTTCATCCATTTGACCCACTGTCCATCCATGTAACTAACAATGTAAATCCATTTGAATCACGGTCCATCCATTCTGACCCACAATGTCCATCCATTGTGACCCATAATGTCCATCCATTTGACCCATAATTTCCTTTCATATGAACAAAAATGTTCATTCATCTGATCTACTCTGTTCATCTGTTTGACCCACCCTGTCCATCAATTTGACCCACCCTGTGCATCCATTTGACCCACTCTGTCAATTCGTGTGACCCACAATGTCCATCCATTTGACTCAGAATTTATATCCCTTTGGTCCACCTGTTTATCAATTAGACCCAATCCATTTGATAGATACTCTATCTTTCTCTGAACTGATGGATGACAATTTGCAAAATAGAGGATAATGTGTCTGCAGTATCAGGGATTATTTTTACACTTTACAAGTGCCAAAGATCACAATACCTGAGCAGTATCACAGTGAAGAAGTTCATTGACCTTACACAGTAGAGATACATATGTGTTATTGCCAACATTATTTTTACACCTTTTTCAAATCAGAGAAACAAATTGTTGTTAAGATCATTTCCATGCCAACTATAATCAGGAAAAAATTATTCATGAATATGAATGAGTCACAACATAACTGATTATTTGTTAAAGCAATGCTTCATGATTACATAAAATAAAATTTCATACAGAAACAGCCACATTCCTCTTTTCAAGTACCAATAATTCAGTAGTGAAATAATTTCAATAATTCACCCAGTGAAATTACAATAAATAACCCCAAAATTGTCCAATATATTAGCTACACATATACAATAAACACAGCAATATACTTTTTAATTAGGGTAAATAATTTGCAGGTGGTATTAATTGATATTTTTAGGATTCTCTCTTCCAAGGTATGTTAGGTATTGGTGGAGAGTCTCGAGTCCAAAAAATCCAATGATCTAAAATCTCAATGCTTATGCCATTTTGAACTTTATTTTGTCAACACATTTCACATTATGTCACAGAAGAAAGCAAATTTTTCAGTAAGTACGATGCTCACATGGTACGGTGGTTGAGAAGGTTTTTATGTAATGTGATAGGGTATTTATTCTCAGAGAAACTTAATTTACTTAAAAATTTGCTTTCATTTTTTAATGACTGATATAATTTCAGCAAGATGCCTCATTGTGTCAGATATCATGCAATGGTAGCCTATCGCTAGATCAAGTAAATTCCTGACCCAGAACTTGTCCCATTGAAGAGAGGATATCAGATCCCATAAGCCAAAGGTGGCTCTGATGTGGTTCCACCATGCCACAAAAGGTCAAGCACTGGATGCCCCCAATCTATTTGCTGAAGGGACCATTCCTTTTATGTTGAGACAAAGAGATCTTACCATCACTATCTTTAACCTTCACATAAGATTGAATTTGTTGAGATGACAGAAGTTTATGATAAACCTAAACCTGAAATGGCCTTTGTGATATGGAACAGCCTTGAAATGAATCCAAAGACTGTGATTTTCAGACAATCTCCACTTTTCATTTGTCGATGAGAGTTGTATCTTCTAAAGAATTCATTCTTTTCCCGATCCCAGGCTCAGAGAAAGAGAAGGGGATATGATAAATATCCGAAGCCCCTCCAAAATGACTTTCATCACTCATTCTTTTTGCAGCAATATGATGATCCATTGCTATCAGAATCACAGTAGTTTGGCACCCCAAAGCACAATTTTAGATGAGGTGGGGGTGTTAAGTCAGCAGTGGAAGATAGGAGGCTTGGAGATGGAGAAATTTGGTTTGAACCTCTCCTGTAAGGGTGCATCCTAGATTGGTTCAGCTGTCATCTACTGGTATACAGTTTAAATTTGAATGGCAAATGGAATGTGAAAGATTCCTTTGTTTGTATTGCCTATATTCCATCTGATGTGGCAGGGATGTTTTTTTTCTAAAATTAGGATACCAGTAGAGCAGCAAGTTGGAGGGGTAGTTGAGCTGCTTCCCTCTCAACTTCTTCAAAACTGCCCTGGAACAGCAATGGTGGGCCAAACAGAGTTATTCTTAAAGTAAGATTGTTTTTCATGGAGTGCAAATATGCATTATGATGTATCAAGATTAGAATGGCAAAGACATTTGCTGAGCTGCTCTGTTAATGACCTGAGCAATTTGGGCTGTTGATTCCCAGGCATGTTGGTTTGCCAGCACTCCCCATCATCAAAAACTGCCAAGGAGGACAAATATAACACTCAAGATTGGCAACAATGTCCTGAACATCTTCTCTGATGTGGTGCGAATATTTAATTTTGTTTTGCGAATATTTAATTTTGTTTAATCTAATGCTGGGAGTTTAGAATTATTATCCATGGAATGTGTA
Organism: Potamilus streckersoni; assembly: GCA_016746295.1. Classification (NCBI taxonomy): domain Eukaryota; kingdom Metazoa; phylum Mollusca; class Bivalvia; order Unionida; family Unionidae; genus Potamilus; species Potamilus streckersoni. The sequence continues at coordinate 1,385,563 of JAEAOA010000316.1, read as the reverse complement.
TTGTACTAGAATGTTAATGTACTGCTTCAATTTCAAGATAAACCACAATTTACACCAATACCCTGTGAATAAGCGGTGAATAATGAGTAGTTGGCTATGTGGATGGCTGGTTCAAAGGCAATATGTCCAGCACAGTTACTGGCCATGTAAATAACAGAGCTACTACCCATATCATGGATATAGCTGGACACACAGATCTATCACTAAAATCCACATCATGATGTGCGTATTCGCCAGGCCAGATCCATCACCAAGATTTCTCTAATTGTATGTAGCCATAGGCATGTCAGGATGGAAAGTCTGTCATTAAGATTTCTGTAACTGTTGAAAGAGATGAAGCTGTAGGTCTGGCGACAGTGAAGGAACTTTCAGTAAGATCCCATGATTGAGATGGCTGGACTGGATGGAGAGCTGGTCGAACTGGTTGGATAATCTTGGATGGCTTCAGAAAGCTATATGGTAGTAAAAGGAGAGATCTAATGGATCAATTAAAAATCTTGTGCACCCAAACTTAAAGGCCCAAATGCCAGGCTTAGACTTGTGTCACCTGGGCTGCCTAAAAATGAGGTATGCTCCCCGTATCCTTATTACTAATAGGAATATTTTAAAATTTTCACTGTCAACTTTTCTTTTGCATTGGTCAACTTTGCCAAACTGCAGTCTATACACTGTTGGATCACACAATGTATAGTACTAGTGAAGTACATTTTGTACAAGCAAGACTTAACTCAAGTATGTCTTCCTTAGTTTTTAACTTGTTGCATTCATTTTATGTTTCATCTACCGGTTTCACTGAAACAAGATAAAACAAAATACAAGAAAAATATATAAATTAATAATGCAGAGTATTAACAAGTCATTAAAACAACTCCTGTTACAAACTGGGTAAGTTAGCAAAAGACAATGTACATAACACTCTAAATAGCAACATGCAAAGACATCTTGTACCATGTGGTCTAAAAATTGTCAAGTCTGAGAAAATGTAAAACTTCACAAAATTCAAAATCTAATATTTACCACTATTTCACAATGAATATTAATCCAAATTATTTTAAAACCCTGTATGGCTGGTTTGAATTTAACACAAATTTGGCTTTGGATGCAAAAGTGATATTGCACAAAGCTATGCTCGAAAACTTGCAACTCCTGGCAATGCCAAGGGAGGTAATGAACAAGAGTTATTTCCCTTTGTCGACACGAGATGGAAATTACAAGTTTTCATCTTTTTTTGCAGGGTTGGATTCAGGAGGTAGCAGACTTGCATCTTGAAGTTAAGGTGATAAGGGAACATAACCAATTCGAAAAAAACATGACTACAAAAGATACTTTATTTCCAACCCTTCAGTCTTAGTCGCAATGGGAAAGAGGTGCAGTGGAAGGGGAATATAAAGCTCTAATTAAGGATTCTCTTTCGCATGAGGAAACATGGGATGCATGATTAAATGTCCCTAGTTTATATTCGTTTTTGTCAGATGACTTCTTCAATGTGATGATATTTTTAGTAACAGTCGAGCACATTTGTATCATAAATGAAGCTTGGAATTAAATTAATTTGCTCCCGAACTATTAAGTCTAAATGCCAGATATTCATATTTTGACTACCAAGTAACAGTAAATTTCCATGGAAATACCTTGGTCATAGATAACGGAAAAAGAATGACAATATTTTTTAATTTTGTTATGAATTTTATAGTATATTTTTGTTCAAGTACTAGAATTTAGCATTAGTGTTTTGAAATAATATTTTTCTAATATAACTCGGGCCATAACTATAGCTCTTCCTTATCAGGATTTTTTTAATTTCCTGCCAAAGCAATGTTTTTATGAAAGCAAGTACCATTCCTTCTGCATGATAAAAGCTTCAGACATACTGTTTGTTCTTTTCATGTTTGCAGTAAATCAGACCCAACAGTGCACAATAAATATTTGTTTTAAGTGGATAAGTAGATAAATATGATATAAAACAGTAAAGATAGTCATCTGTATTATGACAGTTTTCTTTTATCTATCATTTTTTTATATGTGAGAAGAAAATTCGCACATAGAAACAAATAATAATTTTTTACAAGAATCTGCCATTAACAAGAACACTGTCCCCAGCCACCTCCCACTTAAAAGCTTGAGAATTAGGAAATTAGTATTGAATCAATCATCAGCAATAACAGCAAAACATGGTCAAAATCTTCCCTGCTTATTATGATGCTTAATAGCTAATATAACTGAACACTGGAAAAGTTAAATGGTACCTTCCATCAGCTACTAAAATATTCAAAGACAAACAAGGGACAGAACTTTGTAAAATATGGTCCAAATTTGCTAATCATCTAATGTAAGATCTTAACAATATAAATCTTGTTAAAAAATCTGACTGCTATTCACAGGCATCATTAGGTATTCAAAACTGTAAATGTGTTGGACAATGGCATTAACTCTGTAAAATGGGGTACAAATCTGATCATTATCAGATTCATATGAGATCTTGCTGAAGATTATTTTATTGGTAAATATGGTGAGTCCAATCAAATGTCTATCTGGAAAAGTAAATCAAGGGCAATAACTCAGTAATAAACTATAAAAAGAAACTCATCATTGAACTTATATGAGACCCTGGTGGTGTGAAGCTTCACAACAAATCTGGGTGAAATCAAACAAAATATGTGCGTGCTGGCATGTTCACAAGTTAGTGGTATACTTATGTCATAAATGATAACTGTAAAACTAAGATGCCTTCCTTAAATGCAGTACAAAATATTTGGTCTTGGCCTTTGACCTTGAACATGATACAGATGTCAAGGTATAACTACATAATAAGTATGGTTGAATCTATACCTAATATTATGGAGAAGAAAAAATGAAGCCATTGATCTGATCTCATTTAAGGTATTCTTCAGATATATCCGTAAACTGTAATTGATACAAATCCAGTCATTAGGAATAACAATATTTGCCTGAAATGCTGAAGGTTTGATCAACATCATTTTAATTCAGTACCAAGGAGATATACAAATTTTTAGTGAAAACCTCATGTAGATATGAGCATCCTTTAGATTAGTGAAAACAAGATGGTCACAACAGTGACCATACTGGATATCCAAGGGGCACAATGTATAATTTTGGACCAACCAGATATTGTATGTAATTTATTGAACAGCCGATGTTGATACATCTGTTTAAAAGGGGTAGTAATGACAAGATTGTTAAGACAGCTGCTATGGTAGCTGTATTGGATGTCAGTACCATTTTCATTTAAGACAAACTAGACATCATATGAAGTCTTTCAGTGAAAACCCATATTGGTATGAACATATATTCATAATTAGTGTTAAGTACTGAAACAATGATTTTCAAGCTGACTGCTGCAGCTGTTATATTAGAGATTTAGAGGGCACTACTTTCATTCAGGACAAATAGACCTCGGAATAAATGCTTGTCAAGTTTTGTGGTTTAATTTTGGAGGAGCAACAATATAACAAACTTTTGCTCAATTTGCTCATGGTTGTCAGACACTGAAAGAAAGGCTTTCACAAAAGCTTTTCTGCTCTATGATCAGTGCAACAAAAAAGTGAGAATGGTAGAGCATTCACTAGTCAAACATTGATCAATAGTAAAAACTCCCAAAAATACAAGCCTAATATGCTCATCAGTGAAATGATTAAAGCTCTTGTTAAAGTGAAGCTTCACTACAAATATAATTTAAATCAAAGTAAAATTGTGGATGACAGTTTTCACATGATTGTGCATTAGAATACAAATTCTCAGCTGGCAAAGTGCCATAATTCTAAAAAGTAATTGCAAATGTGCTCCATCTCATTGAAGCTCATGTTGAGATCAAGTATCGTAGTTAATCTGGTTTCAATTAAATAATAAATGTCGGAGCTAGAAAAGCTGTGCATGAGCACTGCCTATGCTAAGGTAATCAAGGGTCACAACTTTAAGAAATATATGCATGATCTGAGCTGTTGTTGAGATCAAGCTTTGCAGCATTTTGGCTTAAATCTAATTCTAAATATGGATGCTAGAGCACACACAAGGCAAATGGATGAATGGAAAGTAGGATGGAGACCATTTCTATTTATCCTTACCTTAATGGCAGGGAATAATACTTGTACTTGATTAAAAACATCATGGCTCAATTGATGAATTTCCTCATAATTACAGTAACTGTCATTTTCAGCTTTCATTCATAGATATTTGTAACTCAGCAACATGACTAAAGTGACCTGAAATTACGACTAGTAAAATATTTTCAATACTAACAACTAAGTTGGCTGTTAGTTACAACTAGTCAAATAATTTCAGTACTATCTAAAAAGATTTAGTTCTCAGCAATCTGAATGGATTAAGGTCAAACCATCATTCCTGTTACTTACCTCCCTGTCTCCTTCACAACAGCATCTTTTACAACTGGAATCAACTCAGCTAGGCCTGTAAATAGCAAAGTTGATCCTGATGAAAATTGATGCAAATGTAAGATGACAGGACAATTTAATATACCTCACTTACTGTACATATAAATCACCGAGTTGAAAAATATGTTCTCAACAGTTTGTTAAATTCAGCTTTTACCCCAAAATATGGGGAAAACTTATCTTGATATAATGTATTTTAGCAAACATTTAAACAGAATAAATGACAAGTATTGAACAGCCATAGATTCATATCAGAACACTTATTTTTTAAAAATATTAAAATATAAAAGTTTTATGATATTGCACTTGTATTTTAATGGATGCCATGGCTGTATATTAATGGCTGTAAATTTTACAGAATTTCTTTAGTGAGATTTTGCCTTTGTGACATAGGGTCTTTAAAAACATAAAATTGCATATGATATATAAATAGATGCTAATGTCTGTGTTGACAATTACTAACAAAAATTTTAGTAATAATACTTAATGGTGCCTTTTGATTAATTTCTCATTCGCTCGAGTTTGGATGATTTAGAAGAGTTTAGTAACTTCGCATTGGTTGAGCAATGGTTATGTGAATTGGCAGTTTAGAGACATTCCTATTCATTCCTATTTGTGGAGACATTCTCATTTTGCTTGTTCTTATAATAAGTCTGCACATGTTTTATTTTGTTCTTAGATAATATTCAAGAGGAAAAACCTTTGATTATTTCTGTTTTGTGGAAATAGCATGTGCTCATTATTAGGATTAATATTAGTCTGGAACTGTTATGAATTATTAGTAATTCTGGATGATGCCATATTGACGGACCAGTACATTTCTGGTAATGAAATTTATACAGAACTTTTCATTCTTTTGGACTTTCATATAACTTTATCAGGATTATTTAGGATTCACTTCATAATACTTCAATTGACTAATGCAAATGACAGCTTTGTAACACTACATAAGCCACAAGTCCATTTCACAGCTACCAATGTACATCTTGTGTAAAAGATCAGGACATTACCCAAGTATGGGTTTCAGTTAAAACAACTATTTATCTAGTGTGCATTGAACTGAAGAGGTAATCAGGTTTATGCCTTTCTTTATAGTCATGTTTTTAGCACTAATGCAATATTTATTGTCCTACTGAATTTGAAAATAAATAGGGGAAGTATTCCATTCATTAAATTTTGGTTTAATACTGTAAAAATTTACACAAGCCCCCTGAAATGTTAATTAATTAGATTTATACCACAGAGTTCACATTGTTTTTAATGTGGCTTGGCTGGAGGCAGGTGTGTGTGTGTGTGTGTGTGTCAGAGATGAAAGAATAAGAAATAGTCAAAGAAACTGGGACAATGCTGAGGACAATCTGAGAGATTACCTTCAGAGAAAAATACCCTGATTAAAGACAGATATTTCTCCTGTACTTCTGGTGGTGCAAGTTCTTTTGACTGAAACAAAATCAATTGGGTTTTACAATTATTACAGTAAGTACCAGTGAATAATGCAAAGTGAACTGTCATCATCATAGACTCAGATCTTCTGATTTATAATGGGCTTGCAGATCAAGGTTTGCACATGGAAAGAATTAACCGATTATACTCTGATCTAATGGCACAGATAAGTCTATGAAGTTGGCAGCTGTATGAGCAATTTTCACAAGAAAATGTACACCTCTGGTATTACTACAGTCAGACCATGTGATAAGACTTAACTGAATTGGATATTTAAATCCCTGAGTTTCGGAACTAAATAGGCATTTTAGAAGTAGCAAAAGGATAATGTCTGAAAACTGGGACAAAATATATGATATCAAATGATTCTTAATCTGATATCCAAGAGAGCCTTAGTCTAAAAACAGTGTTTTTAATGATTCCAAACTGAGTCTCAATCTGAAATCAACACCAAAACATGATACCAAGCTGTATGTTGATCTGAAAATTACAACAGCTTATTATAGCAAACTGAGTCTAAATTACAACAGCTTATGATAGCAAAATGAGTCTTAATTACAACTGCTCATGATAGCAAACTGAGTCTTAATTACAACAGCTTATTATAGCAAACTGAGTCTTAATTACAACAGCTTATCATAGCAAAATGAGTCTTAATTACAATAGCTTATTAAAGCAAACTGAGTCCTAATTACAACTGCTCATGATAGCAAACTAAGTCTTAATTACAATAGCTCATGATAGCAAATTGAACCTTAATTACAAGAGCTTATCATAGCAAATTGAGTATTAATTACAACAGCTTATGAGAGCAAATTGAGTCTTAATTACAACAGCTTATGAGAGCAAATTGAGTCTTAATTACAACAGCTTATTATAGCAAATTGAGTCTTAATTACAACAGCTTATGAGAGCAAATTGAGTCTTAATTACAACAGCTTATGAGAGCAAATTGAGTCTTAATTACAACAGCTTATTATAGCAAATTGAGTCTTAATTACAACAGCTTATGATAGCAAATTGAGTCTTAATTACAACAGCTTATGATAGCAAACTGAGTCTTAATTACAACAATTCATGATATTAAACTGAGTCTTAATTACAACAGCTTATGAGAGCAAATTGAGTCTTAATTACAACAGCTTATGAGAGCAAATTGAGTCTTAATTACAACAGCTTATTATAGCAAATTGAGTCTTAATTACAACAGCTTATGATAACAAATTGAGTCTTAATTACAACAGCTTATGATAGCAAACTGAGTCTTAATTACAACAATTCATGATATTAAACTGAGTCTTAATTACAACAATGATAACAAACTGAGAATGAATCAATTTTTTTTTTCTTCATGATTTTGAGAATCTGTCAACAGGCTTAAACACCAAGTTAATCTCAAAAAGTGCTCAATTATATAGCCCTGCAGACTGATGTTCTTCAGGAACTATGATTTTAATTGTACATGGTGCATTCAAAGCATGACCCTATGGCATAATTTTGATACAGTGAATGCACTATGAGACTGTGACAAATGCTTATAGCAGAGAAAATGCACTGTCAACATTGGACTAAAGAAAAAAACTTTCACATAATTTGAATATATTTGAGAAATTCTGTATGCATTTAAAATATGCAAATAACTTGCTTATCTACAATTCATTATATATTTCATGATGAGATATTAAAATATATCAGCAGAAAATTATATCACCATAGTGGTGACACCATTTTAATTACCACAGTGACAATTTTGCTATTGGAAATACTTTCTTTTCATATTAGAAGTGTATCTACTTTGTGTGTGTTATTCATTCCCAAATTTCCATAATCAGGTCCATCTCACCTTTTCTTCTTTTCCTTCTCTCTCTCCTTTCATCCTTTATCTCTTTTTACATACTAGGATGAATCAACTTTCAAATGTGTCAAGACTTCCTTTATACATTCATGTAATCAAAATGTGCCATCAAGAATGGAAAAAAAAAAACAACAAAAGGTAGGCTAAAAGTATAAATGTTTACATAATTAGTTTTCCACATAATTCATGCAAATTTTCAGTCTCAAAACATACATGAGCTGATGAAATTTAATATTCAGTGTCTCCCCTACATAATTGTTAATTGATACATTCAAATACAAATGGTACAGATTTATAACAAAAAGTCTTTATTACATATAGTAAGAAAATTGTTACAGTAGCAATTTTTACTATCATCAAAATAAACTCATGCTTTATTAGAATAAATTTCAAACCAAACTAGTGACAACCAAAATCTAGAAGCAAAGTCCCTCAGCAAAAAGACTGCAAGCTTGCAAACACAGAGACTTTCACCTCTTAATAAACAAAACTTTTAACCAAAATCCTTGCAAGCAAACTTACAATAATTGAAATTTGTTTTTTCATGATGTCATGCTCTTAAGCCTTTCGGACCATTCTGTCAAGTTTCTATAGCTACTCCCGCCCCAGCAATGTTGACTGTTTCAATCCAGATAAGGAATATGTTAATGAAAATAAAAATCTGTTCCGTCTGTTTTAAAGTCATTAATTTGACAAAATATACAAAATGACACATAATATGTACAATCTAAATTTTCAAAATGTCACTGTACAAATAGTGTAGCAAAATTTCTGAACTTCTGTTTATTGATATAATATAGCTGTCATTAATCATACTGACAAAATATGGAGAAACAAATCCTTGCAAATTGAATTTATTTGCCATAAATATATATAATAAAAAATCCACATTTTTGAGTAGATATAAGATTTTTTGTACTGTCAGTTGCCACTAATAACAATGCAATGTTTTCACATCACTCATGAAATATTTCCTTATATTTTCCAAAAAAAAAGGTAGATATAATCTATGTAAAGGTTTCATCACCACCACTGCAAATAAATAGGATTAACACAACCAATTTTTGTCACTGTACTCTAACCTTTTGATAGTCAATCAGCAATCACACCCTGCTGAATTTTTAAACCACTTAGATTTTTTTTAAACACATCACATTTGTTGACTACATTATAAACTATTTAATTCAAGCAATTGTTATGACAAGAAATACCTATTACATCAATACCATGTACAAGATAAAAACAGCAATTTGTGTACAACAAAATTATGATCTGGGTAAATATTAACATAGTTAAAGCTCATCACCATATGTGCACATTGACAATTCCATATTAAGTGACTCCATCATACAAATATACATACAGAAGAGTTATCTCTCTTTGTCAGGAAATGTCCCCTCTGCAGGTTCATCATGTCTTTGAATGTGGTTACATCCAATAACACAGATGTGAAATCCTTGTTTGAAACAAATTTTACAAAAAAGATAAGTGATAACAATAAAGCAAGCATGTTGGTAGGTTGTGAGATAAGCATGTTTGAGGTGCATTTATCAGGTATCTCCCACAATTCATGCAAGCATCAAGATGTGTGTGCCTAGAAGAGGCTAGTCTGTGCAAGTTTTGACCCAAAAGAGGGGGCTGTACTGATTACTGTATATACTCATATATATATTGAGTCCAACTGCAAACTACACAGATCAAGATCTGGCATCACAAAAGGTGCTGGCAGGTCTGGGTATATATTCTGTTAGGAGTAATCAGTGGAACCAGCAACACAGTCCCTGACCAGCCAGATGTTACTGGAGATCAAGGACTATGCTGTCTGTAGATGGATTTTACTAATAAGTATGTACATAATACAGTAGTCAAGAAAGTTTCACAGCCAGAAATTAGGCACTTACCACTCCATTTCTTCCGGCAGCATTGTCGAGGAACATGTAACCTCCAATGATGTTCAGCTGGATCCGTAATAAAAGGCACATCATTGTACAGCCATACACAATTGCAACACATCTGGTAAAACCTGAAGTAATAAATCCCCAGTAATAAGAAATTAGGCATGACCTAAACTGGGAATACAACTGACCAATTTGCATATCGCTGAGGAATTCTAACAATAATCCTAAATTTTAATTAATTTAACAGAAACTTTGCCAACACAGAGTATGTTCAACAGTGACCATTCTTTTCTATCAGACTCTCCACACTTTTATAATGTGACACAAAAAAATTACAACAAATCAATGACAAATCAGGTTGAAATGACAAATCAGGTTGAAACGAACAAGTAATAATGATGAAGTAGGCAATGTTTTGTAAATGTATTTATTGCAGAGATATTTTATAGCAAAGTTTTGTTTTTAACATGGGTATTAGTCTCAACTTAAAGCAAAATTAAAATATCATACACTGCAGAAAATATAAACTATACATAAATGTAACAGACACACACACACACACATATATGTGTGTGTGCATACATGCATATGTGTTCTCTTTTCTGTTTATAATAACCAAACCTAATATGTTTCTGAATAGTTATATTACTCTTAAACTTTCTTCAATATCATAAAGATTTTATTATTCAAGTTTTTTTTTGCCTTTCTGAAACAACTGCTGTCTTTTCTCCTTTATATCACTGGGAAATGTCTCTTATTCATTTCCGGGTTTTTTGCCTTCACATAACAGTTGCCAAATGTTCTCCGTTCTCTTTTGTTTAGGGGGGTGCCTTTCTATAAAGAACTGCCAGCTGTTCTCATTAATATTATTGGATAAAGCATGTTTCTTATTTATTTCAGGTTTTATTTGGCCTTACTGTAACCGTTGCAAACTGTTCTCATTTGTATCATCGGCAAATATTTTGTATTCATTTGAGGGGTTATGCCTTTCTGTAACAACTGCCAATTGTTCTCATATGTATCAGTGGGAAATGTGCTTGTGTGTGTGTGTGTGTGTGTGTGTGTGAGAGAGAGAGAGAGAGAGAGAGAGAGAGAGAGAGAGAGAGAGAGAGAGAGAGAGAGAGAGAGAGAGGTAAACAGTTTCTCTGATAATATTGTTATATTAATTCCTTTTACTATCACTCTAAGAGTAGGGTAGGGTGACTGTATTTAAAGGAAACAAAGAAAAACCGATTGCAATTACACATCAATGCAGTAACTTTCCTTTTCATCAGAGTAATAAACCATCCCCCTTACCACACACACTCTCTCTCTCACTGTCTGTGGCACACATACACAAATACACACAAGCATACACAATCACACACATATCTACAAAATAATATTCCTTCTCATCCCCTGCTGATTTCTTGATTCATGTTCATGGCTGAGGTTTTATTTTTTAAAAATACATGCATTAGAAAAGAATACACATAACAGCAAATGATCCAAATGTTTATATATATATATATATATATATATATATATATATATATATATATATATATATATATATATATATATATATATATATATATATATATATATATATATATGCATGAAGATAATTATATAAGTATTCAGAGATGTAAACATTAAAGAATAACAAACTATTATTTTCGACTATATACCATCTTTTTTAACTTTCAGAATACAAGTTTTACAATTCTCCTTTAAAGCATAAAATGGGAGGTGCAAATATGGAAAGAAAGTAAACTTTTGTGGTGTATTATAATTTTCCTACATCTTCTGTTAGAACAAAAAATTCAGAAGATATAATCACATTTTTGAGGAGATAACAGTTGTTTACACTGCCAGATAAACAAAATGACAGATGGATAAAAACAGGATGAAAAGATGGATCAAGAAATGGATTATCTGCAAGGGGAACTGGTAGCTTTGATATGGATCCATCAATGTAAACATGAACAGAAGTACCAACAGCTTGGCAAAGAGTAAACAAATGGACAGGCAGTTGGCAAATTACTGTATGAATGAACTGATGGACAAACTTAGAGATAAATAAAATGATGGATGGACATGGATGGGTCCATACAAAGACAAAACAGATATATGGATGTGACTTTACAAAGATTAACAGATAAATAGATGGGACTTTACACAGAAAAACAGATGAATGGATGGGACCATATAGACAGATAAATGGATGATCCCATACACAGACATATAAATGGATGGGCCCATACAATGACAGATAAATGGATGAGCCCATAAAATGACATAAATGGATGGGACCATACAATGACAGATAAATGGATGGGACCAAACAATGACAGATAAATGTATGAGATCTAACAAAGACATAAATGGATGGGTCCATACACAGATAAATGGATGGGCACATACAATGACAGATAAATGGATGGGCCCATACACAGATAAATGGATGGGTACATACAATGAGAGATAAATGGCTAGGCCCAAACACATACAGATAAATTGATGAGCTCTAACACAAGATAAATGGATGGACCCATACACAGATAAATGGATGTGGCGATACAAAGACAGATAAATCAATGGGCCCATACACAGATAAATTGATGGGCCTATACACCAATATATGGATGGGCCTAAACACAAACAGATAAATAAATAGGTCCATACAATGACAGATAAATGGATCAGACCATACAATGACATATAACTGAAAGAGACCATACACAGACAGATAAGTGGATGGGACCATACACAGACAAATACATGGATGGGACCATACACAGACAGATAATGGATGGGTCCATACACAGTCAGATAAATGGATGGGACCATACACAGACAAAAACATGTTGTTGTTGTTGGGCTTAACGCCATTTTTCAGCACACGATAGGCTATTCATGGCGGCCAGTATTAATGGTGGAGGAAGAAACCAGGAAATCACCAGAAAGAACCACCGACCACAAGAAGCTACTGGCAAGCTTTCTCACATATCCACATTCGCCGAATCCTAGACTCGAACACACGCAGACAGAGGTGAGATGGCAGTGATCAGTAACGGACAGCGCTTTAGACCACTTGGCCACTCGAGGCCCCAGACAAAAACATAGATGGGCCCATACACAGACAGACAAATGGATGGGACCATACAATTACAGATAAATGGATGTGCACCATATACAGACAGATAAATATGGATGGGACCATACAATTAAAGATCAATGGATTGGATCATAGAATGACAGATCAATTGAGGGAACCATACGAAGACAGATCAATGGATGTTACGATACAATGACAGATCAATGGATTGGATCATACAATGACAGATAAATGGATGGAACCATACAATGACTGATAAATGGATGGGACCATACAATGACAGATAAATGGATGGGCCAATACATAGACATATAAATAGATGTGCCCATACAATGACAGATAAATGGATGGGATCATAGAATGACAGATAGATGGATGGGTCCAGACACAGACATATAAATGGATGGGATCATACAATGACAGATAAATAGATGAGTCCATACACAGACAAACAGGTAGCCTGATTAGGAAGGCAGAAAAATATGCTGATGTGTGAACAGAGCTTGAATTTATAATACATTTTTCCAATGAATAACTGGACAAAAAGCAGACTGTTCAATAATTATAATGTAATCATTCAAACAAGAGACATAAAGTGTCTGACAAAAAAAATACATGACTTGAATGTTAAAGTGTGTTTAATTCTGAACCCACATATTTGTTTCAGAATAGGTGAAACCTGATAATTCCCATAATATGGACACATTTTATCAAAAACACAGTTCAAAAGATGTGATATTTCCATATTTCATTTAAATATCCATTCTCCTACACTTCACTCTCTCCATCCCACCCAAACCCAAAGGCATTATGCACTAGACTAGATTTGCAGCATCAAAACAGTTGTTACCAATGACTTCTTGTTTTTTTTCTAAAGCTAAAATATATTTGAAGAAAACAGGTTCGTTATTATGAATGTTACAGCACCATAGAATAAATGTTATATTCATTGTTTTGTGTTACTTATGTCCTAATGTTTACTTTTGTTAAGAAAAGTAGCTCAGTGTTGCAATGTTTACCTGTCTGTACTTCTGTACCATACCATATATTATTTTAACCAGGTTCTAAATGTTAACCTGTTGGGACTTTGTACACATACCATGCACTATTTAACCCAGGTTTAATGGTTACTAGTCAAGACTTTCATACTTGTACAGTGAACTATTTTAACCCAGGTTTAATGTTTACCTGTCTGGACTTCTGTACCCATATCATGTATTAACTCAACTCAGATTTACATTATTTTCACCACATCCTATATAGATGTAACTATACATGTTTAACAATATCTTATTAAATATTTATAATTTTTTTAAAAAAAAATCTATTTGGAGTTTCCATCCCAGTGCCCAAGCATGAAATAAGCTACTCTTAACTTTACACCAGTTGCACAACTATGGGTTTACATTATATATATATATATATATATATATATATATATATATATATATATATATATATATATATATATATATATATATATTGCACACACCTTTTTTGAACTGAGGCCCAAAAATAAAATGATAATTTTTCTTCAAAAGCAAGTTTTTCTTGATTATTTATTAAAGTCATTTTCAATCTGTGTTTAAATCTTTAAACCTTGAAATTTATTTCCAACAAATTTACAATCCATCATATTCACATCATTTTGAAGGAAAAAAGTACACAAAATGAAAAATATCAAGTATACTGCGACTACAAGAACAGAAAATTAAGCTGTTGAATCAATTTCCACTGTAAAATTGGCATTTTCAGTAGGGAATAGAAATAGTTTAGACCTGAATATTTAATTACCTATTTTTTTATTAAACAGAATCAATCATTTCACATTAACTAATTAAAATTACTCTAGAAAATTTGATTCAAACTTTGTGAATCTCCACTGATGCAAAGTATGAATGAAATAAATTAAGCATGAAGCCTAATTTTCTTAACCTAAATATGATTAAATATTCTTTATTTTTCCCCAAGATTGCTTTAGAAATTTCTGTTGTCTTGTAACCTTTGGATGATTTTCTGAAGAGCAATTAGAAAGAAATATCTTTATTTTTAATACAGAGTACATTTAGAGTCCAACTTAGTTCTCTAACATAATGTCATGATTAGCCTTTCTGACCATTTGACAAAACAATGCAGTGAAAAATGTGTGTGCTCTATGTTAAACACTGTCCTATAAGGATATATTTATGGCAAAAATTGCTTTTTTTAACATACCATTACCATCTGGTCATGTGAGATCATGACATCAGCATGTGCCTAGGAAATCACAGGCTTATGAATTGTAACTTTTAATAGTATTTAACATTTCATGACAGATTTAATATATTTTTTAATCAGATTTTAAAATCATTTTGATAGTAAAGCAAACCAAGTCCTTTCTTTAAAATTAGAGAAATACAAAAATTCACAGACATTTTCACATTGTTTTATAATATGAACCTAATCTGCACTATACAAATTGGCAAGAAATTAAGAACAGGGACACTTACTCAATATCTTTAACTCCTCCCAGATCTGCAGTTTGTTGGAAGGACTGAAAAAGATGCATACTAATCAAATTGTTACATTTACTTAATTGGATCATGTTATAAAGCAACAATAAAAATAAGCTCTGGAAAGACTTAGTCCTGCTTGTCAATTTATCAATTTGTAGTACACTAAGACAGATGGTTTTACATTTTGTTTGGTTATAGCACTTTACATTCTTTAACTTTAAAAATCCTTTGAGACTGAGCTATGTCTATTACATGGGATCCAAAAATTTGGATGTCCCATGCAGCACTTTTTTCCCAAAAGTAAGTGTGGCTGCTAGATATTAGTACATTTTAATATAAATACATATTTTTTTATAGGCATAGTTGTAATTAATAAGACAACATTCATATGATTCATTATCCAATTATCCAATGAAGCAGACATTGTATCATTTTCCATTCTACATTGGCCATTGCATTAGTTTTATCAGTATTCTTATAAATTTCTCTTTTTAATAACTAATTATTTATGGGGCCCCAAGTGGCCAAGTGGTCTAAAGCGATCTCTGTTATGGATCACTGCCATCTCACCTTTGTCTGTGTGGGTTCGAGTCTAAGATTCGGCAAATGTGGATATGTGAGAAAGCATGCCAGTAGCTTCTCTAGGGTCATTGTTTTTTTCCATGGATTTCCTGTTTTTTTCCTCCAACATTAATACTGGCCGCCATATATAGCCTATTGTGTGATGAAAAATGGCGTTAAGCCCCACAACAACAACAACAACAAATTATTAGCTCAATTTGTTTTCTTTCCAACAACTATTAAACTGAATTTTCCCTGAAGAGCCTATCAGATTTTTTCAGAGTTAATTATTTGTGAATCAGCAGACTTAACAATCTGTAACACTTAACTGGCAGATACAAGTGACAGTAAATAGTTATCTTGTCAAGCCATCAAACAAGAAGCAGTTGAAGACAAGCTAGTAATGTTTACTAGTATCATTGTTCTATAGTTGAATGATGACTAGACTACATATAAGCTGTTGTAAGGGATTTGCCTCACAATCATATGGTGCAAAGTTCTAATATGATATCCTTATGTCTAGTTCTCAAGAGAATTATTTTTTGTATGCCAAGTGCTCAAGGCAATCATTATTCATATGCCCAATGCTCAAGGCAATCATTATTCATATGCCCAATGCTCAAGGCTATCATTATTCATTTGCCCAGTGCTCAAAGCAATTATTCATATGCCCAGTGCTCAAGGCAATCATTATTCACTTGCCCAGTGCTCAAGGCAATCATTATTCATATGCCCAATGCTCAAGGCAATCATTATTCATATGCCCAATGCTCAAGGCAATTATTCATATACTCAGTATTCTAGGCAATCATTATTCATTTGCCCAGTGCTCAAGGCTATCATTATTCACTTGCCCAGTGCTCAAGGCAATCATATTCACTTGCCCAATGCTCAAGGCTATCATTATTCATTTGCCCAGTGCTCAAAGCAATTATTCATATGCCCAGTGCTCAAGGCAATCATTATTCATATGCCCAATGCTCAAGGCAATTATTCATATACTCAGTATTCTAGGCAATCATTATTCATTTGCCCAGTGCTCAAGGCAATCATATTCATTTACCAGTGCTCAAGGCAATCATTATTCATATGCAACATACAAATTATTATGCTAACATCCATAAACAGAGAACACTTAATAACAATCACATAAAAGGTGTAATCAGTCAAGCATTGTACTTAGCTTACTTTAAACTGAATGCAATAATAGATTAAGCTTAACACAATTCATGAAAAGGTTGAGTACTGAGTTAAACAAAGGGTACTGTTTTAGATCATAGGTGGGCAATGAAGATAGTGCAAAATAAGCGTATTGTACAATGAAGATAAATGAAGTACAATATATTCATCTACAATAACGATCAAGAGAGATACAGACATACTTACCTTAAGTGAGAAAACTCTAATGAATTTAACTGATAAAATGGCTCACAAACATTTGATAATTGTGAGGCCTCAAAATAGACATTAATACCAAGCACAAGTGGAAATGTTGTAATAGATAAATGACAAGATTTGGCACTAATCCATTTATCCATTAGAAGACCACTCATGTCTAACTTGCAAAGTGGCAAGCAATCACACCAAAAGATAAAACTTGGGAAAGTTGGATTTGCGAAGCATATTAAGACTTGTTATTGTATTTGCAGAAATATGTATAACTGGAAATTAAGTACAAACTGATCTTCCAGTATTTTAAAAAAAAAGATAACTGCATATCTGTAAAAACACAGTTCCTGAAATTGAATCAATTTTAGTGTCATGCTTCCGTACTACACTAGTTTTCAATTCCAGGTGTTGAATCAGTTTTAGTGTCATGCTTCTGTATGTACTACACTAGTTTTAAATTCCAGGTATTGAATCCGTTTTACTGTCATGCTTCTGTACTACACTAGTTTTCAATTCCAGGTGTTGAATAAATTTTACTGTTATGCTTCTGTACTAAGCTAGTTTTCAATTCCAGGAGTTGAATCAGTTTTAGTGTGATACTTCTGTACTACATTAGTTTTCAATTCCAGGTGTTGAATCAATTTTAGTGTCATGCTTCTGTACTACACTAGTTTTCAATTCCAAGTGTTGAATCAGTTTTAGTGTCATGCTTCTGTACTACACTAGTTTTCAATTCCAGGTGTTGAATCAGTTTTAGTGTCATGCTTCTGTACTACACTAGTTTTCATTCCAGGTGTTGAATCAGTTTTAGTGTCAAGCTTCTGTATGTACTACACTATAGTCCGAAAATACATCCCCCTTGGTTTGTACCCACCTACTGATTTCAATAACTAAAAGGTTTAATGTGATAAAAAGTGCACAGAACTATGTCAATTGAACCATTGATTTATAATTTCTAACATGACTGTCACCAGAATGGCACTAGTACTTGCATCCCCTTGCACCTTTCATGCTTAACGGACTTTCCATAATAACACAGCGCCATATCCGTACACTATGGGGTAGTTTATTTCCATCAGACAACATAATGATGTAATTGATCCTATTTGGTAACTGCCGGATAATTCCGTAAATTGCAATAACGTTGACATTGGAATTATATTCCTTTGCACATGTGAACTATTGGAAGCAGACGACATATGTATGTACATATTTAGTCACGCATGCACCCCTTTGCTGAAAATGGACTGGTCCAGAAACTGGAAATGGTTCTCAAGCAAGTCAGTCTATTACATTGAAAACTTCTGTTAAGCATGAAATGAGCAGGCGATGATGGTGTTATGGCAATTCTTATCACATTCAGGTTAGAAAATATAAATCAATGAATGAATGGACTAAGTTATAATTAAATGTTTCTGTTATTGAAATCGGTAGGAGGGTACAAATAACATTCCAGTTGACAGCCACTTTTGTTTTTTTTAAAAAAAAAACAAAACAAGAGCAAATTCTGAATTTACAAAACATGTAATGACCCAAATACGAGGCTGAAAATACATACTCATTCAATTTTAACTAAACATCTACTGCAAGGTCATTTAATTTATGGGGCTAGATTGTTCTTTTTGATGGGGATATATTTTGTTATTTTATTCATCTAAAGATAAATTTATTTCAAATATAAAAAGGAATGTCATCATGTCCTTTTATACTACAAATCTCAAGTTAAATAATACCTTTATACTCCTGTGATAGGGCATTATGACGCCTTTGAGTAAACAGACACACATGCTTAAGCTTTGGTGCTCATCTGAGAAAGGTTAGGACCCTTTTGAGATTTTGAAATACCCCACCCCATCGCATCCCCCAACATCTGACATGATCTAACCCAGCTTGTGCAAACTATTTGATGTCTACTGATGGTTATTGTTCTTTTCACTAAAGGTCTTTTATTTGTGTAGTTAACATGTGTACATGTTAGAAAAATGTAAATTTAATAGCAATCTATTTATCAATCAATCAATCAGGAGAGAGAGAGAGAGAGAGAGAGAGAGAGAGAGAGAGATATGATGAATGATGAATCAATCCATTTAATCAATTCTATCTCCAATGCAGGATACACAATACAGAAATCTAAATACTGTTGAAAGAAATTGGCTTGCATGTTTTTGTTGTTTCTGTCTCAATAGCCAAATGTTTCAATAATAAAAAACAGGACACTTAATTGAAATAATTAATATCCAAGAGGTATACTACTATTAGGTTATTAAAATGACATTTCCATATTATTGATTAGTTTTTATCCACCATGATCAAAATGTTGTTGTATATTTTTTCTTACAACAAACAAACAAATAATAGGACACATATGGATACAATCATGCAAAATACCTTAAATTTGCTGAACATTTAAGATTTAAAATTTTCAACATTATTATTAATTTCAACAATACACTGAAGCCAGATTAATTAGAAAAAATGACTAAACTTCCTCTGTTAGTGGCTGGACTATAATTTGAGGTGTAAAGGACAAATCTCCAAGTCAGATAGCTTTGTGTTAGAATCATACCTTTCCCACATTGAAAATCAGCGTTTTCTGATGCTAAAATTTTTATACCTGTTTACAAAGGTCGCCATCTTTTATTTTGTAGAACATCCAATAAAGCCAATTACTATTAAGCTTCCAAAGGGTCACATTTTTTGAAACAAATTATCTTGTGATGAATGAAAGAATAAAAAGAATACTCCAACTGGAAGAGCAATAAATTAGATGACCATTCCCATATAGTATAAATGCAGTCAGAAGTGAACTAAAGTTCATAGCTGCGTACATGTATATTCAGCTCCTTGACTGAGTCAATACAGTTTTAAGGACAAAACATGGTTTGCATTTAAGTGTAATATATGTGTTTTCTGTTTTGTTGTTTTGTTTTTTTTAAAACAGAAGTGGGTGCCATCAGAAATTTAGTGTATGAACCTCAGAGGATTACTGTTCATGTTTAAACAGTAGGATAACTTTGCACTCTTCATGAGAAAATCAATCAGGCTTTGTCAAGTCAGTTCATAAGTTTGTTAGGATTTCTTTGAATAAAGTAAAAGCATAAGCGTATTGCAAAAGGTGTCAATCAACCTTTTGTAAATGAAAAAAGTATAGTGTATTAGTACAGTTTTGAAGGAATTGCAACTATGTTAATATTATAAAATATTTGATTTGGCATTGAATCTATTAAATTAACTTCATACAAACTAGGAAATATGTTTATTCATCTTATATTGATGTAGATAAATTGGCGTCTCTCTTTCTCTCTCTCTCTATACATCTATAAAGAGAATACTTGCAGGGGTCATAAGGTGAACACACTGATATGATAGAGACAATGTCCACTCCATCATCTTTGATGACTCCACAAGTATGGCATGCAGAGCATTTCTCTTCAAGCCTCCACAGTTCATCAGGACATGCAGAGAGATAGTGGAGGGTTTTTATTCTTAATCATCTCCTTTCTCTCTCCAACCCCACCATGATGCAAGGAATTTCGAAAATACAGATAAGGTGCACTTTATTTAACTTCCATTTTTGGATTCTGTATTCTTGCTACTATCTTTTTTAACATACTCAAAAGCTTGACCACTAATCATAAATACAGATGTGTTTTGTAACACTGCATTAAAATAAAAATCTACTCAGAAGCATACATATGCTTAATATCCAGATTTTATAAATGTTCAATGTCCCGATTTTACAAATGTCCAGTGTCCAACATATCTGGGTTAGTGACTGTTTATTTGAGCTCATATACTGGGCATGTCCAGATTTTACAATATGTCCAATGTCCAGATACTGCAAATGTCCAATGTCCAGATTTTACAGCATGCCCAACGTCTGACATACTTGAGCTAGCAACTGGTTATTTGTGCTCATTTGTTGGGCATGTCCCAATTGTACAATATGTCCAAATGTCCAGATATTACATATGTCCAATGTCCAGATTTTACAGAATATCCAGTGTGTATTACATCTGAGATAGCAGCTTGTCATATAATCTCATCTGTTGAACATGTACATAAAACACTGCCATTTCAGAAACCATCATCATGAAAACCTAAATATTTTTCTAAGTGGCTATTCTGTTGTATATAAAGGCTGTTCCATTTAAACATACATAGTGCCATGTTAAAGCAGTTTTTGAAAAAAGAAAAAAAAAAAATATATATATATATATATATATATATATATATATATATATATATATATATCAGGGTACTTTGATTGCACAAATTTCATATTAAAATGTAAAGAAGATTCTAAAATGTATCTATGTGTGAATATCCCACATTAAAAAAGTGCCTTCCCTGGGTCCAAGGTACGTTTTACTTGAACAGCCTTAACCATTTCATCCATCAAATTTCATTAAAGGTATATGAATTTTACCACACACATTGTTTGATATGCTTACATGGATTTCAGTTGTTCTGTGCATTCCTCTGTATTCAGCAGGCATATTACCACCTCTCTCAACTTGGGCAACATTGATAACACTAGAGTGATAAGAAAAGAATGGACATATTTTATTAGCTCAACAATTCATATTACCAAAAAAAAGAGGTCCAAGGGGGTCTGAAATTATTCAACTGGGTGCCACCTGCCTAATAGTCTAAAGATAGAGCATATGGACAAGAAATCTGGGTCAGTCAGATGCTTTCCAATGAAATTTCTTCTTTGACTGTGTACATTATGAAAATAACTGCTTCTAGGTTTCTCTATTATTTTTATTTTCATCCCTTATTCAATGGCATATCAACATTATTTGTCCAATACTGCATGGCCCCAATGCCATGAAGCTTTGGTCAAATTTTCATATACACTATTTTTTAATAGGAAAATTTGAGTAAATGTTCTACCTTTAGTGATGGATTTTGCATCATTTGTACACATCTGAATGTCCTTTATGCAGAATGCTTTTCATTTGTACACATCTGAATGCCCTTTATGCAGAATGCTTTTCATTTGTACACATCTGAATGCCCTTTATGCAGAATGCTTTTCATTTGTACACATCTGAATGTCCTTTATGCAGAATGCTTTTCATTTGTACATATCTGAATGTCCTTTATGCAGAATGCTTTTCATTTGTACACATCTGAATGCCCTTTATGCAGAATGCTTTTCATTTGTACACATCTGAATGTCCTTTATGCAGAATGCTTTTCATTTGTACACATCTGAATGTCCTTTATGCAGAATGCTTTTCATTTGTACACATCTGAATGCCCTTTATGCAGAATGCTTTCTGCAATGATTGGTCAGATTTTGTTAAATAGGTGTTTTCCATCTGCAACAACAGTGTCCATATATAATGTCCAATTGGCATAATGTTTCTTTTACAAAAATGAAAGCTTTCTCTCTTATGTTGCTGTTAAATTTGGTAAAATTCTATGGAGCAGTTTTACAGAAGTTGATTTTTCAAGGATTTTTTACTTTTAGCAATAGAGGTAAAAAATAATGAAAAGGTCTTCAAACCAGGAAGCTTTCTATTTAGTTTCTTTAAAGTCTATTCAGCAGTTTGGAGAAATTATTTAAATGGTAGCCATATCTGACTGCAGAGCAACACATCATTTGTACAAACCTGAATGGTCAGGACACTTTCTGTCAAGATTGGTCCAGTTCTATTCAGTGGCATAAATGAAGTCATTTGGATTATTTGGTTTTAAAGGGATGGTGACCATATCTGATGGCAAATTGACATTTTGTTGTAAAAATATGAAAGGTCTGCATGCTGCTTTCTATCGAGATGAGGTAAATTCTACTCAACAATTCTGGTGAAGAAATCATTTATTGTTTTTTTTTCTTCTATTTTTAATATTTGTAGCCATATTTAATGACAGATCAGCATCACCTGTACAAATCCAATAGACCTTCAAGTCAGGATGCTTTCTGTCAAGTTTAGTCAAAGTCTCTTCAACAATTTTGGACAAATTGTTTTAATTTTTTATATTTTTAGTAATGGTTACCATAATTAATGGTAGATCTGAATCATTTATCTAAAAGGCCCTCATGCCGGATGTTTTCTGTCAACAATGATCAAATTCTCATTAGTGTTATTTTTAAAAGAATTTATTTAGAGGTTATTGTTTTTAGTCACAGTGACCACAGGTAATAATCATTCACACAAACTTGGAAGTGCCCTCTGTACCAGGATATTTTATGCCAAATTTAGTCAAATTCAGATGAAGTCAGTTGTTCTGTTTTTATGTAATGGCAGCCACAATTGATGGCAGATTGGCATCATCAGTATAAATTTTAAAGGATTTTTAACCAGAATGTATTTTGTTACATTTGGTCAGCAGTTTGGAGGAAAAAGTGGATTAGAGGCTTTATTTTAATTTTTTTTTTACATATGGCTTATATATTTTCTGTTCAACTGTTTTTGAGAAGTAGATTAAAGGTTCTTCTATTTTTAATAACTGCAGTTACTTTTCGTGTTTTTAATAACAATGGCCATATTTGAAGGCGGATCAATGTCATTGGTATAAATTTGAAAGGTGTTCCTGCCAGAATGCTTTCTATCAAATCCGATCAAATTCTGCTTAATCATTTTTGAGAGATTGTTTAAAGGATTTGTGATGTTGTTAATAATTGTGGACATATCTGATCAAAAGTTTAGTGTACCTACGTATATCTGAAATCCCTTCATGCTATGTGCCCATTTTGAACAAAATAAATCCAGAAGTCTTTGAGATGAAATTTAAAATAGCAATGTTGATAAGACATGATGAACTCATGTCCATGCCATTAGGTCACTTGACTATTTGAAAGATAAGACATTTACAAGTGCAAAGTATACAAGAGAACTATTATATCAATATTTATTTAAATACAATTTAAATTACATTAATTAAATTAAAAAAAAAGATCTTTGAGTCAGTGTGAATATTGGTAATCAATTAAAAAAACTTCTCAAGTCTGATGACCATATTGTCAAGTCTTTAAAAAAAGAACAGTGACCTCCAAAATTAAGTTGTTGTTCAGATGTAGTTGTCTCTTATCTTAAATAACCTAGCTGTTTCAGACAGGTTGCTTGAAAGATGTGACCTGTAAGGCATTTAGTTTTTAACCAATGGAATTCAATACATTTAAAATAATAAATGGACAGCACAAAGGAAGCCATTGTAACACTTTACCTGACCATGAATAGAGTTCCCTGAAATAAATACTGTAGTAAAATAACCCATCATTTTCACTGTGGTTTATGCAACAATTTAAGATAAGATGAAATCAGTGTAAAATCACAACTGGCATCCTACAACCACAATGACAAAAATAACATTAGAGAACTTCTTTACCTACCTATCTCCATAGAAACTAAGTAAATATTTTTCATGCAAATTACCTGTTATGTTACATGTTCTTTGATTACTGTCAAAGTGATGCTGCCTCCTGAAATAGAAATGATTAAGTGACAGTTTTTCCAATGGAAAGGAGATACTGGATAATGACAATCTTGACTGTCAACAGAACCTACTGGCCTGGGTCATGATATTGTGATGGCCTCTACACTGAAATGGAAGCATAATTTGATTCTTGATGTAGTATGTACTGAATGTAAAATTATTGTAGTTCTCTACACATCATAATTAAAAACTGTTTGGATTAATATGAAGATTACTGGGATAAATTAAAATCTTCAGGTTTGTCTTATGCCCTTTTAGACAAGAGAAAGATTTGAAAACCTATTGGTTGCGACAAAGAAAATCAGGCTAATTGGGGTCATCAAAGTGTATTCAGTGCCGAATGACTCTCTATTCAACAAATGGATTTTAAAAAGATTTTTCTGGTAGCTTAAAAACTCAATTGGTACAAAAAAATGTATCTAATGTTGAAAATATAATGTCAGAAAAATGACAATGTCATAAATCTTACTCAAAGGATGTTAAATCTTCTGCATCATTTTTTGAACTTACCTTTAGTTAACAACAAACAGCCACTATTATATATAGGTACCATAAAAATATGTATGTACGCATGTACTTACATACGTACATACATACATGTGTCTAGGCTAATACAAAAGTAACAAAGGAAAGAGTGAAGCCAACAAACTTTGTAAAATTTAACAAAATTTTTTTCTTTACCTAGAAAACAAGGTAGAAATATGAAGTACTTATGGTTTATGAAACTAATCCTAAAATTAATAAATATAAGTCCTATCACTAAAAAGTTTTAAGTGAATCAAAATTTGAATCATAATGAAGTTCCAAGATGAAAGGTGATGACATCTTCTATAACCTGCTTTGTGTTGTCATGTCAACAGTCCTTGTTGAATCACTAAAAATAATATTCTGGCTTTAGAATTCCAATAAATGTTTTTGTCCAAGAATTCTGATGGGCACTAAATATTTCCATAGAAAATAAATTATTGTAAACAAAAATTCCAACTCAAACTGGTCACAACAAAAATAACTTTTATCTCCGAAGTTATGAATTAAAACAGACTAAAAATCACTATGAAACATCAATTTTGACCTTAACTAAAATGCAAAAACAGATCACCTGTAAGGTTATGTGATCACTTCCTTTAAAGAAAAACAATTTCCACGAGTTTCATCACTAGTTATACTGCTATTTAAAAAAGATTTGTATATCTAGAGGTATTGTTCAATTAACTTTTAATTCCCTTTATTTTGGTGTATGATTGATGGGTGTAATATAGATTATAGAGTTTGTAGCTTGGCCTTACTCCAGATGTGCACCTTTCAAAAAAGTGCTAGCTCCACTTGGTCATTTTCATTTTCTGAACTTCAGAGGCAAATTGTTAAAAAAAGAGCCAATAACTTTTTTTTACATTTTATATATTTGGTAATTCATTCATTGCACCTTCAGATGCTGGTATTGTCTAGTGTGGCAAAATTTTATTGTCTTTATTTTAATAGGTGCTTAAGATAATGTACTTTAGGCAAATTCAGGCTAATTTTTGGTGCACAAGGAAGCAGTCATTTCAGTTAGCAGTGTGCTAAGACCATTTACAATTTCCAAAAGTATAATATCCAAAGAAATGTCAGCCATATTACATCAAAGTAGCATACAGGTATACCAATAGTTTGAGTGGAAAATAAGTGCTGATTTGTGTAAAGTCTAGCTGTACATTGTGTATAATTTTTGTTGTTAACAAATTATTAAATCTAACTTAGAATGTTGTAGCCTTTGTGTCAATTTCTGTAAATTTTAATTGTACCCCATTGATATATAAATTTACCTTGCTTGTGCCAGACACTCAGCCGATTCAATTTCCTGAAACTCTCTGAACTTTCTTCTGACATATCGAAACAAGTAAGTGCCTCCTGCAAACACAAAGAGAAAATAATAACAAAATCTACAGCTAAAAAATATCCATGAGGCAATGAAGTAATGTCACTTAAGGAGAAAAGGCAAAAAGTAGTTTCTTAATAGGTCAGTGTGCAAAATTACTGCCTGACTGTTGTTTCATGGCAAATTAATGTGCAATCCTGTCAAAAGGAACATGAAACTAAGTCCTTCATTTTGAGCTGCATGTGACAAGACATTGGGCAATATCAATAACATGCCTGTTTGCAGTCTAAGATTATAAATATATCACAGTGTACAAAGATTATTCACTCAAATGTGCATTTTGATTCTAATCATAACAGGTGATGAAATGAATAAAAATAATGCAGTGCTATTTAAATGTTAAACACAAACTGTTATTTTCTCTCTCTACATTGAATTTTTTCTCTTATTACCAGATTACCAATTTTCATACACAGATTTGGTCCACAAAATACACTGAACAATGAAGCTAGTTCCAGGATAAACAGGACTAGCAGCTAATTGTAGTTACTGGACTAACTGAGCATCAGGGGGTTTGGGGTACACTGGACTAGATTTCTGGTAGGAGATTTCATCTAAAGATAAGAATAATTGAAACATATGGAAATCAAATCTCACACCCACTGGCTACAAGATATATGATATATCAACTGAACCATATCACCCTTTTTGTTTCGTTGAAATGTGTGCTGCACAACTGATTTTTAGTTCATACACAGAAATTAATTATTCTATACCTCACTCCAGAAAAATGATGCATGTACAAGGTATAAACAATTGGAAAACTTGTGCCTAAATCTTGCACATCATGTAGAATGAATTTATTCTTCTGATAGAAACTGAGTAACAATTGTTAATTTCTTTAGGCAAAGCAAGCTCATTTCATTCAATCACTACTTCTGAGATGCTCTCTCACCTTAGCCATGTTAGTTCCAGTGTTGTGTAATAGCTCAAGGTGAATATTTGGTGTTGATATCAACTGCACAAACTCTTACACATTCCTGGGGATATGTTATGATAGCTCACTAATGATTAGCCATCTCACCTCTGTCTGCATGGGTTCGAGTCTAAGATTCCGCGAATGTGGATATGTGAGAAAGCTTGCCAGTAGCTTCTCGTGGGTTGGTGGTTCTTTCCGGTGATTTCCCGCCGCCATGAATAGCCTATCATGTGCTGAAAAATGGCGTTAGGCCCAACAACAACAACAACAATAACTAATGATTAGCCATTTCCTAAGTTTGCAGTTATCACTGCCTAATCCCTGCAATTTATCCTTTGATGAGAAAAAACAAAAACGTGTTCTGAAATGCAAACAATATTATGTAATTAGTAACTTGTGTTTTAAGAATAGAATTAGTAACTTGAATATTTTAACTCCCCCATGTACATTATTATCTTTATAAAAATCATTTTGGAACCAAGCATGAACATGTCAAGGTGAAATAATTGCAGACATTAACGTGTCTGGGAAGTACCACTTTATTAGATTGTTTCTTTTCCTCATACCATAGAAAGAATGAACTGAAATGTTATATTTGTGAAGATATAGCTTTAATCTATTCTGGGAATGGCTCTCCACATTGGGGTATGCAAAACTTTTAGTATTGAATGTACTAAATGACTGTTAGATTTACATATCCTAAATTTCTTAGATCTGTGAGGTAATATGAACATTGCCCCAATGCCAAACTTTAATATAAAGTTTAATTTCTTACTAATTATGCATCTTATACTATATAAACAGGCAATCTCTTCAATGTTATCTACATCATATTTTATAATTTTAAATATCTACATTTGTATACAAAATTTCCATGGATTATGAATGTAATACTCTTATGTTAAATTTATACATCTGTAGCAGCATTTAGCAAATGAAGTATTACATAGCTATTTAATTTACTCAGATTCTCTCCTTATGCCTGGATATATTATCTCCCATTGTATTGTCTTGTATGGAACATTGACTGATTGATAAAATAGTCTTATTTTTATTCAAATCCCATGATACTTTTTCTGATGGTCAGCAAATGCTGCTGAGGCTCTGGATGTGATATCTTCAGGAAAGAGTTTGCCAAACTTACTGAGCTCCAATTAAGGCTAATTATCCCAGGACATAAAATTCTGAGGTTGAAATATCAGTTCTAGTTTCACAATTAGCCAAACAGAAAAAGTATTTCAAGCAAAATTTGCTTTTTTACCAGCCAGCAAAAAATGTCAAGCAAACACCAGTGGTTTATAATTTACATGCAAAGATTTAGAGTAGATATTGCCAGCTGAGAAACACAGTATCTATGATGCTACAGTAGCCAGAATATGCAGTTGGAAAATCTACTCTTCTTCATCTATGCTTTTCTCCTTTACTATCCTCTCTGTCAATTTTTGTTTTATTCACTTCAGCTTAGGATTTTTGCACAGCTGTCATTCACCTTAACTGGGGAAGACTACCTACACTGACAACTTTTACATGTATCTAATTTGGAATCTCTAGTCAATTGGCTACACATGCATTATGCATGTAAAACTATATGTATAGATGTGTGTACTTACCATAAAAAGTGTATTCACATGACTGTAGCAATCAAGGAAATATTAGTTACTATAAACACCAAAATACACTGAAAAACTAAAATACACATTTATTTTTACATTCTCAGTATCTATATTAGTGTTCACACAGGAATTAATAATTGCTTTTGTTTCATAAGATAAAGCAAAATAAAATGATTTATGTGATTTTTATATGAATTATTTGCTTCTCTCCTATTTATAGATAAATTCATGTAATGGCATCATACTGTCATTAATACATACACAGAATGAAAGTGAAAATAATCAAAAGTATTTGCTGACATTAAATTATATATTTACTTTAACTTTCAAATAATGCAAATTAAACTGTCCATTCTGGAGATTACCTCAGTTTTGGAATGATCAGTCTTTATCATACCACATCTGTTCTGGAACGAAAAGATCTGCCGTTTAGGATACATATCCAATAAAGTACAACTGAGTGATGAGTGCTATATATTGGGGGAAAAGTTAATAATTTGTATCAAAATCACTCCAATCTTTTTTTGCTCTGTATTGCCATTCAAACATAAATCATAATTCCTGTGTGTACACGGATATATACTTCTATAAAAAATATATTTTGACTCCTGTGCAACTTTGGCACAAGTCATTCTAATTAAAACTGTCCTATGTTACATTCCTTCTTCACGGATGTTCCTTACAACACAATCAAGAATATATGTTAGCAGATGAAGGAATATGAAATCTAAAACGGTAACAATGTCATTAACCTTTTGTGCACCCATCACCACTATTCTTTTACCTATTAACCAATATCCTCCATTTCATTTGCAACGACGCGATCTGCTCATCGGATGATTTGATGCAAAAGAATTTCGGGCTCGTCCTTAATGTATTCACTGCATACGGTAGACCAACAAGCAAGTCTTTGATTTTTTTTTTTTTTTTTTTGGACAGCTGTCAGAAGAGAAAAAAAAAAGCAGAGACCAACTTGTTGGTCTATGTATACGGCCACCGTACGATTTGACACTATTAATGAACTTGGAACAACGCAACAATTCGGAAGTTAGAGCCCAAAATAGTATCAATGAAACATTGTTTGTAGAAGACCGCTCTGGTGGCTTAAGTGGTTAGGGTTTTCCTAGTCGGATGCGGAAAGTCGCGGGTTCTTTGCCTCCCTTGGCGCTCAGCATTAAAAGGTTAGTGATAGGACTGGTCCGCCTAGTGCATAAATAATGTGACTGGATGCGTATTGATGCATGATGCACTGAAGATAATAGCAATACGACTACAAAATTGTTAAAGCTTGGTTGAAAATCTAAATGACACACAAACCACACACATTGGTATAACACCCACCCCAAACTGCTAATCCTGTTACTATGACTTTCTTTTTGTGTCTTTTTATGAAGTTCCATATTCTTCCGATCATTGTAGTACTACTCTATTATCCTTCATATTCTTGACTTTATAAATATTTGCAAAGCATGCCTGTTTTATCACGTGTCCAAAGTTTTCTGTCGAGTAGTTAGTAAAGGGGAATAACTCTAAAGTTTTGTTTCGACTAGCAACAAAGTAGACGTCAAACGACGGAAATTTATCTATGCCAAGCTGTTCACGATCACTTTGAAAATGACTTTTATTTTTAATAAATAAATAAATAGTGTATCTCATGTTTCGAGACTAGTCCCACAATGTAAGACATTGGCCCTGATATTTATATTTTGGGGGATTGCCCCTCCCCCAGGGTTAACGTCTTACATTGTAGTAATAGCTTCAGGACACACACACACACACACACACACACACACACACACACACATAAATATATATATATATATATATATATATATATATATATATATATATATATATATATATATATATATATATATAATATACATACATATATATATATATATATATATATATATATATATATATATATATATATATATATATATATATATTCAGAGAGTCATAACAAACAATACACATTAACCATTGTGTGTGTGTGTGTGTGAATATTTTATAGCATTTTATTCATTTAGTGACATCATAACATGGCATCATAAAAACCATGTCAATTAGTGACAGTTAACATGAAATAACGTTACAGCAACATCTTTGACCTATGCAAAATCTTGAAACTATAAAATCTCATTGACCACTGGCCCTGTGGTTAAATTGTTCACCTCAGATGCGGGAGGTTGTGAGTTCAAACCTCTGTTGAATCAATACAAAGACTTACAAAAATGGTACTAATAGCTACCTCACTAGGCGCTCAGCATTGTGAGGTTAATGTTAAGACTGGTTGGCCTAGTGTTAGAATAATGTGACTGTGTGGGACATAATGCTAAATGTCTGTGGCACAATACCTCACTATAATTGCCACACTACAGACATCATAGTGATATAACAGAATTTTTTTTAAAGCTCTGCTAAAAATCCAAAACACACACACATACACTAGTACACACAAATCGCACTGTATACATTTTATATTAAAGTTTGTAAAACTCTTAAGTAACACAATATGCTACTTGCAGAAGGTGTCCCTTGGAATATGATAAACAAGTTTCAGAAATTTAATATTTAAAATTTTTATATATTTGTTCTTTTATGCATAAAAAAGGAATACATACAGTAAACTAGTTGACTTACTGCATTTTAATTTGCTTTGGTGGGGTTGAACCGTACATTATTTTTAATCCCCTCATCAACAGATTTGCCAAGGGAAACATATTTTGCCCATGATTATTCATGTATCCATTCATTTGTTGCCATTGCACAGGGATGTCGCTGGGCTTCACCAGTAATTGTAATTTCTTTTTGGTGACAAAATATACATCTGGTGATTGTTTGGGTGAAATTTTGGGGGCCTGTTTCAACTTGTATATACAATCTTGGGTTTGGGGTAGAGAAAATGAAAAGCACATTGAATGGAAGCCTCAAAC
Source organism: Potamilus streckersoni (assembly GCA_016746295.1). NCBI lineage: Eukaryota > Metazoa > Mollusca > Bivalvia > Unionida > Unionidae > Potamilus > Potamilus streckersoni. The sequence continues at coordinate 1,353,578 of JAEAOA010000316.1, read as the reverse complement.
TCAGATTTAAAATACACTGGAATCTATCTATTGTTACATAAACAAATCCTTCATTTATACTGACTAATGCAACTTTATCACACATTTTTGCATCATAATCTGCAGCATAAAAATATTTTGAAATTATAGATATTTGGTTACAAAGATGATTTTTAAACTTTTTAATTTGTTCACATTTTCATTTCCCTCTTAATAGCCTCATCCCTGTTGTAGTTTAAGCAACATGATAGCTGTCTCCAGCTGACTATAATCTAGGCTGGTAAATAACTGTAATACCATGTGTTACTGGAAACAACAATTCTCTCTGAATTATTTAGTGACGCATGTTTGTTCACAATGGGATATAGATCAAATGAGGATTAGTTTTTTTTGTTTTCTAACTGAATGTGAATGACTTATAATTTTCTAATATGTGATCCATACTCAAATTCATGGATTTTTCTTATACATAGACTGTGCTTTATGCATTATGTATTCTTTTACACAGTTGTAAGCTGTCAATACACACTGGATGTAAATTCTACTCACTGACAACAGATTACCTAGACAAATTTCACTTCATTGTGAAATTTCATATTTTGTTAGCCCTCCCCCCACATATCTCAACATCAGCTAAAGTCAGCAATATTACCTTGGTAACAGGGATATCAAGATAAACAGGTAGTACTGTAATATGAAAATGGTGACATTTATTGAAAATTGGCAACAAAATATTGAGGTTAGTGATTTTTTGGCAACAACTTTATTAATGTCAGCACCATCCCTGCTTGCACTACTTTCTGTTATTCTTTCATTATGTTGGACCAGTAATAGAAAAAAATTGGTACATAGACACATCTCTGGAAGAGTAAATTAACCATAATAAAACTTTGTTCTGTAACTTAATTTATGTGCTTGAGTGGCTATACCATTTTCAAGTTTTAATTTGTTACACCCACAATATGTTGGATTCTGTTTCATGTACATTTATTAAAATATATCAGTAGATATCAGAGAAACTTAGACATATGAAAACTTTATCACTGTGACCTAATCTACATGCTGAAATGACTTCTACATTTTAACTGTGTATTCTTTGCATCATTAGTGTCTTGAACTTGATTCACCATTGCTCATGAAAATTGGTATTCAGATACATCTCAACAGTTATAACTCTGCCGTACTTAAATTAGGTCACTGTAACCTAGTTTGCTTGCTTGAGTGCTTTTTGCATTTTTAAGTCCATTTGTTAATTACACTCTCAATATATTGAACTCATTCACACACATGGTTTATCTGGACAAAAGTATCTCAGCTTTACTAAATTTAGGTCAGTTTGACCTAATTTACATTCTTGAGTGACATTTGTATTTTCAGCTATATGTTCATTATGCCCTCTATATCTTGAATTTCATATACACTAGTGAGAATTGGCACATAGACACATCTGGATAAACATTACTCAACAATGAAAAAATGTCACTGTGACCTAATTGTAAGCTTGTGACCTTTGTATTGTCAGCTGTTCATTTGTTAAATCACCAGTTGTCTTAAAAAAGGAATGTAAATCAAATCTTAATAATGTATTATTATAAAATGTTTTTTAATACATCCTGAAAAATGTTTTTGTTGTTGGGCTTAACACCATTTTTCAGCACACGATAGGCTATTCATGGCGGCCAAGTATTAATGGTGGAGGAAGAAACTGGGAAATCACCGGAAAGAACCACCGACCCACGAGAAGCTACTGGCAAGCTTTCTCACATATCTGCATTTGCCGAATCCTAGACTCGAACTCACTGCAGACAGAGGTGAGATGGCAGTGATCCGTAATGGACATCGCTTTCCTGAGGAATGTAAATCAAATATACAAACTTAAAGCTAGGTTAGTTTGCATTTTTTTCCTGCTCAAGTGAATTTTTTATTTTCAGCTGTTCACTATGCCTACTTGATCTTGGACCATATTTCAGTTACTCATGAAAATTCTTACACAGGTACATCTTAATGGAAGTAACTCAATCATACTAAAACTAATTCATTGTGACCCAATTTTCATACTCTGGTGACATTTGTATTTTCAGCTGTTGGTTTATTAATACCCTCAATATCTTGTAAACAATTTTATCTACACTCAAGTCAGTTGCTGATTTGTCTTGTCCAAGCTGTCATTTTTTACCTACAGATATTTTAATGAAACTTGACCCATGTCCATAATTTATCATCCAATGACAAAATCCCAAGTTCAGAAGTGAAAGACATTTGTGGAGAAAAGGTCACATGACAGGCACATAATGTTACTTTTTATTATGCATCTTAACTGGTCTTTTTATTTCCGTATACCATAGATAACACTGGAATGGCTGCTGGGAATTGCCATACCCATCCCAGTCTAGGTGGCGTCCAGAGAGAAATTCCAGAACATCATGATTCCATCCTTTGAAAGGGCCACCTAGGCCATGCTACAGCAAATCAGTGACACATTCCAAACCAAAAAGGAACTAGAGAATGTAAAACGAATAAGTCATCAAATTTGCCTACAGCAAATATGTGGTACCTTGTATGGTGTGTCTTAAGAAATAGCTGAACCTTTTAGCATGTGATTTTGGCAACCTTACATATACTGGTATCTGAGTAGAATTTATTCTGGTTATTAGCATTTATCAATGTGACAGAAGAACATCAAGTTCCAAACAGTTAATAATTCAAAATAAAAGCATGCTAATCTTTTATTTTAGATTATCTGTACAAATTAGTGTGTATGTGTGTGTATGTGTGTGTGTTTTGGTATTTTTAACCTAGCTTTAACATTTTTGCAGTCATTTCATTATGATGTATGCAGTGTGACAGTTGTAGTGATGCCCAGCACTGCAAACATGTAGCATGATGACCCATTGAATTATTTTATTCTGACACCAAGCCAACCAGTCTTAACACTAACCTCTTAATGCTAAACACCATTTTTATTAGTCTTTGTCAGGGTTCAAACCCATGACCTCTCTTGATGAGTAATATGACCTCTTTATGCCAAAAGTGTGTCACTGTAAGTTTAACCCATATTTGAGGCTTCATTATTTTTGGTTAAATTTTGTTAGAAGTTTATTTATTCAGCTTTTTTCATGGTAGAATTCTCAAACTTAATGATTCTTTGCATGTCTATTAAAACCACCTTAACCACCAAAAATGTCACTGACCTGCATTTCATACTTTACTGGCTTATATTAAGTTTCATGTTCAGATGTGTTTTGAACCCCATATATAGAAACCTAGATTCACTAAATTTGGTGAATGAATGCATCTCAATAAATACTACACCCTCATAGCAAAAATAGGTCATGATAACCCATATTTCATGCAGGACTGAATATGTTTAATCTCAAGTACTGGATAATGCCAGATGATTGTATGCATCTATTTTAGTACAATAAATGACTGTTGCATATTTTTATTGCATTTCACATTGTACTGTGCAAGGTTCAGTTTTTATATTTAGGTCATGACCATTTTGGTGGTGGTGGTTGGGTCTTTCCTCAATATAATAATGTTGCACCTGAAATCATAAAACTTGGTGAGAGGATGCATCCTGATGATTTCTGCACCTTTGTCTTTAAAGTAGATTTCACACTTTACTAATTGGTTCAATTTTATGTTTTCACTGTTAAAGCTTGAATTCAAGGCCTTGTGTTTTGTAAAATGCAGGAGAGTTGCAAACAGTGTTGAGGATAGTTGTTTACTGTCCTAAAATATGAATACAACTGTCACTGCATATTTTTGGCAAATGCCTGGCACAAACTTTACACAATATTTTTGTCACCATTTCTTCTCCATCAATCTTGTCAGTATTGTATCCAATTACAGAAACATCTTTGAAGTGTGAGCAGCTGTACCTTTTATCTTATTAGCAGATTAATTTTTCTGTACATACATGCAAAAAAACAATGATGGCTGTTAAAATAATGTCAGTAAAATAATGTCAGTGAAGTAAAATTGCATGGTCAAAAAATAAACACTGGTTTTGATGTCACCAAATAAACTGAATTGTTAGGAATAATAATAAAACTAAATGAACATTTTAAAGATCTTGCCACTAAAATATTTCTGATATGCAGCACATGACATAATTTATGAAAATGGTGGAACCCGTAAGCATAGTTGTGAAAGGCAACTGCCATGAAATTTTGGGTAAAAATTTAGATGTTTGCTCCGTAAACATCAGGAAATTATTTTTGAACAATAAGATTAGGTAGAAGAATGGATTGTTCTCCTGGAAGCAATTGATAGAGCACACCAGAACGATCGCACTCTTGAAAATACAAGCCCTCTTAAATTGTTAGACAAAATGTTTGTTTACATCTCTCTTCTCTTTGTACTGCACCCATAACAAGAAAGATCACAGACCTACATTTAACATTTTAATGGCTTTGCATTATGTTTTTAGCATGCTATGTACATGGTAACTATTCTAGAATCATGAAACTTGGTGAGGAGAGGTAGCATGATGAACACTATTCCCTCATTTATTTTAGTAGTTCAGTGTGTCCCATAGTTTAGTCATGATATTGATAATGATATTAGTCTCAGTCACTACTACACCCATACAAGAAAACAGGGTCATCATGACCTCTATTCTGTCTTTTGCTGGCTTTGGTTGGTTATGGGGTTGTTTTTGCATTTAGCTGATAACCATACCAGTCTATTGTTACATTCTTTCCATAGTATTTTACCAAGATGCATAAAGGTTGACTAGTGGATGGATATGAATAAGTTCTACAGCCGTTTTGCAAAAAGAGGTCTTTGTGGTATATATTTCATGTGTCCAAAAGTGACTTGAAATTTGGAGTGAAAAGTTCATTTATTGGTTGTATTTTAGGATCCAGTCATGAAACTTGATGTTTTACTAACACAGTTTAGTTATTTGTGTTTATAATAACATAGATCCATTCATATTTGACCTATATACTTCCTTGCATACTCAGAAGAACCTTTCTGACCAATGTAGCTGGAACTTGGAAAAAATATGTTTATTAATTTTCAACTTTCAATATTAATAGCAATGCATATATTGTGATATGTTACTTTTATAAGGTTGACAGTGTATTGTATAGGAATAAAAATAATTGACCTTATGCTGTTGATTTTCATTAGGCCTCAGCTGTAATGGCTAATAAAGGCAATGCTTATTAACTGCTGGTTTTCACTGCAAGATTGAGATCCTTGGGTGGCTGATTGCTCACTTTTACAGATAACCAAAATCTCACCTCTGTCTGTGTGGGTTTGAGTCACAGCTCAGCCCACATGCATATATTCAATAAATGTGATCATTGTCTGTTGGTTTTCACTGCAAGGTTGAGATCCTTGGGTGGTTGATCTAATGTGCTCACCTTTTCAGATAACCAACACCTTTGTATGTGTAGCTTTCAGTCTCAGCTCAGCCAGTATGCATATGTGCAACAGCATGCCATTATCTTTCTGTGGGTTGGTGGTTCTTCCTCAGACAAATATACTGGCTGCCATGCATAGCATATCATGTGTTGCCAAATTCATTAAACCCACAAAATAATCCAAGGTTAATCAAAGCCTAGGACTTTTACTCAGTAAAATCTGGCTTCTAGGGTGGACAATGATATCTTCTCTGGGAGATTTTCAAGTACAGTAATATGTAAAAATAATAAAAACAACATGAATCCTTCATTTTTATCAACTCATTATAGAACATGTACTATGATACAGAAGAGAATATTGTTGTTTTATTCTTTATAGCCCTGTTACAGTATTTAGGTAGGTAAGTAGTTTCACATTTCAGCGTTGTACTGGCTATATAATTGTTGAAATTTAAAATTGTGCAAGATATGACATTCAAATGTAAAACATACTTTTTGTTTTAGAAAACAGGTCACCATTTTATTGTGAAGATCATTTTAATGAAAATATATTTTCTGCATGATAATGTGTACAGTGGATACTTTAGATTGGCTAAAGCTATGTCAAGGTGAGCAACATTATCATTGATTACACTCTGGTTAATTAAAGCCCTCCATGCCATGTTTCAGCATGAAATTTAAAGTTCTGGTTTTGAAATGTATTTTTACTCTTCACATTAATACAGGCTACTTCCTATACAGAGCAAGCTGGTTAGCAATTTTTAAATGTTCCATATGATTTAGCTGTAACACTGTTAAAACCAGGTCAGGGTCCAGATATAACCCACAAGCCATAGGCTTTACATTTCTGTAATAATATACTGTTGAAAGATAATAGCAAAATACAAACTTTTTATGTTGGAATATAAAAAATGACCACTCTGATGGCCTAGTCAGTGGTTATAGTATCCACCTCGGATGTGGGAGATCATGGGTTCAATCCTTGGCTGAGTCATACCAAAAACTTACAAAAATGGTACTAACAGCCGCCTCACTTGGCACTCAGCATTAAGAGGTTAGTGTTAGGACTAGTTGGCCTGCTATCAGGATAATACAGATGGGTGGGACGTGATGTCTGTGGCATATGCTCCAGTGCTATAAACTGCAACAATGAAGACATCATAGCAATATCACTGAAGCATTTGTTAAAACTGTTAAAAATCCAAATCACACACACTACACACTCATACATAATATAAAATGTAATAAGACTTATTAATTTTTCAAATTGAACTTAATCTGCATGATTGTTTTTATGGTAGAATTCTTTCATATTTAATATTATATAGTTTATAAATATGTCTAACTGTTTGAACAAATGTAAAATAGAATCCATGTTTTCCATTTTGTGTGATTTAATGGCTGATTTAGTGAACTGTGACATAAGGCATCATTTAGTTCTTTATTTTTAATTCAGCTATATAAATGAATAGATTAAAAGAAATGTATTGATTTATAAGGAGCTTGGCAATTATAAGGCTTTTGAGTTCGTAGGGATTGTGTATTCTGTAAAATCAGAAATAATTGTGTGGATAGTTCTTTAGTTTTGGGAGCTAAGAGGTGTCCTTGTGGCATTACAATTTCATGGGGTCACATTGTTGACCTTAATGAAAATCAATTAAAAAATATTTGGTGGTTGATTTAGTTCGATAGATATTTGTTACAAAAAATGAATAAGAAAAGAAAATAAATCTTCCACAAGTATGACTTTATATTGGATTTATTGTTATTCAAAATAATTGTAAAAAGAAATAATACAGATTATGCACAAGCAGTATAGTGTTACAAGAATCAGTCACAGATCTGGGAATAGTTTTTAATATTAGGGGTCTTAATAATGTTTAGGCAAGTCACTTTTTCTTTTTTTTAGCCTGGGTTCAGTTCTTGTTTCTAGCACATTGCCTTTCTATAGTTTGTTGTTTCCTCTAATCTTTAATTTATTAAGTTTTTCACCACCACAAAAAAACCCAAACAAAAATAAATCAAGAAAAAGGGTCTAGTATTGTCACCATTTTATCTATAATCAGCTTGAACCTGTGCTATCCATGTATAATAAATAAACTTCTGATTTTAAACATTATAAATGTATGCACCATTCAAACATGATGCAAATTTGTTTTTACTGCTGTTCACAGATTTAAAGCATCTAGATACACAGCTGGATCAGGTTTCATCAGACCATCTTGATGCTTGTGATCCAGTATTGTCCAAACTTATGCGACTCACAGACTCATTCCAGACATCAGCAGAGAGGATAGAGTCATGTCCTTATCACAATACAGACACAGCTTAAGTCAAAACTTTAGTCTTCACTGTCAGGGTCTTCTTTATTTTAATACCAAATACAGACACAGCTTAAGTCAAAACTTTAGTCTTCACTGTCAGGGTCTTCTTCATTTTAATACCAAATACAGACACAGCTTAAGTCAAAACTTTAGTCTTCACTGTCAGGGTCTTCTTTATTTTAATACCAAATACAGACACAGCTTAAGTCAAAACTTTAGTCTTCACTGCCAGGGTCTTCTTTATTTTAATACCAAATACAGACACAGCTTAAGTCAAAACTTTAGTCTTCACTGTCAGGGTCTTCTTTATTTTAATACCAAATACAGACACAGCTTAAGTCAAAACTTTAGTCTTCACTGTCAGGGTCTTCTTCATTTTAATACCAAATACAGACACAGCTTAAGTCAAAACTTTAGTCTTCACTGTCAGGGTCTTCTTCATTTTAATACCAAATACAGACACAGCTTAAGTCAAAACTTTAGTCTTCACTGTCAGGGTCTTCTTCATTTTAATACCAAATACAGACACAGCTTAAGTCAAAACTTTAGTCTTCACTGTCAGGGTCTTCTTCATTTTAATACCAAATACAGACACAGCTTAAGTCAAAACTTTAGCCTTCACTGTCAGGGTCTTCTTCATTTTAATACCAAATACAGACACAGCTTAAGTCAAAACTTTAGTCTTCACTGTCAGGGTCATCTTTATTTTAATACTATAGGTGTTGAAGTTTTTCTAAACTTCTATGTCAGATAATTGCACAGAATGTGAGGTGATTGCAAAATGTAATTCATTTTAGGGAAATCCTAAATAAATATGAATGAAACTTAATTGTGCTTGGATGTTGGAAATCATATGAAAGTTACATCTTAGTACTGTATATTTTTGTTATGTCCATGTTATTGGACAAATAAAACATAAGCAGTCTTTTGTTGAATGCTGGCAGCAGAGGTGATTGAGTTTTACTTAGCAGTTTTGTTCAGTTTGGGTAAAGCTTTTATGCCTTCAGTTCTTACTGTTGCATTTTAAAGCAAAGAAATTTAACTTTGCAACAATCAGATCTTTGACTTTGGCATGAAGATCATAGACATTGATTTGAATTAAAATTGATAAAAAAATTTGTCTATTTTCTTGACCTCCTCATGGCATCTTTTTGTACATGAAATGTAACATTATAGAACAAAGACATTTGATTTTTGTGATACACTTGCTCACACATTTTTCTTTCTAATCAAATTATCACACATGTTCAAGGATCAAAGCAGTACTTTAAGTAAGGGCTTGAGCTTTCTTGTTTTTTATAGTGTGATATAATTGTTTGATTTTGTGTGTAGGATGCAGGAGATGATTGTTCACTATGTTAGGGATGCTGTGCAAGAGGAAGTATCTATGGCAGTTAAGGTTCAAAAGGGTGCAAGAGTCAGTGAAAGTGTCCTAAATGCCATGAGATCAGGGGCTATAACTCCTGTCCAGGTGACACCTGATTCCCAGCTAGCCAAATCTAGATTTTACTGCATTTCAACAGGTATGTTAATCTTTCTATATTTTATAATCCTTCATTTTCCCCCATCTCTATATGTATGTACAGAGGTATCTACAGGGATTCTAAGCCCTCCCATGTTTAACATGGTCCTGGAATTCAAATGGAATTTAAATTCAACTAAAATATCCTGGAAACCTCCTTGGAAATTACTTTTTATCATAAAATTTCCAAGATTTGGATACCTAGATGCTAAACTAAAAATTTTTTAGAGATAATACGCTATTTTCAAATGCAACTTTGCTTTCAACGATTTTACAATGATTGTCACATTATGTTGGTAACAATAGTTGAGTCTAGGAACTTAGAGGTTTTTGTGCCTTCAACTGCAGTATTGTGTCTTTAATCAAAATATCAGACTTTAAAAGTGACTCCTGAAATGTGACACTTTCTCATTAAAAATCACCTGGAAAACTTCTGGATAATTAAAATCATTTTGATGCAGGAACCCTGTATCATGTTAAGGTTAGAAATAATTATAAACACATTGTGATTTGATGAAGATGAATTGCAGAATACAGATTGAGATTCTTGCAGATAAATCTGTTTGAAGTACACAAAGCACCATTATGCTGCCTATGGGATGAGTCAATGCCATTTTGGATAAAGTTGATGTTTCTGTAGCAATTTGATTCTGTCAGTAAAAATATTCACTTACATCAAAATATTACAGTGAATGCATGCAAAGTAGTTCTTAATGACATGTTGGTTTATGAATTCTAAGCCAATGAAATAGGGGACTCCAGGTGGCCAAGTGGTCTAAGGCACATGCCTTTACAAATCACTGCCATCTCACCACTGTTCATGCCATGTGGGTTTGAGTCTCTGGCTCAGTCAATGTGGATAAATAAGAAAGCTTGATAGTAGTTTCCCATGGGTTGGTGGTTTTTCCATGGATTTTCCTGGGTTCTTTCTCCACTGGCCACTTTATATGGCCCATCATGTGCTGAAAAATGGCATTAAGCCCACAACAACCAATAAAATATTAACTCATTAACCCCTAGCACCTCATTTATGAAGCACTAGATAGTAGCCTACGTCTGAGCTCTGTGTGTAATTGTCATGTGTGACACAATAAAGTGGATGATATTAGAGAAAGGTAGACAGATGCAGCTTTACAATGATACCAAATAATATGGATGTTCTAATTGCACTACAAAATACAGAGGGAAAAACGTCACTTTTTGGACCTGAGTTTTTTCCAGCTGAAATTCGCCTGACGTCGTGATCCAGTTTTGTATCTGGATTTTAGACTTTTTGGCCTCAGGTCTAAGACAGACCTGTCTGAATTGCACACAGACATGTGAACCTTTGCATAAAGTAGGATAAGATGGGAATTTGGAATCAGTACACAATTAATAATTCTGGTTCAGTATCCACATGTAGTCCCAGTCTATTTTAAATCACTTTTTCCTGTCTCCGTTTGGTGGTGATACAAGAGTTAGATTTTGGCATTTTTGGTAAAGATATAAAGGCAAATGTTTATTCTTTAGAATGTGAGCTTATAGTGTGGTTTTCTGTATTTCGGCGACAGTGCACATTGAGTAATAAGGCCATAGTGACAATCAGGAAGTGAAATCTGTGTTCCGTTGCATGGTGTTTTGTTTGCAATTCAGCCTCTCAAAAATATGCAGGTCAACCCTTGACAAGAACTTCACCATAAAGTCATTTTTGAAGGTATTTTAGATTAACATATGATTTGTATTGATTGTCACACAGTGGAAAGTTCAGTACTGAGAAACAAATGTAGAGACTATATAGTAAAATTAACTGTCTTCTATGGCCATTTAGAATTAAGAGTGGTCTCGACATGAAAATGATGGGTCCATTAAGCAAAGAAAAAAAAGTCCAGTTTTTACCCTTCTGCTCATGCTCAGGTGAAAGAGCCAATGAAAATTGATGTTTCTAACACAAATAGGCATTAACGTAACTGAAAATCTCTCTAAGTCGATGTATTATAATGTATTCAAAAATATCTCCCAAAATCGATTTCCTACTTGCATTTCAGGCGAAACGACAAAAACCTCTATGGGTTAATGGATTAATACATTTAAAATTTGAAGGAACAAATGCCATTTTGTAAAAGGGTGATGCTGAAACTCTTCATTACAAGTTATTGACATTGCATTGTCTAAATCATTCATCATTTTTCAGCCACAAGTGTCTCGATAGTCCTTTGGTTATTCTGACAAAGACAAAGATGTAATTCCTGCTTGTCTATCAGTCAATCCAAGGCCTTGTCACACATCTGTTTTATTTTATTCACTGCCATTTTTGGATTCATTTAATTAAAGTTTGATCTTGAACCTAATACCAAGATGACCTAGGTGAAATGCCTTATTTATGTACAAATTATATAACAATAACATACATTATATTATAGATTTTGTTCTTTCATATCACTATTGTATATGTTTGAGCCTAAATGAAAACAAGATGCATAAATATAGATATAAAAAATTATCCCCTAGCTAAAGTTATTAGGTGGAGAAGAAAGCATATCATTTGTTTGTTTCTTAGTATATGTACTAAACATTTTGTAGCACACCCCCCTCAATATGTCAGACCCTATGTCACCTACACTTGTAAAATTTGGTTTTTGGATGCATCTCAAGAATAATAACTCTGCTATATCAAAATTAAGTTACTTTGACCATATTTACACTTTTTTCTGGAGTTGCTTTCATATTTTCTGCTCTTTATTCATTATACTCTCAATATTTCATCTACACAATTGGTCTGCAGATATATCTGGATAAAAGTTACTCAGTCATACCAAAACTAAGTCGGTTTGATATAATTTGCACATTTGAGTGAATCTTGTATTTTTAACTGCTTACTTTTTGCACCCATAGTATCTTGGACCCTATTTCACTTACTGATGTGAAATATTTTATGTAAATACACTTTGAGAAAGTCACTCAATTATATATAAATTAGGTTAGTGCAATTTTGATGCATGAGTTACTTGTACTTTCAGCTGATTATTTATAATACCTTCAATAATGCAAACCATATTTCACCTAAACTCCTGAAAATTGTGTGGAGTCAGCTTAATAAAAGTAACTTAACCAAGCCAAATCTGACAGTTTTCATGCTTGAATGACTTTTCTATCTTTAGCTCTTTGTTACACCCTCAGTAGATTACTCATGAAAATTTGCATCTCAAAGGAAGTACATGTAACTTAACCTTACCAATACTTGGTCAGTGGGACTTATTTTCATGGTTGATTGACAATGAATTTTAAGCAGTTAATAAGTTTTATCTTCAGTATGTTGGACTCTTGGACCTGCACACTTGAAATTGGCATGAGTACTCAATCAGTGTGACTATATATTCATGCACCTGTGACACTTTGTAGCTACATATTCATTACATCCCCCATATATTAAAACAGTTTCACCAATACCTGTGAAAATTGCAGTGTGAATGCATTATCAAGGTGAGTAATCTTACCACATAAAAATTAGGTAATTGTGACCCATTACTAATGTTTATTTAGCATTTGTGTTTTCAGGTATTCATTTATTACTCTGAGTATCTTAAACCCTATTTTGCTTATAGTTAAAAACTTTGCATGTAGAGGCATTTCAAGTAAGTTTATTCTATCATATCCAAACTTGGCCACTGTGACCTAAATTTCATGCTTGAATGATTTTTGTATTTTCAATTATCCATTACACCCTCAATGTTTTGGACCCCATTTCACTTATATGTTTACAATTGGTATGTGGATACACATTTAGAAAAGTAATCCTATAATACCCAGAGTTATTGGTGGGGTTACTCAAGTTTTCACAGTAGGAATCCTTTATGATTTTGCATATAGCTCTGGCAAGTGATCAAGGTCAAATTTTTATTAAAGTGATATTTGTTCACGGATTATGCTTATTAGATGGTGGATGTATCATTTGGAATTGCAAAACAGAGCAGTCAGGATATAAACAAAGTGGGCACCATGGTTCTTCTTTCTAAATGTATATAATAATTTAGATTTTTTTGTCTTTCCCCAATTTAATTTCAGGCATTATCAACATATAACTTGGAGATGGTGATATTTGTCTGTGAGAAGATGAATGTTTCCCAGGTTTTTGAGCAGACTGCCTGTCCCCTCCATCAGCCCATCTTACTGTCTCTCATTCAGCAGGTTTCTGTAGATCTTGGATCAAACACCGAACTCAAATACAAGTAAGTAAATTTATTATTGTCATGAAATTGATAGGTGTTTTGGAGATCTGATCTCATCTATTCAGACTTTGACCTGGTAAACACTTAAGCTTTCAGACCTCCAAACCTTTATGTTCTTAAAAAAAATCTTTATAGGCCAGGGCTGTATTGGGCACAAGTTAGTTATGTATGGATTATTAAAATTGTAATGGAAGATATTCATAAGGACAAATTGTTTTGGCAGTTGCTGATAAGCTTTGAGTTGGCCCACCAAAACAACACAGATATGTTTCAGTGCAAATTTACAAACCTATATATTCCATACTTTAAATCCAGTGAAAACTTAAAAAATGATATTTTTTACACCTTCATTGCAATATAAATACAGTTTCTTGCTATATTCTTTGCTCCATGCCATTCATCTTGTGAATGATTTCTGGAAATTCTTTCTCTGAGGATTGAAAGAAAGACATCAGAGGCATACACTTATACCTAAGTAACAAAACTTTCACTCTAAATTATTGAATTGAAATACATTTATCATTAGAAATAAAGTTTCTGATTTTGCCTTTAATGCTTCAGAACTAATATATTGCCAACCAAATATCTTAATTATTACATGTCACATGTGCTGGGCACAAATAGTTGTTTAATTATGCATATTGTCACAAAGACTTGTATTAATTATGCACAACATTTAATTATACACGTCTTATTTTCAAGAAGTGGTATTAGATTGATTTTTTATATTAGTTATGACTCAGGATTATACATATTTTTGGCCAACATTCAATATATGATATAGACTGCTCCTGTGGCCTAAGTGGTTAGAGAGTTTGCCAAGGATGTGGAAGGTTGTGGGTTCAAATCCCAGCCGAGTCATAACAAAGACTTACAAAAAAAATGGTACTTAAAAATATGGTACTAGCAGCTAAATTGCTTGGCACTCAGCATTAAGAAGTTAGTGTTATGACTGGTCGGCCTGGTGTCAGGATAATGTGACTGGGTAGGACATGATGGTACATGTCTGTGGAATGATGCCCCAGTGCTAGACATCACTATAAACTGCCACACCACAAATATCGTAGCAGTATGAATGAAAAATTATTAAAGCTATGTTAAAAATCTAAATTACAAATCACAGATATTATATTTTCAACTGACCGGTTGGTGGTTGACTGATTGATGGTCAGTGACTAGTGAATGCTGAGTGTAATGCTGAAGGAGGGACGGAGCAATAGTTATGCTGTACCTCCATATATGAACCCTAATGGAGGTGTTGTTTAGCCGTGGTGTTAATTTGGGTTGCATTATACCAAGTGTGCTGATGTTGGGGGTTATCGTTTGTCCAGATAAAGATGAAGAACCTAGGCTTCTGGATAAACGGGTCTGCAAAGAACAAGAGATTCTATCGATCTTTTGGCAGACCAGGAGGTTCAGACCATTTGTGGTGGCATCTAAACCATTCTACAGAGTGTTGGGGCTAAAAAGACCTTTAGGATTTGTGTTCGAGATATGTACCAATGTTTCATATCATATTCACTATTTGAGTGAAAACTCATCATATTTCACTATTTGAATGAAAATTTGTAGTATTTTATTTAAATCACAATACATTATCAGGTTTGTGCATATTTTGTTAAACATCCATTATTTGGATTTTGTTGGCATACAAATCAAAGTCTTTCTCAGTTTATCATTCATAAATAAATATTGTAATTTTCATCACCATTAAACATGTTCATCAAAACAAGTTATCTTGTTACATCCAGTGTTCTTAATCGATGCAGAATACTAGTGTCTTCTAGGACTAGCAAAAAGAAACCAGAGCCCAGTGTTCAACTCTATGCTGAATGCTGGATACTGGTTGCCTTCTATGGCTAACAAAAGGAAACCTGAGCCTGGTGTTCAACTCAGTGCTGGATACAGAATGACTTCTATGGCTAACAAAAGGAAACTTGAGCCTGGTGTTCAACTCAGTGTTGGATACAGGTTGACTTCTATGGCTAACAAAAGGAAACCTGAGCCTGGGGTTCAACTCAATGCTGGATATAGGTTGACTTCTAGGACTAATCAAAATAGTGGGTCAGGGTAGTCAGTTTTAAGAGCAAGGTATAGTTTCCAAGATACTACTGGCCAGATCATGGACTGACCAACTGACTGACCAACTGACTGACCAACACTATTCTTGTAGTTTGAAAACAAAACTATGGAAAGACATGTTGAAAAAAAAACTAAATCTGGGAAAGTTAAATTAATGCTGAATCTATCATTGCGTGCATCTTCACTGTAACCCCCTCCCTCCATATTTAAGTCAGGGATGCAAAGCCATTGCAAATATCACACGATCAAGCATTATATTAGATATGGTGCTGTGAAGGATCTGAGTGGATTTTATTTAGTTTATTTTGTTTTGAAATGCAACTGTCAAAATTAGTGAAATGTCATGGGATGCACGTGATGATAATTATTAATGATCAGCACTAACCTTTAAGGGCAAAGGAGATGAAACTAATGAAGAAAACAGTGGTATTTTATCAATGTCTTCTGTACTTTTACAAAACTTAGATCCAGGTGAGAAATCAAGTATTCTCAATATGCAGATCATCACCAAAATTCAGTTTGATTAAAGCGTTTCATGTACATAGGTGCAGTTACATGTAAATTCTCTTTAAAACATTTCTGAACAAGATGTTTCTGTATCTGAGACACAGGTATGAAAAAAAACATTGAAAGCTTCAGCTGTTTTTTTAAAAGCTTGCAGCAGCCAACAATTTTGGTATATTAAAAGAAAGAATGAAACTGAAAGAAAGAACTGAAGTAACTGGTTTAAATTTTTGTTTGTTTTGTCTGGCATAAAATTACATGAAGACAAGAAGACATCAATTACATTTTTTTTTTCAAAAAACTTTAAAGTTTAAAGGAGGGAAATTGCAAAATGAATTTCTGCAACATCTTTTTTAACTAATTGCACAAAATAAATTGCCACTAATAGCAATTTGGAAAGCCCAGAAATGGGAAACTTGCTTCACATTCAACCAGCGGAAGATAAAAGAAAATTAAAACTTAAAATAATTTATTCCTTGCATTTCATTTGAATAGTGAATAAAATGTTTGCAATTTAAGATGTGCAAGTTTCTATTTGACCTTGCAGATAACACTATTGAAATGAATCTTCCAGTGTCAGTCTTAACAATGGAGTTTGACAAACCAGATAATCAGAGTATAATGTTCGTGCCTGCACGTGTCTTTTGTGCAAGAGATTGAGACATATACATGTATATACACTGAACAAAAGAGTTTTCACTGTTCATGAATTAACTTGCTTAATTTGCCAATCATCAATTGCAGTTATAGTTAGACTGATTATTGTGCCCTTTACTCCCCATACAAATTTATTAAAAATAAATAAATGAATATGTACAAAGTGGCAAATGAATGTACCTTGTCATTGTCAGTGTACAGTCTTCTGCATTTATGATGAAACTGCCCTTTAACAATTCCAATCAAAACACTTTACCTTTATTTTCTTTACACAAATCAACACTTCATCTATATTAATTGCCAATCGCTTTCGTTTAACATCATGCTTCCAGAGATGTCTTTCAGTTACTGTTCAACCACTAAACCGTATATATTTTTAAAGCAGCGTTTTCCCATTAAAAGTGCTCTCATAAAAAAACATTTTATTTTATGCTCAAGAGCCAACACTGGCCCCATCTAATGATTAATAACTTAATAGTTTTTTTTACATAGGACCATATTATACTTTCTGACCATGAAATTTTAAAAGTGAGTGGACAAGTTTATATCGTTTATTCAACTCTGGAAAATGTTCGCTTAACTTTGAATTGAAGTTAAATTCTTTTCATCTACTCCAATTACACTGTTTAAAAAATAAATAAACATAATAAATTTTAAATTTCAGTAAAACTGAAACACAAAGATGCTCATAAAAAGCTACCAAGACAATGTTTCAAGTATGACCATTACTTTGTCGCTGTTTCTTGGGTCAAATAGCATAGGAGTTGAGTTGTGTTTATTTGTCTATTATAAATTATTATTAATTTTTATTATTATTATTATTATTATTATTATTATTATTATTATTATTATTATTATTATTATTATTATTATTATTATTAACTGTAAGCATATTCAGATTTTCTGTTACACTTGTAAAAAGTATACAGTCTTCAGCTTACCAATATTTATGAAATATAGCATTTTTTATATTTAAAAAATAAAAAGTGATTAAGAACAGATGTACAATGACTCCTATAATTTAGTTTTGCTCAACCGTTCTTTAAAAATCTCACCACCTCCCTAATATTTATATAACGTTCTGTTCTTCAGTGAAAGGATACATGTATAGATGGATCAGTACCTCCAGGAGTGGATACACCGCTGATTGGAAACTGAGAGGAGCAAGGGCAAACAGGAGTAAAGGTCATTACAATGTATACGAAGGATGAGAAGGATACTTTTAGTTTTGCTTGGCTATGAAGTTTTGTAGGAATTATGGATGATTTATTTTCTAGGAAAGTGGTAAGAAAAAAATACATTTCCATAAATATTCAGACTTTTTGTTTTATGTTATCTTGGACATGCACATCATGATTCATGAATAGAAATATTCAATAACGCAAATTGTTACTGGAGCTTTTGTATGGATCTTGTGAAACAGTCACAAGACTGTCCATCCACTCAAGCAAGCGAGTAATCTGAACTTGTTTTGAAACAAAAATACATTGTTTTTAAAAATTGTTATTCCCCATGGTGATATATAAATTTACTAATGTAAAGGAAAAACAGCACTGTAAAATACAACAATTTAGGAATGCTAATGCATTAAAGTGGCAGTCAAAATAAGCTAATACAATGAATTTGTATAAAACTGGTGTACAAGTGTAGCAGAGTGGTGCTGTCTTGAAACACACTGCTGCTTGACACCATTGCTGACACACTGGTGATATGAAGGAACAATGCTTATAGACTAAGCAGTGGTTTGTTAAGTATTTGTAAAAATAAATAAATAAAAAGGTGTTCAAATGCTGTTGTAAGGATGCTATGGTTCTGTTTAAATGTAAAGAGACTGTACATGGTATTGACACTAACTTTATTCATGGTACACTACAAAAGTATTATTATCATGAACTTGAGTGGAATAACAATACAAATTCAGTGAACAAGAGTGGAATGGTGGACTTAAGTGCAATAAGAACACAGATTCATTGAGTAGAATGTAGAATGGGGTGGAATAGGGTACTTGAGTGGAATAATAATAATACAGACTCAGTGAACAAGATTGGAATGGTGGACTTGAGTGGAACAACAACACAGATTCAATGAACAATAACGGAATGAGGTACATGAGTGTAACAATACATTCATTCAAGTGAAAAATTGCTGATGTCTGAGAATTATTTGTGGCTTCAGGGTACATTCACTGATTTACAAAAAAACTCTATAAACACTGATTTTAGGGAATAGTAACTGGACAATATTGTAGTTCAACTGGCTCACAAAAGAGTGAACTAGAATTGTAGTGTAGACAAATGGATGTCACAAATGTCTGGGTCGAATATAGAAAGAACTAAATACTATTTTATGATTGAAAAGTGTGATTGTTTGAATAGTGTAAATTTTTCTATGCAATGAAAGATGTTAAAGAACAATGGGATTATAGTGTGGACTGGTACACATGTTAAATATCTTTGGATCACAGTGTTGATTCACTGATTTACAAAAGAAAAGTACAGCAAGGAATCACTCTAATTATAGAAGTGTGAATGAGATCACAGTAAAGATTAATGATTTAATAAAAGAAAAGTGATTAGGCATTAATGCTCAAAAGTTGTGAGATGTTCAGGGTATATGTTCAGTGGTTTACAGTGAAGAAGAAAACAAAAATTTGAATTACAGGGGTTTGTAATGTATGAGCAAAATCACTGCATATATATGGTTTACAGAAACAATGTTTGTGAAATCTAGTTGTTACAGAACTATTGGTGGATCGAAATGTATCCTTCACTGATAAAATAAGTGTAGAATCCCTACTATTAGAAAGAAAATTCCTTACTGGCTACTTAACAGCATTAAAAAATTGACAGTTTCCTTAAGGGCATAGAGGCATAAATTTGTTGAATGTTGCTTTTTGAATCCAAACTGATTATCATAAATTGTGACTTCATATTTTTCTAGTATGGAGTAAACAAATATTTTTTAAATAACTTTTGTAAGAGCTCTCAGTCTAAATTTACTTTTGTCTGTCAAATTACAAATTTTGCTTTTCATTAGCAGTATTACACCTCTGTTACATGCTATTGGTTTGTTTGCATTATGTACTAATGGAGACAATTCATGATATCCAATAGATGTCACTAGGACAACGCAATGAAATATCTGATTGATCCGATAGGGTGTAGATACCTTTTTTGTGGCTATAGCACTTAAGAGATGTCCCATCATAAAAGCTGTTTTGGATTCCTAAAAGTTTCATTATTTGAAGTGATACTTTTATTTCTTTTTTTTTCCCGAAGGTTCCTCTGGTGATCTTCAGCTTGTCTAGAAGTCATTGGTCATACTGGAGGGAGGGGGGCAACCAAGTGTAGCTAGGATTAACATATTGTAACATTGGCTAGAGAATATGGCTACAGCTCTATTGCCCACAGTTGGCACACACACACACACACACAACAGGTGGAAACACGTGACCCAAACAAAGATGCTACATGGTACTCTGAAACCCACTAAAATTTAAAATCATAAAACATGAACTTTAACAAAATGAAAGTTAGTTTCAAGGAAACAAAATTACTGTCCATGTGCTTCCTCATTACAATATAAGAATTGGGATAAACAAAAAGCAAAACACAAACACCAATAATTCTGTGCAACTAGTTTCACATTAAATACATGCTTCTTCATGCACAATTGTTTTAAAAGAAACTGATGACATCTTTATATTTTAAAATAACAATTACATAATTATGTAACATCATAAATGATATGCAATACATTATATAAATATATATATATATATATATATATATATATATATATATATATATATATATATATATATATATATATATATATATATATATATGATAAGATCTAAAAGATACACTAGTTTCTAATGAATATTGAATTAGTAAAATAATACAATAAACTAGAGACAAACAGTCGTGTATATATATATATATATATATATATATATATATATATATACACACACACACACACACAGATATTAATTTGCACCCTTGTCAGATTGGACAGATTGCACCCTTGTCAGATTGGACAGATTGCACCCTTGTCAGATTGCATGATATAACATATTGGTACTCCTTTATTATCTTTACATCCGGGCAGTACTATTATTACTGTTATATCATTCATTTTCTTCTTAACTTTGTAAGGGCCCTAATACCTAATCTTAAGTTTGAAAAATGAGCAAGAGAGATAGAACTCAGCAAACTCAAAGGTTCTCTCCATTGAAGTTCTGTAAAACCATAATTTCACTTTTAACTTGAATTGCTGGATGCCAAATTCAAGCATAATTAGCTGTTAAAATTCCAGATATTAATTTGCACCCTTGATCAGATTGGACAGATTGGGGAAGGCTAATTTCAGTATTAAAAGAATGCATCAAAACTTTTATTACTCTACTAGTTATAATATTCCTCATATGAATTTCTCTGGAAATCTTGTTGATGCACACAGTATAAAAAAAGGTATTGGTTACCTGACTTGATATTTATTAAGGAATAGACACAATCTACCATTATTCTGCTCAAATGCAGGCATAGGTTGCAGATGAGCCTTAGGTGTCTACTGGATTTTCCTACAATCTGACAAGATCTGCAGTATTTACATATATCACTTTTAATTTTTGGCCAATATAAGTGATTCAAGATCTTGTGATAACTCTTATTAATCCCTAAATAACCAGCCAAAGGAGTTTCATAGGCCAGACTAAGAATTTCCTTTCCGTACGATTTTGGAACTACAATATATGTTCACTAACCACTCAGCACCAGCATGCACCTCGGAAGGTCTCCATTTTTTTTAATAAGAATTCCATTTTTCAAAAATAAAAAAACCCACAGGTATTTCTGCGGCTTCAGTTTCACTAACAACCCTTTAAAACAAATAGGAGATCTCATGATCTTTTTTCTGTTTGACGACAAGTGATTGTCGTTTGTCACTCTGATTAGAACAAAGTGAATGAGTAGTTAAAAGAGGATTATGTGATCAATACCCTTTAACTGACCCAAGCGAGTGAAAGTGACCTCATTAAAATCTGTCCAACACATGTGCCAGCTAAAGGAATACTTTCCTGATCAACATCATTCTCAAGAGCTTTCTTTTCCATGGCTCTACTAACTGCATAAGCTGTGAATAAACCAGGGAATTCTTTTTCAGCAGGATCTATTTTCTGATCCAAAGAAGGCTTGTCAGTTACAAGTAGATTAACCACAACCTTATCTCCAGCTAGGTTATTGCCTAGTAAAGAAAATGAACGTCATCAATGCGTAAAGAACACCCTGTTTCGACCGTCACTTGAACTGAGACTAAGTCTGATAAACAAATTTACAGAATAGAGATGAACATTAACAAAGCCACAATCTATTCCCTAAAAACGAACACTCTCATTAGAAGAAGACTTCGCAGAAAAAGACAAAGTACCTGATTATAAAAGACCGAGGAGCTTCTGTGCCCTTAAATTTTAATAGGGATGGGATTAGCTGAATCACCCAAGAGTGATGCAGAACCCTTCAACATGAATAGTTCATAATTCTCCATAATAAAATCAGATTGTGGTTTATTAGACCTAACAAATGTCTTGCTTTCATTACGATGTTGTTGTTATTGTTCTGGGGCATAACGTCATTTTCAGCACACAATAGGCTATACATGGCGGCCAGTATTAATTGTAGAGGAAGAAACCGGGAAATCCGCGAAAAGAACCACCGACCCACGAGAAGCTATGGGGAGGCTTTTTCACATATATACCTTCGCTCGCCGAATTGTAGACTCAAACTCACGCAGACAGAGGTGAGATGGCAGTGATACGTAACGAAGAGCGCTTTAGACCACTCGGCCACTCGAAGCCCCCTCTTTCATTAAGTGACCGTAACCTTGACCTCTTAGAAATAAAACAATTGGAATAGGTCTGTCTTGATTATTATGTACTTTTGAGAGACTGACATATGTAAGGTGAAGTTGTATCCATTTAAAACATGCACAGTGAAGAAACTGTTGGCATACCTCAATACTACTTTGATGTAGCTGAAATTTCTTTAGATATTATACTTTTAGAAATTGTAAATGATTTTAGCACACTGCTAATTAAAATGACAGTTCCCTTGTGCTCCAAAAATCAGCCTGAATATATCTAACGTACACTATCCTTAGCAGCTGTTAAAATAGGGGAAATTAATTTTGTGAGATTTGACAATACCAGCCTATGAAAGTACGATGAATGAATTACCAAATACATAAAATGTAACAAAAAATGTTGTCAACTCTATTTTTACAATCTACTTCTGAAGTTCAGAAAGTGAAAATGATCAAGTGGAGCTAGCACTTTTTTGAACGATGCACATCTGGAGAAAGGCCAAACTGTATACTCTATAACCCATATTACACCCATCAGTAATACACCAAATTAAGTTAAAGGTTCTTTGAACAATACTTAAGATATCCAAGGTCTTTTTTAATATCCAGTCATCGTGAGCAAACCCAGGGAAATTGTTTTTCTTTTAAAATTCTAACCTATGCAAAATATGAAACTGTGGAGCGCCACCCAATACATGACCGTGACCTTGACCTCTTAAGAGCATTTGAAATAAGTCTGTCTTGATTATGATGCTTAGTTTTAGTTTGAAGCAATCAGAACTAAAGTATCCTTTCTTCTTGCAGTAGATACACGTGGAATGAGCTATGGACTTCTCATCAATCTTGTAAGAAACTTGATTCATAAAAGTTGTGCCAGATTGAGATTTAAAAGAGCTGGTATTAGGTGAAATACTTTTTATCAGAAGACAGCTGAGTGGAAGTCTTACTTACAAAAGAAACTTAATGAGCTAAGGAATACTCGTCAGCAGAACGAGCAGCATTTTCGAAAGGTTTGACCTTATGCTCATCAAGATAAGTCCTAATGTCACTATGCACGAAACTCTTGAACTCTTCAAGTAAAATGAGTTGTCTTGAGATTTACGTAATTTTGATCAACTGTCATGGCCAACCACCACCTGTTAAATTGCCGTGCTTTTTTCCCCATGCAAATTCGACATAGGTCTGATCAGTTGATTTTCTAGAATTCCTAAAACCTTGTCGATAAGCCTAGGGTACCAACTCACAACCCTTCAAAATATATTCCTTAACCACTTCATAATCAACACTCTGTTGTAATGACGGTGAAATATACTTAGCACGAGCTCTGCTAGTAAGTATACATTTTAATAACAGAGTTCAGTGCTGTCTTGGCCATTTCAGAATTTCAACAATTTTTCCGAAATAAAAAAAAATAGCGATCTACATCTTTTTTTCCAGAAAATATGGATACTGGCTTGATATTCATAGTTTGCAATTGCATCTCTCTCTCTCTCTCTCTCTCTCTCTCTCTCTCTCTCTCTCTCTCTCTCTCTCTCTCTCTCTCTCTCTCTCTCTCTCTCTCTCTCTCTCTCTCTCTCTCTCCAATTGCATTTGCATGTGTTTCTTCTCCCTTTCCTCTTTATTTAATTGCATTTGCATTTTGCTTGTCTTTATTATCTTTCTGAAGCCCAAGCTTTCTTAACTCTAATTCCATCTTGTATTTTAATTTTAATTTCTTTACTTTCATGTTAGAGTCTGATACAGATTAATCAAATCCAAAGAACTTGCATCCAAAAACATTCTTTTTCACCAACTATTGGACCAAAATAATTTTTTTTGCTTGCGTCGTTAAAGAAGATTTTTGCCTCAGAAAAATCATATTTTCTGGCAAACTGAAGCAATTCATCTTTATTCGAACAGTCTAACCAGTTCCGTCTTAACAACATTGTAGGCTCTGGGCAAAGCAATGCACTGGGGGCCCCTACCGGCTCAACTATTTATTAACAATATGGGCATCATGATGCCCTTAGAAGCGCGAGGTCCTGGGCAACTGCTAGGTGTGTTCATGACTTAATACGGCACTGAGACTAACTGCTTCTGGGTAGAATTTGAAATAAAGATCACCAGTTTTGACGACATTATAAAAAGCTTGCTGATTCATTAAAGATGTCTAAAATGTGAAATAATATTTGGGATTTAGAAAATTCCACAACAAGGGTAATTAAAATTTCAAAAACAAAGTTTTCTGAAATATTGTAGCGAAATTCACATCCCAAGGACGAGCGCGCAATTTTCTGTTAACGACTCTATGCTCTTAAAATAAGTTACAAAAAGAATGAAAGACAACAAGCTTTGTAAAATATAACAAATATATTTATTTCCCTAGAATACAAAGTGAAAATGTGAAGAAAAGAAAGCATTTTTCTTACTTTCCATTCATTTCTTCCTTGTACAAACAAAAGCGACGCTATCCTATCTTCTGCCACTAACATGTGTGAGTGGGGTTTAAATCTAAATGTTTATGACATTCACACCAGCGAAGATAAAAATAAACTGACGTAAATAAAGCAAACTAGCATAATGTTGATGAAATTTAGCAATGTTTACTGTACGTTGCTAAGTACCAAAAAGCATCGTGGATAAATATACGAAGGCACGTAAAAATTTGCACATATTTGCCTCTGTTTCATTCAAAGCTCAATTGAAAATCAGAACACTTCTTTAAAATGATCAAAATAATGTCTTTTGAAAAATATATCAGACTTTAAGATCTTCATTCTCTTCTTCCACATAGAATTGTCTACTTTTGTATACATGGGACGCTAATGTAAGAAATTATTATTCCGATTTCGTGTATCTCTAATGTATCCTTCTTTCTTATTCTCAATTCGTATATTTGATCTTGATTCATTTACTTATCCTTAATAATACTAGCTTTATTCTATAAGAAAGCAACAAACAAAATAAAAACTGAAAATAATTATAACAAACTGCATTATTATTATTATTATTATTATTATTATTATTATTATTATTATTATTATTTAAAACGAATAGTAACGAACAATTTAGGTAAGAGATTATCAAGATGACGTCATCAATATAATTACGTCATTAGTTACATAGCTACGGAGCGGGAATACTCAGCTCGTATGAATGATTTATTTAACATGCGAAGTATTTAAACCATGGGTAATTCATCATCAAACTGCTTAAACGTTATGCAAAAGTCGAAGCGAGAGCTAAATATCTGGAGCAGAATTCTGCAGATTTTCAGAAGGCTGAAGAAATCAAAGGCAACCAAAATTACTGATGCCCCAACTGAAATTAAACAAGAAGATAAATTGGATTGCACAGCAAAACAGTGTGTGGAAGCAGACAAACAGACGGAATCGGATATGAAAGTGTTGATCCGCCTCATCAATGTAAATGAGAAACTAAAGGAAGAGCTTGAAAATAATTTGGATACATCCACATCCAAAACAGCAACAGAGAAGACAGATGTCCTGAGACTGATGCAGAAACTGGAAAATATGTCTCAGGGTAGTCCTCCATAAACAAGCAATCCTTATGGACGAAACTCCCCCGCAGACACACGACCTTTCCGACAAGAAACTCCTTTGCCAAGTGAAAAGGAACTTGAACTGATCGATATTAAATCTGAAGGTCATATGCCAGCTATAAATTCCAAAAGGAAACAGAGGCCAAAAGCGGCTAAAGGCTTCAGGAAAGCACCTCAGAGTTTCACAAACGCTGCTTTTCCAGCTTTTGTTACGGACTCTGAAGAAGATATTGTAGAATTTCCAACCAACATTAGAGATCGTCGTCTTCGCCCAAAAGCCGCAAAAGGCGCGAGAACACCAATGACCTTTTTTCCTGGTAATAATTGTTTGAATGCTAATATCTTTTAAAGTCACTGTTCATTTCAAACAGCACGCAGTAAAATTGGCAGCCATAGAGACAGTGTAGGTGAGGAATCGACCTCAAATAATTAGTTTTCAGTATTATCACGTGTATTTAAAGAATGAATCGTTGATTCAGTAGACAATCCAGTTGCCAATTTGTTTTTAAAAAAACCAATTAATATCCACCCGTACAACTGCCTTTAAAATGTTTATTTTGATAATAATTATAGATCTATAAAGTTGACTTTTGGTAAGCCTTGTAACTGAATTCAATTGTGCATGTAACTTTTCTGACAAATATGGTTAAACTGATAGATACACATATTACTCCAGTCCTGGAAGATTCCAGGTTTGAACAAAGTCTGCGGTTTATAATATACACTACGAAATCATATTACACTCCACATTTTGGCAAACAAATGCATCAAAATATAACTTGTGACTACCATTATTGCGCTACCATCTCAAGTTTATCAAAACTATAAAGTGCTTAAATCTGTTAAAGACTTTATGAAGAAAACCAGCTGATTTTCTTGATTTTCGTAATATGTTTGTAAAGGATTACTCATAAAACCTGTGGAAATACTATTGTTTTAATCACGTTCACGTATATTTCACTTATAATCACATACACTCACTCACTCTCTCTCTCTCTCTCTCTCTCTCTCTCTCTCTCTCTCTCTCTCTCTCTCTCTCTCTCTCTCTCTCTCTCTCTCTCTCTCTCATTATTCTAAGTTGGAGAACTTGTTACGCAACTACAATTGCTTTGTTACTTCTACAAATAAGTTTCGACATAACAACCTCACTTTTACTCAGCCGATGATGTATGTGTAGGCGAAATAACACTTTTGTGCTGTGAGTGCACGATGCACTACATAAGATGTTTGTTAATATTGATTGTATAATTTAAAATAGTTTTATCTACAAGAATATATTTATGTAAATATAATCTAAAAAGTAGGCAAGTTTATGGATCGTGTTTATGGTAAGAATAAGTTATTCTACGGAAAAAGATGTTGCGGTATATTTTTTTCAGTTACGTATTTGAACATATCATTCATCCAATATTTACTAATATTTCGGCAGTTGAGAAGATTTACCAACCTAAATATGAAGCCAGCGTACAGTGTTCAACTCTGTGCAGAATAACGGTTGTCTTCTACGATTAAAAATACCACAAAAATGCATACACCCACTCTCTAGTCCAGTGTTCAACTCAATCCAGGATACTGGTTGTCTATTAGAGATAATAAAAATGATGTCAGGGTAGTCTCTTCTTTTTTTCTATTTTCTTGCAAGATACTACAAAAGATCACAGACTGCTCAACAATATTCTTGTAGTTTGAGAAAAACAAGAACACATTTACAAACGAGATAGCATTGTATCTGAGACAAACTGCAAGGATGGAAAAACAATGAACGCTTTAACTATTTTTTTTTCAAAGCTTGCAGCAGCCAACAAGTTTGGTATAATAAAAGAAAGACTGGACCTGAAAGAAAGAATGGAAGGTGTTTGCATTTGGTTTGTTTTGTTTGGAATAGCCAAGACACAGTGTAAAATTACATGAAGACACTTTCCAAAAATTATTGACATTATGTGGACTAGTGTGACTATTGTGTTCAATCAACTAGAGCTCTTTTTCAGAAAATTGTAAAGGTTAAAGAAGGGAAAAGAAAACATTTATTTCCAAAAGCATCCAGCTATGTTTGCACATATTCGATGCGTAAGTTGGCAGTCTTCAGCACGAAGACATTCTACCAGCAATTTATTGTTATCTCCGTAATTCTTTAATAATACACTACTTATCGATCAGTCTCGAACATCAAGTGTTTCCCATGTAAGGTTTAAAGTGTATCCAAAATATTGTACATAGGACTTCATGTTTGATATATTCGTTATACTGACAAGAATTTTACCTGTCTTGTCTATTTCCTTCAAAGATGATAAACAATCAAACACCACTGTCCAACCCAACCTTCCTAAATACAAGCAAAATATTTTAATGGCATTATTTACAGTCATGTTCAGGAGGATGTAGTGCATTACACCAGCAGGGAATGATCACGTTTTTATAGTTTAATTGGACAAAGTGATCAATATAGTAAATCTTTTGTTGTTTGTGTTCTCCCTCCGAAGATGTTGCCGTTGCAACACTGACGGTTACATCAGGGTTTCGCCCATGCATCAATGGATTTTAATATCTAACTGCACAAAATGAATTGCCGCTGATAGCGATTTGGAAAACCCAGAAATGGGACACTTGCCTCACTTTCAACCAGCGGAAGGTAAGAGAAAATTAAAACTTAAAATAATTTATTCCTTGCATATCATTTGAATAGTAAATAATATGTTTGCCATTTAAGATGTTCAAGTTTCTATTTGACCTTGCAGATAACTCCATTGAAATGAGTCTTCCTGGGGCAGTCTTATCAACGGAGTTTGCCAAACCAGAAAATCGGAGGTACGTACGCGCGCGCACGTGTCTTGTGTGAGAGATAGAGACATGTACATGTAGATACACTGAACAAAAGAGTTTTCATCTATTTATGAGTCAGCTTGCTTAATTTTGCCAAGTATATATTGCAATTATCGTTAGGTTGATTACTGTGCCCCCCCCCCATGTAAAAATCTGCACGTGGATGTACCTTGTCATCCTCAGTGTACACTGCTGCCCTCATCATGAAACTGCCCATTAACAAGTCCAGACAAAATGCTTTATCTTTATTAAACATTTCGTCGATATGAATTTTCAATTGATTTCATTCTAAATCATGCCTCCAGATGCGTGTTTCAATTACTGCTGAACAATTTATTCCTTAAATGCGGTATTTTCCAGCTAAAAGCAACCTCATAGCCAAACATCTTATTTGATGCTCAAGGGTCAGCACCGACTCCCATCTAAGGATTACTAATTTTAAAGTTGTCCAAATAAAGCCATATTTATACTTTCTGATCATCGAAAATGTTCCTTTGACTTTGAGTTCAAGTTGTTTTCATTTACTCGAATTACACTGTTTAAAAAATTAAGCAAACATAGATTTTAAATGTAATACAGTAAAACTGAGACACAAAGATACATAAAAGATGTAAAATGTAATAAAATGTAAAACACAGTAAAACTGAGACAAAGATACGTAAAAAGCTCTAAAATGTACTAAATTTTAATACACAGAGAAACTGAGACACAAAGATACGTAAAAAGTTACCAAGAAAACATTTTAGTATGACCATTACTTTGTCATTGGTTCCATGATCGAATAGCATTAAAGTTAATTTAGCACTTGTGTTTATTTGTAATTGTCTGTCATTATTATTATTATTATTATTATTATTATTATTATTATTATTATTATTATTATTATTATTATTATTATTATTTTTATTATTCATATTCACATTTTCAATAAGACTTGTACAAATATAGATTCTTCGGCTTACCACTATTTAAGAAAACTGCGCAGTTTTTCTATGAAAAAAAAAATAAATGTTTAAGAACAGATGCACCACCTAAAATTGGATAGCTTATTTGATTTAGTTTTGTTAAACTGTTCCATAAAAATCCAACCGCCACCCTAATGGGTATCTAACCTTCTGACCTTCAGTGAACGGAACCAGACGGATAAGTGCCTCCTGGAGTGGATACGCCGATGTGAGGAAACCGAGAGGAACAGGAGCAAGGGTAAGCAGGAGTAAAGGTTATCGAGATGAATACACCGCTGTGATGAAACCGAGAGGAACAAGAGCAAGGGCAAAGGGAAGTAGGAGTAAAGGTAATTGCTATGAATACTCCTCTGTGAGGAAACCGAGAGGAACAGGAGCAAAGGGAAGGGGAAGCAGGAGTAAAGGTTAATGTGATGAATACACCGCTGTGAGGAAACTGAGTTGAACAGGAGCAAGAGTATGCAGGAGTAACGGTTATTGCGATGGATACACCGCTGCGAGGAAACCGAGAGGAACAGGAGTAAAGGGGACGCAGGAATAAAGGTTATTGCGATGAATACACAGTTTTGAGTAAACCGAGAGGAACAGGTCAAGGGCAAGGGCAAGCAGGAGTTAAAGATCACGGTGATGGATACGAAGGATGAGAATTGTAGTTTTAGTTTTTTTTTGGCTATTAAGCTTGGTAGGAATAATGGATGATTTATTTTCTAGAAAAGTGGTTATAAAAGGATACATTGCCATAAATATTCACACTTTCGTTTTCAGTTATCCTGGATATACGCATCAAGATTTTTGGATGAGAATATTGAATAACACGAATTCTTTCATTCAACACGATTCAGCCACGAAATCTTGGTACTTTTGTATGGAGCTCATGTAAAAGTCACATGACTGTCCATCCACTCAGTGGCATCGTTATATAGCAAGCTAGTAACCAGAGCGAGCAAGTAATCTGAACTTGTTCTGAAACGAAAGTATATTCTGTTAACTTGCTATGCCCCATGGTGAAATAAAATGCATCCGATGGAAAGGAAAAAAAAGCAGCCCTTCAAAGCATAACTATATAGAAGTGAAGCTTCGATAAAGAGGACGTGCTAATACAATGAATTGGAGTAGAGTACAAGTATAGCGGAGTGGTTCAGTCTTTAAAGTCACAGATGCTACAGACAATTGCTGAAGGATTGGTGATATGAAGGAACGATGCTAGCAGTTGTTGTCTATTTGGTAATTGCATAAATAAATAAAATAAATAAATAAATAAATAAATAAATAAATAAATAAATAAATTAACAGTGTTCAACTACTGTGTAACGATGTGATGATTCTAATTAAATATAAAGATACTACACATGGTAAACACCAATTTTATTTATTGTACAAAATTATTTTTATCATGAACATCAGTGGAATGGAGTACTTGTGTGGAATAACCATACCGTTTAAGTGGACAAGAGTAGAATGGTAAACTTGAGAGGAATACAAATACAGATTCATTGATTCGCAGGAAGAAGTGTAGAATCGCCAATGTCTGAGAATTATTAATACCATCATTGTACATTCACTGATTTACAAAAATACAAACAACAAAGAACAGTAGAAGCACGGAATTTAGAGAACTGAAGCTGAACAACAGTTAGTTCAACTGGTTTACAAAAGAGTGAACTAGAATTGCTGATAAGTGTGATAGGGATCACAGTGTAGAAGATTCAAATATAGAAAGAAAATGGTAGATCTCACTGATGACGGGCAAATGTCTGGATACGGTGTACTGATATACATAAGGAACAGTATTGAAAAACCGATGTCACAGATGCGTGGGAGGAATATAGAAAAAAACCCCATTGAATAGCTATTTATGATTGAAAATTCTGACTGTTCTAACCGTGTAAACTCATCCATTCAAAGAAAGAACAGTATTATCACTGATATTAAAGATATTAAAGAACAGTGGGATTAGAGTTTGGAATGGTACATGTTAAATGTTTTTGGATTACAGTGCTGATTCACTGATTTACAAAACGTACAAGAACCGCAAATATTATAGAAGTGTAAATGAGATCATAGTAAAAATCGACTGTTTTAATGAAAGGAAATCGAGTAAACAATGATGTTCAAATACTGTGAGAGGTTCAGTGTAAAGGTACACTGGTTCTTAAATTACAGGGGTTAGAAACGTATGATCACGATCTTTGCATATATTCACTGGTTTACAGAAACAACGTTTGTGTTATAGAACTACTGGTGGAATAAAAATAACTGTAGAATCCGTACTATTAAAAAAAAAAACTAACAGAAATCCCGACTATGAGAAAGGTTTATATAGATAACTATATAGACATCATGATCTACAGACACAGCGTACACTCGTTTATATTTGCAAAGTACGTGTGAGATCAGTGTATGTTCATGTGTACAAAATATAACAGTGAAGGACCCTGTTGTTTGAAAAGTGTCAGTGGATCAGAGTATAGATTAACAGATTATAAATAACAGACTCAAATCCGTGATATTATAGAAGTACGAGTTGCAACAGAGTACAGATTCAACAATTTGCATAAAGAATGTCATTTGACAGAGAAGTGTGAGTTGGAACAATCTAGATTCTCCAGTCCACAGAAAGTAAAGTGAAATCACTGATGTTAATGAACCGTCGGTGGACCAGAGTGTAGTTTCATTGATTCACAAAAAGAACAGTGTAGTGTCACTTGTGTCGAAACATTGCAAGAGGGGTCAATGTATGAGTGCAACCAGTACATATTCAGACGTGTAAAAAAGGCAGTATACAATCACTGATGTTCAAGAAGCGCGAGCTGGTACAACAGTAAAGAATATCAGCAATCTTTCAAACTGTGGGTGGATCAGTATAAATTCACGGACTTTAAGGAAGTGCACTGTGGAACCACCGATGTTCGAAAATTGTGAAGCCACTTACATGAGTGAGATTTATATTTTGTAAAGCAAGTGAAACCACGCAATATTAGCGCAAATTTAATAAACACACGAAACAAAATAACAATGGCGAAATTATACGTCAAAATTACGTTTTGATCAAGTTGTTCATTGATTACCACTCTTTGACTTATATCAGGGTTCCTGCAGACTTAACAAAAACAAATTCCATGACTTTTCCAAAACGTTTCCAAGGCCGTTTCATAAAACTCAAGGACCGCACTATCTTGCATTGTCAAGTAAATGAGCATAAAGAATGACATCTTTCAATCTAATATAACAAATAAGTTAACAACAAATATTTTTAATATGTACATTTTAAATTTACCTGGGCTAGCACACTGACTTTATGTTGTAATTCATGTCATAATCCAATGATCAGTGTAATCTTTGTATGTGTTCCTATTTACAATATTAACAAAACACATTACTTTCCAATTGCTTTCTTTTATTTAGCGATCTATAATGGAAATCACGTGATACTTCCATTAAGGGAACTTACTCTTGTTATATAAATTGAAACCATTTATTGATTGTAAATTTACCATTTCATTTAATCAGTTCACGGTGCTCTATGAAATTTGAAGTAATAATTCTTTTAACTCCATTGTCTCAAATTCTATGACTTTTCCAAACGTTTGCAAGATTTTGACAAATTCCATAGCTTTTAAAGGCCCTTGAAATTTATTTTTTAAATTCCAAAACTTTTCCAGGATTCCATGACTTGCAGGAACCCTGTTATATGTTTTAAGTACTTATTTTGATGTACAATCGATATTATAGGCGAATAAAACACTATTCGTGCTGGGTGAATTTTTATTATACAAATCACAAAACTTTATACGTGTTTACTAAAGATAGATGTACAGAACTTTGTCAATACCAGCCGAAAATTAATCAACTAAAATTATAACAAGATAACCAGTGTGCAAAGCTTCAAAAATAGGGTTACTATGTAATAGTATGACCGAGCAAGTTTTAATAGAAGAGGAAATAATACGATCATTATTCTTGCATATTTCTACTATCACTTTGATTTTTAACCTTTTGATCACCAAAGTCAATGGATGTCTTTCTTATCCCAGATGTAGGCCACCTAGTATCTTGGCCTAGACACGGAATCATTCACTAAAGCTACTCTGCAGAAACATTAGATACTTTGGGTGACGCTCTACAGTTTCGTATTTAGCAAAGGGTTAAAATTTTAAAGAAAAAGAGTTTCCCCGGGTTTCCCCATTAGTTATACTGGTTTTTTTAAAAGAGACTTTGTATATCTTAGGTATTGTTCAAAGAACCTTTAATTTCCTTTATTTTGATGTATGATTGATGGGTGTAATATGGGTTAGAGAGTATACAGCTTGGCCTTAATGCAGATGTGCATCTTTCAAAAAAGTGCTAGCTCTACTTGCTCATTTTCACTTCTCGAACTTCAGAGGTAAATTGTAAAAAAAAAGAGCCGATAACTTTTTTTTACATTTTATGTATTTGGTTATTCAGTCATTGCACTTTTAGAAGCTGGTATTATCTAGTTTGGCAAAATTCATTTTCCATATTTTAATAGCTGCCAAGAATAATGTACTTTAGACAAATTTTGGTTGATTTTTGGAGCACAAGGGAGCAGTCATTTTAGTTCGCAGTGTCCTAAGCTCATTTAAAATTTCCAAAAGTACAATATCCAAAGAAATTTCATCCACATTACATGAAAGTAGTATATAGGTATGCGAACATTCTCTCCACTGTGCATGTTTAAAATGCAAACAACTTCACCTTACATACATCACTCTCTCAAAAGTACATAATAACTGGTGAGCGCCACCTTGAGACACAGTGATCTTGAACTTTGACCTTTAAATAAAAAAGTTATTAGGATACATTCGTACCCCAAAGTGAAAGGCATCACTATGTTTGGTCAATGTATGTTAAATATATGATACTATTCTTCCTCGCTCCAAGTGAAACAATCTGCAATATTTGGTTGAGATATATGGTATAGAAAACGGGCAACACGCTGAAAAAAATATGAAATACTTACATAGGCAATATAAGCCACACACACACACACACGTGCAAGTGGTGTCAAAACTCTGGCAGAGTGTACATATTTTTATAATACACACAAACATACACACACACATATGAACGTGCTAAAAACATTAAACATTTGATTTTAAGAAAAGAGCATCACAACTCTAAGAATTCATCATGCGTGACAAAATGATCTTGTTGAGCTGAGGTCAGCAGTGTCTGCCAAATTACTGAGCAACACATCGAAAGATAAAAGACAAATAGCCCACACATTTCTTCAATATAACAGATGTTCACAAGGGGAATACCTCTAGAAATTCAACAGTGATAAGAAAACAATATTCACATCCTGACCTCATTTCAATAATGTCTGCCACTTCTATGGACAAGTCATCAAAATCTAAGGGGTGAGGTGTACATAAAAACTAAAATACAGAAGGGAGAAAACTCTGAAGAAAAATCAGAGTGGGTCGATAAAAAAAAATATGTTCATGTTGACCTCACAGAAATATTGCATGTAAATTTTCAGAACAATTCACCAACAGGTAGGCCTGAGATCATTTACCTGTCTGATATCTGCCAATAACCAAATGCATCAACAGCTAGCAAAACAACCCCAGGAACAAATATTCGTTAGGTAGAAGTTTCTTCTGTTTCTAATGATTCCATATAGTATGAAAAATGATTGTTCTTCGGTTTAAGATGTCTTGTTTCTTCATCCACATTAAATACCAAATCAACATCGTTTGTCCAATACTAAGAGGATTTTGTTTTAGAATGCCTAGTGTGGAATTTCCCTTATATAGTTGAGCATTACTCACTTTAGGGTTTTCTACTAGAGTAACTGTGCCCACTTTGAAGGTCAATCAACATCACTAGTAAAACATTCATTGGTCATTAGGCTAGAATGCTTTTTGTCAAATCACTAATATAACTTATATAGGCCATTGAGCTAGAAGGCTTTTGTCAGATCACTAGTAAAACTCATTGGCCATTAGGGCAGAATGCTTGTCAAAATTTGGCCCAGTTCAGTCATGTGGATTTTGAGTGGCAGTTTACATTGAAGTCTAACACTGAGGCTTCATGCTGCAGACATGTAGCATGATGTCCCACTCAGTCACATTATCCCGACACCAGGCTAAGATAGTAACCTCTTAATGCTGAGCGCTAAGCAAGGCAGCTGCTGAACCACTTTATAAGTATTTGGCATGATTTGGGAGCGGATCAAACCCACGACCGCCCACATCCAAGGGTGTTGTTATAACCACTTACGCCACCGGAGTGGTTTTAAATAATATTAAGTCAGGGTACAGTCTGTCAAATTAAGTCAAGTTCTGTTGAATAACTTTTGAAAAGATATCATGTAAAGATTTATTACTTTTAACAACTTTCGTCATAAACTAAGGTAGATAAAAATATTGTATAAAATTTAAAAGTTCATTATTTCCACATGACTTCTGTCACATTTCATCAAATATGATCCAGCAGATTTTAAGATTGGTGCTTGCCATATATGCAGGCAGATAGGTAGGATTTGTGCAATCTCTTATGGCCATCACACAACAATGCATTTTGTGATGGTGTTTGAAAATGACTATGGCTAGGCAACATTTGCATAGATTTCAAAATTCTCTGTACCAATGTTCATCCTCTCAAATTGTTCAAATATGTTTAGTGTTTTTTGGAGAAGAGATAATTGAAACATTTTTCTGTTTTAATAAAACTGCCACGGTGATGATGGATTGGCATCATTGTAAATTTTTTAAATGCATTAAAGACAAAATGCTTTATTTCAAATTTAATCACATTCACTTTAGCACATTTGGTGACAGATGGGCCAAATTTGAACAAAGTGAAAAAGCCTCAAGCCAAATGTTTTCTGCCAAATCTTTATTATTTTTGTTTAATAACGAATTGAAATTATGAATTACAATTACCGACCTATGAACACGAGAGAGAGGTCTGTTCAATAAGCTCTCTTTATGTTACGGATATAAAAACTATGTTGACTACATGCTCACAGAGTAGAGTTGTATCCAGCATATACATCTAATACCAATAAGGGACACAATTCTAGGCAAAATGCATATAATACCAATAAGGGACATAATTTTAGGTAAAATGCATATAATACCAATAAGGGACATAATTCTAGGCAAAATATAGTTAATACCAATAAGGGACATAAATCTAGGCAAAATGCATTTAATACCAATAAGGGACATAATTCTAGACAAAATGCAACAGAACATGACTAGAATAATTTTGTGTCAGTCATGGTTTCTAAGCTTAAAGGAGATTCATAAAATGCTTTAGTTCTAGACATAACATGATACCGTATATATATATATATATATATATATATATATATATATATATATATATATATATATATATATATATATATATATATATATATATATATATATATGTGTGTGTGTGTGTGCGTGTGTGTGTGTGTGCGTGTGTAGTTTGTACACGAACTATGCAAATACAATGAATGAATTGCCAAATACATAAAATGTAAAAAAAAGTTGTCAGCTCTATCTTTTCAATTTACTTCTGAAGATCAGGTTGGGAAAATGATCAAGTGAAGCTAGCACAGTTTTAAATGATGCACATCTGGAGTAAGGCCAAACTGTATACTCTATAATACATATTACACCCATTGGTGATACACCAAATTAAAGGAAGTTAAAGGCTCTTTGAACAATACTTAAGATATCCAAGATCATCTTTTTAAATATCCAGTATAACCAGTGAGCAAACCCGGGGATTTTTTTTTTTTTAAATTCTAACCTATGCAAAATACGAAACTGTAGAGTGCCACCCAATACATGACCGTGACTTTCGCCTCTTAGAATTAAGAGCATATGGAATAGGTCTGTCTTGATCCTGATGTTTAGTTTTTAGTTTGAAGAAATCAGAACTAACGTATCCTTTCTTCTTGCAGTAGATACATGTAAAATGAGCTATGGACTTCTGATCAATCTTGTCAGAAACTTGATTTATGAAAGTTTTGCCAGATTGAGATTTAAAATGGCTGGTATTAGGCTGAAATACTTTTTATCAGAAGACTGCTGTGTGGAAGTCTTACTTACAAAAGAAACTTTATGAGCTAAGGAATACTCGTCAGCAGAACGAGCAGCATTTTCGAAAGGTTTGACCTTATGCTCATCAAGATAAGTCTTAATGTCACTATGGATACAACTCTTGAACTCTTCAAGTAAAATGAGTTGTCTTGAGATTTTCGTAATTTTGATCAACTGTCATGGCCAGCCACCACCTGTTAAATTGTCGTGCTTTTTTCCCCATGCACATTCGACATAGGTCTGATCAGTTGATTTTCTAGAATTCCTAAAACCTTATCGATAAACCTCGGGTCCCAACTCACAACCATTCAAGATCTATTCCTTAGCCACATCATCTAAGGACATCACTAGCCACATCACTCTACTGTAGAGACGGTGAAATATAATAAGCACGAGCTCTGTAAATAAGAACACATTATAATAATAGAGACCAGAGCTATCTTGGCCATTTCAAAATTTCAACAATTTTCCCGAAATAAAAAAAATAGCGATCTACTTTTTTTTTTCAGAAACAAACGGGTACTGGCTTGATATTCATACTTTGCAATTGCATCTCTCTCTCTCTCTCTCTCTCTCTCTCTCTCTCTCTCTCTCTCTCTCTCTCTCTCTCTCTCTCTCTCTCTCTCTCTCTCTCTCTCTCTCTTTAATTGCATTTGCATTTTGCTTTTCTTTATTATCTTTCTGAATCCCAAACTTTCTTAACTCTAATTCCATCCTGTATTTAATTTTAATTCCTTTACTTTACTGTTAGAGTCTGATACAGGTTATTCAAATCCAAAGAACTTGTATCCAAAAACATTCTTTTTCACCAACTATTGGACCAAAACTTTCTTTTCTTGTTAGAGTCTGACACAGATTAATCAAATACAAATAACTTTTATCCAAAACATTCTTTTTTACCAACTATTGGACCAAAATATTTTTTTATTTCTTGCGTCGTTAAAGAAGATTTTTGCCTCGGAAAGATCGTATTTTCTGGCAAACTAAAGCAATTCATCTTTATTCAAACAGTCTAAACAGTGCCGTCTTAATAACATTGTAGGCTCTGGGCAAAGCAGTGCACTGGGGCCCCCTACCGGCCCAACTATTTATTAACAATATGGGCATAATGATGCCTTTAGAAGCGCGAGGTCCTGGGCAACTGCCTGTTTTGCCCATGCCTTAATGCGGCACGGAGTCTACCTGCTTCTCGGTAGAATTTGAAATAAAGATCTCCACCTTTGATGACATTATTAAAAGCTTGTTGATTCATTAAAGATGTCTAAAATGTGAAATAATATCTGGGATTTAGAAAATTCCAAAACAAGGTGAATCAAAATTTTACAAAGTTTTCTGAAATGTTGTAGCGAAATTCAGATTCCAAGTATAAGCGCCCAATTTTCTGTTGCGAGGCTTAAAATAAGTAACAGAAAAGAATAAAACACAACAAGCTTTGTAAAATATAACAAATATATTTATTTCCCTAGAACACAAAGTGAAAATGAGGAAAAAGCAACTTTCTTACTTTCCATTCATTTCTTCCTTGTACAAACTAAAACGACGCTATCCCATCTTCTGCCACTAACACGTGTGAGTGGGGTTTAAAACATAAAGTTTATGACATTCACACAAGCGAAGATAAAAATAAACTGACGTAAATAAAGCAAACTAGCATAATGTTGATGAAATTTAGCAATGTTTACTATACGTTGCTAAGTACAAAACTGCATCGTGGTAAAGTATAAGAAGGCACGTAATATATTTGCACACATTAGCATGTTTCATTCAAAGCTCATTTAAGAATCAGCACACTTTTTTAAAATGATAAAAAAAAAATGTCATATGAAAATATATCAGACTTTAAAATCTTCATTCACTTCTTCTTCTTCCACATAGAAATGTCTAGTTTCGTATACATGGGACGCTAATGTAAAAAATTATCATACAGATTTCGTGTCTCTCTCATGTATCCTTCTTTCTCATTCTCATTTCGTATATTTTATCTTTATTCATGTACTTATCCTAATAATACTAGTTTTATTCTATAAGAACAATATAAAAGTGAAAATAACAAACTGCATTGGAACAACTGTACATGTCATGCTTATTATTATTATTATTATTATTATTATTATTATTATTATTATTATTATTATTATTATTATGTAAAACGAATAGTAGCGAACAATTTGGGAATGAGATTATCAAGATGACGTCATCAATATAATTACGTCATTAGTTACATAGCTACGGAGCGGGAATACGCAGCTCGTATGATTGATTCATATTGCATGCGAAGTATTGTAAACCATGGGTAATTCATCATCAAACTGCTTAAACGTTAAGCAGAAGTCGAAGCCAGAGCTAAATATCTGGAGCAGAATTCTGCAGATTTTCAAAAGGCTGAAGAAATCAAAGGCAACCATAATTACTGATGCCCTAACTGAAATTGAACAAGAAGAAAAATTGGATTGCACAGTAAAACAGTGTGTGGAAGCAGACAAACAGACGGAATCGGATATGAAAGTGTTGATCCGCCTCATCAATGTAAATGAGAAAATAAAAGAAGAGCTTGAAAATGATTTGGATACATCCACATCCAAAACAGCAACAGAGAAGACAGATGTCCTAAGACTGATGCAGAAACTGGAAAATGCTTCTCGGGGAAATCCTCCACAAACAAGCAATCCCTATGGACTTAACTCTACCGCAGTTACACGACCTTTCCGACAAGAAACTCCTTTGCCAAGTGAAAAGGAACTTGAACTGATCGATATTAAATCTGAAGGTCATATGCCAGCTACAAATTCCAAAAAGAAACAGAGGCCAAAAGCGGCTAAAGGCTTCAGGAAAGCACCTCAGAGTTTCACAAACGCTGCTTTTCCAGCTTTTGTTAAGGACTCTGAAAAAGATATTGTAGAGTTTCCAGGCAACATTAGAGATCGCCGTCTTCGCCCAAAAGCCGCAAAAGGCGCGAGAACGCCAATGACCTTTCTTCCTGGTAATAATTGTTTGAATGCTAATATCTTTTAAAGTCACTGTTCATTTCAAACAGGACGCATTAAAAATGGCAGCCATACAGACACTAGGTGGGGAATCGACCTCAAATAATTAGGTGTTAGTATAATCACGTGTATTTAAAGAATGTATCGATGATTCAGTAGACAATCAATTGTAAATTTGTTAAAAAATCCGGATATTGTCCACACGTACAACCGCGTTTAAAATGTTTATTTTGATAATAATTTTGGATCTATAAGGTTGACATTTCCTAAGCCTTGTAACTGAATTCAGTCGTGCATGTAACTTTTCTGACAAATATCATTAAACTGATAAATACATTACTCCAGTCCTGAAAGATTCCTCGTTGGAACAAAGTCTGCGGTTTATAATATACACTAAGAAATCAAATTTAACTCCACATTTTGGCACACAAATGCATCAGGATCTAACTTGTGACTACCATTTTTGCGCTACTATCTCAAGTTTATCAAAACTATAAAGTGCTTAAATTTCAAAGATTTTAAGAAAAGGAAACCAACGGATTTTCTTGATTTTCGTATTCATACAACCAATGGAAATACTATTGTTTTAATCACGTTCATGTATATTTCACTTATTGTCCCACACCCGTACCCTCCCTCCCTCCCTCTCTCTCTCTCTCTCTCTCTCTCTCTCTCTCTCTCTCTCTCTCTCTCTCTCTCTCTCTCTCTCTCTCTCTCTCTCTCTCTCTCATTATTCTAAATTCTAAGTTGGAGAACTTGTTACGCAACTACAATTGCTTTGTTACTTCTACAAATAAGTTTCGACGAATAACAATATTCTTGTAGTTTGAAAAAAAAAACCAAGAAAACATTTCCAAACGAGGTAGCATTGTATCTGAGACACACTACAAGTATGGAAAAGCAATGAAAGCTTTAACTATTTTTTTCTAAGCTTGCAGCAGCCAACAATTTTGATATATTAAAAGAAAGACCGGATCTGAAAGAAGGAATTGAAGGTGTTTGCATTTTGTTTTGTTTTGTTTGGCATAGCCGAGAAAGTGTAAAATGACATGAAGACACTTTCCAAAAGTTATTGACATTTTGTGGACTAAAGCGATTATTGTGTTCAATGAATTATAGCTCTTTTTCAGAAAATTGTAAAAGTTAAAGGAGGGAAAAGGAAACATTTATTTCCAAAAGCATCCAGCTATGTTTGCACCTATTCGATGCGCAAGTTGGCAGTCTTCAGCAAGAAGACATTCTACCTGCAATTTATTGTTATCTCCGTAATTCTCTAATTCTACACTACTTATCGATCAGTCTTGAACATCAAGTGTTTCCTATGTAAGATTTAAAGTGTAGCCAAAATATTGTACATAGGACTTCACGTTTGATATATTCATTATACTGACAAGAATTTT
The DNA here is from genome assembly GCA_016746295.1 of Potamilus streckersoni. NCBI lineage: Eukaryota > Metazoa > Mollusca > Bivalvia > Unionida > Unionidae > Potamilus > Potamilus streckersoni. The sequence continues at coordinate 1,311,289 of JAEAOA010000316.1, read as the reverse complement.
ACCTGTCTTGTCTATTTCCTTCAAAAACGATAAACAATCAAACACCACAGTCCAACCCAACCTTCCTATATACAAGCAAAATATTTTTAATGGCATTATTTACAGTCATGTTCAGGAGGATGTAGTGCATTACACCAGCAGGGAATGATCACGTTTTTATAGCTTAATTGGACAAAGTGATCAATATAGTAAATCTTGTGTTGTTTGTGTTCTCCCTTTAAAGTCGTTGCCGTCGCAACACTGACGGTTACATCAGGGTTTCGCCCGTGCATCAGTGGATTTTAATATGTAACTGCACAAAATGAATTGCCGCTGATAGCGATTTGGAAAACCCAGAAATGGGACACTTGCCTCACTTTCAACCAACAAAAGGTAAGAGAAAATTAAAAGTTAAAAAATAATTTATTCCTTGCATGTCATTTGAATAGTAAATAATATGTTTGCCATTTAAGATGTTCAAGTTTCTATTTGACCTTGCAGAAAACTCCATTGAAATGAACCTTCCTGGATCAGTCTTATCAACGGAGTTTGTCAAACCAGAAAATCGGAGGTACGTACGCGCTCGCACGTGTCTTGTGTGAAATAGAGACATCTACATGTAGACACACTGAACAAACGAGTTTTCATCTATTTATGAGTCAGCTTGCTTAATTTGCCAAGTATATATTGCAATTATCGTTAGGCTGATTACTATGTAAAAATCTGCACGGGGATGTACCTTGTCATCCTCAGTGTACACTGCTGCCCTCATCATGAAACTGCCCTTTAACAAGTCCAGACAAAATGCTTTATCTTTATTCAACATTTCGTCGATATGAATTTTCAATTGATTTTGTTCTATATCATGCCTCCAGAAGCGTGTTTCAATTACTATTGAACAATTTATTCCTTAAAAGCGGTATTTTCCACCTAAAAGTGACCTCATAGGAAAACACCTTATTTGATACTCAAGGGTCAGCACCGACTCCCATCTAAGGATTACTAATTTTAAAGTTGTCCAAATAAAGCCATATTTATACTTTCTGATCATAGAAAATGTTCCTTTGACTTTGAGTTCAAGTTGTTTTTATTTGTTCGAAATATACTGGTTAAAAAATTAAACAAACATAAATTTTAAATGTAATACAGTAAAACTGAGACACAATGATACATAAAAGATGTAAAATGTAGTAAAATGTAAAGCACAGTAAAACTGAGACAAAGATACGTAAAAAGCTGTAAAATGTACTAAATTTTAATACACAGTAATACTGAGATACAACGATACATAAATAGTTACACAGAAAACATTTTAGTATGACCATTACTTTGTCATTGGTTCCGTGATCGAATAGCATTGGAGTTAATTAAGCACTTTATTATTATTATTATTATTATTATTATTATTATTATTATTATTATTATTATTATTATTATTATTAACTTTATGCATATTCACATTTTCAATAAGACTTGCACAAATATAAATTCTTCAGCTTACTAATACTTAAGAAAACTTTGCGCAGTTTTTCTATGAAAAATTAAAATAAATGTGTTTAAGAACAGATGTACCACCTAAAATTGGATAGCTTATTTGATTAGTTTTGTTAAAGTGTTCCTTAAAAATCCAACCGCCACCCTAATTTGTACCTAACCTTCTGACCTTCAGTGAACGGAATCAGACGGATAAGTGCCTCCTGGAATGGATACGCCGATGTGAGGAAACCGAGAGGAACAAGAGCAAGGGCAAAGGGAAACAAGAGTAAAGGTTATTGCGATGAATAGACCGCTGTGAGGAAACCGGGAAGAACAAGAGCAAGGGCAAAGGGAAGCAGGAGTAAAGGTTATTGCGATGAATACACCGTTGTGAGGAAACAAAAGAAAACAAGAGCAAGGTTAAAGGGAAACAGGAGTAAAGGTTATTGCGATGAATACACCGCTGTGAGAATAGGAGCAAGAGCAAAGGGAAGCAGGAATAAAGGTTATTGCGATGAATAGACCGCTGTGAGGAAACCGGGAGGAACATGAGCAATGGCAAAGGGAAGCAGGAGTAAAGGTTATTACGATGAATACACCGCTGTGAGAAAACCGAAAGGAACAAGAGCAAGGGTAAAGGGAAACAGGAGTAAAGGTTATTGAGATGAATACACCGCTGTGAGAACAGGAGCAAGAACAAAGGGAAGCAGGATTAAAGGTTATTGCGATGATTAGACCGCTGTGAGAAAACCGGGAGGAACAAGAGCAGTGGCAAAGGGAAGCAGGAGTAAAGGTTATTGCGATGAATACACCGCTGTGAGGAAACCGGGAGGAACAAGAGCAAGGGCAAAGGGAAGCAGGAGTAAATGTTATTGCGATGGATACACCGCTGTGAGGAAACCGAGAGGAACAGGAGCAAGGGTATGCAGGAGTAACGATTATTGCGATGGATACACCGCTCTGAGGAAACCGAGAGGAACAGGTCAAGACCAAGGGCTAGCAGGAGTAAAGGTCATTGTTATGTATACGAAGGATGATAATTGTAATTTTAGTTTTTCTTGGCTATTAAGCTTGGTAGGAATAATGGATGATTTATTTTCTAGGAAAGTGGTCATAAAAGGATTCATTGCCAAAAATATTCACACTTTCGTTTTGTGCTATTCTGAACAGACGCATCAAGATATTTGGATGAGAATATTGAATAACACGAATCATTTCATTCAACACGATTCAGCCACGAAATCTTGGTACTTTTGTATGGAGCTCATGTAAAAATCGCATTACTATCCATCCACTCAGTGGCATCGTTATATAGCGAGCTAGTAGCCAGAATTTGTTTTGTCGTCGTTGGATAGCGAGCTAGTAACCAGAACTTGTTCTGTCATTGCTGTATAGCAAGCGAGTAATCTGAACTTGTTCTGAAACGAAAGTATCGTTTTTTTATTGCTATGCCTAATGGTGAAATAAAAAGCCTCCAATGTAAACAACACCCCCACCAGCCCTTGAAAGCACAGCTATATAGGAGTGAAGCTTCGTTAAAGAGGACGTAAAAATGTGCTAATACAATGAATTGGAGTGGAGCTGGTGTACAGGTGTAGCGGAGTGGTTCAGTCTTTAAAATCACAGCTGCTACAGACAATTGCCGAATGATTGGTGATATGAAGGAACGATTCTACCTAAAAGTGACCTCATAGGAAAACACCTTATTTGATGCTCAAGGGTCAGCACCGACTCCCATCTAAGGATTACTAATTTTAAAGTTGTCCAGATAAAGCCATATTTATACTTTCTGATCATAGAAAATGTTCCTTTGACTTTGAGTTCAAGTTGTTTTCATTTACTCGAATTACACTGTTTAAAAAATTAAACATAAATTTTAAATGTAATACACAGTAAAACATAAAGATAAGTAAAACGCTGTAAAATTTAATAAAATGTAATTCACTGTAAAACTGAGACACAAAGATACGTAAAAAGCTACAAAGAAAACATTTTAGTATGACCACTATTTGTCATTGGCTCCGTGATCGAATAGCATCAGTGTTTAGTTAGCACTTTTGTTTATTTCTCTATTATTATTATTATTATTATTATTATTATTATTATTATTATTATTATTATTATTATTATTATTATTATTATTAACTTTATGTATTCACTTTTTCAATAAGAATTGTACAAATATTGATTCTTCAGCTTACGAATATTTAAGAAAACTTTGCGCAGTTTTTCGTCTATAGATGATAGCGTAAATAAAATAATAAATAAATGAATAAATAAATAAATAAAAAGGTGTTCAACTACTATGTAAAGATGTGATGATTCTGATTAAATGTCAAGATACTACACATGGTAAACACCAATTTTATTTGTTGTACATGAACAACAGTGGAATGGAGTACTTGTGTGAAATAACCATACCGTTTAAGTGGACAAGAGTAGAACGGTCAACTTGAGAGGAATACAAATACAGATTTATTGATTCGCAGGAAGAAGTAAAGAATCGCCAATGTCTGAGAATTATTAGTAACATCATTGTACATTCACTGATTTACAAAAATGCAAGCGACAAAAAAAAGTAGAAGCACGGATATTTTAGTACTGAAGCTGGACAACAGTTAGTTCAACTGGCTTACAATAAGTGTGATAGGGATCACAGTGTAGAAAATTCAAATATAGAAAGAAAATGGTAGAACTCACTGATGACGGCCAAGTGTCTGGATACGGTGAACTGATATACATAAGGAACAGTATTGAAAAACCGATGTCACAGATGCGTAGGTAAAATATAGAAGAAAAAAAAACATTGAATAGCTATTTATGATTGAGAAGTCTGACTGTTCTAACCGTGTAAACTCATCCATTCAGAGAAAGAACAGTATTATCACTGATATTAAAGAACAGTGGGATTACAGTTTGGAATGGTACACGTTAAATGTTTTTGGATTACAGTGCTGATTCACCGATTAACAAAAAGTACAAGGAACCTCTGATATTATAGAAGTGTAAATGAGATCATAGTAAAGATCGACTGTATTAATGAAACGAAATCGAGTAAACATTTATGTTCAAATACTGTGAAAGGTTTAGTGTAAAGTTACACTGGTTTACAGCAAATAAGATAAAAATACTTGAATTACAGGGGTTAGAAACGTATGAGCAAGATCATTGCATATATTCACTGGTTTACAGAAACAACGTTTGTGGAATCTAGATGTTACAGAACTATTAGTGGAATAAAATAACAGTGTAGAATCCCTACTATTAAAAACAATGAACAGAAATCCCGACTATTAGAAAGGTTTACATAGACAACTATATAGACATCATGATCTACAGACACAGCGTACACTCGTTTATATTAGCGAAGTACGTGTGAGATCAGTGTATGTTCATGTGTACAAAAATAACAGTGAAGGAACCCTGTTGTTTGACAAGTGTCAGTGGATCATAGTATAGATTAACAGATTATAAATAACAAACTCAAATCCGAGATATTAGAGACGTACGAGTGGTATCAGTACAGATTCAATAATTTATATAAAGAATGTCGTTGATAGAGAAGTGTGATTTGGAACCATGTAGAATCTCCAGTACACAGAAAGTAAAGTGAAATCACTGATGTTAATGAACCGTCGGTGGACCAGAGTGTAGTTTCATTGATTCACAAAAAGAACAGTGTAGTGTCACTTGTGTCGAAAAATTGCAAGAGGGGTCAATGTATGAGTGCAACCAGTACATATTCAGACGTTTAAAAAGGGCAGTATACAATCGCTGATGTTCAAAAAGCGCGAGCTGGTACAACAGTGTAGAATACCACCAATCTCTCAAACTGTGGGTGGATCAGTATAAATTCATGGACTTTAAGGAAGTGCACTGTGGAATCACTGATGTTCGAAAATTGTGAAGCCACTAACATTAGTGAGACTGATATTTTGCAACGCATGTGAAACCACGCAGCATTAGCGCAAATTTAATGTACGCACGAAACAAAATAACAATGGTGAAATTATACGTCAAGATTACGCTTTTATCAAGTTGTTCATTGATTACCACTCTTTGACTTATATGTTATAAGTACGAATTTTGATGTACAATCGACATTATAGGCGAATAAATCAATATTTGTGCTGGGTGAATTTTCATTATACAAATCACAAAACTTTACACGTGTTTACTAAAGATAGATGTACAGAACTTTGTTAATACCAGCCGAAAATTAATCAACTTAAATTATAACAAGATAACCAGAGTGCAAAGCTTCAAAAATAGGTTTACTATGTAATAGTATGACAATGCAAGTTTTAATAGAAGAGGAAACAATACGATCATTATTCTTGCATTTTTCTAATATCACTTTGATTTTTAACCTTTTGATCACCAAAGTCAATGGATGTCTTTCTTATCCCAGATGTAGGCCACCTAGTATCTTGGTCTATACACGGAATCATGAATTAAAGCTACTCTGCAGAAACATTAGATACTTTGGGTCACAGTGATCTTGAACTTTGACCTTTAAATAAAAAAGTTATTAGGATTCATTCGTACCCCAAAGTGAAAGGCATCACTATGTTTGGTCAATGTATGCTAAATATATACTATTCTTCCTCACTCCAAGTGAAACAATCTGCAATATTTGGTTGAGATATATGGTATAGAAAACGGGCAACACGCTGAAAAAAATATGAAATACTTACATAGGCAATATAAGCCCCCCCCCCACACACACACGTGCAAGTGGTGTCAGAACTCTGGCAGAGTGTACATATTTTTATAATACACACAAACATACACACACATATGAACGTGCTGAAAACATTAAACATTTGATTTTAAGAAAAGAGCATCACAACTCTAAGAATTCATCATGCGTGACAAAATGATCTTGTTGAGCTGAGGTCAGCAGTGTCTGCCAAATTACTGAGCAACACATCGAAAGATAAAAGACAAATAGCCCACACATTTCTTCAATATAACAGATGTTCACAAGGGGAATACCTCTAGAAATTCAACAGTGATAACAAAACAATACTCACATCCTGACCTCATTTCAATAATGTCTGCCACTTCTATGGACAAGTCATCAAAATCTAAGGGGTGAGGTGAACATAAAAACTAAAATACAGAAGGGAGAAAACTCTGAAGAAAAATCAGAGTGGGTCGATAAAAAAATATGTTCATGTTGACCTCACAGAAATATTGCATGTAAATTTTCAGAACAATTCACCAACAGGTAGGCCTGAGATCATTTACCTGTCTGATATCTGCCAATAACCAAATGCATCAACAGCTAGCAAAACAACCCCAGGAACAAATCTTCGTTAGGTAGAAGTTTCTTCTGTTTCTAATGATTCCATATAGTATGAAAAACGATTGTTCTTCGGTTTAAGATGTCTTGTTTCTTCATCCACATTAAATATCAAATCAACATCGTTTGTCCAATACTAAAAGGATTTTGTTCCAGAATTCCTAGTGTGGAATTTCCCTTATATAGTTGAGCATTACTCACTTTAGGGTTTTCTACTAGAGTAACAGTGCCCACTTTGAAGGTCAATCAACATCACTAGTAAAACATTCATTGGTCATTAGGCTAGAATGCTTTTTGTCAAATCACTAATATAACTTATATAGGCCATTAAGCTAGAATGCTTTTGTCAGATCACTAGTAAAACTCATTGGCCATTAGGGCAGAATGCTTGTCAAAATTTGGTCCAGTTCAGTCATGTGGACTTTGAATGGCAGTTTACCTTGAAGTCTAACACTGAGGCTTCATGCTGCAGACATGTAGCATGATGTCCCACTCAGTCACATTATCCCGACACCAGGCTAAGATAGTAACCTCTTAATGCTGAGCGCTAAGCAAGGCAGCTGCTGAACCACTTTATAAGTATTTGGCATGATTTGGGAGGGGATCAAACCCACGACCGCCCACATTTGAGGGTGTTGTTTTAACCACTTACGCCACCGGAGTGGTTTTAAATAATATTAAGTCAGGGTACAGTCTGTCAAATTTAGTCAAGTTCTGTTGAATAACTTTTGAAAAGATATCATCTAAAGATTTATTACTTTTAACAACTTTCGTCATAAACTAAGGTAGATAAGAATAATGTATAAAATTTAAAAGTTCATTATTTCCACATGACTTCTGTCACATTTCATCAAATATGATCCAGCAGATTTTAAGATTGGTGCTTGCCATATATGCAGGCAGATAGGTAGAATTTGTGCAATCTCTTATGGCAGAATGAGCTATGGACTTCTGATCAATCTTGTCAGAAACTTGATTTGTGAAAGTTTTGCCAGATTGAGATTTAAAATGGCTGGTATTAGGCTGAAATACTTTTTATCAGAAGATTGCTGTGTGGAAGTCTTACTTACAAAAGAAACTTTATGAGCTAAGGAATACTCGTCAGCAGAACGAGCAGCATTTTCGAAAGGTTTGACCTTATGCTCATCAAGATAAGTCTTAATGTCACTATGGATACAACTCTTGAACTCTTCAAGTAAAATGAGTTGTCTTGAGATTTTCGTAATTTTGATCAACTGTCATGGCCAGCCACCACCTGTTAAATTGTCGTGCTTTTTTCCCCATGCACATTCGACATAGGTCTGATCAGTTGATTTTCTAGAATTCCTAAAACCTTATCGATAAACCTCGGGTACCAACTCACAACCATTCAAGATCTATTCCTTAGCCACATCATCTAAGGACATCACTAGCCACATCACTCTGCTGCAGTGACGGTGAAATATAACAAGCACGAGCTCTGTAAATAAGAACACAATATAATAATAGAGACCAGAGCTATCTTGGCCATTTCAAAATTTCAACAATTTTCCCGAAATAAAAAAAAAATAGCGATCTACTTTTTTTTCAGAAACAAACGGGTACTGGCTTGATATTCATACTTTGCAATTGCATCTCTCTCTCTCTCTCTCTCTCTCTCTCTCTCTCTCTCTCTCTCTCTCTCTCTCTCTCTCTCTCTCTCTCTCTCTCTCTCTCTTTATTTAAATACATTTGCATTTTGCTTTTCTCTATTATCTTTCTGAATCCCAAACTTTCTTAACTCTAATTCCATCCTGTATTTAATTTTAATTCCTTTACTTTAATGTTAGAGTCTGATACAGATTAATCAAATCCAAAGAACTTATATCCGAAAACATTATTTTTCACCAACTATTGGACCAAAACTTTCTTTTCTTGTTAGAGTCTGATACAGATTAATCAAATACAAATAACTTTTATCCAAAACATTATTTTTTACCAACTATTGGACCAAAATATTTTTTTTAATTTTTTGCGTCGTTAAAGAAGATTTTTGCCTCGGAATGATCGTATTTTCTGGCAAACTAAAGAAATTCATCTTTATTCAAACAGTCTAAACAGTGCCGTCTTAATAACATTGTAGGCTCTGGGCAAAGCAGTGCACTGGGGCCCCCTACCGGCCCAACTATTTATTAACAATATGGGCATAATGATGCCTTTAGAAGCGCGAGGTCCTGGGCAACTGCGTTTTGCCCATGCCTTAATGTGGCACGGAGTCTACCTGCTTCTCGGTAGAATTTGAAATAAAGATCTCCACCTTTGATGACATTATTAAAAGCTTGTTGATTCATTAAAGATGTCTAAAATGTGAAATAATATCTGGGATTTAGAAAATTCCAAAACAAGGTGAATCAAAATGTTACAAAATTTTCTGAAATGTTGTAGCGAAATTCAGATTCCAAGTATAAGCGCCCAATTTTCTGTTGCGAGGCTTAAAATAAGTAACAGAAAAGAATGAAACACAACAAGCTTTGTAAAATATAACAAATATATTTATTTCCCTAGAACACAAAGTGAAAATGAGGAAAAAGCAACTTTCTTACTTTCCATTCATTTCTTCCTTGTACAAACTAAAACGACGCTATCCCATCTTCTGCCACTAACACGTGTGAGTGGGGTTTAAAACATAAAGTTTATGACATTCACACAAGCGAAGATAAAAATAAACTGACGTAAATAAAGCAAACTAGCATAATGTTGATGAAATTTAGCAATGTTTACTGTACGTTGCTAAGTACAAAACTGCATCCTGGTAAAGTATACGAAGGCACGTGATATATTTGCACACATTAGCATGTTTCATTCAAAGCTCATTTAAGAATCAGCACACTTTTTTAAAATGATCAAAAAAATGTCATATGAAAATATATCAGACTTTAAAATCTTCATTCTCGTCTTCTTCTTCTTCCACATAGAAATGTCTAGTTTCGTATACATGGGACGCTAATGTAAGAAATTATCATACAGATTTCGTGTATCTCTCATGTATCCTTCTTTCTCATTCTCATTTCGTATATTTGATCTTTTTTCATTTACTTATCCTTAATAATACTAGTTTTATTCTATAAGAACAATATAAAAGTGAAAATAATTATAACAAACTGCATTGGAACAACTGTACATGTCATGCTTATTATTATTATTATTATTATTATTATTATTATTATTATTATTATTATTATATAAAACGAATAGTAGCGAACAATTTGGGAATGAGATTATCAAGATGACGTCATCAATATAATTACGTCATTAGTTACATAGCTACGGAGCGGGAATACGCAGCTCGTATGATTGATTCATATTGCATGCGAAGTATTGTAAACCATGGGTAATTCATCATCAAACTGTTTAAACGTTAAGCAGAAGTCGAAGCCAGAGCTAAATATCTGGAGCAGAATTCTGCAGATTTTCAAAAGGCTGAAGAAATCAAAGGCAACCATAATTACTGATGCCCTAACTGAAATTGAACAAGAAGAAAAATTGGATTGCACAGTAAAACAGTGTGTGGAAGCAGACAAACAGACGGAATCGGATATGAAAGTGTTGATCCGCCTCATCAATGTAAATGAGAAAATAAAAGAAGAGCTTGAAAATGATTTGGATACATCCACATCCAAAACAGCAACAGAGAAGACAGATGTCCTAAGACTGATGCAGAAACTGGAAAATGCTTCTCGGGGAAATCCTCCACAAACAAGCAATCCCTATGGACTTAACTCTACCGCAGTTACACGACCTTTCTGGCAAGAAACTCCTTTGCCAAGTGAAAAGGAACTTGAACTGATCGATATTAAATCTGAAGGTCATATGCCAGCTACAAATTCCAAAAAGAAACAGAGGCCAAAAGCGGCTAAAGGCTTCAGGAAAGCACCTCAGAGTTTCACAAACGCTGCTTTTCCAGCTTTTGTTAAGGACTCTGAAAAAGATATTGTCGAGTTTCCAGGCAACATTAGAGATCGCCGTCTTCGCCCAAAAGCCGCAAAAGGCGTGAGAACGCCAATGACCTTTCTTCCTGGTAATAATTGTTTGAATGCTAATATCTTTTAAAGTCACTGTTCATTTCAAACAGGACGCATTAAAAATGGCAGCCATACAGACACTAGGTGGGGAATCGACCTCAAATAATTAGGTGTTAGTATAATCACGTGTATTTAAAGAATGTATCGATGATTCAGTAGACAATCAATTGTAAATTTGTTAAAAAATCCGGATATTGTCCACACGTACAACCGCGTTTAAAATGTTTATTTTGATAATAATTTTGGATCTATAAGGTTGACATTTCCTAAGCCTTGTAACTGAATTCAGTCGTGCATGTAACTTTTCTGACAAATATCATTAAACTGATAAATACATTACTCCAGTCCTGAAAGATTCCTCGTTGGAACAAAGTCTGCGGTTTATGACATACACTAAGAAATCAAATTTCACTCCACATTTTGGCACACAAATGCATCAGGATCTAACTTGTGACTACCATTATTGCGCTACTATCTCAACTAGATCAAAACTATAAAGTGCTTAAATCTCAAAGATTTTAAGAAAAGGAAACCAACGGATTTTCTTGATTTTCGTATTCATAAAACCAATGGAAATACCATTGTTTTAATCACGTTCATGTATATTTCACTTATTGTCCCACACCCATACCCCCCCCCTCTCTCTCTCTCTCTCTCTCTCTCTCTCTCTCTCTCTCTCTCTCTCTCTCTCTCTCTCTCTCTCTCTCTCTCTCTCTCATTATTCTAAGTTCTAAGATGGAGAACTTGTTACGCAACTACAATTGCTTTGTTACTTCTACAAATAAGTTTCGACGAATAACAATATTCTTGTAGTTTGAAAAAAAAAACAAGACATTTCCAAACGAGGTAGCATTGTATCTGAGACACACTACAAGTATGGAAAAGCAATGAAAGCTTTAACTATTTTTTTCTAAGCTTGCAGCAGCCAACAATTTTGGTATATTAAAAGAAAGACCGGATCTGAAAGAAGGAATTGAAGGTGTTTGCATTTTTGTTTGTTTTGTTTGGCATAGCCGAGAAAGTGTAAAATGACATGAAGACATTTTCCAAAAGTTATTGACATTTAGTGGACTAAAGCGATTATTGTGTTCAATGAATTAGAGCTCTTTTTTAGAAAATTGTAAAAGTTAAAGGAGGGAAAAGGAAACATTTATTTCCAAAAGCATACAGTTATGTTTGCACCTATTCGATGCGCAAGTTTGCAGTCTTCAGCACGAAGACATTCTACCTGCAATTTATTGTTATCTCCGTAATTCTATAATTCTACACTACTTATCGATCAGTCTTGAACATCAAGTGTTTCCAATGTAAGGTTTAAAGTGTAGCCAAAATATTGTACATAGGACTTCACATTTGATATATTCATTATACTGACAAGAATTTTACCTGTCTTGTCTATTTCCTTCAAAAACGATAAACAATCAAACACCACTGTCCAACCCAACCTTCCTATATACAAGCAAAATATTTTTAATGGCATTACTTACAGTCATGTTCCGGAGGATGTAGTGCATTACACCAGCAGGGAATGATCACGTTTTTATAGCTTAATTGGACAAAGTGATCAATATAGCAAATCTTGTGTTGTTTGTGTTCTCCCTTTAAAGTCGTTGCCTTCGCAACACTGACGGTTACATCAGGGTTTCGCCCGTGCATCAGTGGATTTTAATATGTAACTGCACAAAATGAATTGCCGCTGATAGCGATTTGGAAAACCCAGAAATGGGACACTTGCCTCACTTTCAACCAACAAAAGGTAAGAGAAAATTAAAAGTTAAAAAATAATTTATTCCTTGCATGTCATTTGAATAGCAAATAATATGTTTGCCATTTAAAATGTTCAAGTTTCTATTTGACCTTGCAGAAAACGCCTTTGAAATGAACCTTCCTGGGGCAGTCTTATCAACGGAGTTTGTCAAACCAAAAAATCGGAGGTACGTACGCGCTCGCACGTGTCTTGTGTGAAATAGAGACATCTACATGTAGACACACTGAACAAACGAGTTTTCATCTATTTATGAGTCAGCTTGCTTAATTTGCCAAATATATATTGCAATTATCGTTAGGCTGATTACTATGTAAAAATCTGCACGGGGATGTACCTTATCATCCTCAGTGTACACTGCTGCCCTCATCATGAAACTGCCCTTTAACAAGTCCAGACAAAATGCTTTATCTTTATTCAACATTTCGTCGATATGAATTTTCAATTGATTTCGTTCTATATCATGCCTCCAGAAGCGTGTTTCAATTACTATTGAACAATTTATTCCTTAAAAGCGGTATTTTCCACCTAAAAGTGACCTCATAGGAAAACACATTATTTGATGCTCAAGGGTCAGCACCGACTCCCATCTAAGGATTACTAATTTCATAGTTGTCCAAATAAAGCCATATTTATACTTTCTGATCATAGAAAATGTTCCTTTGACTTTGAGTTCAAGTTGTTTTTATTTGTTCGAAATATACTGGTTAAAAAACTAAACAAACATAAATTTTAAATGTAATACAATAAAACTGAGACACAATGATACATAAAAGATGTAAAATGTAGTAAAATGTAAATCACAGTAAAACTGAGACAAAGATACGTAAAAAGCTGTAAAATGTACTAAATTTTAATGCACAGTAATACTGAGATACAACGATACATAAATAGTTACACAGAAAACATTTTAGTATGACCATTACTTTGTTATTGGTTCCGTGATCGAATAGCATTGGAGTTAATTAAGCACTTTATTATTATTATTATTATTATTATTATTATTATTATTATTATTATTATTATTATTATTAACTTTATGCATATTCACATTTTCAATAAGACTTGCACAAATATAAATTTTTCAGCTTACTAATACTTAAGAAAACTTTGCGCAGTTTTTCTATGAAAAAATAAAATAAATGTGTTTAAGAACAGATGTACCACCTAAAATTGGATAGCTTATTTCATTTAGTTTTGTTAAAGTGCTCCTTAAAAATCCAACCGCCACCCTAATTTTTATCTAACCTTCTGACCTTCAGTGAACGGAATCAGACGGATAAGTGCCTCCTGGAATGGATACGCCGATGTGAGGAAACCGAGAGGAACAAGAGCAAGGGCAAAGGGAAACAAGAGTAAAGGTTATTGCGATGAATAGACCGCTGTGAGGAAACCAAAAAGGAACAAGAGCAAGGGTAAAGGGAAACAGGAGTAAAGGTTATTGCGATGAATACACCGCTGTGAGAATAGGAGCAAGAGCAAAGGGAAGCAGGAATAAAGGTTATTGCGATGAATAGACCGCTGTGAGGAAACCGGGAGGAACAAGAGCAATGGCAAAGGGAAGCAGGAGTAAAGGTTATTGCGATGAATACACCGCTGTGAGGAAACCAAAAGGAACAAGAGCAAGGGTAAAGGGAAACAGGAGTAATGGTTATTCCGATGAATACACCGCTGTGAGAATAGGAGCAAGAGCAAAGGGAAGCAGGAATAAAGGTTATTGCTATGAATAGACCGCTGTGAGGAAACCGGGAGGAACAAGAGCAATGGCAAAGGGAAGCAGGAGTAAAGGTTATTGCGATGAATACACCGCCGTGATGAAACCAAAAGGAACAAGAGCAAGGGTAAAGGGAAACAGGAGTAAAGGTTATTGCGATGAATACACCGCTGTGAGAACAGGAGCAAGGGCAAAGGGAAGCAGGAAAAAAGGTTATTGCGATGAATAGACCGCTGTGAGGAAACCGGGAGGAACAAGAGCAATGGCAAAGGGAAGCAGGAGTAAAGGTTATTGCGATGAATACACCGCTGTGAGGAAACCAAAAGGAACAAGAGCAAGGGTAAAGGGAAACAGGAGTAAAGGTTATTCCGATGAATACACCGCTGTGAGAATAGGAGCAAGAGCAAAGGGAAGCAGGAATAAAGGTTATTGCGATGAATAGACCGCTGTGAGGAAACCGGGAGGAACAAGAGCAATGGCAAAGGGAAGCAGGAGTAAAGGTTATTGCGATGAATACACCGCCGTGAGGAAACCAAAAGGAACAAGAGCAAGGGTAAAGGGAAACAGGAGTAAAGGTTATTGCGATGAATACACCGCTGTGAGAACAGGAGCAAGGGCAAAGGGAAGCAGGAAAACAGGTTATTGCGATGAATAGACCGCTGTGAGGAAACCGGGAGGAACAAGAGCAATGGCAAAGGGAAGCAGGAGTAAAGGTTATTGCGATGAATACACCGCTGTGAGGAAACCAAAAGGAACAAGAGCAAGGGTAAAGGAAAACAGGAGTAAAGGTTATTGCGATGAATACACCGCTGTGAGAATAGGAGCAAGAGCAAAGGGAAGCAGGAATAAAGGTTATTGCGATGAATAGACCGCTGTGAGGAAACCGGGAGGAACAAGAGCAATGGCAAAGGGAAGCAGGAGTAAAGGTTATTGCGATGAATACACCGCTGTGAGGAAACCAAAAGGAACAAGAGCAAGGGTAAAGGGAAACAGGAGTAAAGGTTATTGCGATGAATACACCGCTGTGAGAACAGGAGCAAGGGCAAAGTGAAGAGGAAAAAAGTTATTGCGATGAATAGACCGCTGTGAGGAAACCGGGAGGAACAAGAGCAATGGCAAAGGAAAGCAGGAGTAAAGGTTATTGCGATGAATACACCGCTGTGAGGAAACCAAAAGCAACAAGAGCAAGGGTAAAGGGAAACAGGAATAAAGGTTATTTCGATGAATACACCGCTGTGAGAACAGGAGCAAGGGCAAAGGGAATCAGGAATTAAGGTTATTGAGATGAATAGACCGCTGTGAGGAAACCGGGAGGAACAAGAGCAATGGCAAAAGGAAGCAGGAGTAAAGGTTATTGCGATGAATATACCGCTGTGAGGAAACCGGGAGGAACAAGAGCAATGGCAAAGGGAAGCAGGAGTAAAGGTTATTGCGATGAATAGACCGCTGTGAGGAAACCGGGAGGAACAAGAGCAATGGAAAAGGGAAACAGGAATAATGGTTATTCCGATGAATACACCGCTGTGTATTCACACACACACACACACACACACACACACACACACATATATATATATATATATATATATATATATATATATATATATATATATATATATATATATATATATATATATATATATATATATATATATATGGATGAATGAACGTGCCAAAAATATTAAACACTTGATTTTAAGAAAAGAGCATCACAACTCTAAGAATTAATTATGCGTGACAAAATGATCTTGGTTGAGCTAATGTCAACGATGTCTGCCAAGTTACTGGGCAACACATCCAAAGATTAAAGACAAATACCCCACACAATATTTCTTCGATATAACATATGTTCACAAGGGGAATAACTATAAATTCAACAGTGATAACAAAACAGCATTCACATCCTGACCTCATTTCAATAATATTTGCCACATTTATGGATAAGTCATCAAAATCTAAGTTGTGAAGTGTACATAAAAACGAATATAAACAGTACATATACCTAAAAATTTACATCAGAAAGGGAGACAACTCTGAAGAAAAATCAGAGTGGGTTGATAAAAATATGTTCATGTTGACCTCACAGAAATATTGCATGTAAATTTTCAGAACAATTCACCAACAAGTAGGCCTGAGATCATTCACCTGTCTGATATCTGCCAATAACCAAATGCATCAACAGCTAGCAAAAAAAAAAAAAAAACCCACCCAGGTAGAAGTTTCTTCTGTTTCTACTGATTCCATATAGTGTGAAAAACGATTGTCCTTCGGTTTTAAGATGTCTTGTTTCTTCATCTACATTTAATACCAGATCAACATTATTTGTCCAATACTAAAAGGACTTTGGTCCAGAATGCCTAGTGTCCAATTTCCCTCATATAGTTGAGCATTACTCACCTTAGGGTATTCTACTAGAGCCCATTTTGATGGTCAATCCACATGACTAGCAAAACTGTCATTGGCCATTAGGCTAGAATGCTTTTTTTTTGGTCAGATCACTAGTAAAACTTTCATTGGCCATTAAACTAGAATGCTTTTTTTTGTCAGATCACTAGTAAAATTCATTGGCCATTATGCTAGAATGCTTGTGTCGAATTTGGTCCAGTTCAGTCATGTAGATTTTGAGTGGCAGTTTACATTGAAGTCTAACATTGAAGCATCATGCTGCAGACATGTAGCATGATGTCCCACTCAGTTACATTATCCTGACACCAGTAACCTCTTAGTGCTGAGCGCTAAACAAGGCAGCTTCTAGTACCACTTTATAAGTCTTTGGTATGATTTGGCTGGGGATCGAACCAAAAACCGCCCATATCCAAAGGTGTCATACTAAACAATTATGCCACCAGTGGTTTTAAATGATATTAAGTCAGGTTAAATTCTGTCAAATTTGGTCAAAATCTGTTGAATAACTTTTGAAAAGCTGTTATCTAAATGTTTATTACATTTAGTAACTTAAATGATAAAACAAAGGTAGATAAGCATAATTTATAAAAATTTGAAAGTTCCTAATTCTCACATGACTTCTGTCACATTTCATCAAATATGATCCAGAAGTTTTTAAGATTGGTGCTAACCATATCTACAGGCAGATAGGCAGGATTTGTGCAATCTCTTATGGCCATCACACAACAATGCATTTTGTGATGCTGTTTGAAAATGTCTATGGCTAGGCATCATTTGTATAGATTTCAAAATTCTCTGTACCAATGTTCATCCTCTCAAATTGTTCAATTATGTTTAGTGGTTTTTGGAGAAGAGATAATTGAAACATTTTTCTGTTTCAGTAAAACTGCCACAGTGGTGATGGATTGGCATCATTGTAAATTTTTTAAATGCATTAAAGACAAAATGCTTTATTTCAAATTTAATCACATTCACTTTAGCACATTTGGTGACAGATGGGCCAAATTTGAACAAAGTGAAAAAGCCTCAAGCCAAATGCTTTCTGCCAAATCTTAATTTTTTTTGTTTAATAACCAATTGAAATTATGAATTACAATTATCGACCTATGGACAGGAGAAAGTGGGCTGTTCAATAAGCTCACTTTATGTTATGGCTATAAATAACTATGTTGACTACATGCTCACAGAGTTGAGTTGTATCCAGCATATACATCTAATACCAAAAAGGGACATAATTTATATGCAAAATGCATTTAATACCAATATGGGACATAATTCTAGGCAAAATGCATTTAATACCAATATGGGACATAATTCTAGGCAAAATGCATTTAATACTAATAAGGGACATAATTCTAGGCAAAATGCATTTAAAAGCAATTAGAGACATAATTCTAGGCAAAATGCATTTAATACCAATAAGGAAAAATAATTCTAGGCAAAATGCATGTAATACCAATAAGGGACATATTTCTAGGCAAAAGATATATATATTTTGTACACTTTGCCTAAAGTGTGTGGTTTTATTTTTTTGATGTTATACATGTACAATAACTTTATGATTCTGATTGGTCCAAATAAGCCCATGAAATTATTGTGCAGTATTCTCTTTACTGATTGGCTGCAACTGTGATGAAAACTTGAACCCCACCTGCTGGAATTTTTTTGTTTTCACTGAACATTTTTTTTTTGTGACTTGTGAAAGGGAAATGAAAAAATGGGTCTCGTCTGTTTCAATATTGCCAATTTACCCCCACAGGGGTTTGTTTTGTATATCATAACATAAAAAATGGCAAACCTCCCCCTAGAAAAGAACAGTATCAAGGAAAACTAAAGTATTGCTTAAATTATAATGAGGAGAGTTGGGTTTGATGAATGGGTGGTATGTGTGCAGCATGGAATCCACCCTATATACAAGCTTAGTGTAAGTGTGAACAAACTCACCTTTGGTCACATAAGAATGTATATGTAAACTGGTCTCCCCAAGCTGACAGATCCAACTGCAGCATATTTACTCAGTAAATATGTGATGCATTTCTGGCTCAAAAAGTGATTTGTCTTCTTGTAGATTGTACAATCTAATATTCCAAATTAAATACATGTACTGCAAATATCAGGTAACAAAAGTACATTACAGTAAATATGCATATTTCCGCATCCTGTAAGCTTTTTTTTTGTTGACAAAAATGTAATGTTTAGTTTTGATGTTGAATTTCAATGTAAACACTGTGTGTAATGACTGTGCACCATATTAAAAAATGTGACATGACACGCATTGGACATGATGTGTTGACAATTGTTTTATCTGTTGTAAAATGTTGTTTATTTGGATGGATGCTTATTCTTTGATTTATAGTTAACAAATATGTAAAAAACACTTCAACTATTTCAACCTTGCTTCCAGGGTACCATAGTCGTAGTAATGTCACTGTGAACTAGCATGAATAGCAGGGATATAATAACAGTCATGTGTGAGCATTTATTCATCTTAAAAATAAATTGTTGTTTTAAAATACTACTTTAAGCAAAGTCTATTCAATTTGGATTATTAAATTCTCTGCAACTTCACTGTCATGAAGAAACTTCCAGATGAAAATTATCAATCACTGTCGACTTTACAATGGTGTCCAGGTACTAAAATGGGCCAGAATAAGAGCATCCCGATTCTAATCACCACAATACAGGGTAGAACGAATTTGTTAACATGCATATCTTTCTCTGGGGTATCACAGCATGCAACATTCAATCCGTACTGTACTAGATCACATCGTTAAGTGGATCATATCCCAAAATGTCCAAATGCTTTAACATTGATTTTGCCACACAAACTTTTTGGAAAATTTAAAAAAAAACAACCAAATATGGATGCAAGAGGATCAAACTAAAGTGAATGATTGCCATTTAAAGATATATAGAAATTAAATTCTATAAAATTGCACCCATTACTGAAATAGTGTCAAATGCATGCATGTACAACCTTTACTACAAAAGATTTAATTTTTAATTTCAAGCAGCATTAAACATCCCTATGATTCTGTCATCAGGATTGTCTGGCTTCAGTGTTTGAAGTGTTGAGATGGATGATATACCATTTGTGATAAGAAGTAATTGTTATATTTAAAGAGATTAAATGATCGTGCTTGGATTACTATATCCAATCAGCATAAAACAAGACAAGTTGTGTTAAGCTTTGGTATTTAAAGCTCAATGAGACGTCTATATATATGTTTATTTCGTGATGCTAAAATGCCAATTGAAAATTTAAAAAAATTCACTGATGGATGGAAACGGGATATTTCAGTGGTTTGACATATTTATGCAATATGCCCTTCCTGCAAAGGTTTTAAAATCTGTATAAATGACAATTGACATTATTGTCATGCAGCTTTTTAAACAAGGATACAAATATGCTATCTCTGAAAGACATGTTCACATAATATTTAAATGTGGATAAAGATATATGTGCTGATATGCCGTTTGAAAACTTTACAGTCGAACATCATGCCCCATTTATGGTAGCAGATTATTTTTCAGATCTAGTCAAAATAATGTTTTCCAACTCAGAAATCACACAAAAATTCTCATACAAATGGATGAAAACTACTCACAAAAAGTCTGATCTGAAGAATCAGCTTATCAAGTTTCAGGACATATGTTAAAGACATTAAGTCTCCCTAATCTCCATACTTGAAGATCACTTTTGTCATAAAAGAAATGTACAGTACAAAGGACACAGCCTATGAGGAAGCAGAAAGAGACAATTAAGTCAGGTTTCTTCTTTGCTAGATTTAATCATTCTGTGTAGCCCCCAATACGAGAATGCAGTAAATGAGCATAAATCTCTCTTCTTATTTGGCTCCATGGTTTGGGGTTAGGGGTGGTGCAGGTGACAAAATAATATTCCATAATGGTTAAACTCCAAAACAAACCTAAAATCCCTCTACACCTGAAACTTCATCAAATTTGTTTTTCATTAAATCCCATAATTGTAAAATGGCTCCTTTTTTCAAAGGTATGGGGAAGTTTCACCCTAAATTTTCAATTTAAAGACAGAAAAAGCATAAAAAAATAGCAAAATTGAGTTCAAAACAGGTTGAGCATACATCACTGGGGTGAGAGCTGCTCAAGATGATGAAAAATGGAATGCAATGATGAGACTTCTTGTGAGAATGTTTTGACAAGGTACAAGTGTTAGTAGTAACTAGTGTCTTATTAGTTTACGTGTCAATCCCTCTATCCAGTCTCATCTGACTTCCATCTTAACAACATAGACTTATATAAATTTTGTTGCTCAAACATGCTAAAGACTCAAAAGAGTTGCGAATATCTTTTCTCATCTGTGGAGGGGTGGATATGAGAGGAAGTAGAGGTGTTCTGAATAGATTTGAGAAAGAAAAGAAATAGCACCCGCACAGCGAAAGACTGATATCCATTCCATCCATAAATAAAGTAAGACCCTTAACTATAAACAAATAAGTTTATTTACAAATATTTACAATAAATAATTGTTTATCTGCAATATAAATGAAATGATTTAAATAATGCATAAAAACTGCACTGCATCATTAAGTTTTCAAGTTGATCTGCAGTCCCACTCTACATGACCTGCAGTCCCTATCCACATGACCTGATGGTAACAATTCCAGGTAGACCAAGGCAGGACAATGCGATGACTCAGACCACTAGTACTTTATAAGTCAAATTGTGACAATAAATCACTTTTTCTTTCCCTGCCGGCCTGTCTTTTCTTTTTTTCTTTTCAAATGTTTTGGAACTTTATTTTTCCTCTTTTCTCGCTGTGCCTCTTTCACCAATTTCTTCCTCTCCTACAAAATTAAATACAGGAAAAATATCAACATAATTTTAAGAGAACTTTAATATTAAGCCCAATCAAGTTTATCAATAACTTAGTTGACCAGCAATAACACGATTAATATCAATAACCTGGCTAAGTACGAATATCTTGACTAATCATTCTGTGTTTAAATTTCTGCATGGTAATTATATTACTTTTACATTATCAATTTAATTCTTGTTGCAACTTTCACTCATGCTAAAATTTCCAGTTAAGAATGCTTTATTTTTCTGCAATAGTTTCACCAGCTTTGCAATCGGGTATCAATTAATTAAAATTTATTTCTTTAATATTATTTTGCTGCAACAAATTACTTTTTTCCCCATTCATTCTTCACAATATCAGATGTCATCTCTGATTCTGAACATTGGGAGGGGATAGGAAATGCCAGCCAAACTGCAAAAATTGGCCATAAACGTAATTATGAAATCACTCCATTTATTTATGTTCTTGGCTGCGCTGACAAAGAGGTGAAAACATTATTTAGTCCTAACTGTGTGTCTGGTTGAATACTTCAACAATGCCAGTCTAGAAGAGTTTTCTTTTTTTGCAGACAACATATGTGATACTTACAAAGCCAACTCCCAAATAAACTTTTGATAAATTCATTAACAGAGGAAGTTGCAAAACACCCTGTTTATAATATAAAGTAACACACTGCACTAAACTTACTTTTTTGCTGTTTGGTGATTCATTTCTTTGTCGATCCAAGAAAAGTTTAGATTTATCATCTTGCTTTTCATTATCACTTTCACTTCCATCATCTGAATCCTCATCTGTTTCCTCCTCCCCCTCTTCTCCCTCCTCCTCAGCATCACTAGCTTTATCATCTCTGTTCTTCCCAGCAGCATCATTGGCCAGTAGTGATGGTTGCTATGGTGTAAAAAATTGTTATTAGCTAGTAGTAAAGAGTAGCTATGGTAAACTTTACATCCTGCATCACTTTCATTTTAATTCTACATGTGAGAAAACTTCAAAATGCCACACAATAAATACTCTAAATTCTTTATTCTTCATGTTGTACAGATTTGCATGGCTTCCTGGTTGTTAAAACCCTAAATGAAAGAGTCACCCACACGGTGACTTGTTATAAACACAGTTATTCTTTTCGACAAAGTATAATTATTTAAATTTTTTTAAAATGCATAGATGCCCACTGCAAAGATATGTATATGACACCCAAGCACATTGTTAAGTAAAATTAGGTATCCACAAAAAGGCATACAAAACAAGCATAAAAGCGAAAATGATAAAATTCTTAATATACATATTCAGTTCTGGGATAGAAATAAAAGACATCTTGGTATAAAGAACATCACAAAATCATAAGTCAAAATGATGCATTTATTATTCATCTCAACTGACAAGCAGGAGGGTGCATCAGGCATATTTTATATTCCAGAGCCTGCAGAAGGAGAGATATATCCCACAAATGTTGATCAAAAGAATGTTATCCATCTCCGTGTGCTGTTGGTTTTACTGAGGAAATGTTTGTTTGCAGTATGGGCTATATTGTGTTAAGAAAAGCTGAGCCAAGTGCTGTTCTCAAGGACACAATAAGGCAGCCAAACTGAGGCAGGGTTGCAAGTGTATCATACATATAACATTTGGATACTACAAACGGAGCTTCCATGGCTCACTGCCAAAGAAATAGAAGTGCCTTTCTCTATTATGTCAAGCCAGTGGACAATAGTTGGCCTGGGCAGGCTTCAAACCTGTGACATTTGGATTCTGAACTGGGTTCTCTAAATAATGAAGTACAGCAACTCCACATCTCTGTACAACATGAAATTCACTATGCATCTCTCCTCTGTACAATAAGGAAATACACATGCAGCTCCCTATCTCTACAGCAAAATAGTACACTATGCTGCTCTCTATCTCTGTACAACAATTTAGTAAAATATGCTGCGTCCTACCTCTACAATAACCAAGCTTACTATACAGGTCTCCATCTCTATACAACAAATTTCACAATGCAAAGAGTAAAACTGCAAAACAATTATATCTCATGCAGTTTTATAACTGGTATTCTGATTATTTGTTGGATAAAACTCTTCTCTTATCCAGGATTCTTATTTTTTTTGGGGTGGGGAATAATACCCTTCTCCATTCCAGAATTATTTTTGAGGATAATAGAGCATATACTTATGCAGTTTTCACTTAATAATGCGTCAAAATTCAATTTCCATTTTTCATATGAATCTCTAGATTTTTGCCGTAAACTAAAATTGTTAAAATTATGGTGCAATATTCTTACAAAAATAATATCAATCCATTTATGCTAGTGAAAACACACAATTATCTAGATTCTGGCTATCTGTCCATTGTAGACTTCAGAAAGTCAGTGTTAAGTTGGTAGTTTGTTCTACATTAAGTGGATGCCATATATGTATACCAAACAGAACAGAAAGTGTACACAGGAGTTCATATAACACCTATTCAGTGCCATCATTTTCTGGTGATGTGTGCTTAGCCATGATGGGATATAAGCTAGTGTATGCAGACAAGGCGATGGGTGCCATTTACTTGTGGGCCTGGGTTCGAAACTCTGTAGAGAACGAATTAAAATACTCTAACCTGTATGATAGTATTATATGTATTAAAATATATATATAAAATCTTGAGCTATAATTCTTCATGCAGGGGTGAACCCATATTATGGTGTCTTCCTATAAGGTGTAAAAAGACAAACAATTGTTATTTTATTATATTCTGAGAGAATTAGCTACTGCATGTACATTCTTTATATTCTCAAACTCATTTCAGATTTATAATTCAATAATTAATTTTTATTTCTCCATGTTTTTTTTTTTAAATTAACCTAATTCTTCCATTTTGTAATCCCTTTATACTGCCTAAAAGCCTGAAAACATTTTACTCTTGACTGGCATGTTATTTCTCTCTCACCTGCTGGGCACCTGTTAAGTCTGGTCGGAGCCCTGTCACAATCTGGTACAGTATCTGAAACAGAGATATTATTAAGATCAAGACAATGGGAAATGCATACACATCAATCCTACATGATGACAGCATGCACAAATTTCTAATGGATACATGCCAACCCCTGGCAAGGAAAAAGTGTAATTCAAGTGGACAAAAATAGTAATTTGAGCAGAAAAGAGTAATCCACATATAACATAAAATTCAATAAGTGTATGTCCAAAATGATTTATTTACCCCTTTAGTCTTTTAACATCAATAACTGCTTCAGGTTTTCATATGTAACACTTTTAGCTTTAAAAAGCAACAGACTGTCATACTGCATTTCAAAACACTTTGTACCAGCTGAGACTATGAATATTTTGCATAAAGTAGATCACTAAGTGCTGGGTTACAGAGCCTGGATCTGATTTCAATTTTATTTATGTTAACAATACTGAACAATCTCTCAGTCAGCATTAGAATGGTAAAGAACCAATATTCTTTCATAACCTGACAAAGAAGAGAAAATTTATATCTTCTAGTTATTGGGTCATTTAGCTGGGAAATAAGGTGTCAATGCAGATCAACTCTGTCCACCGGAAGTACCTTGTCAGGTAGAATACCAACTTGATACTTCAGGAGTTCTCCTAGTTTATTGGCAGCCTTTCCTGCAGCAAGGTGCATCAAATGACAGGGCCAACCTGATATGTACAATGATGGAGACATTCTTCAAAATATAGAATGCAATTCCTTTATGAATTCCAGTCATCACTGATGCTTTATCAGTTGAAAACCCCATACAGTTCTGCCAGCTTATGTTTATTCAAAGCATTATCAAGCAAATCAAAATGTTTTCTCCAGTGGATTCTACTGTTAATTCTGGTAATGAAAGAAGAGCACTTTGACTTTGGCCCTTTTCGTTGTCAGTCTCTTAAACAAACTGAATAAAACTTTTTGTCATCTTAATCACTACTCCTCTCTGTGGCAATACCAAAACGGCCAAATTTTCATGGCCTCTACAATTTTAAATTTTAAGTGATTCAGTATCTTCTTTTAAATACATAACAATATTAGAGGATTTTCTTCTTGCAAATGCATACTTTTGGCAATTTTGAAATCAGGAAACATCCGTTTGAACAAAGGATTAACAAAGTCTTCCACCGCTAGGGGTAGTATGTGTTCTCTTAAGAACTCGGTAAATAATGCCTCTGCATTTTTAAAATTTGTCATTTTTGCTCCTAACACACTCGACTAGAACAAATATGACTTGACTTTTAGTGCCAAATACCTACAGAATGGTTCTGTACCAGATATGAAATAGAACGAAGAATCCACAAGCACACAAGCAAAAGATTACAAATTAGCAAACCAGTTTGTCTGTTCTCTCCAGACTAAGCCATTCAGCAACTATAAATAGAAACCTAGGTCAAAAGTTTGAAAGTAGAATTCAGCATGTTTCTTGGAAATAGGGAAGCTGCTATAAACAGAATATAATACTGTTAGATAAGAGCATGCCAGTCTACGGACAAGCATACTCTTATCTCATAGTTAGGTAGAAGCCATTTTTTCTAGAATATGGTCAGTGGGATTATTGGGATGTTAATAAAAATGAGAAAACAATTTATTAATTTTTGGGAGCAGGATATACCGAAAATGTGTAAACCAGATATGCTTATGTATAAGGTGTAATTTAGTGAAAAAAAAAGGCGTATTAACTACGCCAAAAGCGTAATGGTTGGCATGTATGCTAATGTAATCACCAAACACTGCCCCAAAAATTAAGTGACTTGTTTATTATTTTAATATCAGAAAAAGGGTATGTTATAGAATTTTCTATTTCTGTCTGCTCTCATCCATGTTTTTTGACAAGTACTAATTTTCTACTAGTGCTATGGTTAATTATTTGGCTCCTAGAATATTTTTTGAATTTCCTCAATCAAGCCAATGCCAAAATTAATTATTAATAGTATCAGATTACCATATATTCTAGATGCTATGAGTTTTATGTATGGATTTACTGGCCGAAAACTACAGGAAATTCATCTACAACAAGATGTGTTGCACTGCAGCATTTTAATTGCCCTAGGTCCAAAAAGATTGGAAACAAACATACTCAGGCTTTCCAGGATCACAAGGAAAAGGTTTTGCCATGGGTTGAGGGTCATGACAAGAGGTCATTCATGTTTTGTTCAGCATGTATGGCATATCCTGAACCAGTCAGTAGTTCAAGTGCTTAATTCAACAGCATGGCCAATTTTATAAATGACCCACTGATAACACACAAAACAAGCAAAGAGCAAATTACTTGCACCAGAAAAGCTACTGAAAGTAAAAAAACATTCAACCTTCAAGTCCCTTGACCCTTACATATCTGAGTAGTGATTCACCTTGTCAGAGGGACCAGAACTATCTGATTTCTGTCCCAACAAGACCATAGCCCACTGATTGCTTTCTTCTGAGAAAGCAGGCACATAATATGTACAGTCAGAGGGGACACTCCAAGGGCCAAGGCAAAGTACATCTGGCCTTTCCCACCACTTATTTTGACAACAATGTCAAAAATTTTTAAATGGGGTGGGAAAGGTCACAGAAAACTAGGACTATCTGCCAAGTGAATAATTAGTTTTAGGGCTAATTACTACATATGAATTGACTTTATGGGTATTTTTATGTCTCTTTCAAATAAGCTTTGATTGGAAAATGTGTTCTGCTTTATTCTATGTCTTTTATTTAGAGAACATTTTAGTTACTTCAGAAATAAGGTTCAAAAAGACCCACCAATAAAAGGCATGATCATGTGATTTTAATGTGTAAAATGTTAATTTTATTTGACAGAATAAGCGATAAAGTAGTCTGAATGTTTAGTTTGTATTAATTTTATTAATTTGTTCCTTCTTTGTTGATGTTCATGCAATGTAGTAAATATTTCCAAGTCAGACTTAGCTGTCAGACCAGACCTTAGTGTAGGGTCCTACTGGTCCTCACACAATTAGTCAAAAGCAAAATTTTAAGGCCTTGCCCAATTACTGGTATGCAAAATTTATTCCCTGTAATTGTTTTGCAACTGAAAACTGTAGTCAAGTTACCATATGGAGTCCGAGTCTCAAAGAGATGGTACAAAGTACAAAATTGCATGTACAAAGGTGTTATATAATGAAATAAACTTTTTCATAAACAGTAATTAGCATAAGAATTGCAGCTGACAGGTTTTCTCATCTACTACATCTGATTCTGTATGCCAAATCCGACTGATCCAGTACTGTTACATTCTTAAAATCCAAAGGTTATATATTGGGTGACTTACATTATATGCCAGGTAACTGCCAAGTTTAGTTGTTGTTGTTGTTGTTGTTGTTGTGCTTAACGCCATTTTTCAGCACACGATAGGCTATTCATGGCGGCCAGTATTAATGGTGGAGGAAAAAACCGGGAAATCACCGGAAAGAACCACCGACCCACGAGAAGCTACTGGCAAGCTTTCTCACATATCCACATTCGCCGAATCCTAGACTCGAACCCACGCAGAGGTGAGATGGCAGTGATCCGTAACGGACAGCGCTTTAGACCACTAGGCCACTCAGGGCCCCCGCCATGTTTAGTCAAGTTCAAATCTTCAAGCAACTTTTTTACAAAACCATATAATCATCATTACTGAATTTTCAGGCGATGAAATTTCCAAGAATATTAAAGCGAATAAACCGAAATTGCTCCAATAATAATGATGTTGATTATGATGATGATAAACAAAATTACTAGACTGGCAAGGTAATATTAATACTTGTAACTGTTTGGACATTTATACCATACTTGGGTGAAAAGGAGGAAAAGAAGCAATATTCTGACAATTTGAAAATCAGAATTTTTTACTGTTCTGATACAAACATTTTGGTAACTATGTAGGAAATACTTCCTAAGTCCTAGGTTAAAACAAATATAAAGCAAATCTTTGTTTGTTGGAGTCACTATGATTTTCAATACTGAAAAGACCAATTTTTTCTTAATCATTCAAGGAAAGGATTTTGCCAGAAGCCATCAAAAAGCAAATCAACTTAAGTCTCTACATGTACTATACAAAAGTGCAAGCAAGAGGTGTTTACTTTTTGGAGTTCTGCATGTTTGAATCAAACGAATAGTTTGTATTGATGACATCTTTCTATCTTCTTTCTTCAGTTACTTTCATTACACATTTTTGGTGACTTTATTCTTGAGTGGAATTTTGTTGAATGAAGTATCCTTGGTAGATAGTGAGTAGATTTCACTTACAAGCTATCTAGTGACATGCAAGGCAAAAGCAGTGGACAACAGCACAAACTGCTAAATATTTCATTTTGATTGAAATAAATTATCATCTAAAAAATTTAGATTCTAGTATAAGTGACTGGTTCCAACAGAGGTATGCCCTTACTTGGAAGTTTTGCTAAAAGTCTGCATCTTTCTCAAGCCATTTCAGAATAACGCACAATACATTAGTAACAAACAAATGATATATGGGTTTCCTTCTGAACACTGCAAAGATTACTGTCAATCAATTAATATTGGCCAATACAAAATTTAAGAACTTAAGTGACTTTGATTTCTTAAAATGCTGCACAATATTACAAAGCTAGTTGTATTATGACATTTTTTATACTGGATATTTTATTTTGCAAAATTTCTATATTAAGTATTTGTGGCTTTACAAAACCTCTGAGATTCTGTGACAGTTGTTCAAATTTCATTTTTCTAATGCAAGAAATGCTGCTGGGGCTATAAACTTTTTCATTTTATGAATCAAGAAACAAAAGCATCCTGAAATCATTTAAATTTTGCCTATTAATACAATTCCAACTTGACTCCTTTGTAAAGTCCTCCAAAATGGTCAGTATAAACCAATGCAGACCTGCCAACCCTGACACGTCCATCTCAGTAAGGCAGTCAATTTATTTCCCGTAAGTCTGTCCAGTTTTCAGTAAGGTGTACAAAAATATCAAAAACTGCTACTGTAAAACTAAAAAATATAATTAAAAATTCAGCGTTTTGAAACATTATGTTCATATGAAAAGTTTGTGAAGTATGCATAGACTTTATTTACCACTAGCACAGTTGCGAAAACTCAAATTTCAAACCCTATGCAGCTCAATGACTTGTTACCATCGCTCAACTTGATATAATTCTTATCTTTTTCCATTTCACATGATGACCACAATCATATCTCCCACCACAAGTCATGTGATGTCTAATAAATGTAATTGTGTCCCTTCCAGCTTTTATTCACAAGAATCTAAATATTACTTTTTTATTCTTTAGTGTTGATTATTAACACTTTTTGAGATGCTTTTTTCCCTTTTGTCCTAAATATGCATCTCTTGTCTCTTGCTGGACACCACTTAAAAAGAATTCTATAATCAACAGTTGGATCATGCAGACACTTTACATGAACAAATAGGTGCAGATTAAAGTGTCTGAGGTGCTGCTGTAAAGTAGTCTGGTTCCCTGATTAATTTCACTAATTGTAATATGAAACCCGGATTCAAATCAAACACAGATGAACAAACTTTCCTAATTTTTGGGCAATGATCATTTACCGTAGCTTTTGCTTTCATGACAAAAGTCCATATTTTGAGGGCAATTTTCAAAAGACTTATGGCAAAATCGTAAGGTTTGGCAGTCTGCCAATGTGCTACCTATTTCAGTACATTCTGTTTTACAAGAAACATGCAAAAAATTAGGACTTTTAATTTTGAAACAACTGCCCTCTGGCAAATCAAAATGATATGGGTTTTAAAGCAATCTTGAGTAAAGTGGGTTTTATTCTTATCCTATGGGTAATAGCAAAACACTATTCGACTGTTTAAGTGTCTTCTGTTTGAGTGTTATCTTGAGTTAATACTGTTTATGTTGCATTATCCTGAATTCATACCGTCAGTAAGTTTCATTAAGTTAAGTTATCACTCTGCTGTATTTTCAAGTTAATACTATAAAACTTCATTGCTTTATCTTGAATTATTACTGTCAGACTTGTGTTGAGGAAAACACGGTCAGACCATTGCATTATCTACACTCAATACTATCAGACAATACTATCAGTGTTGCTTTATCTTGAGTTAATACTACCAAATTGTTTTATTATCTTCACTTAATACTATCAGACTGGTGTTGCATTATTGTGAAATTTTAAGGACTAACAATGAAGCTGATGAATCTGAATAATTTTGAAATCAAGCTTAAACTTAAATGATTTTGTTACAAATTACAATATGCACATGAATGTCTGAAATTAAGTTTGTTCTTGTTTAGCGCTAATTACAATATGTACATGGATTTCTGAAATCAAGCAAGCATTTTAATGACTTTATTCTTATTTAGTGCAAAGTTCAATATGTATTTGGATTTCTGAAAAGAAACCTTGGTTCAACCCCCAATTACCACTTATTTTACACTGCTCTTGAATCTTTTGCTCTCCAAGCAACAATTGCTTGCTTATAAGCTAAATAAATGGTAATCCAGCTTTTCTTGTAGCAATAAATAAAGAGATCGATAAATCAACAATTATATAATAATAAAAAAATAAATAAATCGATTAATCAACAAATATATAAATATTTGAAAACAAAATCAAAATAAGTTTCACACTTACCTCCGAGGTTTCCCCCTTCTTTGCTTTTTCAAAATCTCGTTCAAAATTTATCACCTGATCTAGTGTTCTAGGGATGTAGGAATTTTTGAAAACCTGCAATAAAAGTAAAATCAACATCATTTCAATTTTCAAAAACTATGGAAATGTGAAACATTGCTTGCAGTGAATAGCCTGTACATGTTTACTTAATGACACAATAAACTTAGTAGCAGTCAAGTCAATCCATGTTAAAACATTTTTAAATAATGCTAATGTCTAGCCTGTTATATTATTATTAACTTAAAGAAAATGTATGCCATTAATCTTACTGGATTTGCTAAAAGTGGCATCCTAAATAGTACATTTATGTCTTTCAACAAGAATCTGTTAAAGGGACTTTTTGATTAGAATTGCAATGAATCCAAAATGCCACCATTTCTTCATTGTGACTGCAGAGTTGAAACCCATTGAGTTACATTTTCAAATTGGCTGCTGTTGTTGCCATACTGGATATCTGATTTTTCCATGTCAAAAGAACTATTCATTTTAGAGTAGTGATCACAAGACTTTGGAGATGACCATAATGGCAACCACACAGAACACAAAATTGGCACCATTTTTATTAGAACCAACAAGATATAACATGACTTCTTGTACAAACTGCAGACAGATGTGGCATCTAATCTCGAGTGGTGATTAGATACCAAGATGGCAGTCAAAGTGGCAACACAGATGTCAGAGAGACATTGTTTTCATTGGCACCAAAGTGACACAATAAGAACTCTTCTAGTAAAAATGCTCCAGAGATGACCATCTTCCAGGAACAGCAATAATAACATTTTCAAGATTTTTCTCATGGTTCCATTATCATTTAGGACCAACCAGACACAACAAAATTTCTTGTTCTGAAAACCATACATCAGTTTAGGAGTAGAGATAAAATTTTAATGATGGCTGCAATGGTAGTCAACTTAAGTATCAGTTTGGCAGCAATTTTATTTAGGCAGGGCCAGACATCATTAAGAAATCTTTTAGTTAAAACCCCATGTTGATGTGATCATCCATTTTGGAATAACAATAACAAGATGGACAACATGTAGGCCATACTGCATCTCAGATCTGTGACATTTTTATTTAGTGTCAACTTGATTTTGGCTACTTCGGTGGCCTAGTGGTTAGAGTGTTTGCCTTTCTGATGCAGGTCATGGGTTTGATCCCTGGCTGAGTCATACCAAAGACTTATAAAAATGGTACTAACAGTTGCCTTACTTGGTGCTCAGCATTAAGAGGTTAGTGTTAGGACTGGTCGGCCTGGTGTCAGGATAATGTGACTGGGTGGGACATCATGCTTCATGTCTGTAGCATGATACCCCAGCGCTAGACATCACTATAAACTGCCACATTGCAGACATAGCAATGACTGAAAATTTTTTCCAGCTCCTTTAAAAATCCAAATCACACACACCAACTTGACTTCATATAAAGTCTTCTAATACTGGATTTCAGATCAGCTCCATTTTCACTAAGGAGAAAGTAAACATCATAATGTCTTTTGTTGAAAACCTCAAAACCTCATGTTCATGTGACCATCCATTCAAAAGAAGGAGCAATAACAAGAGTTTCATAAAGCTGAGTGGCACCATTTTCATTTACAACTTTGGAATGAATGCCTGTAAAGTTTCATGAAGGAAGAGTATTGAAAACTTAAATACTTGGCAGTCCTCTGGTTTTTGAAGAATTTATTTATTACATACATATCTAGTGAATTAATGATTACCCTATTCAAGTTTAATTTCAAACTAAATTTAAAATCTTACATATTAGAAATGTACAATTTTTGCTGAACGACAGTGGAGTATGTCAGTAGAATTACAACCTTTTATCAGAATCAAATGGACATTAACAGGTGCTACAAAACTTTCTTTACAGCCAGTATTTATGCTTTCAAGTGAAACCAATATTTAACAAAAAACCTAAATATACAATCCATCATGAATGACAAGTAAGCAATGAATACTGTAAGAATAGCTTCACACAGCACATCTTATTTATTTCAGCACAAGTTATGATAAAGAAGTTAAAATTTCGAGAAATGAGTGCACAAAAATTCTAATGGCTGTTTCATTTAAACATATATGGGACCCGGGAAAGGTGGTTTTTAAAAAATATATACCAGAGTACTTTGATTTCACAATGTTCATATTAAAATAAGAAATTTTAAATTGCATCTATGGGTTGGTACATCACATTAAAAGTGCCTTTCCTGGGTTCCATGTATTTTTTAATGGAACAGCCCTAATTCAAATTGTGTGATTCCTGTTTTCTGCACACATTCAAAAACATGTTCTTTTTTTAAAACTCAATGGAAATCAAATCACTGGAAGGGCCTTCAACAAACAAGTTTTGTCTATTCAAGTGGGAAGTTCCTGATTATCTGGCTTTTAAAGGTTTCAATGGGCACCCAGGTACTTGAACACCCGCCCCATTCATAATCACCCAGGTAATCAAATTAGCATATGGTACCCATTTAGTTCTGAGTTTAGATCAA
Source organism: Potamilus streckersoni (assembly GCA_016746295.1). Taxonomy (NCBI): domain Eukaryota; kingdom Metazoa; phylum Mollusca; class Bivalvia; order Unionida; family Unionidae; genus Potamilus; species Potamilus streckersoni. The sequence continues at coordinate 1,277,678 of JAEAOA010000316.1, read as the reverse complement.
AGATTATATCTAGTGATGTCAGGAATGAGTGAGACGCAAAATAACAAGTAGTTTAAGACACTTGTCACATGACATTGATCCATTATAGACCTGGTATGAGCAATTCTACAGTGATATAATACAGCATTCAGAACTTGGACTTAATGAACTTTGATGTGATGTGGACTAATTAAAGTGAATATTGTGCATATGTAATTTATAATTGTTTTTTGTCTGCATTGTACTAATCAGCATGGATTTTGCAAATCTGCAATAAGAATTTTCACTGCAGATCCAAGTTAGTAGCAGAAATAAATGTATTTTTTCATACAGTTTTAAGTAATTATGGCATGTAATATACATATCACTCTGTTTTGCTCAGATTGCGCTTTAACCTCTTGGGTGGGTTGGTATGTGTGGACTTGCAACAAAGCAGTTTAGGTTTACATTTAATATAATTTCTGTTTGATCATGTACCCAGGTAACTGTAGAACACTGGGTACCCAGTTGACTTTTCTAAAATTTTGAAATCTCTATTGGCTTTCATGTTTAAGCAAGTGGTGTGTGCCTGATTATTTGGCTTTCATTTGTAATCAGGTTGTTTGTGTCTGATTAGCTGGCTTTCATATGTCTAAGTCATGTGTGCCTCATTATCTGGTTTTCATGTCTATTAAGTGGTATCTGCTTGATTATTTGGGTTTCAAATGTCTAATCAAGTAGTGTGTGCCAGGTTATCCTGTTTTCATGTTTAATCAAATAGCATATGCCTGAATATCTGGCATTCATGTCTAATTAGGTGTGTGTGCCTTATTATTTGGTTTTCATAACTGTAATCAAGTTTTGTGTGCCTGATTATCTGGCTTTCACATCTAATCAAGCAGTGTCTGCCACATTTTTTGGATTTTATATCTCTCAGGTATTTATAACTGTCCAAGTTAATCATTTAAAAATTGACAAGCTATAAAAAAGATAATTTATTCTAAAAACGTGTCTGGTAAAATCCAGTGAAAATTGTCACTTGCATGACAGAAATGTAATAATTACACTAAGAGCAGTATAACCCACCCCAACAAGGTAAAATATATCAATGGTGAATTTGAGGTATTTTATTTAATAACTGCTAGACAAGACCTAATATGTCTTTTGAAGTTCTTTCAGTCTAAATATAGTAGAGCTAAATTTGTATATTTCATACACCCATGAAATCAAACAAACAAAATGCTGCTACAATCATTCAAACAGGGGCCAGATCTTCAAAAATTTTAATCCAAGTAGATGACAAAACAAGACTAATTTGTAGATAGTAAATTCCATGCTGCAATTTACTGCCTAGTTAGTCCTTTCCAGTTACTGAGTGGAAAAACAAGATGCAAGGCTGATATCACTCGCCTGGTTAACATCAATCTAATAGCCAAATGCACGAGTTGTTGGCCATGAAATCTATATAGAATATTTATTGTAAAAAATTACTTCAAAATGCTCATGAATGTACGTGTTATGAAAACAGCAGCTTAAAGACTTCATTTTTTTAAAAAAAATCTTCCTTATATCTGATGCCACTTCAAGAACATCCAATATTTAAATGCCTTGTGCCAGATTTACATTGCCAAAGTTGGACAAATTATGTGGAGCAATTTCTGAGATTTATCTCGAGTTCTTGGCCATGGATTTAACCAAGACTGTAGTATTTATAGGGCAATTTTTGGCAATGGATTTAACCAAAAATGTAGTATGTATAGGGAAACTTTGGCCATGGAGTTAGCCAAAAATGTAGTATGTATAGGGCAATTTTGGCCATGGAGTTAGCCAAAAATGTAGTATGTATAGGGCAACTTTTCAAATAATGTTACAATATAGATGAGTCTTCTCTCCACCTATTACCTAGTCTCATAATGTTAATGTGATCAGGAAATATATTCAAAGAATGCAATTTCTTTTTAGCAAATTATGTTTCTCTAAGAATACTTTACCAAATCACATTATTTTTGAATAATACCCTCCCAACAACCCCGCTATGCAAGCATTGGTGGCAATTTTTGTCTTTCAGTAGGGCTGGATTTAGGAGGTAGCAGGCATGTATGTTTTTTTTTTTTAAATTATGTTATTGATATCGAAAAATGTATTCAAAGAAAAAAAACCATCTAAAAACAGACAAAAGCAGGTCATTCTAGTAAATTATATATGGCTATAAGACATAGTTCTGATTTCAGGTTTTGTATTCTTGATACATCTACATATAAAATGACTGCAAGAAACAGTGCTTGAAAAATAAAGCTAAATGCCAAGTCACTGCTGTGGAAACTAGAGCTATTGGCAATGGGTGCACTGTAAATGACTCCAAAGGATACAATTGGGTTAGCAGAGTTTGAAAAAAATTTATGGCAACAAAAGTTGGGTTATACAACAATTACTGAAATGGAATTCTAGACTTTTTATCATCAACTGAATTGAAAACAGTCAATAAAATTAAGAATGGTTCTTTAGCTACAAGCAACATCATATGTAAAGATATGAAAACTGATGAGTTCCACAACTCCATCCGAATCATGGAAAGGTATGAAAATTGACAAGGTCCTCAACTCTATCCAAATCATGGAAAGGTACGAAAATTGACAAGGACAACAACTAAATACCAAACCATGTAAAGATGTGAAAATTGACAAGGTCCACAACTCCAGCCAAATCATGGAATGGTATGAAAATTGACAAGGTCTACAACTCCACCCAAACCATGTAAAGATATGAAAACTGACAAGGTCTACAACTCCACCCAAACCATGTAAAGATATGAAAACTGACAAGGTCCAAACTCCATCCAAAAAGCCTTATGTGGTCCACAACTACATCCAAAATGGAATAGCAAGGCTTACAATACTATCTGAAATGGACTCACAAAATCCACAAATTTGTCTGAAATGACCTGATGAGGTCCACAACTACTTCCAAAGTGGACTAGCAAGGCCCACAACTCCATCTGAAATGAACAGCAAGTGCACAACTCATCCAAAATGGACTGACTAGGACCACAACTCTATCCAAAATAGAATAAACAAGGCCTATAAAAGGAAGAATCTAGGCTTGATGAAAAATATGTAATTGACCCCATAGTCAAAATGGGAAAGCATGTAGGGTCAGTACCTCTTCATGACACTAACATAGAAACCAAACAGGGTCAGTACCTCTATATAACACTAACATAGAAGCCAAACAGGGTAATACCTCTATATAACACTAACATAGAAGCCAAACAGGGTCAGTACCTCTATATAACACTATCAAAGAAGCCAAACTGGGTAAGCCCATCTTCATGACACTAACATAATTGCCAACTAAGGTCAGTACCTCTTCATGACACTAAAATTATATGCCAATCTGGGTCAGTATCTCTACATGACACAAACATAGCCAACATCGGTCAATATTTCCTGACCAAATATATTTGCAATAGGTAGGGGTAATTACCTTCTCATCCCTTATGTAATAGCCAACTGAAGCCTGTACTTCATCATGCAAGTGTAATAATGAACAGGGGTCAGTTCTTCTTGATCACACTAATGTAACAGACTAGAGGGGTCAGTACTTCTTGATCACAATAGTGTAATAGAAGACTAATGGGTCAGTACTTCTTGATCACACTAGTGTAATAGACGAAAAGGGGTCAGTATTTCTTGATCACACTAGTGCAACAGATTACAGGGGTCAGTACTTGATTGCACTAATTTGATAAAACTACACAGACATGTATTTCTTGATCACCCAAGTGCAATAGCCTACAGGGTCAGTATTGCTAATTAATAGCCTACAAGGGTCTATTTCTTGATCACACTAGTGTAATAGGCAATAGAGGTCAGTACTTCCTCATCATAATTTTACAACTGCCAACTGCAGCCTGTACCTCCTCATCAATCTTGTCCTGTTCTGACACATCCTCTGGAGACCTCGTGGCAGTCAGTGCCATTGCTTTGTCAAGGTAATCATCCAGGTTCTCTTTTGTGATGGTGATGTCTGTTACAAAGTCAAACAGCTCCTTAATACTCAGTGTGCTCACGCCTTTCTTACAGAAATAGTCTGAAAACATGGACAAAAACATAAAATATATCCTCAATGTTCAATGAATTTCATCAATTTAAATGAAACAATGTCAAGCTCTTTTAATCAGGGCTAACCTTACTCTGGATGCACTTGAACAAAATAATCAGGCTTAAATTACCAAAAAGCTTTGGCTGAAATATTTTCCTACCACTTTTTTCTTAGAAACAAAAGAAAATTTTATCCACAGCAGATCCAATCTTCTCCAATAAATAAAAGAGTCTTTATATGGACTTGCACCATCATGGATCAAGTGTCTATGGTATAGTCCAAACAGATAAAGATCTAGTGAAACAACTTTTGTAATTTAGGAAAAAGGTAAATATGTGCAGAAATGATAAAAACAAAACAGTAGAAATTGAGTAAAAGATATGGTTGTGATGATTAGTAATAACATGGGGTCGAACTACATGTAGTCTTAACAAATTCCATGTTTAATAGTCCTATCTACAGAGGTCACAATACCCTGTTGCATCAATAGGTATAATAGTATGCCAGTTATACTTTGTACACCACTCCCTTGTTAACTCGCGCCCCCATAACTCACAAACGTGCTTATAATGTGGTGTCCGGCAGGGGTCCTGATTTTTTTCAAAGAAAATCTTTTAAAATGTGTTGAACGTGAAAAAAGTTGTGATAAGAAATGGTAAATTGAACTTTTACACATAGCTTGTTTTTATCATTGAAAATGGTGATTATTGCCCATAAAGATAGACTCCATATTGTGAAATTTGCAAGTTCTAATAAGATATCACATATGTTAGGTCTTTTATAAAGAGAAATAGTTGTCAATACACTGTAAATAAACAGTCTGGTGAAACAGAAATAAATGAAAAATTCTGGTAAATGCTAACAGGTGGCAACAGAGAATGAAATAAACACCAATTAAATGTCTTGCTAGGTGAAATTCACATTATAATCCTTTAATTTCCCCTCAACACTATAATCAAAACATATATATTCTCTTCTATGAAAACATGAAAATAGTCAATCAACCATTACATCAAGTACTTCTGTGAGAACCTAATTACATGATCAACAGCTTGGGGAAGTGTTTGTTGCAATAAATAAAATCAAATAAAAGACACCTGTGTTGTTTTATCACTTTGAATACGTCTTTTGTATCAAATCAAACAAGTACAATAAAGTTCAAAGGCATGCCAATAGGAGCATAAGTTCTTGTATTAATTACTGTTCTCAAATTTCATATTTAACCAATTGAAAATGTTTTCCCATTTTTATGTATTAACATTATTAAGTATATGATATCAATAATGTATGCTAATCATTTGTAAATGTGACCATGGAGAGCAAAGGAATTAAGCAAAAGGCATTCTCAGTGACTGAATAGCTGTGCATCATAGATAGGGTTCATAATGGCGAAGTGAGATAAAAAATTTGCAATGAACTAAAAATTGCTGAGTTGACATTTAGAGGTTGGCTTAAGGATGAGCTGAAACTTTGAAATTACTTACATGATGTTGATTCAGATGAATGGATGAAACAAAAACGAGCACAGACTGCAAACAATAATAGATGATGCTGTGTACGCATGGTTCACACAGCAACGTGAACAAGGTGTTCCCATCTCTGGAACTATTCTCAAGGCCCAAGCAGAAAAAATGGCAAAAGGTATGGAAAATGAATCTCATTTTAGGGCAAGCCATGGATGGCTTTGGAGATTTCAGCGCTGACATGGAATTAAACAAAATTCATTGTCTGGAGATATTTGCTCAGCAAATCAGGAAGTCGCAAGTAATTATCCAAATCGGCTCAGAGAGATAATAATTTGTGACCAATACATTTTTTTCTTCCAGTTTACTTCTACCGCAATAAAAATCTACATATTGTTTGATCAACATTTTTTTTCAAAATGTGTCCATCTTTTGTATTTAAAAAAATGACTACTTTGGCCAAAACAATAGAACTAGAACTTATACCATTCACAACAATAATTGGTGATGTAATACACGTGTAAAGTCATATGTGTGTTAAGCCTACGGAAACCATGTGGAATGTTTTGATGATCTCAATATACTCTAAGTTATCCTGAAATTAATGTTACTCTTTGAGGAAATAACTAAACAAAGTACAACAATATGAAGATGTATTTATTTAGAGATAATCTTATTATTAACTTACGATTATTTAGTATTTAACACTGTAACATGCCTAGCCACCCCACTCCCCTCTTGCCACTTCATTGATCTCTTTGTTGGATTTGTTATTTGTTATAGGTCCCTCGATAATTCATGCTCTCACTTATATTGCGGTGGATGCTTTTGGACCCCGATGTCCGCGAGTTATCGAGGGAGTGGTGTACTATTAACTATTCTGCAACAAATTTATAAACACAAAATCAACAACCTGTAACATTGGAGCAGTCTTTTCTAAGGAACTCTAACGCTTGAGGATGGTCATGTTCAACAGACTGGGAGACATCTATTACATACACCTGGCCTTCATGGTACCTGTAATTAACACAGAAAGTGATCTATGCAGTGCTCCTTATGTTTAAGGAAATGTACAGCCTCTAATTATCAGTAGTTGATATAGTTTCTTTTCTCTCTTTGAAGGTGTATTGTCAGATGGCCATTTTAGAAAACCTTAACGTAGTAAGCATTTCTCAGTGAAAATAAAAACAGGGTTCGAGGAAAGAAAACCTTCAACTTCTGTCATAGAGATAACTTTTTTTAAGCAATCTTGAATGTTTAAGATAGCAACCATCAAATTCAGATAATTCAAAGTAAAGAAGCAACCATCAAATACAGATAATTCAAAGTAAAGACATTACTGAAAACATTTAAGCAAAACAAAATATTACAAAATATGTCCCATGTATTCAACATGTGTAATAAAAACAAATAGGATCAAATCTTATGTATTAAGGTCTGTGTATAATAGCCTTTCCCAACCATACTGACATGGCCTTTCTCAACCATACTGACATGGCCTTTCTAATCACATGGACAGTCATGCTGTTAAGTATGATGGTGCAAAGGCCTCCACGACATCCAGTTATTCAGTTGTATTAGGTGTGATGAACACTTACCCAATGTTTTTGTCATCAATTAAGCATCAGACTTAAACAATGACAATACTGTGGCAGGAAAAGCAAGTTACAACTATGTCCTGTCATGATCATTATTTTTCATTATGTCTCACCATGATCATAAAGATTATTTGCAATTCACCTAGGTCTCACCATGGGTGGGACAAAGCTGTTAACATGTTACATTTATTTTCTACTATATCTGGCTTTCATTTATCATCAACATGTCTGAATCTGACTGAAAATACTGATGCTGTTGCTGCCAGAAGGTGACAACATTTTTACATAAGAGACAAGAATTCATTTTCATTGAAATTTTGTTACATCAAAAATCAGTAAAGCTATTTAAGCAAAGTAATTACAGTAAACATAAACAGTAAGGAACTAAAACAGATTAATTGCCTGGTCGAACAATTATGGAATAAGATGTACATTAATTACCTAATTCATGTATTGCATTGAATTAAAACATTTACTTGCCTAAATTTATTCCAGTCAATAAGAAAATGCAAGCATACTGAAACAAATAAGGCAAAGCAATCTGCCATACATCAATCTCTAACATCATCTATAGCCCACAAATATATGTACAACTCTGATTGGTTCTACACTTTTTTTATTTAAAAAAAAATGCAAATAGATATGATAGGTCAAATCTTAGTTACAAGATCAATGTCAGTCCTAAATGTTACCAATGTTACCTAAATGTTACCAATAAAAACTAATGTGCACTTTGGTACCAAAACATTTCCAAGACTAACAGCAAACAAAATTACATTCCAACACTTCTAACTTCAAACAATATATCAAGAACAGCAAATAACAATATGTTTTGTAACTATTTTTAGATATGCTATTAGCCATGAAAACTAATTTCAACATGTGACCAGTATGTGACTGGGTGCTGGTTAGAATTATCCTAAAGAAGCATTCAACAAAATTTCTGAGATGAAGATTTTGCTAGTTTTATTTTTCAATAAAGGTTTAATGACTGAATATTTTTCTCTACAGGTGAGAAATAGATGTGTGAACAAAAGGTATGCATTTCATCAGCTTCAACAATCTCTCAAATAGTGAAATGTGGTTCCAAACTTATTTGAAAAAAGTCATGCATACATCTTGTCAGGGCTATATCTAATCAAAAGCAAGCCATTTCTCCCTTTTTGAAAGTAGTTTGAGTCTGTCTCATAAAAAATATTTGTTTGAGCCTGTCTCTCGTCTTATTATTGCTGAACTACAACTGTTTGTCTCTCTTTCTATTGTTGAACAACAATTGTGTTCCTCTATCTTGTCTTCTTTTTTAATCAGTTTCTCTTACATTATTTTGGAACTACAATTGTGTCTCTTTTTTTATTATTGCTGAACCACAAAATTCTAAGAAAATGACAATAATTTCAAGGCATGAACAAATTATTCTAGCAACAAAATATTGGTCTGAAAAACTCAGAATACATAAAGAAAATATGGTATTTATCAAATAAAGACTATTCAATGGAAAGACATTACTGAAAATATTTAAAACCAAACTTAAAATTTCTAGTACCAGTATAATTTATCCGAGGTATCTGGTAAAAACATAAAATATTATGCAGTTTAGGTCTATAAATGGGCACAACTCCACAGTTACTCAAGTTGTAAAGTACTGAAACCTCTGTGAAACTTGATAATCTTCACCTGAGAATTTATGTAAATGTGTCTACATACCCTTTTATCTGTTTTTGAGAACTTTCAGATAAAATATAAACATTTAAAATGATGCAACTGGAAGAGCAACACCAATCAATTTCTCACCATGCTCATGTAGGTGAGACAACAAAAACTTATATTTATTTAACATATCTGACAAGTAAATAAGTGCTAATGCAGAGCATAATTTTTTCCAGCGCTGCATCAAACTTTCATTTTGCAACATGTCTGAATCTGGGTTCACCAGTAACTAAGTTGCAAATTCAAATTCCTGCTTTGTTTCGTGCACTTATAAATCCTGCTTCATATTGTGTGCCTATAAATCCTGTTTCACTGTGTACTTATAAATCCTTTTTCATTGTGTACCTATAAATCCTGTTTCATTGTGTACCTATAAATCCTGTTTCATTGTGTGCTTATAAATCCTGTTTCATTGTGTACTTATAAATCCTGCTTCATCTTGTGAGCTTATAAAACCTGTTTCATGGTGTGCTTATAAATCCTGTTTCATTGTATGCTTATAAATCCTGCTTCGTCTTGTGTGCTTATAAATCCTGCTTCATCTCCTGTAATTATGATGCCAGGGTGATCTATTGTTTTTTTTTTAATGATGAATAAAAGACAAGTGTAAGTCTTAGAAAATTAGACATTTGCATATTAAAGAAGGATTAGTGTTTCATAAAATCCATGATCTGTATCCCATAGGTGTCCAACCAGCAAGAACTTTAACTGCAATGAACCTATGCTCTTAAAATAAGTAACAGAAATGAGTGAAGACAACAAGATTTGTAAAATTTAACAAATAATTTATTTTCCTAGAACACAAAGTGAAAAAATGAGGAAAAAGAACTTATGATTTTGCGACTCAAATCCAAAAATAATCCAAGAATTAAAGACACAAGTTCTAGTAATAAAATGCCCTGAATAAAACTCAGTTCAAATCCCAAAGAGGTCCAAAATTGAAGGCAATGTCATGTCTGTTGTGGCCTGCATTGTACTGATGTGTCACCTGTCTCTAGCTGAATCACAGAAATATTATTCCAGGTTTGAATTCATTATAAATTCCGATGAATGTCTTTACCAAAGAATTTTGTCAAAGCACTTTTGCATTTCCAGAAAAAATAATGACTTAAAACCAATAATTTGAAAGGAAAAAAAAAATTCTGCACAAACTGGACACAATATAATACAATTTTATGTGCCAGATGTTAAACCACAACTGCTAAAATTCTGCCAGTCACAAGATAATACAGTTCTCTGTTTGACCTCAGGTCACAAATTTGTATTAGCAATTTCTAAAAACAACAATTACCTAATGGAAAATAACTTTCTAGCATGATTTAATGAGCCTTGTTTATTTAAAACATAATACCCTACAAAAATCACTTTGGAATAATCAAAACCCTTACCCAAGTCAACATGTTTACCTGCATTATAATTTGGTCAATGAATTCATACCTGGAGAGGACAATGAAGCTATTATTAGTTGTTTACATCAATGAAATTTAAAAAAGTTTTAAAAAGTCGATCAGGTCAAACAGAACAGAACTCAATTTTGAACAAGGTCAAGTCCAGTAAACAATGTTACATTATTACATTACAACAGCATGTAATGGAATAATTTTTTTTTAAAAACAGACAATTAAATTAAATATACACAGTTAACTACTGGAAACCATTTTTACACAAAACAAGAATTTTGTTTACTGAAATTCTTAAACATCAAATTAAATTATTTTGCTTCAATTGATATGAAAAGGAAATAGTGACAGCAACAAAATGTCTTGTATTCACTATTCTCTTTACCATAGAAACAAAATCTGCAATTTTGAAACAGGATATAAAATAAAAAAATAAGCAACATTAGAATGGCTAAAAAAATGGTAGAGGAAAATCTTAGCTCTGTAACAGACACTTTCATCTCTGCACATGTACACTAGGAGTTTGATCTCTGTCATTATACACAGCAGAGACAATTCCTGATGCACTTAGATCTGCCAGAATATATTACACTTGTAATGTCAAGCAAAATCAGTTTGAGGGATAATTTATTTTTTTCTTCCAACAAGCCACAAGGAATTGGAAACACAAAAGTTTTGCTTTCCTCTATTATCAGCTGATAAGCTTATAGCAAAAATGTCACTTCAACTTCTTACATGTGAGTTGATAGTGTTTGCTCTACTAGATTAGTACATTTTGTGAACTTGTTTGTTTTGGACATCACTGGAATTTATATGAATTACATGCATGAATGTAAATTTGTCATTTTTTTCTGTCATTCCCTGTTATGGAATTGCTAATAGCGTGCTCCACATAATATAACATCACTCAGTCGCTAATCATCCTATGTAACTGATATTCTAAGCCATTATTTTTTTGGCAAGTGATTACAATCACTTCAAACATGATGCAGCTCAAGCCTGAAATTATAACTGGCAAGAATATTTATTAAAATGAGGTTTTTACATCATTGTCATTACTAAAAAGTACCACTATACATTTGAGTGGTGTCTTGCATACCCTGCTCAATAAACAAGTACACTTAACATTAATGATAATTTTTGCTATACTTCTGTTTCTATATCTAATCAAAAGCAAGCCATTTCTCCCTTTTTGAAAGTAGTTTGAGTCTGTCTCATAAAAAATATTTGTTTGAGCCTGTCTCTCTAGTCTTATTATTGCTGAACTACAACTGTTTGTCTCTCTTTCTATTGTTGAACAACAATTGTGTTCCTCTATCTTGTCTTCTTTTTTAAGCAGTTTCTCTTACATTATTTTGGAACTACAATTGTGTCTCTCTTTTCTTATTATTGCTGAACCACAAAATTCTAAGAAAATGACAATAATTTCAAGGCATGAACAAATTATTCTAGCAACAAAATATTGGTCTGAAAAACTCAGAATACATAAAGAAAATATGGTATTTATCAAATAAAGACTAAAGTACATAACCTCGTTGGCAGTGGACCCAGACTACCAAGACTGAACCTTCTATCAGTTTATGACTTGACTACTGTTCTGTACCAACAAGACACATCTTCCAATGGGGCATGAAAAGTAGACTATTGTGACCTCCTTTTGCATGTGATTAGCAGTAATCTAGATGATAGATACTCCAAAATATTTTCATGACTATACACAACAATCAGGCAAACTGAGCTAGCACGTTTAGCACAGTTAACACTAACAACTATGCCAACAGGAAGGATAACAGAAATGGATAAAATTTCTTGCATATGAGGTATAAGACAAAGTGATGTATGCTAATTAAACATGAAGTTATGACATCAAACACCTATACCTCAAGTTCTGAGGTGATTTGGGTGGCTGAGTTGTTTAAGTGCTTGCTTTTATTGATCACTGCCATCTCACCTCTGCTTTGGTTAAAGTCTTTGGCTCAGCCAATATGGGTAAGCCGGACAGCTTGCCAGCAGCTTCCTGTTGGTCACTGGTTCTTACCAGTGTTTTCTCAGGTTCTTCCTCTACCAGTTATACTGGCTGCCATATACAGCCTATCATGCAATGATAACGTCACTGAATTCACAACTACATCAAGTTTTTGTACAAGGTCTATTACACATCAAAATCTGAAATCAAATACTTTCACAAGGCCCCTAAACATTATGTACATCAAACACTTGTACAAAAAATATTAAAAGTCCTGATATCAAACACCTGTACAAGGCCTATTAAACATGAAGTTCTAATATCAAACACCTGTACAAGTTCCAAAAAATCCTTAATTAAGTTCCAATATCCAACAATTATACAAGTCCCATCAAACACTAAGATACTGATATCCAACATTTGTACAAGACACATTAAACATCAAGATCTGAAATCAAACACCTATACAAGGCCCATTAAACAGTTCTGATATGAAACATCAATGAGTCTTATCAACTATAAAGTTCTCACATCTGTACAAAGTTCATTAAGCAATAAGCTCTGATGATATAAACATATTTACATGTAACTGGAATTTACCTGCCATATCAGACTACTTTCATTTCAGCATCAGGAGGATCTGAGTTGGATCTTTTGGTCATCATGCATGGCAGAAACTTTAATACTTTTGAATACAGAGTCATTAAGAACTTTCCACATCACATTCGTATTACAAGCCTAAACTTGCATTACTTGATCTATGGCTTGCCAGTGCAAATTGCCACACGTTTTGTTATGTATTCACGGCTGACTCTAGATGTCACAGAATAAGGCTATAAATAACTTGGTTTTGCCTTGAATCTATGTTCACACCTTTATTTGTTGTACAGGCATTCAGCGTTACCTGGGGTGAATCTTTCTGCTACAGGTAAAGTGATTTTGAAATGACATGCAACGGAAAGTTACGAAAAAGCATGGTATACATGAACATTTTATCACAACTATTATTTACTCCTATGGATTTAAGCTTGATACATGTGAACTGAGACAAAAGTCATTTGGATTTTGTCAGTGGAGTGCGTTCTATCCACTACCATCTCAGGCCATAGAGGTAAGTGTCAAAGTTTTATTTTATTTGATTTGTGAAACCTTTTCTCAGTTTTATGTTTTATCGGAGGCTGGTGATGAAATTACATTGCATGCTTTTTTATTACCATTTTAGTAATAAATAGTTTGGTTTTGTTTTAGCCCATTGTAGCCTAAAGGAGACTGGGAGCCTATTGTAGCCTAGTGGACACTATTGTAGCCTATTGAATACTACTAGGCACTAGTGAACACTAATGGAGCCTATTTAACACTATTGGATACTATTGACCATTATGGGAGTAATAGGACATTATTGGAGCTAATTGGACATTATTGGGGCTAACGTTTTATTGAGGCTGACTATAGCTATCTGTATTGCAGCATGCGGTCTACATCTATGAATACATGTATATGAATGAATACATATAAGGGATCATTGAAGTGCATGAATGTGGATTAATAAAAGAGGATCTAGTGAAAATGCAGAGTTCCAGTTTATATATATGGAATGAACTGTAGAGTGACAGTTTGTCAAATGAATAACTATTCTAGTTTACAGTGATGCGTTTTCATCTATTTGTGTATTTAGTTGAACGCAATATTGTTTAGTCAAAACAATAGTATTAACATTATGAATATTGCTTGTTTTCCTTTATTCTATCTCAAGAGATTATGTGAATCTCAAAGCTTAGTGTGTTACAAGAAATCATATTAATCTCATTTTACATAATACATGGTATATTTGTATTTCTCATTTTAGGCTAGATGCCAACGAATCATTTTTTGTATTTTTTTTTCCTTGTCATTTTGTGACTATAGGGTGATTTGCCTCAATTGTATGATAGGAGTGTGAAATTTAGTGTATGTGTTTATATTCACATATATAACTAGTATGTCATTTTATAAATTCCAATCATTCATTACTTTGTGTTTGTGTTATTTAATTCAAACAGAGAAAACCCACTCGGTTTCAATTATACTACCCACTCAGTTTCAATTCTACTACACTAGATGGGGGTAGGGATTTAGTAAATAAGGGTAGATTTCAAAATATTATTTACAAATCTTGTTCTCAAGGTTTAATGTTTTTGGCAATGATGTTTTTTAACAAAGAGTCCTTAAAAAGGCTACTGGCCAAAAAGAAATTCAGCAAAGTCAAAATTTTTAAATATAATGCTGTGGCAGTCATATTGGCCATCAGAACATCAACATTTTCAGTTATTTATGTCCAACTAGACATCAAAAAAATCCTTCAGTGCAAAACCCATGTTGATATGACTCCATTCTGGAGGAGTAGCAATAGCATGCACTTCAAGATGGTCATTATAAATGCAAGCAGAACCATTTTCCTTTACCACCATCTAAACATCAAAATAAGTCCTATGATGTAAACCATATGATAATATGACTTTCTATTTAAGAGTAGAACTAAGATGGCGGCTTTTGTGACAGTCATCCAGGCTATCAGATTGGCACTTTTCTGTGCAAAATCATAACTAGTCTTTTAGTGAAAACATAATTTTGATCGTCCATTCAGGAGGAGCAGTAATAATAAAGTTTTCAAGATGGCTACTGTGGCATCCATATTAAATGTGCGAGTTGTACCATTTTCATTTAACTGGTTATCATAAGGTCTTTTAGTGAAAATCTCATGTTGATATTATATTCAGAAGTAGTAGCAATAACAAAATTTTCAAGATAGCCACTGCTGGGAATATGTGATGTCTGAAAGGTACCAATTTTATTCAGGACCAACCAGACACCATGAGAAGTGTTTCTGTTCAGGAAGTCTGATGAAAAGATTTTAAAGATGGCTGATGTGGCAGCCATATTGGACAACTGATTGGCACTATCTTCAGTCAGCTCCAATTACGGTGAGAAGTCTTTTAGCAAAAACTCCAATGCTAACATGACAAAGTCTAGCAACATTAATTTCATTTGAAACCAACCAGACCATATAATGAATGTGTGTGTAAAGCTTCACGGCAATCCTGCAAGTAGTTTTGGAGCAGAAACATGACAAACTTGTGCTAATAATTGGAAAAAGAACAGATACACAATGAATCCCATTCCAACCTACACAACCTCACCAAGACTGATCCAGACATAACCATCCCAACCCACCAAGACTGTGACCCAGAGCTAAAAACCCAAAATCCATCACTTATATGATGTTGTTGTTGTTGTTGGATTTAATGCAATTTTTCAGCAAAAGATAGGCTATACATGGTGGCCAGTATAAATGGTGGAGAAGAACTAGTGAAAACCCAAGTAAGAACCACTGACCAACAAGAAGCTACTGGCAAGATTTCTCACATACCCACATCAGCCAAGCCTGAGACTCGAACCCACGCAGACAGGTGAGATGGCAGTGATCCATAACAGTAGGTGCTCTAGACCACTCGGCCACCACTTGTATGATAACATGCCAACACACCAAGACTAACTCAAAAGCCATCCCTTGCATGATAGCTTGCTAAAAATACATAAAAGTTACCTTTACATAATGTGTTAAGTCTCTAAGGGGGCAAAGTTATAATAACTTTTAATCTCGAGTTTGCAAATAATCCAGAAATTTTGGTCTTAATGTATAAAATCAATATTAAAATATAATACCAGACACTACCCAGTTAGAATTGTCCTAAACTTAGTGATCCTCTAGCTCTCTAAATGAGTCGAGGATAATTTTTTAAAGGATTTGTCCTTTGGATTTGAACATTATTATTTCAAATGCAAGTACCTGAAGAGAATCTTCTGTCTTAGGATAATCCCTTACAAAGTCAAACATTTATACTCTTTTTTTCTGGTCCAAAGACATTTTTTCTGTCATCCCTGGAAACATCTGAACATTTCAAATATCATTTGACCTTAGAGAAAATGAACATGACTTTACTGTGAGATACAGATATTTTGGCAGTCTTACTGTGAAAAGAACATGACCAGGGCCTGTATACTGAGTCTACGGTCCAAGCCTTGCAGTAAACTGTGGCCTTTATCCCATGGTTGAAAGGGGAGAAATTGCATGTCACAGACTGAATTGTCTTGGCTTCACAACATACGAAAGTCCAGCAATAAATTCAGGAAATATAAAGAGTTTGGGGAATATATGCAAAGGTCTTTAACCAAAACCTTAAACAATGCAATGTCTTCCATTCCACTAATGTTGATTTGACAACAAAACCATGATGATTATAACATTTCACCATGCAGTGAATGTTTCCACATTCTAAAAATTTAACTCTTAAAAGACCTTGAATCTGAAACAGATCAGTAACCACATTTCTCACATTTTCTCTCAAACTGCGACTTTACATTATTATAATGACATTTACAAATAATTATTAATATTTTCATCTGATGTCGAGTCAGTGAAATGAATGCTTGATTAGTTTCATTCTAAAAGGATGTGGACACCTTTTATTTATGGAAAAAGAATTGGGTGAATTTCTAAAATTTAATGTGAAATCCTCAACATTTTCTAACAGATAAAACAAGTTTTTTATCTCAATAACTTTGAGATGTAATTACAGAATTTTAATCCCTGATGCCTGCTAAATGCTATGAAAAATTACTAGTCATCAAACCAATAACAAAAAAAGTATGTAAAAAAAACTCATTTTGAGAAAAGTTTTAACATCTTTAGTGAAAGTGTGACTTTAAGAAATATGGAGTCGAATACACTGTACATGATGCAAGACTTACAAAAGATTGAATTCACTTAGGTCTGCATGAATAAGGTGACAGTCATGGTACAATAATCTCAGAATGTGAACACACTGCAGGTACAGCTCTCTGGCCTTTGACTCACTGATCTCACAGTCCTTCAAAAGAGGAGCTGGCCTAAGAAAATACCAGAAACAAAAAAAAAAATGAAAAAGTATAAAGGGAACAAAATTTCCCTTCAAACTTACATTACAAATATTCTTGTTTTGTTTCTACAAATATCAATATGGCAAATTTAACTACCTGCATGATGCAAGACATTGTTTTACTGGGGTATTATTTAGTTATGCAGGTTTTTCTTTTCAAGATACACAAATTCATGGCTTTGCCTGTCAAAGTTTGCAGATTTGTAAGCATATTATTTCATATATTAACCTTAATAAATATCTAAAAAATTACAAGAGAACAAAACAACAGGCACACAATGGTTAAAATAGTACTACCATCTATACAAGTACAAATCAAACACCTACTGATTTTTATCGAAACACAGTAAAAATAAAAAAAGAGGGGGATTCTTTATAATATGTGATTATTTCTTCTCTTTGATTTTTAAATTTGTGGTTCAGGGTAAGAATGAAATACATGGAAATCGGTTCCCAATTTGTATATTACAGTATGTGGAATCCAACAAATAGTACATGACTTGCTTACCAGACTTCTTCATAAAGAAGTACATGACTGATACCTGACTTGCACAACACAGCATTCTGCCCAAATGAAGCATTTGACTTGAACAAGCACCTAGCCATTCCTTTGTCCCAATGAAGTAAATGGCAAGTGTAATGCTTCCCTAATACTTAGAAGAACCGTCCAGCATGTACTATGTCCTCATGAAATCCTGACCTCAGTACATTAACCAGTCTCATAGTTTATGCAACATTCTTCCTTAAGTCAATGAAAGCATCACTGGCCAATCACTCAAACCCCATCTTCCAATAAAGCCCTCAGCCAGCATATGACTGTAGTCCTCATCTACATGTACACTAAAAGTTGGCCATGACCTGCATAACAATTTGGATCCAAGGACAAGATTTTGGCCATGGCCTGCATGTCAATTTGTTTCTCTTTTGATAGTTTTAATGGCACTTTTAACAATGTTGGCATATCATCCTGAGGAAATGTGAGGTAAGTGTCGATCCCATGGACTCACCAAGGCTGCCTACCCAAAAAGGTATGAATGGGTATCGAACCCTGAACCCTTCAATTACATGTCTGATGTTCTGCTAGAAAAGATTCACATTATGCACAACTCAAGTTTCCAAATGGCCAACCACTGACGCTTCTACACCTAAGAAAGTCACCGATGCACAAAACACATGTAAAAATAACCATGCAGAAGGTGCTGACTCACCCAAATGCATAATACTGTGACCAATAATGGCCTTGAAACTGATGCAAGTCAAAGAAACATTCAATTTGGCAACAGTAACCTACTTCTGGCTGAAGATGTTGTATATACCAAGACACACTGACAACAATTTTAGGACCATGTTGTAAGTAGCACCCAAGAAAGTAAGAAAATACAAAACTGAAACAAAGGCAAAAGGACCTACATTTGGGGATTTGGTATTTTATCAACATGATGTATCCATGATGGCTGCATAACTTCCTAACCTCTAGTACATAATAAACTTAAGTAAATGAAAAACTTTATCAAAATCTTGGAAGTGTAAATTGTTACACTGACCTACTTTTTGTAAATTGGTGTCATACATGTTAAGATTTATCCACAAACAAAGTAACATGACTGGCAAATTGAACTTAGGAAACCTACAACATACAGGAGTATAAGTGTAGTAAACACTTAAAGATCAAGGTTATTTTTAACTTTAATGTTCATTTACTATGAAAAACAGAAAAATTCATTCCACTGGATGATCCATGAACCAGGATGACCAAGTTAAATAGAAGTGAACACTGTACTATAGTCTTGATCTGAAGAGACTGGGTTATTGAAATTAAAATATAAACTTGTATATTGAAGTTAGCTAGGATTATGATGACCTGAAACAAACTGAAAGGAGCACAGATGCACACACTAAATAAACAACCACTTTGTGAACCAGACTGAATCAACAATAGGTGTCTCAGTAAATGAATTATTCCCAAACACTTACCACCCCTCAGTCCCTATAAAGCCCATGACAAGTACATGACTTCTCAGCAGAATGGGTTCTGGACAGGGAATTCCAGCCTGGTTAATTCTGAAAATAAATGAACAAACCATTGTGCAAATCTGCATTGATCCAACCACATTTGCATAAAAATAAAACTCCATCATCCAGATAATCATCACTAAATGAATTTATGTTATGGTATTGGGCTGCTATTTGTTATGAGCAACATTCAAGTACTGAAAAAAATTAATAATCAAATAATTAATAATCTTTGACAAATTTCAGTCGTCTTACATCTTCACTGCTGAACATCAATTACAATGCAACAAATGACATCACAATGTCAAAGGTCTCCCATTAAACATAATGATGTCCATGGACTCCCAATAAATATAATGAGATTGATTTCAGGGCTAAAAATTATTGCTAGTCCACTATTCTGCAGTTATTGATTTTGCTTGCAGATCAGTAAAACCCACCAGTCACAACCAATGGTTACCAGTCATAACAGTTAATAACTTCAGACTTAGACTTAGCATGCTCTTTCACATTTAAATGATCTGTTCATTGTGTTTATATAATACCTACCAAGCATCCTCCAATTGAGAAAGTTCAATAAATGTGTAAGGCACACATGGTCTGGTTTTAAACCAATCATCCACTCAAATAAATTAGCATCATAATTATCAAATTGAACACATGGAACTAGCCTGGTATACTGGCTGCTAGCAACTATCTCATACCCAATGATAACAAAATTTTACAGGGTCTCATGACCAATCATCAAAAAGGGGACACATTTGCCAACTTAACAAATAATTGAGAATTATGCCAAACTAGGTGTTTTAATAAACATTAAATGCATTGTTTACTAACAACTGCAATAAATGTTGAAATATTTGCTAGGTGTGCAGTCACGACCCATATGACATAAATTATATGATGACAACAGAGCATGTGATTGGAAGTATGAGAAATGCAAATAATAAAGTACCTGAAATGCTGGGCAAATGAAAACAATGGCTAAGCCATTGTGGATTTTTGAGAAAGCTTGCCAGTAGAGATAGGTCACCATGACTCAATTGTTTGGCATTATCATAACTGTCTTCTTTTGACTGTGTTCCATGCAAGCATGGACAGCATTTAGAATGGTCTTCATTTCTAAGAGACGTAGGTTAGGGAGCCCTTTTCTTTCAGCCATCACTTGCCCTGACTGTCACAAAAACAGATGGGTCTCAGGTGGCACAGTGGTAGAAGGCACTTAACAGGTTATTTACATCTCATATGTCTGCATGGGTTTAAGTTGGAGTATGTGAGAAAGCTTGCTAGTAGCTATCCATGGTAAGGGAAAACTTGCCAGTAGCTTCCTGGGGTTGGTGGTTCTTCTTGAGTTTTTCCACCAATATACTGGCTGCCATTTATATCACGTGCTGAAAAATGACATTTCTTGCATTGGCTAATTTCCATGAATACATTATGATGCTATTTTTCTCTGAGAATTCTTCTGGTGAAAATTTCATGTTGATATGACCAGTCATTCAGGAAGAGTAGTATTAGAAAAAAAATAAATATCATAATAAGTCTTTGAACTAAACCTCACAGCTTCAAAATAGTCTACTATGAAATAATAAAAAATTAGGACATCTCCTGTGGCCTAAGTGGTTGTAGTGTCCACCTCAGATGTGGGAAGTTGCTGGTTTGAACTCCAACCAAGTCATACTAAACCATTATAAAAATAGTACTAGCTGCTGCCTTGCTTAGCTCTCAGCAATAAGTGGTAAGTATCAGGACTAACTAGCTTAGTGTCAGGATAATGTGACTGTGTGGAACATGATGCTACATGTCTGCAGATTGATGCCTCAGCTTTACATGCCAACCCCTGGTGAGGAAAATTTTTTTTATCCAAGTGGACAAAAGGAGTAATCTGAGCAGAAAAAGCGTAATCCACATAAAACATAATAAAATTCAATACGCATATATACAAAAAACATACATATTTTCCGCAAATTTTGGCATCAGGAAGCATCGGTTTGAACAATGGATCAAAGCTGTATTATACCACTAGTTGTAGTCAGTTATATATTAAGAGCTCGGTAAATAACGCCCCTGCATTCATAAAATTTGTTTCCACAATTTAGTTCTGCTGTAAAAAAGAAGTTACCTTAGTATTGGAGTTAACAAAATGAGCTAATTCATGGCATATTTGTTTTACACTGACCAATATTAAAATCCTTTTCACACAGCCTGCAATGGGCGTGAAGCTACCCTAGAATGGCACTGTATTGTTATTCATTAAATTCAACTCAAGAGTTATTTTTTCAGGTTTTTCTTCTTTCTAATCCATCTGTGAAATCATCTGAGAAATATTTTTGCTGTAACATACGCATAGACTAGAATAAATAGGACGACATTTACTGCCAAATTCCTACAGAATGGTTCTGTACCTCACATTATTTTTAACGAAGAATATATGAGCAAAGATAAAATTAGAAAACTGGTCTGTTATGTCCTAAGCCAGACAGCTGCTATAAATAGAAACAGAGGTCTTCTTGGAAACAGGTCAGCTGCTATAAATAGAACATAATACTAAGGAAAGTCACCGCTAGGCTAATCTACAGATGTGTACTTTTATGTCATAGTTACTCAGAAACAGTCTTTTCTAAAATACATTTTGTGCGATTACTAGGATGTTAATAAAAATGAGAAAATAAATTATTAATATTTTTGGGAGGGGGATACAACAAAAAAGTGTAATCCAAGTACATTTACACATATGGCATTATATAGTGACAAAGAGCGTAAAGATTAGACCAAAAGCGTAATGGTTGGCATGTATGATCAGCGCTAGACATTGCTATAAACTGCCATACTGTAGACATTGAAGCAATATGACTGATGAATTTTTAAAAGCTGTATTAAAATTACAGAATCACAACACACAAAAATAATGTTTTCAATACGGCCATGACAATAGATGTCAGATCTGGATCACTGTTATATAGGACCAATATGACAACATGTCTTCTGGAGAAAACCCATCTGGTCCGGACTTTCCATATGTTATAGCTACAACAAGATTTTAAACATAACAGGATCATTAAGATCTTTATAAATGCAATTAAAGCCATTACCTTATAAGATTTCTCATTTCTTTCTCTGCCCAGGTCCTCACCATCTTTCTTGGGTTATGCTTACAGTATCCATGCCGAAACCTTATACAAATACAATAAACAATGAAACAAGTGCCCATACTGCTTCTAGTAAATATACACAGACATATGTTTGGATTTCTCTGCTGATGTGACAAGTACTTTTTGGTGAAACCTCCATGTTTCCCATCATTAATTGTGCATTATTTCATAATAATAAAGCTAAACATTTTTTGCAACACATTTACATATTAAAACGAACAGCAACTGTAGAAAACAAACAGCAACTGTAGTCCGATTTGAGTCAATTTCTTTTGCTGCAATTGATTAGTACCCAATTTGGACACTGTGTCATTACTTGTGGAATCAACCATTGTTCTTGAAATGATAATTATGCATGTAAAGTTTATAAACCTAATTCTGTGTGCTCCATCTTAAACTGAGGACCCTTTCAAAGGGTATTCTGCTGTTTTAAAGTTACATTAGTATTCACAATAAGCCATTTTAATTTCAACCCTCATTTTTTTCATTTAAGAATGTGACAAATAGTTTCCTTCATTACAGAAAAATTCCACATGTATAAATGTTTTGCATCGGACATGATCCTCAAGTTTGAAGCAAAATTGTGACCATTGGGTTTAATATTCCCTATCCTACATAAATGCATATGAAGACTCAATTACTCTACGATCCATATGACAGCTGAGCTAAGTGTTAAAATAAGTTCACAATAACTGTTGAAGTTGCATATCTAAAGCAGTTGACAAGTGAGCTAAGTTTTAAAGTTCATAGATATGTAAGCTAAGTGTCAAAGCAAGTTCATGATGATCACTGTATGTATGTATGTATGTATGTATGTATGTATGTATGTATGTATGTATGTATGTATGTATGTATGTATGTATGTATGTATGTACATATGTATGTATGTATGTATGTATGTAGTATGTATGTATGTATGTATGTATGTATGTATGTATGTATGTATGTATGTATGTATGTATGTATGTATGTATGTATATCTAGAGCAGTTGACAAGTGAGCTACGTTTCAAAGTTCATGATGGCTGAAGGAAATATAATAGATATGTGAGCTAAGTGTCAAAGTAAGTTCATGATCACTGTATGTATGTATGTATGTATGTATGTATGTATGTATGTATGTATGTGTGTGTGTGTATGTGTGTATGTATGTATGTATGTATGTATGTATGTATGTATGTATGTATGTATGTATGTATGTATGTATGTACTATGTACATATGTATGTATGTATATATGTATGTATGTATGTAGTATGTATGTATGTATGTATGTATGTATGTATGTATGTATGTATGTATGTATGTATGTATGTATGTATGTATATCTAGAGCAGTTGACAAGTGAGCTAAGTTTCAAAGTTCATGATGGCTGAAGGAAATATAATAGATATGTGAGCTAAGTGTCAAAGTAAGTTCATGATCACTGTATGTATGTATGTATGTATGTATGTATGTATGTATGTATGTATGTATGTATGTATGTGTGTGTGTATGTATGTGTGTGTGTGTGTGTGTGTGTATGTATGTATGTATGTATGTATGTATGTATGTATGTGTGTATGTATATATATATATATATATATATATATATATATATATATATATATATATATATATATATATATATATATATATAAAATCTACAATGTCTATGATAGGTAGCATGTGTCAAAGCTCATGACTGCCATAGGAGATATATACATACAAGTCTATGATAGGTGAGATTTGTGTCACTTTGCAAGTTTAAGATGGATGTATGAGATATATATCTAAAATGTCTATGATATGTCAAAGTTACAGGATGATTGTACAAGATATAAAATTTCATATTAGATTTATCAAAACGAAAATGAGGTCAACAATATTGATAAAATATTTGTCTTTTCTTGTTAAGAAAATGACATTCTACCATGCAAATTCTAAAATATACACTTCACATTTAACCTTTCATTGTTTCTGGTTGGCTAGTGGGGCTCAAACAATGAAGAAAGTTGCATCAAAACTAAACTGAATAAGGTGATAGAGCCCATGGAAGTTTCAAGATAAATCAAGCAATACTGAATGCAACATTTGTTTTATAACTAAAATGTGTGGTAATGATCAGAGTATTTTTCGTGTTAAAATAATAATGTAAATTATCATCAAAGGTTACTTATTGTTTTCTATACATACCTAAATTCCCCTGTAACATACTTGTCTCTATCTTTGAAAACCAAAATTGAAGTCTTGTACACCTAAAAAATGGACAGAAACCTGACAACGATCAAAGTTGGAATACATAATTTTTGGTTATAAAACCAAGGTTTTACGATATTTTCCCTAAGTGTAAGAGAGAAAGAGTGAGATTTGAATATAGCTCAATTTATTACTATAGTAAATTTGCAAGAACAATGCACTATCACTCTTTCAGTCCCATGTATTTCCTATAAAATAAATAAAGCAATTTTTGTGACAATTTGATACTCAGAATTAGTTTTATTTAATAAACACCATTTCAATGTATGAATGACTTCATATGACATAGGAAACTGTCATAACATTTTGCTCTTTAATAGTAAAGTTTATTTAACTGACATCATACTTATTAAGTGCAATCCTTGAATAAACCATTTCTTTACATTGTACATTGCATTGACAGTATTCTTATCTAGTGCAATCCCTAACAGACCAAGGAGTCAACCTAATAAATTTCTCAAAATGTAATTGGGTTTGTCATCAGATAGCAAGAGCCCATTAGGGTAATTTGTCCAGGTAAACTAAGAGCCACTTTCTGCTAATTTGAGTAGGTCAAGTACCTTGAGACCATTAGGTTAATTTAAGTGGGTAAAGTAAATTAACAGGCCATTAGATTGATTTGTTTAGGTAAATTACATTGCCAGCCCATTAGGCTACTTTGTGTAAGTAAAGTACAATAATAACCCATTATGCTAATTTGTGTAGGTAAAGTACACTGCAATTTGCTTTTTCCAAGGTAGCCAACCTTATGTTTTGATTTTACATTATGTCTGCAAGTTCATACCTTTTATTTTAATAAAAAATAAAATAAGTGCATGAGGGCAGTACACCAGGTGAGTTTCAAGTGCATGGAGACTGTTTAGATAATGATCAGTTTAAAACCAGTGCATTTATGCTGCAAGCATTTACTTTGCTTCCTCAACAGCAGGATAGTGGTAGGTACTCTGTCAGCACAGTACACAGACCAATTAAACAATAATTGAAGTCTGACTCTTGACCACTTGATTGTTAGGATAGCAACTGGCAGTAAATTTACTGCACCAGTAGATTAGGGACTGCTGGGTTTAGTAATTCATTAGCAAAGTCATTAAACATGATAGTGGAGTAGCATTTTTTTTAACCATGGTGTTCTTCCAGTTGAAGATACATTGACGAGTTGTTGAGCTTAATTTTCTCTCACTTCATATTTAAACAGAAAAGTTTGCCTCTCCTTAATCAGGAGTACTTTATAAAGGCCATGTGACAGTTAAAAGCTTCTGTAATTGAAAAAAATATCACTAATAAGGTTGCAGCACTTGTCATGTGACCAATTATGCTCTGAATGGAAACTGAACAAAATACTTATATTCTTATTCTTGTGTTATAGTTTATTGATGATTATTTAAACATGGTTCATTTTGCATCTTAGCTCTGCATTGGTTTCCTTGGAAACAGCATATTGCACACTCACTAGACATAATGTAGCATCAAATCATTTGGTTGGATTCATTGAAAACAGCAAATTGCAGTATCTAGATAAAATCAATCAGAAAATGAACACAAACTTTCATTTTTTTTTTAGTCTTGTTGGTGAAATTCAGTTGCTATTGGTTTGAGTTGATGTTAGTAATAGATGCTGAATTAGAAACAGTTTGATTTTAGCAAGATCAGTGAATAGAAATTTTATTTTGAATATCATGTTGGTTAGTGGGAACAAATCCTCATTCTGAACCCTTGAAAACCTCCCTAACCTTCACTATCACCTTTAGAAAAAGGATTATGCATTTTTCTGCAAGGTCTTTAGTTTACTCCTCTCCCCAGTTGAAATATAATCTATAATATATTGTTCCACCTCTCCCAGTACACTTCAATTTAATATTCCATCTTGCTGTACCTTAATGGCTCTGTCTTCCCCATTCTTTCCTGTTGCATGGTAGACATTGGCCTCCTTCCCTGTACTTATACATCCATTGATATCTGTGATAATTCCACGATTCAGCAATTTAAACAGAATCATACGAGTTCTTGGATCAAGCACCTGCTCAACAGTGGCCCGATCAGACTTATCCTTCCCTCTGTACCTGAAATTATATAAGGATATATATGGAGAAAATTCAACAGGAGGTGACAGCTAAAAAAGGCCATAAAAAATTAAGTTGAACAACCTTGCCTGAAAATTGAATTGAGAAATATATAATTGATTTTATTAAATTCAGTGTGACATATAACATTTGATTTATCCATTATTTCCGTCTCATGAAAAAGTTTTTCTGACAAGTGGAAAGTTCAGAAACTTTGATTAACATCAGGGTCATACAAATGAATGTTGCTAAATGTTTCATTTTAACATCAAACAACTGCTCTTCTTACAAAGTAAAGCATTATTGAATTGTTTTCACAGCTACCCATTTTTGAGATGCAACACAACTAAAAGTGGCAGATAAGGTTCTGAAATTTTGATGTACTCCTCAACACTAATAATACAGACTTCATAAGATTTCTTAAATATTATGAATTTTACACTGGAAAGAACAGATACTTCATTAAAAAAAAATTTTCAAAGGCTTTTTTTCTGAAGTTTCAAGCTCAGATGCCCTGAGCAATTGAAAACCTTCAAAAAATACTGATGAGCATCCAATTAATTTTAGTCAAGTTAGGGAGCAGAAAAATATTCACTAACATTTTGTTCATGTGAAAAGGTCACATTCTATAATTCCAGCACTAAAGACTACCACCCGACCCCTGACAGGGGTGCAGGGAAAGACTCAAAGAAAAAAATGCATACATGACTTGGCCTTTCCAAGATGAGAAAGTTTATATGTTGTATATGAAGGTGATCTCAATGCTTTCCAAAGTATGGCCCAAAGGGTAATGCCACAAATGCAAAATAAACTGCCTTCTTATGCAAAGAACTAAAGATAAATCCAAAGTAACTATCATGCATACCAGCACTGATTTCAATCAAAATGTGTATAAATTCGGGATGTCCTATGTCCTCTAGTACCCTTGTTATATTTTTCTTAAAAAAGGCAAGACAATAAAAACAAATACTCTAATGTCACTGTTCTAGACAGTTGTTTGTTCTGTTTGGTTACTCTTAACAAACTCACAGACACTGACTTGCTGATGTATTATGCACCTGCATATATGGGTCTGTGGAGTACACATTTGTATCTGACTTTTATGAAAGTATATATATAAGTGTACATGCAGTCTGGTTGTCAATATTACTGAAATACACTTATTCAAACTTGAAACATAATCACCTCACCAGTATTAAGCATTAAAAGCAACTTAATGCATTTTCTGCATCCACTATTTCTGATCACAGTATTAGAAAGTTAATACTCAAAACAAAACACTTGCATGACAAACCACTTGGACAAGGTCTCTTTGCAGAAAATGTTGGCTAATAATATAATAACATTTTAGCACTGCTACAACTTTGGTGATGAACTTGCTACATGATTTTATAAATTTTAAGTTTCAAAGTTAAGACTACATCAGACAGATCTTTCTTTCTCATCAGCGTGTACCACTAACATAGGAGGTACACAATGAGTTGGATCTTCAAATCATCATCTGCAGACAGTAAATAAGTGCAGTTATAGTAAATCTAGAAAGGCATTTCAGTGTGGATCAGTCACATGTAGATGCAATTTAAAATTCTGTATCATTATTATATGAAATCTTTTAGTAATCAGAGTACATTGGGATATTTTCTTCTTCAAGTACCATGCCAGTTTCATTGGAAGAACTAAAAGCAATACATCTGAAAAGCTTTTCTTTCTGTACATTCAACATTTATAAACAGCCAATATCAGGTTAATTCTGTGCAGCCATAGGTAAAAACCCAAATTTTCAATTTATACTTAAAAAATTAGTGGAACAAAGTGTCCCACTTTCAAAGGCCTCATCATTATGCTTATACAGTCGACTGGAATCTTAGCTTACATTGGTACAAATATTTGGCACACAGTAATGTGGATTAGACATTTAATTTGAAAACCATGACTGATGTGGAAGATACAGGGCTCAAAATTAGCGTAGTCTGCTAACCTAAGGCTAGTCTTGTTAGATTAGCAGATTGAATTTAAATAGTCCGATGGATAGTAAAATTCAGTTGTTACCATCAAGTATTACTAATACGATCATACATACTTTTTGAAAATCTGAATGAATGGATGATGTCCTATCCTAGTTCTCCTGAGCTGTGTTAGAACAAATAAGGACATTACAAAATATTTTAAAATGAGGCTATACAAATGCTTACCAGTTTTGTTAAATTTAGTGTAAATTTGTATACAGTTAGTCCAAAATTCCTATTGAATTTCCTATACCCATTTTCGGGGGGTGGGGTGGGGTGAGGTAAATGCTTTGACAACATAGGTGGCGCTCTAGTTTCATATTTTGCATTGGGTTAAAATTTTAAAGAAAAAGAATTTCCCTGGGTTTCCTCATTGGTTATACTGGCTATTTAAAAAAGATCTTGAACCTTTAAATCCCTATATTTCAAAAAAGTGCTTGCTCCAATTGGTCATTTTTACTTCCTGAACTGAAGAGGTAAATTGTAAAAAAAGAACCAATAACTTTTTAGAAAAGTTTTATATATTTGGTAATTCATTCATTGGTAAATTCATTGCACTTTCAGCAGCTGGTATTGTCTTGTCTGACAAAATTCATTTTCATTTTATTAGCCGCTCAGAATAGTGTA
This sequence comes from Potamilus streckersoni, assembly GCA_016746295.1. NCBI lineage: Eukaryota > Metazoa > Mollusca > Bivalvia > Unionida > Unionidae > Potamilus > Potamilus streckersoni. The sequence continues at coordinate 1,248,436 of JAEAOA010000316.1, read as the reverse complement.
CTTTTGACAAATTCGGTTTGATTTTTGGAGCACAAGGAAGCAGTCATCTTAGTTAGAAGTGTGCCAAGATCATTTACAATTTTCAAAAGTACAATATCAAAAGAAATATCAGCCACATTACATCAAAATAGTATAGAGGTATGATAACATTCTCTCCACTGTGTATGTTTTATATGGAAACAACTTCACCTTACATACATCACTCTTACATATATCACTCTCTCAAAAGTACATAATAACTGGTGAGTGCCCCTACAGTAAGTAGCTGCTTACTATCATGCCTAAAAACTTAAATGACCTAACACTGGGTCCTACCCACGTGAAAATGATAGGAAGAAAACTTCTCTTTTCAGTAAGGCAAGAGAAAACTCCGCTCAAATGACAGTACACCAAACTTATGAGTATGTCAAACTGCCACTGCAAAGCCATGGTCATCAAATCACTATTATGATTAATCCTTCCGTTTTAAAAGGATTAGCAACCTGAAGGCATATATTGTTCTGCTATACTGCTATAAGTGGAGACCTATCCTGCTTTCACTATAGCAAAACAGGTACTTCCTTAAATCATGTGGAGTGATAATGCATAACTTCAAGTATGAATGAGGTTTTTGTCCTTTTCTGGTAAGTTATTTTTATGGAGGTTTTTTAGAGGCTAAAATTATTTAATTAGTCACTCTTTTTGTTTTCTACAGTTAATTTCTGGGAACATGCACTTTTGTTTTAAGCAACCTTGGTGGTTTGCTAAGCAAGATTTGTACTTCAAATTATAAATGTATTACGTATGAAACAAGTATTGTTAATCTACTTATGAAACAAGTATTGTTGATCGAAATACACATCCAACTTTGTTTTGTAGGAATAACTACTGAAGATTCAGCAGCACAATTCTCAATCTACCTTCAACAAACCTTTTTCTGTTGTAAAATTCTAGGTTTAATACATAACTTTCAAACGCTTGGAACACTGAATCATAATACAGTTAATGTATATATAATATGTATGCCAGTGTCTATGAATATATGTTTAATAAAATAATAAAATAAAAGAGTCATTCATATAATTATATTGTTATAAAAAATATACAATTTACCCCCCCCAAATGCAATTTTATATAGTGCATTGGTATTAAAGCCATTGGGATAAAAAGTATCTAACTCATGAATTCAATAAGTTTCTTGTACGAGTCTATTCATGCTTCCATACACAATATCTATTAACATGAAAGAATAATTTAGTAGCGAGTGATTACTGGTATTAAAATGTGTTGATATTTTAGAGGAAAATTGAGGAGCTGTATAATTTTTTTTTATGAAAGTGAAAATTATTCATTCTCGCATAAACATACTTGAGAGTTAGGCTTGAAAATGGGTTGGCTTGTTTCACAGTTAGAGACCAAATGCATAACTTCGGCTGAAAATGATCAGCCAACCTGGCTTACATACATATGTATGTCTGCTAAAGAGGTAAATATCTAAAAATTGAGATGGATGAGGGCTAATTTGTTATAGTACTAGTGAACTTTATTAATGCATAAGGCACATACTGATTCTTTTAGCCGCCTTGTCACAGGAAAATAGTCAAAATAGCTCTTTGCTGTCAAAAATGATTGTAAAATAGAAGGATTGGTGGCAGTGTTGGTTCAGTATAAAAGCCAACAGTTGCATAATTAACCTGATTGCAGCAGTCAAAAATCTCACATGCATGATTTCTATAAAAATCATTAGTTTGTTTTCATTTCTGTCTTCAGCATAAAAAGATTCTCATTTTTCTGCAACAGGTCATTGTCAGATGAAATACACCAGACAAACTGTCCAGTGAGACCTTGTTTATTTATTGGATTCATAAGTTAGATATTTATTGGTTTCATTAGATAGAGACCAGTGTATCTTTTCAATTCTGTCATATATATAAAATTGTTATGAAGATGCACATCAATTAAACATTATGTACTGACGTAATTGTTATTTTAAAATACAAAGACAAAATCCGTTTCTTTCAAAACATTTTGTGCCTGAAGAAGCATACATAAAATGCGAAACTAGTTGCACAGAATTATCAGCGTTTGTGCTTGTGCTGGGGTTGCTTTCATATCCCGATTCCCAGGCAATTTTTTCAATTCTAAAATATCTGTATTGTGTAGGCACTGTTATTTCAATTCTAATGTATCTGTGTTGTGTAGGAATGGTTGTTTTAATACATATCTGTGTTTATGTAGCCACAGTTATTTCAATTTCTAATGTATTTGTGTTGCGTAGACACTGTTATCTCAACTTCTAATGTATTTAAGCTGTGCATGCACTGTTGTTTCAATTCTAATGTATCTGTGTTGTGTAGGCATGGTTGTTTCAATACATATGTCTCTGTGTTGTGTAAGCACTGTCATTTCTAAAGTATCTGTTGTGAAGGCATGGTTGTTTAAATACATATGCATCTGTGTTGTGTAGGCTCTATTATTTCAATTCTAACATATTTGTTTTGTGTAGACACAGTTGTTTCAATTCTACAGTATCTTTTGTGCAACCACTGTTATTTCAATTTTAATATATTTGTGTTTGTGCAGGCCCTTTTAATTCAATTCTAATGTATCTGTATTGCAGAAATTCCTCTATTAATTAAGAACATGTGATAATAATTGAACAATAAAATACTGAATTTACTGCCATAAAGATAATTCATGTACATGTTTCTAAGTGTATTGTTGTAATAAGTTAGTGTTTCCTAATGTGTTGCAATCACACCACTGGTGGTATGCAAAAGGATTCCAGGGGGTACATGGCTGAAAGTAAATCACTAAAATTTGCACTAAAAAGAACACTATGGCACTGGGAAAAGGTGGGTACGCCAAATAGACTGCTGTCCTTAATGGAGTATACAAATTTTAGAAGTTTGGGAAATGCTGGAATAAGCAATCAGCAATATATAGGACCCGCTGAAAGTGGTAAGACCATAATAAGCTCAAGTCATGTAGCTATCAGGGTCCCTTTTCTTGGACAGCTGGACAAAATACACCATTTCCTCGATAACACACATCATGATTACTCGCGAAACCTCTTATAATGCAGTGTCAGGCATGGATCCCACTTTGAAAACCAAAAGTATATCCAAAAATTATATCCCTATTTTTTTTTATCTTTAAGAAAATTGTGATCAAAATTGGTATTGTAAACTCTGATATATCATTCAGTTTACCATCATAAATGGTAGAAAGGACCTGGAAATTTTAATCAACATTATGAAATGTCAACATTTAATAAGTCATATAATTTGTTACATTTTCTTTCCAAATGACATTCTTAGTACACCACAATTAACAATAATTATAAAAATTTTGATCAATGAAAATGTCATGCCTAGTGGGGTCAGCACTTTTATTAAATATCAATTAAATTATTTTTTATCAATTGAAATTTGTGTTCTAGTTTAGTTTCTTGTAAAAGTAATCATCATAAATGCAATCTATCCTCTTGTAATTTAATCTGAAATGCTCAGTCTACTGTAACAACTATATCCATGAGCATTTCTGAGAACCTAATTAAGTGCCCACTATGTTTTGATATTGGACAAACAGAAGCATTTGTTGTTGTTGCACTAAATAAAAAGTGGGCATTCTTTTCTATCATCACATTAATTACATCTTTTGAATTGAATAAAGGAAGTGGAATTTTAAAGAAAAGTTAAAAGTAATGCAAATCCTACATGCTTAATTACCAGCAGCCCTGATCATCTGTCGGGTAATTCATTTCAGTTGATCAATCGAACACTCTTTGTTATGGTGTAAGTGATCTTATTAAATTTCCTTGTTCAATCATAACTGTGATTAAAGATAGCAAGGTAACCAAGTGAAATGAGTATTTCATAAAATAGAGAGCTTTTTTTGCAGACACAGACTATTGTGGGGAAAAAAGTTTCAGAATTCCTTAATTCGCACATAGAGATATACTCAAGGATGATAAAAAGTTTCACTATTACTTACAATGAAATCACTGCATAAACATTTTACTAATTGAACAATATAAAAATTGAGTTTCGACGTAGATTATTGTTTCACGAAATAAATGTATGTTTTTGATAAAAAAGAAATCTTGTTTGGTATTGTATCTAAAGTCTGGTTCCCTGCATAATTGTCTCCTTGTTTTGCAAAATACTATTTAAAATCACTCTGGGAACTAGTCAACAAAACAAAATGCACCGACATAATATTCTGTTGTCGTGTACCTTGTTGGTTGTTGAAACCAGTGCAGTCTGTGTTTTAGGACCCCAATGTGCGAAGTTATTGAGGGAGAGGTGTATTGCATAAATTTGAAGATTAAAGTTAAGACTACATCAGACAGATCTTTCTTTCTCATCAGCGTGTACCACAAACGTATGAGGTACACAATGAGTTGGATCTTTAAATCATCATCTGCAGACTGTTGAGTAATATATCTACAAATAGCTCTTTTGTTTTAGTTTAAAAACTATGCATTCAAACCTGTATTTCACTCAGCACACTAACATTAGTGAACAGTAAATATTAAGTTAATTTTATATTGCTGAAGGTAAAGTCCCTAATACGAAATTTATATATGAGCAAATATTCAATGAAACAATGAGTCTCAATTGGAATGGCATTCTGATTAAACTTTGTGCTTACTGTGAATAATCTGGCATAAATGTTAAAGGACTGTTGTATTTAGACAAACAAGATATCCAGGGAAGGGGATTTTTAAAAATATATGCAGGGTTCGCTGATTATTTAGAGATCATATGAAAATTATAAAAATCATGAAATTGATCTTTGTGTGACTACTCCACAATCAATGTGTCCTTTCTGGATCCTAAATTTAATACAATGACTGATGTTGAAAACATACAACTTTCAAAAACTTTAACACAAAGCCATATCTTAACATGTATTTACAGTGTTTGTTAATATCTATTTGATGTATATAGTTTATCAACAGATCAGTACAATCATGGCTATGCACAGTAAAAATTATCCAATAACAAAATCGCCAAAACTTGAACACAGACCCCCATGATCAATGTACTGCTGTAAAATGTGTCTTTGGCTACAAGGAAGTTAAAGTTGAGCAAGCAGGTCACATAATTAATGGTCTAAATTTCATAATGACCCAATGTATTAGCAAAATCCATTAAGAAAATTAGGAAACACAAGCCAATAAAAAAAAAAGCCTTTAACCACAATATTAACATTTTTCTATGACATGGTCCTTGAACTCAAGATCAAAGAAGCCAGCATGCAAGTCACTAAATGAATGGTCTTATAATGATTTTTCCAAGTACACCTCTCCCTTGAAAACTCGCACCTATAAGCGAATGTGCAAGTTACAGAGGGACCTCTAAACAATTAAAACATTTGGAAAAACATCACGAAAACTCTGGTTCCAGGAGTGATATTTAATTGTATAATACCAAGACAGAAGTCAAAATAGCTGAGAACTGTTGATACACCACCAAACAAGATTCCTTTCTTTCCAAAAACGTATGACATTTATTTTGTGAGACAATCGTGTATGTCAAAACTAAGTTTTTATATTTAGTACAGCATTGATGTCACGTCCAGTTAGTACAGTATTGATGTGTTCAGTTAGTATAGTACTGATGTCATGTTCAATTATTACAGTATTGATGTCGTGTTTAATTGCGACACCATTGATGTCGTGTTCCATTAGTACAGTATTGATGTCATGATTTCCTTGGAATAATGAAACTTCTTGTTATTCTTGAGGATATCTATAAGTGCCAGTTCAGGAATTCTCTGAAACTCACTTGCCCACAATGGTCCATATTTGTGAAACCATGCTCTTTATTTTAAGTATTCATATTGTTTGGTTGCCATGCTGACTTTGATCAGTTATGAAAGAGTCAGCTAATTATGTTACATGCACAATAATAGTTATAACTGTTTGATTATTCAACTGAAGTGAGTTAATCTGACCAAGGCCACTAGATTTTGAGTATGTAGGATTGCATGCCTTTTAACTTTTCTTTTATTCCACCTCCTTTATTTGATCTGAAGACATAATTATCATCATATTACAATGGAGGCCAAATTTTAATTCAGTGCAACAATACAACAAATACTTCCACAAGTAGGTTATCAAAACATAGTCTGCACTTAATTAGGTTCTCAGAGAAACACTTGCAGACATAGCTGTTATGGTAGATTGACAAATTTTACATTTTAATACACACTGAATTTATGATGATTACACTTAAGATTAACAAAAGAAAAGAATTAAAACACAAATGTCACTTAATCAAACTTTTCTAACGGGCATTTAAATATTAACATACTGCCTACACTAGGCATGACATTTTCATTGATTGAAATTTTCATGATATCAGTAATTACATTGTACTAAGAATGTCATTTGGAAAATGTAACCAATTATGACATTTTACTAAAAGTTGACAATTTCAAAATTATTAAAATTTCCAGTAATATCTACCATTTTTGATCATAAAACGAGCAATATATGAGCGTTTCAGTTGCCAGTTTTTATCACAATTTTCTTCATGTTCACGAAACGGGGAACAATATTGGGGTATTATCTGTTTTAAAAAAAGAGTCCATGTCTCGCACCACATTATAAGCGGGTTCGTAAGTTATCAGGACTCGGTGTATATAGAAAATACAACAATGAGTTCTGAAATATAAGCCGATGAAAAAACTAACCAAAACATCAATTTTCAAAGACTGACCTTGAATCCCACATCACTGAGGCAAGTGTGTTCAAGAATGAATTGTTTTAGCTTCATAACAATTAATGTCCAGTATGATGGCAATCTATCCAGAGGTTCAAAAAATATTCATAAATTAACAGCTTTGAAGTTCCAATGATAAAAGATGTAAGTATTTCATGGAATTAATAGATTTAGCTGCATAATGATTTATGCCAAGTATGCAGAAAATTTATTGAAGGCTTTAGGAAACCTATATAAATGAAAAACTTAACATAAAGCTTAAACTGTCAATGTTGCAGTCATGAAAAATGAAATTGCTATGTATCATATCCCACTAAAATTTCTTTAAAAAAAAAAAAGAAAACTACATAGACCTAATGTATGTGAAGATGTTAATTTCAATGTATCTGTGTTGTGTAGGCCATTTTTTGGTTTCAATTCTAATATATCTGTGTTGTGCAGGCATTGTGCTATTTCAGTTCTAATGTATCTGTGCTGTGTAGGCATTATTTCAATTCTAATGTATGTGTTGTGTAGGCGTTATTTCATTTCTCATAAAGCAGGCATTGTTGTTTCAATTATAATCTCTGTGTTGCAGACATTCTTCTACTGTACATGAACATGTGTGATAATAATTGAAAAATAGTAAAGTATCTTAGATACTACCTGTATGAATTTACTTCTATGATTTAAAGAAACTTTAGTTAAATGTTGTAGTGATGTAATAAGTAACCAATAATAGGCAGGGCCCCTTCAAAGACTTCTGTAAATCCCAAACCAGTAGGGGTCCTTTTTCTTGGGCAGCTGGATAAAATACTGTATGAATTTGAAGATTCAAGGTAAGGCTACATCAGACAGATCTTTTCTTTCTCATCAGCGTGTACTACAAACATAGGAGGTACACAATGAGTTGGATCTTCAAATCATCATCTGTAGACAGTTGACAGATATATTACTCAACTATCTGTAAACAGCTGGGTTTTTTAAGAACTATGCATTCAAACCTAGATTTCACATAAAGCAGACCAACATTAATGATCAGTCAATATTAGGATAATTCTGTCAAGCCAAAAGGAAAGTTGCTCATTTAAAATTTATGCATATGCAAATATTCAACGAATGTATGTATGTATATCTCTCGTATGTGTGTGTGTATGTATGTGTGTGTATGTATGTGTGTGTGTATGTATGTATGGCTGTATGTATGGCAATTCAGCACAATCCTTTTTATACAGGATAAAAAACAAAATCGCAACAAGTTCAAAGAAAAAAATAGTTTTTCCAGTTGCACTGGTTGAGTGTTTCTAAGACAATATATATATATATATATATATATATATATATATATATATATATATATATATATTGTATGTATGTATGTATGTATGTATGTATGTATGTATGTATGTATGTGTGTGTGTGTGTAATGTGATTTTTTTTACCACGGGAGGGGGGGAAGTACTTTGGTTGGCATTGAGAAACGGGCAGTCGGCTGACCAAAAAAGTACTTTTTTTGGGAAGGTGCTAAAGGCAATTGTTAAAAAAAAAAATTGTTAAATCTGTAGGAAGATAAACCTCTTCTGAATAAGAGCAAAACCCTTAAATAAAACATACAACATTAAGTTAGTGTAAATCTCTTTAATGTTAAAAAATAATAAAGTACTTAAAATTAGTTCCAAAAATATTGACAGGCAAAATTACATGTATGCCTCACCAATGGTTGACAATATTCTGCCAAACACAGTATTTAACTGTCATACAACTTTAACATACATGTATTGCTGTTGTTGCAATTACCTGATATATATCTTGCTTTTCTGCAATGCTTGATAAATATATGATAATTTTCAGCTATTTTAAAGTTGTAAACGCTGCAGTGGAAAGAGGTATACATTACCTGTTTGCTTCTGTCTGTTTGGTGTAATTGGCCAGACCTGATCTTGCTGGTCCTTCATATCTGTCTTAAAAATATAAAAATTAATAAAATTAATAAAATATGATGCAGTATCAAAATGCACTAAATAAAAATATTTTTTTTTAGACCCACCAACAGAGCACTTGTATCTAGTATGAGTCATGTTTCTTTGTTCTCAGTTTAAAGTCATTCAAGGAAAATGATATAGTTCTGAAAGGCCATCCAATCAAATTCTCCAGGAAAACATACATGCATACCAAATGCATCAGGACATTCTCAGTTCTCTAGACACGAGTCATCAATGTACAAATACTATACACAATGAAACTAGTCAATGTATAAATATTCTATTTTAAGCGGTCTAAACCAAGAAGACTAGAAAAAGAAAACTATGCACTAGTAGAATTAGTCTTTGTAGCAGTTTCTTTTCAAACTTTTTCTAGATCTTAGAATCCTTTAATTATTACTATGAGAATAAAATATCCATATATAATCAAATATTTAGGACATAATCTGCATTTTATAAATGTGTACAAAGTAACAGATGTTGCTTTGGCTTGTAGACTTTTAGGGAATTAAAAACATTTTTCAGTATTCGCAACAAGTCTATACAGGCTGGTTGAGACAATATATCTGATAAACATTAATTAAGAGCAACATGATGACATGCCAAAGTGCTGAATAGAACCACGTTCTTTCAATTTGGTGCATGCAATGTCTAGATAAAGGTAAATGAAATATTTTTCCTTCCTGTAAATGCTGACAACATTTAAATTTATTTTCACTGCAAAATTTTATTGAAATATTTTCTGTACTATATACAATTAAAATAAATCTGTTGTTGAAAAGGAGGCAATTCTCTTAGTAGACACTATGTACACAAATCTTAAGGTAACATAACAAAAAAAGAGTTAACATAAAAAGAAACTTGTTTGATTTTGCAGAGACCAAATTATATTAGTCTTTTCAGATACCACATTTGCCTCAACAAAAGTGGCTTCTTAACAACAGACTCACCCACATTTATCTTTTGTGCATATTTCCCTAAAGCCTTCTCCGAGGGCTGGAGACTGATGACAATCTTGGTCTGCTGATTAGGCTGCTTCGAATTTGCCTGCAACATTTTACATCCATTCAAATAAGCCCACAATATTCATTTCAAATAGATAGCTATTAATTCAAAATATAAATATCAGAGATTTTATTGAAAACTGCTGTAGAAATTGGCTGCCCTTACACAAGCTGACATAAAAGATATGCCTTCTATATTAATCATACATAAGAGCAATATTTATATAGTGAACAAAACGGCATAAAAAGTGTGTTGCTCCATTATCAGATTTACTTACTTTCTGGCCATACTTTGGCAATACTGCCTTTAGAATGTTTTAAATTCACCACAGACATGGCCATAAACATCAGATTTAAACATAAATTAAGCGATTTTTAAAATTATGTAATATTTCATTAGTCAAAAACAGTTAAAATTGAAACTTCACCACAACATGACCTACAACTGGAGAACAATGTTAAGATCTAAGCACAGTATGTAAAGTTTTAACAGCATGACAGTACAATCCTGGCTATATGGTGCTGACTAAAATATAAGTTCTAAAAATGATAAAAATAAAAGTTTGAAAAACCAATGAAAATTAACTTTTCAAAATGAACATATATGTCCTATGAGATAAAAGATTACGAATAATAAAAAACAATAAAAGAATATAAAATCTATAAAATTCAGAGTCAAAATACTGCAAATATCAGATATCAATCTATTAATGACAAATCAATTTTGTAACATACTCAGGAACTGGTGTGAATGAGTTCCAGTGCACTGGACAAAGCTCATTATGGCAATTTACCATCAGCACTTCAAATTCAAATATCAACAATCAATTCATTAATTTTATCACATTAACCGTTCTCATAATTTTATACTACACAAGTACACTACATGATGTCAAACAAAACACATGTTGTATATAAGACATCCAAATAAAAATAACGCCAAGTTATAGACTATTCTGGACCGGGCAGTTCATAACTTATCTGTGAAAATAAACAGAATCTAACAGTTGTGAAATTTAGCAGAAACCCAAAAAGTGCTGCGAAATGTTGTGCCACACATGCAAAAAGCTATTCAAACGACAGCATTAGAAGAATAGTTACCATCAATGAGATCCATTATGTTGCCATTCCTGTCATTACTTTCACAAGTGAAGCATACAAGCCACACATTTACCTGATATCCATGGGAGGCAACTGCATTGTAACGCTTGGTAAAGTCCCCAGTCTCCTCAGACCAGTCAAATTCTTCTTCCTCATCCTCTTCTTCCTCATCATAATCATCATCATTTGGTTCATTTCCATCTCCTTTAAACATAATGTAGGCTAGTTGCACATTATAAAATATTTTACAAGTTTTTGTTAAATTTTGCATAACATAAAAGGAATAATTCAAACTTCATTAATAACCAGAATAACAATCATTTTCATGAATAAAACAAAGGGTTACAACTCCATGTCTTAAACTATTCAACAGAAAGAAGCAAAACCAATAAGTTATGAAAAATTTATGAACTAATTTAATTCTCTAAGGTATAAAATGAAAATTGAAAAGAACTTACAATATTATGAGTTAAATCAAAAATATGATCTACACAAGTCGAAAAGAATCAAGTGTTCCAAATCATAAAATATTTTACTCCAGAACCATTGAGTATTTTGTAATTCCAATGAAAAATCTAAACAAAATCCTAACAAATAAGTTCTCTAAAATTATATCTAAACACAATATTAATTACATCTGCAGAAAATATGAACAAGAACACAGGAAAATAGGAATGAATTGTCCATATTTTGGCCTTCTTTACACTGTTATGTCTCTACATTGGAAATATCACCCTATTTTATCGGTCAAAATATCTCCCACATATTTCACAATACCTCAAGTTGCAACAGAATCCACCCGTCTCACTCATCCAATGAGAAATTACCCCACACTTTTCAACAAGTTTATTATTAATAATTATTAATGATTTTAAAACTTGAAAACACCAATTCATGGCTCATACACAATCTACAGTCATGAACAAAAAGTAAAAGATAAAATGAAAATATGTGTAACAAAAGTCACAAAATTAAGTAAATCAATTTACAAAATGATACAAAAGACATGGTCCTAGGGCAAATCAAGGTATATAACACACAATACCATATTGTCTCCATGAAGTGTGAAACTTCAGTACTACTGGCTTATAAAACTAATAGTATCGGCACTGATTGCTAACATAAACATGAAGATTTTGATGAAAAATATCCCAACTTTTATCTGCAGTAAAAAACTAAAATCTGTATCTAAAGGAACTCACAAGATAAATGGATAATACAAAATTAAAGTCTCTATCCTTTCATAGCATGTTTTACTCTGCAATCTTATCAATTACATGGTTTTAAAAACAAAGTTTAGTATATGTACAATTCAACAGAATAGCCTGTATGACAGTATAAAAAAATCACCACTTTATAACAGCTGTCTGTTTTTCTACAACTAAGGCCATAAATCCTAGTATGGAAAAGTCAAAACTCAGCATGTTAAATTTAAACTGATGCTGTTCTCCCAAATTTGTGCAGATTTTTTTACATTTAAAATGCAGAAAAGCAACTTTTCCCTCATCATCAGTATACATATCTGGATATTTGACACCATAGGCAATATTATCTTAGAAATTGAGCTAAACTCAAAACGCAGATAACATGAGCATGAAATAAAAGTCACTGTGACCTCATGTGTCTAAATGGTTTAAAAATTCTTATGATGCATTTATGAAACAAGTTTTCAAAAACAGCTAAGCACAAATGCTCTCAATCCAAGTGTTACCATACACACAAACAGTTATGACAAATGTAAACATTGCTCTTTGAAACTTTATCAATAACAATCTGATTATTTCAGTTTCACAAGCACTTGGCAAATAGTGCACAGCAAATTAAACAGCATAAACAAGGTCTCCTGTTATCACATGTTATTTAGCTGGCACAAGTGGCCTTATCCCCAGAAATCATCTATCACCTTTTTCCTTGTTCTGACCAAAATGGTGCCATTCTTCTGCCCTGAAATGAGGAAAAGATTTCAATGAGACAAGAATATTATGTGACATAACTCCACCAACAGAATGTCACACTATAATCACAGAAATGTGGCCCAAGAAATGGCATTGTATTCTATACACTGGTACTTTAATTAATCACAAACTGTTCTTGCTATCTTTTTACATTACATTTAATATTATTAGCCAAAGCAGAGAACCACTGTACAGTAGAAATTTAATGGTGGGCAATCAAATTGAAAGAAATTATTAGATTCTGGGTGGCTTACAACAAAATAATTCACTTATTCATACTAATGACTCTTGTACTTATGCAGCAAGTCAAACTGTATTCATCCACTACATCAAATCTTTCTCAGCACAAGCAAGCAATGCCTCTCTGAATCAATCACTTAACAGAGCAACCACTCTTACGAAGTGTGCAAACCTTTTACCACTAAACTGCAGTGCATACAATTGTTCTTTGCCATTTATGGTATACAATAATACTGAGTATCAGTATACACTGATATTAACCTGGTGCTATAAATAGCATTATTTTAATTAAATACTGATGATAAACAACATTGGCATACCATCTGAAATATGTTCTTATAATAATCTATTATGTACATAAAATTAACACAAGCCACCTTTCCCACTTGGAACACTTTCCAACTGACATGGGTATATTCTGATTTAATGTACTGAAGCATACCATAAAGGCAAATCTTCATCAATGAGGAACTCCCATTACTTATATGTTAATGAATAAGCACTTGACTGACATGGACTAAACTTCAACCTAAATGGTAAAATTATCATCAAGCATGACAACAATAGGTACCTGTAGATATCATCCAGCATATAAGCAGTTGCCATTTTTCTTACACAAAAAAATGTCAGCATGTTGTTGAAACTAGACTGGCAAATTTTTAATCTGCTACCCAGCTATAAACTCCCAAATAAATGATTTTCCCAGATAAAGAATTTACTAGTGATAGTGATAAACTATATGATCAAAATATTACTTGCACGCTCATGTTCAGTCTCTAAATAATCATCTGCATATGAAATTGAGGCCAATAAAAGGGCATCAAACAATATTTATGATGGTACAACAATGACAATGAAGAAAGGGCAAAAAAGTCGCTTAAGAACTGTAAACTTTGCCTTATTCTGTTAGGAAAGCAAAAATGACTTTGCCCTCGAACATTGCTGTAGATTATGACTTTTCAGATGCCCCCTCACAGTAGTCAGTAAGTTATGGCATTGTTGTAATCCAAGGTGAAATGCATCAATATATAAATAAATCATCAATATGCCTGTACCTCAATCCAAACACATATACTACAAGTAATGAATATAAAAGGTATTAGTAGAATAATTTGTATGCATGTACAAAATGGGTTGATAATAAGCATGACATATTTTTAAACTTGAAAATAAGACAGTTTAAAACTGTTAAAAGCATACTGAGAAATGGAGCACATAAGACAATGCATATATATATATATATATATATATATATATATATATATATATATATATATTTCGCATTTCTTGCTTTGGTCTCACTTCTCCCCGTTTAGCTCCCACTTCTCCCTGTTCTGACCAAAAGTCGCTTCACCCCTACAATTTAAGTTTAGCTTTACCCCTGCCATTAGGTTTCTTGAGAAAAAAACATTCTTAATATCTTGAAAAAACTTCAGTGGTACTGAAAAAAATGTTAAATTTTATTTTCATGTTTTTCAAAAGCTATCATATTGTTCATATTTATCACCATAACAATATGAAAATCAGATTAAGTATGTTCCTTTAAGGCTTTAAAGGACACTTACAGAGTCACTGCAGCTGTGCTCGAAAAGGATTCGTTTTCAGAAGAGACTGAAGTTTCTACATCGTCAAATTGCCCACTTTCAATCTCTGTCATGTTTAAACAACACCGTAATACGTAGATCTAACCCATTTTCTTTTTGTAATTCATTACTGAGCAACAGTTTTAACTGAAATTGCACAACTGTGCAAGACGAAACAACGTGCTTCCCTTTGCATTGCGCAAGGCAATGAAGAGCATGTGTAGTCTGGTTCACTACTTTTCATTCTCTATCAGTTACACTCCGTCAAGTATAGCGCAGTGTAACGCCGAGATTTAATGAGTTACGGAACGATACTAACAGCATGTGCGCTGCCTAGGTATTTTTTTTTTCTTCCGGCAAAGACCAGACGGCGACAATAACTAAAACAACAAACAAAATAATAATAATAATAATAATAATAATAATAATAATAATAATAATAATAATAATAATAATAATAATAATAATAGTAATGATCATCATCATCATCATCATCATCATCATCATCATCATCATCATCATCATCATCATCATCATCATCATCTAGGTAGACTTAATATATAACAGACTGCTAGTAACTTCTATAACAAATCTTCAAACCAGTTACACAACATTTGACACAGCATCGTGATCTGGTGACTGAACAACAATAACAACAAAATCTCAGGAGCTAAAATTCCCATACAAACAACTTTTTGTATTGTCTTGAGCCCTATAATTTAGTTAAGTTGGGAGGGGCGAATTGCTTGCTACGCCATTGCAAAGCATACACAACTACACAACAAAAAACGTGCAAGATTAAAGCAATGCATTACATAAAATTATTAATATCTGAAAATGGGGGGATAACACGAATCAATCTTCAGTAGTGTATAAAATAAAATCGTTGCAACAATGGCACTAACACCTAGGGTAAAAAAAGTAAATTGACTACTCCTAGCGACAAATTTGTTATGTTGAATAATTGTCACTTTTTTACCCCGGTAAAATGGATATTTTTGGTTAAAAACAAATATGAACACAATTCACTCCTAATTGTTTCGCTCTACTGTCTACTTTTATCATCCATACACTTTCAAGTTCATTCTGTCTTATGCCTGATTTGGACTAAATGTTGGTTATAAATCGTTTACATTTAAATATTAGTTATAACTGTCTATGCAGTCTTAGTCTTTGTAATTAGGAGTGTGTTATTATTATTATTATTATTATTATTATTATTATTATTATTATTATTATTATTATTATTATTATTATTATTATTATTATCATCATCATCATCATCATCATCATCATCATCATCATCATCATCATCATTTCCGGAATAACAAACAAGCAGTCAATATGTTAGATGTTTAAAGCAGACCATAAGAATAGCATAGTCACCAGTAATTCAAATTTACTCTGTCATTTTATTGAGACTCTTTGTTATGTATATTATTGACTATGTATTCACCCCAGAATACACTGTTTGTACTGACGATACCTATATCTTTAGTATATTTTTGAGAACGGGCTGTGGCCATCAGATGCTGTTTTAATTCTCTGATTTATTTTACTTTTCTCTTCAAGCCAAATAGGATACATTCAGTCTCGTTCAAATATATAGAAAATATATTGTCAGTGAGTCAAAGATTCCAAGATTCTAGTTCTTCACCGAGCATAAAGTTTATCTGATCTAGAACTGAAAACGCGATGGCACGATCATATGCCTGTAATATAAACTTTTTCTAAAAACATATGGCTACCATATCATTCACATCATATACAAAAAAGAAGTCCTACATTACTAACATGAGATAAACTAAATGATCTTGGCAAAGGTATGTATTCTGTATTGTTAAACTATGTTGTCTGAAGTTCATATATAATTCAAACCATTTGGAGTCGAGTACGACCATCCCAATGATTAGACATTTGGATGCCTTTTTATAACAGATGCATCAAACACGTATCAGCGGCATACAATCTCTAAAACAAGACTGAAAAGCAACGAACAAATTACAGGGGTGGAACGGGGGAAAAGTTGGGAAAGATGCGGTAAGGGCTTCAACACCCACTAACCACCAACAGTTATATATTTTAAATTATGCTTTGAATACGCTTAAAATGCAAGAGTTTCTGGTGGTGTGGCTCTCTGGACCTACATCAGGGTTACATGCCACAACCTGTAGCAGAATTGAAACCGAGTGAGTTTTCTACATTTGGTTTAAATGAATAACACAAACACAAACATAAAACACAAAGTGATGAATGACTAGAATTTATAAAGTGAAATACTATATATATATATATATATATATATATATATATATATATATATATATATATATATATATATATATATATATATATATATATATATATATATATATATGTATGTGTGTGTAAAACAAATACACTGAATCTCACACTCCCATCATACAATTGATCCAAATCACCACACACACACACACACACACACATACACACACACACACACACACACACAATGATAAAGAATGAAATTTAAAAAAAAAATACGATTCATTGCCCTCTAGCCTAAAATGAGAGGCACAAATTTACCATTTATTATGTAAAATGAGATTCATGTGATCTCTTGTAACACATTAAGCTTTGAGATTCACGTAATCTCTTGAGATACAACAGAAAAAGGAAACAAAATTAAATTAATTCGGCTTGAAAGTGCTTACTACTGAGTCATACAATTTGAAAACGAGGAACAAGAAACATGCAAGTAGGAAATTAATAGCATTTGGTGATGTGTAATGTTTAGTTGATTAATGCAGTTTTTTCAACTATTCGCTTGACTATAACCATTTTCATGATGGCTTTGGAAAGTGGGTACCAGTCGATCAATTCAAGCTCGCGCTCTGTATAAATACCCATTACGTGTAACAATTTTAATAGGCAACTACTCCATGCATTATCCCTTTAGTTTGAGCGATGTGATAACTATGGGAATTATATAAGTTATTCCCTTGTGGAAACTTCGTAAATCTGAAAAAGTTAAACGCAAAATGTGCGGAAAGACATAAATATAAATTGAAAAAAAAAAAAGAAAGCAAACCGCACACTCACATGAACAAGGCGAAAAACCAAACTGTACAAATTGTTTTCACCAAACTGCGTCATGAAACATGGTGTAGTATAGACATTGAAAACTGGTTAAAGAATATAAAAGAATTCGCGTTAAAAGTATTGACATTACAATTATTATAGCAAAATGATAATATACAGTTTCATTTCATGTAAATATAGAAATGTATATAAGTTTATCGTCTTTAGTCAGTGAAATACATCTTTGCTAGCCAAGGTACCAATAAGGTAAACCTATCTGGACCTTGGCGGGTCGAGCAGATATTTTACTCCTTTTTTCCTAGTGACATCTTTTGGATTTCACGAGTTGCCTGTCTTAGTATGCAATGTCAATAAATCGATAGCGTGTAACAGCAGTGCATTATAACATGGGTCAGAAATGGTGGTGGTAATTGACTTTAAAAGGATACTTTGTAAGTTTAACATTGAAAGGATGACTACTTCCCAGAGAGAAGCCTTTACATAAGTATTTAAGTCAAAGGTATTTGTACAAACAAGGACCGGAAATAAAATTGCTTGTTTATGCGTCCATTCCAGCTGTGTTCTCCCATTGTTTCGATCATGTAGGAACTATCATCAAATTTGAACAATTTAATTTTGATTGGATGCAGTGGCCTGTCGCCGTATCAAATGAAATTCACAGACCTGAAGGACAAAACTATCTGCTCGTTCCGCCTAGGTGTTAATTGGGTTAACATATCTGAACCGTGACTAGCGAAGAGGAGTGGAATGGAGAAAATAAATTTTCATCAGCTGTGACGATTGCTTAACGGCATGGCTTTTGCAAAAGTAAAATAAAAATAATAAGGACAGAGAGAAAATGATTACGTAAGAAAACAAA
Organism: Potamilus streckersoni; assembly: GCA_016746295.1. Lineage (NCBI taxonomy): Eukaryota > Metazoa > Mollusca > Bivalvia > Unionida > Unionidae > Potamilus > Potamilus streckersoni. The sequence goes on along the minus strand of JAEAOA010000316.1, from coordinate 1,229,939 downwards.
TAAATAAAAAGTAAATCAACAAATGGGAATGTGGGTAGGTGCATAAACTGTATAACTCTTAATTATATGCAATAAAGATTGCAAACTTCGTATATAAATAAAAGCTGTGGATTTTGACTATTAAGAAATCTTCAGTTGCGAAGGAGAAAAGAACATTGCCAAGAAACACATTTTAAGGATCGTTTAGCTCCATTAACTGTGCGTTGTGTAAAAAAAAAAAAAAAAAAAAAAGAGTTCCGTCGGATGTAATTCAATAAGAGCTAATTATCAGGAACACCATATCGAACGACAAGAAATAATGGCGGCATTTACAAATACAGTATTCTGAGTGTATTATTTTCCATATTGAAGTTTCGTTGTTTTTAAAGAAGAAAAATGGGTTGCTGTGGAAAAGATAGAAAGGTATGATTATAGAAATATTGACAAACATTTACATCCTAATACGATATACAGCTGCAATGGCCCATACTGATCTGACTAAAATAGAACTGTCAGAAAAATACTGTACAGTACACGTTCAAATGGAAATGTGCGGATGGTGAGGACAGGTGGTAGAGTGGCCTGCGTCTTGGTCCGATTTTCAGAATTTAGATAGTCGTCTTCTACTACAAATCAATTCACTAAAAAGTGTTAGTCTTCCTTTCTTTTTAATATAAGTTGTAACAGCTGGCACAATTATCGTAACATACAAATAGATGAATTGTTAACTGTAGTCCTGAGGGCCTGTATGGTATGTGGAGTACTGTAGATTAATTCTTTTGGATAATAAAGGAATTGATAATGCTTAACATAGTGAAATTAAGTACGAACCAAACTTATAAAATGCGAAATGCAAGTAATCGTCAAATGTAAAAGATATGATTCATCGTTTAACAGTCGGAAAGTGGCTGGTAAAATATTTTAGAATCAAATAAAATCATACCCCGAAAGTGAACTTCCCCTCCGGAAACAATGTGTCAAATACACTCCTACCCTCTGAAGATAGGGGAAGCACAATAAATACATATCTGTAAGAAGAAGCATGACAAATGAGTGTTTGAAAGTTAAAGAATTTGTAGAATTTGACGGATGTGGAATGTACTGTGTATTAGAGCATGAAAGAATTAAAACGTGCCTGATATGTGAATTACCAGAAGGAAAAAGAAAGTGCTATCAAAAATATAAAAGGTAAAGAAAACAATTTTGCACATGAAAACTGTGATAAGGCAACTTAAATGTACACAGTATCATAGCAGGGTAATAACTGGTATCACAGAAGACACGAACACAGATAGCATTCAAAACTTCAAAGTTGATTCCAAGTGCATCTAAAAAAAGACTGAAGAACTATCAGAATATAAAAGGCTGAGTTAATCTACGAGAGTTTGAGCAAAATAAAATGTAATGAAAATTGTACGACGGTTCATACAATCACTATGATATTTAAACGTTTCTCAAACTTTCTGCAAAGACAGCGAAGGAAACGAACAATAAATATTGCTTCCTTTGCCTTTATCTGAGTATTAGGAGCGCATATACAGAAACAAAAAATATATTACAGTTTGTTTTAACAGTATCAGACACTGCTAAAAGTTTAGAAGACCCATTAATCTTTGGATGTTATGGTTACGATACAAATGAAAACCTTAGGGTAAAATTTCAACGATATAAAGCAGTTTCAAAATGAATCTAGACTAGGGACATAACTATTAAAATGGACAGTATCCACTGATACATTAACAATGAAACAAAATCTAGAAACTTGTATAAACTCAAACTGAAGTAGTAAAGGATGATAAATAATCCGTGACAGTACGACATTAAATTGTAGACCACAGAAAGATAAAATGTGTGAGCATTATTCAGAGAAGAAGGATTAAGATATTGTGCTTCTCGTAAGCTTCGCTATTCCTACGAGAGTATTGCGTGGACACGTCGCTGGACATTGTGTCCGTGCTTCGTATCTTCGCCAAGATTACACGCAAAACACATGTTGTTTGGAAAAAGTTCAATTTAGAAACATGAAAGAAACATTATAACCAATTAAGAAAGCAATTTTTGTATTGATGTAAAGCGTTGCAAGAATTGGTAAAATAGAGATTCATTTACGTTTCTGCAGATAAATGATACAGAAGTTAAAGAGGTCAACGAGGCAGCAGCAGTAGAGTTTGAGGGTCCCGTCGCTGAACGAAGTTGTCGAGATGTAATCTTCCTGATAATTTTCCTTGCTTACCTCGGTGGAATGGTAAATAACATGCCTTCTTCTTCTTCTTCTTCTTCTTCTTCTTCTTCTTCTTCTTCTTCTTCTTCTTCTTCTTCTTCTTCTTCTTCTTCTTCTTCTTCTTCTTCTTCTTCTTCTTCTTCTTCTTCTTCTTCTTCTTCTTCTTCTTCTTCTTCTTCTTCTTCTTCTTCTTCTTCTTCTTCTTCTTCTTCTTCTTCTTCTTCTTCTTCTTCTTCTTCTTCTTCTTCTTCTTCTTCTTCTTCTTCTTCTTCTTCTTCTTCTTCTTCTTCTTCTTCTTCTTCTTCTTCTTCTTCTTCTTCTTCTTCTTCTTCTTCTTCTTCTTCTTCTTCTTCTTCTTCTTCTTCTTCTTCTTCTTCTTCTTCTTCTTCTTCTTCTTCTTCTTCAGATTCTTCTTCAGATTCTTCTTCTTCTTCTTCTTCTTCTTCTTCAGATTCTTCAGATTCTTCAGATTCTTCAGATTCTTCTTCTTCTTCAGATTCTTCAGATTCATATTCAGATAGGCGGGGTCTTTTCAGATTCTTCAGATTCTTCAGATTCTTCAGATTCTTCAGATTCTTCTTCTTCAGATTCTTCTTCTTCTTCAGATTCTTCAGATTCATATTCAGATAGGCGGGGTCTTTTCGGACTTCATATGTCCGTCCTTCATTTATTATGACTTTCTATCTGGCTCAGATGAAAGTATGTTTTCCTCTAATCAGCCCCTCCTACTATCCATTGCCTTGAAACGTTGCAGAAAAAAGGGAGATATGTATGATGTGCTTCGAATAGGCATACTTGCATGGTCTGTGGTTTCCAATACATTGCTGTGATACTTCACTCATTTGTTATCCACATAAAGGAATGTGCATCATGCATTAGAATGGTGCTCAATGAGTTGTTTAGGGAAATAATGAGCATGTTTTGAACATAGTATTTTATTTTTTTCAAGTGACCGTTTCATTATTGGGGCCTATATTTGTGTAATTTACTCCTCAGCCAGCATTCATGATAGTTGTTTTAAAAATTATTGCAGTTGTGGTAGACCGATCGTCTGTCAATTATGTACGATAATGAATGCCCCTGAAAAAAAAACAAGATGGCATAAGTAAAAAAAGCAAGAAAAGTGTAACTAGCTTATAAAAAATATATTGGAACTATTTACATCTAATTTGAACACAATGTAAAAATGAGGCCAGTTTGCCACCCATTAAGGTTGTGATTATGAAGAAAGGTGGTAATACTGTCAAACTTAAAGCAGTTTAATATCCTAGCGTGTGTATTTTATGCAGATCACTAGAATAATGTCAATTTCAAAGGAATTATTTTAAATAAAATGAAAACGATAAATGACATCTTCAGAACACAGATGAGAATGTCCTGTCATTAGTATACTCTTTGATCACATATCTTCAGGACTAAACGGAAAGCAAAGCGATATTCATAACGCATCCGATCTTCAATGGTAAACTTGGTTGTAAGCTTTGACCAGTTCCGGTAAGACATCGATGTCCTTGAACGTGTGTTGATGAGCAAAATAGTTTTACATGCGTTTTTCTAAAGTGCGTTGAAAACGTTCCACGCCGCTGGCTTTGCTTTCTGGATTCTCGGTGGTAAAATAATTTATGTCTCTTTTCTTCAATTCTTTTGGAAAACTTTGTCCAGAAAAATTCAGAGTCATTGTCTGTTTGCCATCAGAAAGGGTAACTGCCACTTTGATTTAAGACCACTTTTAAGACTCTCTAACTCGAAGCTCATTTTTATGTCAAAGGTACGACTCAAGCGAATTTGGAAACGTTCGATAACACTAACAAATATTTGTAATCGCGATTGTTCGTGACCAAATGAGAGACATCACCTTAACCTAATTGTCATTGAGGATCGATGCCCTCCACTTTGGTGGTTCGAATTTTGAAAATGTTTAGTCAAATGGGTTTATGTAACGTTTACGTCGCATGTTCTTGTTAGCATAATTGCACCTGGGATGAATGCTTTTTAGTTGGGTTTTGGCAGCACTATATAATTTTGGGTGGGCAGGATTTTAATAAATGCTGGCTAAATGTTCTCAATAGTGTCCTCTACAATAAGTCACCCACTGTTCACTGATTCTGCTCATGAGCCGATGCTGATATAAAGAGTCACATTTTTCTTTCTTTCTTTTTCAATTCTGATTTCCCTTTTCATAACGTCTGCCGAATAAGGGGTCTAAGCAAATGAGGGGTCCTTCGTTTTTGCCAGCGATGGAATTCTAATCATCGCTTGTAAGGTACTAAAGTCAGCTTTTGTCATTTCATGAGATTCCAAAGCGCTCGTATGACCTCCTTTCAAAAAAGAGGTTCTTTCTGTCTTCTACCTCCTCCTTATTTCATGGTGCTTGCTAAAAGCTGTCCAAACAAATGTGCAGTCACTAATTTGTGCATGAGTCCTATTAGCATGTAATGAATTTCTCCGTGTTGCAACATCTTTTTTCTTTTGACTGATTTTTATTTTCTTTTGACCTTTTCGTGAAGAACGTTTCGGTATTTTCCTAAGCGTTGTTTATTGTTCTTTCAGCGCCGTTTGAATGAGGGATTTTTTGCATGGATGGATGGACTTTAGACAGTACCGACAAACCGTCCTTATGTTTGGCTGAATGAGTACCTTTCTTTTTCTCTTTTCTGCTGGAGAGAAGTGATAGTTTGCAATTTTTTGGGAGGTGATATCTTTTTTCTTTCAAGAGCAACAAACACTGATGCGAATCGCTTGGCACATATTTATTTTTTCATACTGGAATTCGTCTCCACTGATTATTTGTGCGTCGTATCATCTTCATGATGGGCATCATTCGACGTTCCAGTATTTGCAAAGGATTAAATCGTGACAGTTCTTATTTAGATAAATCCAGTAATCTTTTTAACATTTCCGATCTCTCTTGGACTTTCATCTTGTGGAATGGTACTTTGTTTTATCAACAGCCGTTGCCGCTAAAGATAAAGAAGAAGATGTTGCCGGAGGATAAGTCCCTTTAGAAACGGATCTACATTTTTCATCAAATTGGTAAAGACTTGTGTCAAATTGGGAATTGGGTTTGGTTGGCATTACGAGCAACGGCGAAGCCGAAGCGTACGGAGACTCGTTCACAGAAGGCAATGGTTTTGGTGGAGTACGGTTGTAGGTCTATTCAGATCTTTAGGCCATTTGAATGTTTGGAATCGACTTTCAAAGTCACAGTATCCAGGCGAAGCCACAGGCAACGTGCATTCTTCTTTAATTCCTATTTGATGGCTGGTACATGGAGTGATTTTTACAGGTATGGATGAGATCCTTTGGGTGGTACACACACAACTTTATATTGAGTATGAAAACCAGTAAATGGTCATGGTGCATCTTTTTCACTTCTAAAGAGACAAGGTTCAGATTCACTGTAATAAATGGCATCACTTTTGCATTCATCGGGTAACACAATCACTTTCTATGGTGGTCGTAGTATAATGTCACGCTGTATCGATGATGTCGCTGGGTATGACATATATACGATCGCAATACACAGCATGCACTCGAGGTTCTCATTTAACCTGAACGTTTTTGTCTGTCTAAAATGGTTCATCTTTCTTGCTCAGCGTTGTAGTCGTAATGATGTTCGCTCTATGAAGTTTTCCCCTTTTTATACAGGGCAATATCTGCTTATCCGTAAGGCAAAGTGAAGTGGTTTGGAAGTCTCACTCGTTTTTGATATGCGATCTGACAAATTTTTTTCAAAGGGCGACTGATGATTTCGTGAGTTGTATACCATTTTGTGCGGCTCCAACGTTTTCTTTCAAAGTAATGATCTATTAAGACTTCAAAGCTTCTTTCAAAGTACCAAATTTGGCCTGCTGACTCGATTGATGGCTCAGCGCCAATCCTTTGACATTGTAGTAGGCTTGAAATTCTCATCATTTCTCTCGGAATTCGTAGCTGTAATTTTTGGGACCAACACTAGTTAAACTTAAAATCTTGTTTTCAGGGAGTTTGTTTGTCCATGCCCCCCTAAACAGTCTCCTTCGCTGGTTGCATGGGATATTGAGGGTGATCAATTTAGACGCAGCTATCCGTGTCTAAGTACAGGACACGAACCTTATAATAGGTTTAAGGCTTAGTACAATTTTCATCAAGTGTAGGTAGTCACATAGGCAACAATGATGACATTTCGAAATTCGCCGGCCAGTTAAAACTCTGGTGCTTCTTCGTAATTCACCAGGATCAAATCTTTGCCAACGATGTTCACGTGCTTCATATATTTTTATTTGTCAGTAATAATGTGGTGGATATGTACTCAGCCTTGGGTAAACTCTGTCGTTGTCTTAGTATTCCCCACAAGCAACTCAATATGAATTTAGCAAACAACTGTCTTTCTTCGGTTTTATCGACGTGGTCTAAAGTCCATTACTGGTTTGTTGCAACGGTACTCCTCTCTGAATTTTTCTTTGTCTTCGGGAGTCTGGTACGAGGGAGGATAGCCGTTGGCTTCTTGTTTGAGATCAAAAAGACAACGACTTAGCCTAATATTATGCCTTTATGGATAGATTCTTTGGTACTTTTCTTTTTTTGAAAAGTGTTAAGTTTCCTGCACTTCTAATACTTTGTATCCCATTTTCATACCGAGAAACAATTTTACGCTGACCTGCTTTCCTGACAAAGTGCGTTATTTCTGTGTGCAATGACAAGGATGATCTTCCATAAAGGTTTCGGCACAGGTACGACATAGAGGAAGCATCAAATTTCTTTGGCCATGGTAGGATAAGATGGGACGGTACAAGTGGGTGTGAGACAAGACTCTGTATTTGATTAAGCCATTGTATTGATGAACGTTTTTCACGTTGATGCGTTCCGTCAACGTTTGTTTGTGTCCTGCTGGAAAGTGACAATATTTGTACACCCAGAATAGAGTGGACATAGTCCAGGTATTTGATTCATTATCCTTTTTTCTGGTACGGTTTGTACAGAAAACATATGGCATACGTGCGTCCTGCATATTAACTGTCTTGTGGGTCTAGAGGGTCCACACCTTATAACTTTCCCCGATGTGCATAAACTCGGGATCGGCAATCAAACGTTAATCTTAGTCCTGCTCCCACATGTCAACCACTTATTATTCTTGTTATTCTACTTTCAAGTGTCCTTGATAAATTTTCTCAGAATTCTTCTAAGATGCTCTTTAAGAATTCGTTTGCGGTCTAACATTGAGGATAACAGGTAGGGCATCCGCGAAATAAGCAACTATTAAATTCGTAGACGATCATAGGGTCTTTTAAATCTCTGTCATTTACCAAATAATTTCTAATCTTCTATTTACCTCTTCCGTTTCGTACATGTTGGATCAATTTGCCTTCCTTCTGCAAAGGTAATCAGCGCACAGCTTTGCTCGAGAATCGACGTTGATGAACTATTTAGTTTTAGGGGGTTGACAGCTAGGGTGTACACTGGCATGAATCGGTTGCGATACACTAAGAAGCACGCTTAGACAATGGTGGAGGTTTCCTCTTGGCACCACGTGTCGTCAATAGGCTTTAAGATCCTTTGGGAAAATCACATAAAGTGTTGGGCCCTCGATGTTATTTTATCACGTACTCCTGGAATCATGCTACAATGGAGATAATGAAAAAAGGTTCTTGGATGCACTTTTCGCACGCTATATGAGCCACGCAGAAATTAGGAATATGAATTGCTGTCTCTAGAATGCATTTGAAATTTTTTAAAAAACGACGAATCTCCTTTTCTTTTTTTCATCGTTCCTTTTAGATTTGTATATTTGTGTGTACCTGTCATAATCAATGTGTACAGTTTGGTAACAAATATGACATCGTTCCTTTCCATGACGAATGTGCGCTCTCGGGTTGTTGGCGCGTTTTAGATCTCCACAAGAAGAACTAGCCTATTCGAAAAATCCGGTGATACTGGTAATGGCATCGAAATGTTCTTTATGATTATAAACGTAAATGTATTTATTCGGCTACGAGATACCTGAAGTCCGTGCACCACTTTTAATGTACATTGTTGATCTAAAGCGTCTTGCAGTCTATGGATATCAGGCATGCCTCAGGTAATATCTTTGGATAGGCTGCCTTGCTATAACAGGAGTTCTGCTTCTTGTCATTGTTTGACTTGGTCTTATTGTCGGATGCTTTTCCAGGTTTGCTTTCATTCTGCAGTGTATTTTTTGCTTAGTCTAAGCACATCTGGTCTTGGGTTTATTAATTGGAGCGATGATGCGTTTGGCGCTGAGAATGTCATTCACCAATAACACTTTTCAGATGGGAAAGGTGAATCATGTAAAGTGTAGTTTTGCCATCGGTGATGTGAAGTTGGTCGTGAGATTGCTGAACGTGTGAAATCTAATCGATGACTTGGAATGTGTCAGTTCTGCCGGTCTGCTAAATTCGATCCAAACGGGTGACTTCAAACTGTCTTGATAAATGTAAAATTTGAAACGATCGTTTTCTTTGGCTTTTAATCGTGGTTTACGTGTTTTTTTTTAGCACGGAATCCCACATAAGGGTGAGGTAACATTCTGATTTCTTGAGCGGCACTTCGGACTTTAAATCTTTAAACTTCACCGTGAAAGTGTATGGCATGGTTCAATATTTTTGGAGATTTTTTTTCCATCTCTCGAACGTGGTAATGATTTTTTTGTGCTACTTGCTGACTTTCGTTTCTATGCAAACTCTTGATCTCGAGGAAAACATGGAAAGTGTTGATTCAGGCTTCAGAATTGCTGGCATAGATCTGAGCCATCACAATAGTTCTAATGCAACGCGATATGTCACTTCATGTCTCTTACTTTTTTCTTCTTTCTCACTGAATTCGTTCAATCTTTTCATTTTGATTGCGAAATTCATACGACTGGTTTTTACACACAGAACTCCTATATATATAGGGTTAGTGTCTTAGAGCTAGAGTCAAGAAGATGGAAGAGCCAACTCAGATAGACCTTCTGGTCAAAGCTTTGAGAGGTTTCATACGAAGGTTTGCTTCAGAAAGGAAGTCAGACTAATCCTCCTTTCTAAGTAAAAGTCAAGAAATTTGTCACATCTGTCAGAAGAAAGTGCATTCAGCTATAGAATATCCACAATGTCAAAACAAGACAGGAGTAAAAAGAGACAAAGGTCGATATACCTGTGATCATTATCAGGAAAAAGGACACAGGTCTTCAGAGCTTCCTCAAAAAAAAAAAAGAAAACCAACCAGAAAAGCAAGAAGAGGAGGAAAGGGCTTCCGAGATGAACGATCCAAACCCGTCAAGAACGATCAAAATACACGACGAGAAGAATGTAAAGAGGAGGAAAAACTTATGCAGATGAAGAAATTCAGAGAGAGAGAGAGAGAGAGAGAGAGAGAGAGAGAGAGAGAGAGAGAGAGAGAGAGAGAGAGAGAGAGAGAGAGAGAGAGAGAGAGAGAGAGATGGAATTTTTGGTGATATTTTGTGAAATTTCATTGTGAGTTTCAAAATAAAATTGTCTCTTTGTTTTGATTTTTTTTAAGATTATGAAATACACACACACACACACACACACACACACACACACGCATGCACTTATAAATGCATAGTTTTTAAACATGATAAGAAAAGAGATTTTGCATTGTATGTATAGGCTGTTTGATAGTATAGGTGATGTGATGAAAAGTATTGTTAGTGAGATTTAATTTCTTATTTAAAACTTTGAGCTAACACAAGGCGACTTTGGATAGTGAGAGTATGGGTTGTTGGATGGTATAGGTAGTGTGACGGATAGTATCATGTAGTGTGATTAATAGTTAGTTTGCAAGATTTTATTTCCTTTTCTAACAACCTAAGTTAACACTAGGTAGTGTGTATATGGGGTGTTGGATGGTATAGATGGTGTGACAGAATGTATTTGTTTTGTGGTGTAAGGGATAGTTGGTTTGTGAGATTATATATATAGTTTCTATTAAACCCTTCCCAGTTTGGTCTGATAGTTTGTGTGATGTGTTGAATGATATAAATGGTGTGAGGTTATTTTTGTTGGATTTCATATCCTTCTCTTACACTTAAGTTAGTGTGTGTGTGTGTGTGTGTGTGTGTGTGTGTGTGTGTGTGTGTGTGTGTGCGTGTTTGTCAAGTTAAATTTAAAACCCATTTCTATTACCCTTCCCCTTTAACACTAAAGACCATTTTGACCCCATAAACACTTTTGACTATAAACTTTTTGAGGCTATAAAAACCCTTTGAGGTTATAACATTTAACTGAGTTTCCTATACCTACCTAGAATAGCGCGTACTGAGGTCAGTTAAGGTCAGCCTCTTATAATGCTGTTGTCATTTGCCCCCCCCCTCGTGAAGTTAGTACCTTGAAAACACCTATGTTAAGTTTAGATTGAGGATATTTTAAAATATATAATAAATAGTGGATCTAAAATGGGGTAATGCTTTAATATTAAATTTTTGAAACGAGTTGAAAAAAGATCAGCTTTTGCGAGTTTGGGGAGCAAAAACTTACATTATTTAGCGATTTTCATAAATTTAATATTAACTCATAAACAGTTTGATATTCTTTTTCATCATAGTTTTTATTTAAGTGGCAACTACATGTATTTAGATAGGAAGAAAAACAAACAATTGTTCATTCTGACAGACGATGCACCTTTCATTGGTTGTGCGTATCTTTCATTTTTTGTGCGTAAGAAAGTCTCAAAGATGAGCTAGTATTACGTCTAAAAGTAGATTATACTCTTTGTTTACAAACTATAAGCAAACAATCGTCCAACCGAATAACTAGATGATTTTTCAAAGACAAAATTATTTTACAACACAGATTCTCTAATGCGTGTGATATCATATTGATACAGTAGACGAACCATGAAGTGTCACTTTCACAACTTAACATTACATTTTTGCGATATTCATGTAAAAGGAGAATAACTGGGTGCAGAATTCCCATATTTACTGTAATGTAGTAGTGACTGGATATTTTTAGTATTTTATATGGAACAGTAGACTGTACAGAAGACGTAAACAAATTTCAATCTTAGTCTGATTTCCATCAAATATTGACCGCGTAAATATATGTTTGGATAAAGTCCTGTCAGTTGGGAGACCAGTTTATGTCCACATTTTTTTGTGAACAGATGTGAGTTTATTTACTTCCGTAAGTTAACATTTAAACCACGCCTGTATATAGGGTGGATTCCATGTTATAGGTACACCACTCCCTCCACTCCAACCTCACATTCTCTATCAACTGATCAATAGCTTTGGATTTTAATTGTTGTTGTTCTTCTTTGTTTGGACTTCACTCCAGTTTTCATATGATGGCATGTTATACCTGACATAAAAATGCCCTGTGAGGATAAATTGGACATATTCAGACACATCAGGAGATCATTTATATCCAATTCTCTTTCGTGACAATGGTCGAAAAATGGGCGCCAAAATGTTCATTAGAAACAAACAATGCCAGAAGGAGGTATTCTATATATCTTCCTACGATCGCAGCAAATCACTAAACATAATACTGCACAATAATTTCATGGGCTTATTCAGACCAATAAAAATCACTTAGCATATGTCACACGTTGTGATATAAAAACTACGAGACTGCACATACTATAGGAATATTGTACCACCTATGTGATAACTATAAATATAGATTAAATAGCTTCGGAATTTATTCAGGCTATTTACATCTGAATATAAACATAATAAACAAATTTCATTTTACAAGTCGATCTGAACGTGACTAGTTTAATTTTAGGACATAGGTACACACACACACACACACACACACACACACACACACACACACACACACACACACACAGGGACAAAGCCAAATCAAGATGCCTCCTCTGCTTACAAATGAATAGTGCACATTATGACCTGCCTTATTTTTGTCGTGTATATAACAAGGTACTAACAAAGGTCCAAACCTTCAAAAAAATGGAAAACAAATTGAGGAGTTTCATCGTATCTACATGTTCAATGTAATTTACATTGAATAATGTACATTCAGAAGATAACTTTATTGACTGTTTAATTTTTAGTTGAGAAAGGTCATTTTTAACTGATGGAGCTTTATTTATCCAATTTCAGGGGTACGTGTCCTATTTGGGCATACATCAGGGAAATCCTTACCGCATCGTGTACGGAGTCGATAGTTGGGGAAACGTGTGTAGCCAGAAGAATGACAAGATAGAGGGTGTGTCCCTATCTGGCATGGACATGTCCGGTAGAACGTGAGTAATTTTCATAAATTTTCCGTACCAAATTTCCACGTTGGAATACACGCCCCACCTCCTACAATAATTTTGATCATTACCAAATTTTCTCTACCAATATTTCGTGGCTTTTTCTTAGTAAATTTGATGAATCATTGTGTTCTGTTTTGGCCATAGATCTTTAAATACAGAAGGTTAGAAAGATGGAGACAAAGATGGAGCTGCAATCGCATCAAAACAAGGCACCTTATGGCACCGGTTACCAAATAAACCCTCCATTTTGACCGCAGAAATAAGTAATAATGAAGTCAAAACCTCTCAAAAAAAAAAGAATCATACACTTTTCGGATTCCCTTTCCACAATAAAGCTTGCAAAACCTAAAAGATGTTCCAATCAGTTATTGCTCCTGATCTTACAAAAATGTGATTTGCTTATAAAATCTGGAGGAAAAAAGTGATAGGAACGATTGGCTCCCTATCATATTGTAGTTAAGAGGAGTGTAATGACTGATAAAGCAGCCAATGACATGCATTCATCCGTTTCTAAATGGAAGATTCTACATACTGACTTCAAAGATTATTTTATGGGTATATTATATACATTTGGCAAAATATAAAGACTTAACATAGAAACCACGCAACACCCAACGCATCATTGTTGAGTGTCACCCTTCATACAGTAAAACTTATAAAAATGAGGTGAAATTGTGTCCCTCTTGAATAGGATGCACATATTTGTTCAAGCATACCTCATGAAGGGTGATCCTGGTCAAAACAAATTAAACTCTGCTTATTATATTTTTACAGAAAATTATAGTAACCTTCATGTCCGTCCGTCCGGCAATCGTTAGAGGAACTTTTACCGCAGATAGTGATGGATTTATATGGAAATTGGTCAATGTTATGATCATCAATAAATTACTTTGCTCGCCATTGATTTTGCATAGTTATTGCCGCTTTTCCTATAGCATTGAATGACACATTCTCATTAGCTAAATTATTGACGCAGTTCATGATGAATCGCTAAGAAACTTAAAGAAAAATATGATGGTTTTCACTAGAAGATGCACATATCAACCAGTTTCTTTGCTATCACACTCATTAAGAGTTATTTACCTCTTTGTCATGTAGATGACAATTTCACATTTTTATTAGTGCAATTAGTTCTTTAGTTTTTGATGATTTGTCATGAAACTTGGAAATATTCTGTTCATCACCTGAAGATGCACATGTCCATAAATTACTTTGCTGCAGTACTTCTTCTTAAAGTTATTGCACTTTTAGTCGTTTGGCTTGATGCATGGTATTATGGCTCTTGTTTGAAAAAGCAACTATTTTTGTGTTTTTTTTTAAGGTCGACACGATTCTTATAAAATATGAATCACCTTAAGAGACACATGTGAACAAATCAGTTTGCACGAATAGTTTTTCTCGTGGTATTTTCATTTTTGTATTCCAGCTGAATGAAGTGTATGACACAATCCCATTAGCGCAGTTTGTATCACATTTTAAATTTTGTTTATACTATGGAATGCTTTTGAACTTGGGTACATATTATGACTATCATGTCAAAATACGCATATTGACAATGTTTGGTGCTTCCACGCTTTTTGTAAGAGATACTGCCCTTTCTGACTTACAGCTGGACGCAGTGCATGACATTTTGTTTTCCAAATTCAGCTGCTCTTACAGTTTAGAGAGGATTGCTGTGAAATATAGTTGATATTGTAATAAACCTAAGGTATATAACATTTTTATTTTTATTTCCGTTCATAGGATTTGTTTGACTTTAGTGGTTATTTTTTGAATGTGATGAGTCCATATTGGGAAGATATTTTTGATCCCGAGTAATTACCCAGTTCGTTCAAACATGCGAGATCGCTTCACAAGACTTTTTTTTCACAACATGATAAGTTTTTTTTTTAATGGACCCTCCCTAATTTTGCAACATGGAGAATTCCCTGGATGTTGTATGGAGTGAAGTACTAACATTCAGCTAGGAAAGCCTTTCTGAGAAATCACACAACTGTGAGACAAGGGAAACCATGTTAATGTGAAATTAGACTTTTGTGATATCTGAACATTATGTGAATAGAAGGAATTATTGTTGATTTTGTGCGTCTAAGAAATTTCAGGTTATAACGATTGTGTTTAACAATATTATGGTCATCATCAGTAGATATGCATGTAGACAAATCATTGTACTCACAATTTTCATGGGTTCAAGACTAAGAATGACAAAACTTCCTTTGGTGTCAAACCTTTGGTAAGACTGAGCAAAATGCAAACGTTGGTGTCAGAACAGGGGGTTAGAATAAACATTTTTGGGTAACTAATGCACATTGAGGATAAAGGGCAACACTGGTTATTCATCTCCATGATGTGGTTAGCGTTGCATGTGGAAGGGGCTGTGGAATATTAAGTGAGTAAATTGCTCACCATGATTGTTTTGCCATTATCTTTACTTCTTAAATTTTTGAAAGAGTTTTAACATATTTTATCTTGTATCATGTAAGAATACATGTTTACGCTTTTTTGAGAGTTTATCTTCCTAATTAGTATTTTACATTTGTAAGAAATAAGTTTTTAATCAGAACTATATGGCAGGACTGCCATAAAATTCCCTGTACCCTATACGTGTTTCGGCGTTGTCCGGTTTAGCGCCATTTTCCAGAACAGAATAGAGTATATATAGTGTCCAGTATGTTTTGTAGAGGGTGAACCCAGGGAAGATGTGATATTTGTGAGTGTCTATAAATGTGATCGCTTGACCATTCGGCTTTTCTGCTTGTATTCCAGATCACAAACACATTCAAGGCTCAGGAAAAAAATTCCTATACACTTGACTATAGAATGAGTGAGATGCAAGAATTACTTAACAAATACGTTGTGCAGCTTTATTCGGATGAGAGGACGAGATTTTCCTGAGCGATAACATACATACATACATACATACATACATACATACATACATACATACATACATACATACATACATACATACATACATACATACATACATACATACATACATACATACATACATACATACATACATACATACATACATACATACATACATACATACATACATACATACATACATACATACATACATACATACATACACACATACATCGTTTAATTAGTCAACGCCTTTGTGACTTCGATGTAGACATGTTCTTTAATACTTGGGCCAAGAGCCTTTTTGAGAGTTTCTATGCTTATATTCCAGTCGCTTTTGAGAGGACAGATAGCAATCATTGTTTTTGATCGTCTGTCCATGTTTTTGCGCGGCTGGTAGTTTCATCCATATTTTACTGGATTGCAAATACTATGGTCACTACCTAGAAATGTGCATGTCGACAAATCACTTTGCTTCAGCAATTCTGTGGGAGCTATTGTCTTTTTCGTCGTGCTGTTTAATGCAGTGTTTGACCCATTTATCGTTCGTGCAACTACTCCCTTTATTTTTGATAGATGGATCATATTGAAATTTGGGAAATATTGTGGTCATCACCTGAAGATGCGCACAACGAGACATTATTTTACTTCCTGTTTTTATTCATCCCAAGATTGTCATTTGACTTGCGGATCAATACAAAAAATTGTGAACACATCTAGTCCCACATTTTTCAGTGGATTGCAGTTAAATTTGGTAAATGTTATGGCCATTCATGAAGATATATGTATACTGACCAACCAATTTGCTCGCGCAATTATAGTTAGAAATATTGTTAATTTTGCCTTGCAGCCTAATGCAGTGCAATTATACTGTTTTTTAGGGCAAATAATCTCGCAGTTTTTGATGGATTTTAATCATAACCGGAAGATGAGCATGTTGAAGATTGAATGTCAGTTTAAAATCTTTTATATTTTTCATAAGCGTTATTGCCCTTTTTGACTTAGAACTGAATGCAATGTATGTCTATTTTTTGTGAATACAATTAGTCCCAAAGATTATATTGGAGCGACATGAAATTGGGAAATATTATAATCACCATCTGACGATGCTCATATCGAAAAGTCACCAATCTCCTGCTAATTTCAACAACGTTAGTTTTTATTCTTAACTTGGAATCTAATATATTGCGTGACATTTTATGATGACGACTAGTTTCAAAACATTAAATGGATCACTATGAACGTTTGCACATGTTATGGTCATTATTTAAAGATGCGCATATCGAAAAATTATTCTCCTCCCACAATTTTTATTTGAGTAATATCACCGTGCTCTTACAATTTTGGTTAGAGTTATTGCTTTTTATACTTTGAGCTGAATGATATAGTTATGTGAATACAACTAGGCTAGCAGTTTTCAGCGGATCGTCAAAAAACTTTTTTAATGCTGTGGCCATCATCTGATGATGGGTATTCCGATAAATTTATCAAGCATGCTGATAAGCACTTTGCAAAATAAATGCATACGTGAATGGAATTTCTCTTGCCACATAAGAAACTATCGACATTTCAATTGTCATTATACCTTAACTACTCCTGGCGAGTCTACATCTTCCCGATGTTGAAGTTATGGCCCTTTTTTTGCAGCTGAATGCATTATAAAACTGAATCTCACGAACTCAACCAGTTCTGCACTTTATATATGTTGGATCGCTGTAAAACGTGTTACATATTGTGGTCGTCATCTAAAGATGCACACACTGACACGTCCCTGCCTTTTCTTATTTTTTGTTCTCATTTGTTATAGCCCTTTTGAATCACAGTTAGATGCATGATCCAATTTTGTAGATGCTACTACACTTGCAGTTTTAGTGACTTGATGTGATAGTACATTCTGTGGTTGTCATCAGAAGAAATGTTTCTTGCTCAGTCATTGTACTGGCGCTGTTTAGGAGTCATGCTCTTTTCTTGTACTGTAGACACATCTCCATCTTAGGGGTTGGTATTTTTTAGAAAAGTTTATAAGGCAAGCATGCAAATAAGATTTAAACACCCACCCACACACCCAAATATTAACACACCCAAATTTAAATGTGGCAGCTTGCCTCTCTCCTTGGCCCTACATGCATCACTTTGAAAGCTCGTCCCTTTGATTTTCTCCCCTCCCCCAAAAATAAATGTCAGCGGAGACCCAAAGAGATGCTGGAGAAACGAAGATATATTTATGTACGCGAATTTCTAACCACTTCTCTAAATTACATTGGAAGTCTAAATTTTTAAATATGTGCAAGTGTATATGCGTTCTTCTGGATAAAGCGTGTGTGCATGTGTTTGTGTGTATGTGTGTGTGTTATATCATGTATAATGACAACTGTAATGTTGATAGTATTTTAAGTGGCTAGAGAAATTTCACTCATACATGAATAAATATTGCAAAGTACTTATCAACAGACTTGATAGGAAATAGCAGAGATATTTTTTTGCAAGCAAACACTTTAAGTAGATCGCAGATCTGCAGCTACCACTACGGACCGATAAATCTATCTAGATAACAAGATTTATCATAAATCCCGAAAGAAAATAATATTTACCTAAATCAGTTTTGATAACGACCAACAGAAAAAAGTCATTTATCGAGACAGATTTATTCGGTCTACTACTGCTAAAACCACCAGTCTTCTTCCTCCTTGTTACAACTTCTTCAGCTACTACTATTTCTACGATGACGACGATTATGGGCAAATCTCCAACAGTATATGAAATGAACATTAGTTTTCTGTTATTGCAGTAGTTAATCATCGCTTACTAAACATGTAAACACAGAACAATGCGACAACCTTGTTTATAAAATATCATGTAAATAGTTTGAAGAATAATGAAAAAGTATTTCAACGCTTATTTTGAACGCTAGCAAAAATTTATTCAATATTAAGAACTGTATCTTAAAATCTCTGGAGGTATAATGTTACTTTTAATTCTCAGATTACTAACAGATGGAACAAAATTACTCTTTAAATGTCTTACATAATTTTGTTCTGAACAGTGACCGAAGCATTCATATATGTCTATATGTTTGTACACAAGACACCTGTCTTTTTATGCGTAAAACATATTTACGTTTTAAATTGGATGTATGGACCGTGTAGTCTGAAATGAGGACTACTACTGCTACTACTACTACTAATACTACTACTACTACTACTACTACTACTACTACTACTACTACTAACAATAATCTATTAAACGCTAAAAACACATCTGGCTATGAATGACAAATCTGTCGTCCAGTCCTCAGTTTTGGTAACAGATTATGTTATTAAAATAAATAACATATTCACACTCGCACAAGTACTCACACAGATTTAAATTAAAATCATATATGCAATTTTAGGGGTAAGCAGGTAAATATATGAATAATATGATACACAGATATTCACATTTCAGTATGCCATAAGTTTAATACAGGTACATAAAAACATACACATATTATTTATGGACACAATAATTAAAAAAATCACTGTGGGGCGGTTTAAATATATTCCAGCTGCTGAAGAAATAAATTCTTTAGTGAGGCTTTAAACGAAGCAAGGAATCTGAATTACGTATCATCATGGGTAAGGGATTCCAAAAGGTAAGTGATAATGCAAGGAAAGACCTTTTGAAATGGTTGGTTTTCGACCACGGAATCTGCATTTCGTTGTTAGTTATTGTTTGGAAACTACGCTCAGTATTTGATGATCTAAGTTCATTTGTTTGGATATATAATCTGGATAAAGATCGTTTAAAAACTTACATGTCACGATTTCTTTAAAATAAGGAATATTTTTTATAGATTGCCAATAATAACGTGAAAATTAATTATTCGCGGGACTCGTAATAGGACGTTTTAGAATTATTCGGGCGGCCATTTTCATGAGAGTGTTAATTCTGGCTAGATAAATTATAATTGGATTCATATCCCATATGGTAAAGCCATAGTCTATCAGTTGTAGTGTATGTCCTGAAAAATAAAGTTCAGGCAACTGGTGAGGTAAAGTTTTCGACAGTATTTTTAAGAGAGGTATTCATATGTCGACCATTGTACATATCTGATCTATACATGTATTGCAGCTGAGATGTTGATCGTTATAGATACCAGGAAAGTTTTTTATTTTTAATTTTTAACATTAGACACGTTTAAGCCATGTTGAGTTAGAAGTAAATTAATGTTAGTGGAAAAGTGCTGCCTTATTCCGATTGTCATATTCGTTTGAGATGTAGTAGTATGCATTATGTTTTGTTGACACCAAACCGATATCAGGTCGATTTTAACTTTATTTTCAACTGAGACAAGAAATTTACCAGATGAATTCAATGTAGAATTGTCGGCGAAAAGATCGTATTAGAGTGAACTGGATAGACGGCTAAGCCATTGAAAAAAAAAAACATTTTATAAAGGAAGAGGCCCTAATACAGATCCTTGAGGAACAACTCTTAAAATATGACGTGAATCGTCAGTATATATAAGTATTGTAAGTACAAACAACCTCCGTATGTTAATGAAATAAGACGTGAACCATATTAGTTTGCATAAAATTTGTAGGCCGAAAGTTTTTTTTTTTTCATGTGCACCGAATTTTTAATCAAATTGAAATCAGTGAAGTGTGTGTGATTTGGATTTTTAACGTAGATTTAAAAAAATATCAGTCATATCGCTACGATGCCTGCTCTGTGATAGTTTATAGTGATGGGACATCATGCCGCAGACGTGTAGCATGTCCCACCCATTGTGCTGCCATCAGTCCGACCAGTCATAACACTAACCTCTTAATGCTGAGAGCAGCTGTTAGTACCATTAATTTTTTTTTAAAAAAAAATCTTTGGTATGACTCGCCCAGGGTTCGAACCCGCGACCTCCCGTAGACGAGGCGGATGCTCTAACAACTTAGGCCTCAGAGCGGCCAGAAATCAGTAAAGAATAACTTCGCTGATTCGACCTCTAGCAGCCACTAGTCTTTAAGTTTGGTCGATGCATTTTAACATTAAAGTTTTTGTCGGAAAACTGAGTGTAATTTATTAAGATTTCCCAAAAGATGCTTGCTGACATATTTTTCAATAATATTTGCAATAATAAAACAGACTGGTCATTATTTTAAATTATGAATTGCGAATATTGTTCCTGATGTCAGTGACTGGATATTTACAGTAATTGCTATTATAGGTAATCACTTCTTCTTTAAATGACTTATATTAATAAAGCTGACATTTTCGAAGTTTTGGAGTAAATTCCATCTAGAACCGCTGATTTGTTAGCTTCAGTTTTATTGATAATATCAATAGTATCATTTATTGTAACTAGGGGAAAATTGAAACTAACATGATCGAGTACATTTTCATTCACGAAGGCAATAAGTTTATCTATGTCAGGCTTTGTAAAATCAGACCCGTCAAGTATTTGGGAAATATTAATAACAAAAGAAGTTGATTTGTTTTTTTATATCGCGATTATCAGTGTATTTAGTGTTAATATCTAAGATGAAATCAAAATGAAAGTCTCCAATGATAGTTTCCTTATTGTTCAAAGCTTAAACGAACTCCAGCTCTTGTTCAAATTGGTAGGCCATGAGGAGAGGGAGTTTAGGGGTCTTTAAGCTATGGAAATAAAAATAGATTTGGTACTGGGGCAATTTAACGCACTCAGTATTGATTCTATAATAGATATTTACTGTTTGAAACGTACGTAACTATCCGTTATCCAATGCTTGTCGCCTATTTGTGTCTTTCCAATGAAAAGTTGCTTATATAAATAGCACGGTAAGGTCCTTTACGAGAAATAACGTTTCTCACAGTCCATTTACTGCAAGGTTGGATACATTTTAAATTGAAAGACTTTACTTCACCGATTTTTGGAAAGATGTGTCTACATTGACATTGATAAGTTGCATACCTTTATTTTCCAATCAAAAAGGTACACAGTGTACACTTTTTTCCAATCGGCGTATCTTATTACTGTTGACTACAACAACTACTAATATCACCACCACTACAACTACTAAAGTTGTATGGAACATGAGAGATCTGGTACTATTACTATAATTAATGAACACTATTTAAATTTCTTGACGAAATTATTAATCCAAACTAATTTACAATTAACTGATCTTGGTTTAGTACCTCTGTGGATGTTTATTGCTGAATTACTATAGAAAAAGCTGAAGAATAAAAAAAACTAATTAATTATAGGTAATTTCCAAAATTCTCATAATCTGTAATACGCTAAATGACACGAAGTTTCATTTCGATTGTACCATGAATGTCACACAATAATTGGAAAAAAAAATGAATGAGCAATATTGGTAATAGAGTGCGAAAGATGAATGTAAGTAAGGCAATGGATATTTCGAGACATAAATAGCTGAAGGAAACGTAGACGATGCATTTCAAAGAAACAGCATACATTGTTGTTCTTTCTCATACAGTTATTCATTTCCTGTTAAAATTGCGTACTGTGTTACGACCCTGTAGTTGAATTACATATGTGTTAAGATTTGAATTTTTCTATTTTATTTCTATTTTATTTTTTTTATTTTATATCATTAAATATAATTATTGTTATGATGATGATTATGTTAGAAACATCGTATTTTACTTAAAACGTAAATGTGACTCGTGTAAGTATTATTTTTGCAAGAGGGCTTTGTCGTTACAAGTAAACAAGTCTTTAAAAGCTATGTAAATGATTTGGCTGTGACCACGTCATAGTTTGTTTATTTTCTTTTAATACCCGAGTGTGATTTCGAAATCACACGTGTCCTTGTGTACATGAAACGACGTATTAGCTTGTGTTAAGTACTCAGTTATCTGTAAGAACAGTTTTAGTTTGTAGTCAGTCGTTGTCATAGTTGAGAGTCACTAACATCTTATAGACTTTAATACCTTAAAGGGTATTTTTGTGCTGGAAAGAGTTGTGGAACAACATGTGCGTGGTTAGATGCGGTAGCTGTATTTTGTATACTTTCTAGATAATTATTTTCCCTGGAGAACAACAATACTGGCTTCGGACAAAGACATTGGCTTAAATTATTTCTAAACTGGAATAGAACAATATAAATTGTGTGAAAATTCTTTACTTTTTTGTGTTAGCCTTTGTCTGACGTCATCATCCACCATCTTGGACCGGAACTGAGTTTCAGACTGTATCAATTTAGAACTGTTTGTTCACAGGATTTATGTGTTTCGTAACTTTAGAACAACATTTTAGATCTCCTTCATAAATCGCAAGTCTTGTTTTATATATTTACATTTCGTCCATGTTTTCTAGGGAAATACATTATTTTTGTTAAAATTTACAAAGCTTGTTGTCTTCACTCTTTCGTTGTTACTTTGAAGGAGCCTAAACGTAACAGGGGCCCCGAGTGGCCGAGTGGTCTAAAGCGCTGTCCGTTACGGATCACTGCCATCTTACCACTGTCTGCGTCTAAGATTCGGTGAATGTAGATATGTGAGAAAGCTTGCCAGTAGCTTCTCGTGGGTCGGTGGTTCTTTCCGGTGATTTCCCGGTTTCTTCCTCCACCATTAATACTGGCTGCCATATATCGTGTGCTGAAAAATGGCGTTAAGCCCCACAACAACAACTTAAACGTAACAACTGAAAAAGACAATCATTAACTAATATAAGATAATCACTTTTTCTACAATGACAACATTTGATTGTTGTCTTATATCCTTGCCTACCTAGATATTACATTGCTTTTCTGGTCAGAATTCTTGAGCTTTCCTTGCTAACACGCGATATGGGATATGTAGATATGTACTGGAACTATAATAACCACATTTTGATGATATGATTGTGTACATCGTTTAATCGTGTCAAATGATCCATTTTATATCGTTTATAGGCAATTTCAACCATTCTTGGATTTTGTTCAAGTATACAACTAGGATATTATCTCTTTATAGAAGGACTAATTTTTTACCGCACCGCAAGTCTTGTCAAAAGTGATTGCATTTGAGTCAGTCTAGCTTATTAGAACTGTGTAATTTGCCATTTAAATTTTTGGGTGTTTATTTTCAGTAATATATACATAAAGAATTCATATATTAAAAAAAACTCTCACATGCGTTTAAGTAGTTTACTACATTTGCTAGGGATATTGACAAATTTTTATTGGTTAATCAGTTCCCACACAATTATTTATTGGATTATCATTGGACAATTGTTTTTGGTTAATCAGTTCCCATACAATTGTTTATTGGATTGTCATTGGTAACTTTTTATTCCTTAATCAGTTCCCACACAATTGTTTATTGGATTGTCATTAGACAATTTTTATTGGTTAATCAGTTCCCACACAAATGTGAATTAGATTGTCATTGGACAATTTTTATTGGTTAATCAGTTCCCAAACAATTGTTTATTGGCTTTTCATAGGACAATTTTTTTTATTGGTTAATCAGTTCCCACACAATTGTTTATTGGATTGTCATTGGACAATTTTTATTGGTTAATCAGTTCCAACACAATTGTTTATTGGATTTTCATTGGACGGTTGAAAATTATGGTTGACAGCTGATGAGTTATTGCCGGTGCTGTTTTAAAATCTAGACACGACATAAATATTACACCTTCTAACTATATATTAGAGTTTGTGAGTTGTGAGTGATAATGAATTATATATCTGATATTTTTAAGCGCCTTAAGGATACGAAGCGTTTTAACTAATGTTTATTCGTTTGATTCTAACTTTTATAAAGGCTGTTTATAATATTACTCTGCATTAGACTGTATAATGACCAATTGATAGCGATACAAGTGCATTACATACTGCAAATGCAATTCCTTCCGAATTTTTTTAACATCATTGCTTACTTGCCTTGTGTAACGCCTCTATGACCTTACACTAAGAGACAGAAAGAATGAAAACAAAATAGTTTTGTTAAATTTAACAAAAAATTTATTTCCCTAGAATACAAAGATAGATTTTAAAAGAAACTTCAAATATTGTGAATTCAATCACAGATAATTGTGAAAGTTCTGTCACAAGTCCATAAATATAGAGTTCTAAATGAATTCCATTGGTTACCCGATGAATTTTGAATATTCTGACGTGCTCTCAGCCTTGAATGTTATCAGTCTTGATGTATCACGATTATATAATCCAGCATGTCATCGAATGAATTCACAATAATCCCAAAATAGTGATTTAGTAGCAAAATTATTGAGCACTTAATAATTCTACTGAATAATTTAAATAAATAAATCTCTTAAATATCAACTGAAACATGACTTACATTGATTCCTATAAAACTAATGTTAAGATATGAATTAAATGGAAAAAAGTCATATAAGAAATATATTTATGTTATCAAGAAATTACATTTAAATGGGATATATTGAATTAAGGTTTAACTGACATCACCAAACATTACAAACTATTTTAAATCTTTTATGTATCTGCTAAATTAGAGAAATAACTATACAGAGTGCTTACAAAATGTTCCAGTTCCTCCAAAAAAATCTAACAAAATCATGAGGGAGTTCGAGACGCCATATATATATATATATATATATATATATATATATATATATATATATATATATATATATATATATATATATATTTCCGAAGATTGTTGTTGTTGTTGGGCTTAACGCCATTTTTCAGCACACGATAGGCTATTCATGGCAGCCAGTATTAATGGTGGAGGAAGAAACCGGGAAATCACCGGAAAGAACCACCGACCCACGAGAAGCTACTGGCAAGCTTTCTCACATATCCACAATTGCCGAATCCTAGACTCGAACCCACGCAGACAGAGGTGAGATGGCAGTGATCCGTAACGGACAGCGCTTTAGACCACTCGGCCACTCGCGGCCCCGCCCGAAGATTGTTGAACAATACAAGTCGATTCTTATATCGAAGAAATGTGTTGTATCATCAGGTGAAAATGAATCGAAGACACATTTCTCACTCAAAGACATCTCCTACTACTCGAAGGTTCATGTGGTGACAGCATATTCTCGGTATGACCCAGTGATAAATAATTGGTGACATACAAGCAAAGGAAGGTTATTTAAACTTACCTATCAAAATCCCGTGTTATTAAAAAGTATGATTTAGTGTGTGTGGTTATTTATTCTCATTTAATTATTTGTGTACATATAATTTACACCGCAGAATATCTGTACATTATGCAACACACACACAACACACACATACATACATACATACCTACATATAACTATAAAAATAACTATATATATAATTATATATATAACTATATATAACTATAACTATATATACATATATATATATATATATATATATATATATATATATATATATATATATATATATATATATATATATATATATATATATATATATATATATATAAAGAATACAAATCATATGGCGAATAACAACCCTCTCAAGCGTACTGGATCCACCAAGGGATCACGTTTGTCAGGGATTAATTAAGATAGATGCAATAAACTGACGACGAACAGTACGACACTAGTAACTAACTAGCCTAAGCGCTTTCGACTCTTAATGAGTCTTTTTCAAAGGCAAATACAAAACATAGTTACGACAAACAAATAAACACAAAAACGTTGTGTTTGTAAACCTCTACATTTCTGTCTTCACATGTGCTAACACTATAACTACAACCAGCTTGTATAGACTAGTTGCGGAAACTGAAAACGTTGTGTAATTCCCTAAAAGTCTACAAGCCAAAGCGACATCTATTTTTACTTTGTGTACATATGTAACGCCGATTATATCCCGGATATTTGATTCTATACCGGTTATTCTTATAGTAAAAATTAAAAGATATTAAGATTTAGAAAATGTTAAATTCTACTAGTGCATAGTTTTCATTTTCTAGTCTTCTTGGTTTAGACCGCTTGGTTTCAATGTTCTAAGGCGGCGTATCCAGTATGATTCCTTTTCCTTCCTGGTTTCGGAACTCCAGCTGTGGTTGTTAGCAATAGCGATAAGTATTATATCACTGAAAGTGTGGCCAGGGGAGGAGAAGTGTTCTGCGACCGGGCTTCTGTACAGCTTTTTTGTCATCCAATCAGATCTATGAAGGTTTATCCTTATGTGTAGCTTTTCAGTTTCTCCCACGTACTGAAGGCCACAGATCTTACATGTGATGAGATAAATCACATTCTCTGTTTTGCACGTTTTGTTTGGACCATGTATACTTAGTTTTTCTTTAGTCACTGTGCTAGTGAATGTCTTGGTCTCTATCATATGTTGACAGGTTTTGCATCTTTTATCGCCACAGGGTCCAGATTGACTAGGTTGGTTTTGACTAGCGATTGTTGTTAGCTTGGCCCTGACTAGGATGTCCTTTAGGTTTTTTGGTCTCCGGTAAGCTACTACAGGTTTGTTCGGAAGTATTAGGTTTAGTATGTCTGACGATTGCACGGTTGGCCAGTGGTTTGCGATGATTTTACCTACTTTGGGATTGTCTGGGTGATAGGTCAGAATAAATGGTATCCTATCAACCTTTTCTTTCTGTCCGTGATGACCTACTCAGATATGGACAGAAAGAAAAGGTTGATAGGATACCATTTATTCTGACCTATCACCCAGACAATCCCAAAGTAGGTAAAATCATCGCAAACCATTGGCCAACCGTGCAATCGTCAGACATACTAAACCTAATACTTCCGAACAAACCTGTAGTAGCTTACCGGAGACCAAAAAACCTAAAGGACATCCTAGTCAGGGCCAAGCTAACAACAATCGCTAGTCAAAACCAACCTAGTCAATCTGGACCCTGTGGCGATAAAAGATGCAAAACCTGTCAACATATGATAGAGACCAAGACATTCACTAGCACAGTGACTAAAGAAAAACTAAGCATACATGGTCCAAACAAAACGTGCAAAACAGAGAATGTGATTTATCTCATCACATGTAAGATCTGTGGCCTTCAGTACGTGGGAGAAACTGAAAAGCTACACATAAGGATAAACCTTCATAGATCTGATTGGATGACAAAAAAGCTGTACAGAAGCCCGGTCGCAGAACACTTCTCCTCCCCTGGCCACACTTTCAGTGATATAATACTTATCGCTATTGCTAACAACCACAGCTGGAGTTCCGAAACCAGGAAGGAAAAGGAATCATACTGGATACGCCGCCTTAGAACATTGAAACCAAGCGGTCTAAACCAAGAAGACTAGAAAATGAAAACTATGCACTAGTAGAATTTAACATTTTCTAAATCTTAATATCTTTCAATTTTTACTATAAGAATAACCGGTATAGAATCAAATATCCGGGATATAATCGGCGTTACATATGTACACAAAGTAAAAATAGATGTCGCTTTGGCTTGTAGACTTTTAGGGAATTGCACAACGTTTTCAGTTTCCGCAACTAGTCTATACAAGCTGGTTGTATTTATAGTGTTAGCACATGTGAAGACAGAAATGTAGAGGTTTACAAACACAACGTTTTTGTGTTTATTTGTTTGTCGTAACTATGTTTTGTATTTGCCTTTGAAAAAGACTCATTAAGAGTCGAAAGCGCTTAAGCTAGTTAGTTACTAGTTTCGAACTGTTCGTCGACAGTTTATTGCATCAATATATATATATATATATATATATATATATATATATATATATATATATATATATATATATATATATATATATATATATATATATCCCTAAAATTCTACTATTGTTTTGCAAATATGTGAGGATATATGCGCTTGAATATTCAATTTTTGGACCCATCTACTGTCATATTTGTATACAGACGAGGTAGGACGTAACTCAGCACACGTTGACGTAGAACGTCATTCATCTCCAACTTGACAAGTGCTTGCGTTTATTTCTTTACAAGTGTCCCAGCAACCAAGTACTAAGTATCTATTCAAAAACTTTGTCTTTATTTTTCTTTACGATGATAACCAAACGAAATAGTGCTGCGATAATCAGAGATCGAGCACTTATCAGACACATATTAAGCACAGGTCTCGATTCTTGGCGCATATAGTCCTTCCTCACTGGGCCTTTCGGTTGTAGCATTTGCCATGACAATACGGTTCTCTGACTAAGCTTCGTGTACAATTGCGATGGCATCATTTCGAAAATGGGATAACAATTTTATACTGTCTTCATTTTCATGTATTCAATAGTAACCTTCATTCAACATTTCATTTTCTTAGTTCGAATATATCATTTTGTTTTTCGGGTCGGTGGTTCTGCCCGGGGTTTTCCAAGGTTCTACCTCCACCATTAATACTGGCCGCCATGTATAGCCTATCTTGTGCTGAAAAATGGCGTAAAACTATATAACAACAACAATCATTTTGTTTTTCCACCTACTGTGAGTGCAGAAAATAACTAATGTAAAATGTTCAAGTGTGCTCGTTTCATTATTTACCCTACTACCAACGCACATTGTGGGTCTCCAGCATAAGCGTGTTCATGTGTGTACTTATGGGCATGTTCATGTTTGGCCTACAACTTAATGCCTGACCATTACATGTTTGTGCCAGCCCCTCCTCCCGCGGATAATTTCTGCGGGCGCCCTTGGCACTTATGGACTAAATATGTAGGCGTGTGCGTGTGTGAGCAAGATGGGGCAAACAGTGGTACGAAAATACTGTTTAGTTATTTGAGAACACCATAGGTTCAGGAGTGACGGGATTTGTACTCGTTTTTAAACTTGAAATACACGATCTTAATGCAGCCAAACTCATGTTAGTTGTGAGATTAGTGGCGATGTTAGTATAATTAGTATAATTGACAAGCAGTGGCGCACTAAGGATAAATTGCGCTCGGAATGACGATGATGGCCAAAGGGCTAAAATACGAGACCCGAAATGTTTATCAACTCTTGTGTCACCCCAAGACCCATGATGGCCCTGGAAAACCGTTCCGTCCACTCCTTTCCCCTCCACGTTAGTACGCTACTGCTGACAAGCGGAATGTCGATAGTTTCTTAAGTGGGGAGAGGGGTTTCACTCATACATTCATTCACTTTGCAAAACGCTTATCAGCAGACTTAACAGGAAACAGCGGAGATTGTTGATTTCAAGCAAATATTTTAAAACTGATGGAAAATGTAACAATACTGCCACCGCCATCACCATCTCAAAACGACAACAACTACTACTACTACTATATTTTTTTCACACCATCCAGCACACCATCTCGTGTTTTACTTCACCACCACCGATTTTTAAAACAAGACATAATGTATATGAAAAATGCCCAAAGCTTAGTTATTTCGCCTTATAAAATCTCAATAATTCCATAAATTTTGGATTTAAATTTCTTTGAACACGTGTACACAAGAGTTCCTCATTGCAATTTTTGGAAGCTGGCTATTTTATATACTAGAAATCAGTTTGAAAATTATAAATCAATAAATTAAATGGGTAAGTTTTGTGCATTTTTATATCCTTGACGCTTTTTGTATTTTTAAAAAAATCTGTAGGGGGTACAAACAAACTATAGCTGATGCGAATACTATACTACTACTACTACTACTACTACTACTACTACTACTACTACTACTACTACTACTACTACTACTACGAAGACGACGACGACGACGACGACTTCATGACCGCTGATAATCCTTAGATGACGACGAAGACTATGATAATGACTACTATTACTACTGCTACCATAACTACTACTACAACGCTGACAGCGAAGACAACCATGACCAATACTACTTCTACTCAGACGACAAAATTTATGACATTAATATTACGTAGAGAGAGAGAGAGAGAGAGAGAGAGAGAGAGAGAGAGAGAGAGAGAGAGAGAGAGAGAGAGAGAGAGAGGGGGGGGGGATTATGACATTACTACTACTACAATGATGTTGAAAAAGACGACCGCCATAACTGCAACTACGACGTTAACAACATCTACTACCATTACTACCATTAACTAAAACAACAACAGCAACTACTACTACTACTACTACTACTACTACTACTACTACTACGACATGGACATTTAAGACAAAAGCTTTAACTGTGATCGCTTCTAGTCAACAGCCGTCTATAGTATTACTGTTCTGATGCTTCTGACGAGTGCCGGTGTAATTTTTCAAGAATAAGTGTTGTTTGTTTTCTCAAGTGTTAGTCCCACGCAGTTATATTGACGACTTTAATGAAAATGCCGTCAAGGATGGCCAGTTGTTTCTTCACGTTATTACTACCTTCAAGTTATACCCACACCTCGTCAGCAACGTTAAGTGTGTGTACAGTGACAACCATTGAACAATCATAGAAGATATTAGGAAACAGTTGGTGACGGGCTTACAACAGAGAACCATGCCTAACGGCTATGTGAGCTAATGTATGTTCTATTAGCTTAGTCACCGAATAGCTTTGTTTTGAGCTGATGTCCAGCAAATGGGTACAAAATAATATTTGTTAATCAGTTATTATAATAAAGAGCAACATTTTTGACGGCATTTGATCTCAACTTTTTATATATTTTGAATATATTTGGATTGTTATTGTCAAATATAACAAAATGGCAAGATTACAGGCGCATGCACAGAGAAAATGCAGGAATGTTCAGCTATATTTATGGAGGGAGTTATATTTTGTAAATTGGTCAGGCAAGATGACATTTAAATGACCATTTTCCCTTTTATTGTCAATTATATTTTATTATATAAAGTATAAATTCTCATGAATTTAAAATATATGTATGACAAAAGTAAGTGTTTCTGATTTTCTGTTAAAGCATTGAAAGAATAAGACTTTACACATACCTACATTGGTGAGATAAAGTAATACACTCATGGTAGGTACTGATGTAAAATTATAATTTTCATTTCTCAAAAAGAATTCTATCGGGTCTGTATACATATTTAGTAACTATTTAGTCATGCCTTCTGAAGATATGGAGCAACCGGTAATCTGTGATCAAAATATATAATGGGATATAAGTCAGACACACAATATATATGTTTTGCCTCTGAAATAATATATAGTGCGTTAAGTGTCCTTCGTTCTATCAGGTGTTAGTCCCATACGGTCATATTAACAACTTTGATGAGAACGCCATCGAACATGGCCCAGTGTTTGTCCACGTTATTACCACCTTTGTGTTGCACCCATACCTCGTCAGCAACGTTAAGCGTGTGTGCAATGATTTCCATGGAACAATCATAGAAGCTCTTGTCACCGGTACGAATTTCCCCGACTGCAGTTCCTCGCACTTTGATATCGTAGGAGACCCACGTTCCTGGATAACAACACACCTGAACCGTAAAGATGTACGTTCCTGCCTCGGGAGCTTTGAAAAATCCGTGTTCTACGCTAAAAGTGTCACCGACATTCGTTTCAACACTGTCGAACAACAACACTTTGGAAGCAGCAGTAGTTTTGGATGGAAGTTTCGTTACCTTGAAGACCACCGGTGATGTTAGCTTCGTAAACCCTGAGACAAAAATAAAAGGTTTTGATAATATGCCTCCTTTACTTCTTCCACTAACCCACCAAAAAAGAAACGCTCTTTCGGGCAGCAATAAATGGTACTACAGCTTGTATATTTAATACATGTTTTTTTTAGGTTTTTTTAAAATTTCTTATCTATATAATTTCGGGATGTAATTTTTTGTCAGTTTACACAGTGACACCTTTATTTCAGTATGTCCCAGTGAAATAGATAATGTGACACACCAGCAATTGAAGCCAATTTAAAATTAATTTTCAAACACAATAATTATCTAAAAATGTGGCGTAGTTCTACATGATCATTTATTCTGATAAACCTGTTGCGCATTGACCTATAACGGTTACCGTAGAACAAACCATGTACTCATAGTTTATATCCTAAGATGCTACATCGAACCAAGTGTTTGTTGGCATTGCTGGGTTAGTGCCAACAATTAGAACACACGTTTTCGACGTAGTTAAATCAAAGTGCATTTATCATTATGAATATTCTGCTAGGGTTCTCTCAACGTGCTGGAAATGTAGTTATTGTAATATATAAGTTCTACACTTACCTGAGTTCATATCCACCCTCAGACGGTGTAAATCGTCATTTAACTCTTTCACTTCCTGTCTTTTGACTTTCATTTCATGTTTCAGTGTCTTAATCCTCTCCCACATTTCCCTCTCCATCTCGTCCACTGCTCGCTGCTCCACTTCCAGAGTTACGACACGTTTCAGCACGTCGTATTCGTACCCAAACCTCTCACACGCGCTGCTCACATCGGCATCTGTTGCTCTGGTTCCACGATTGAAGATGATGGACGTAGACAGCACAATAAACACAACATTTCCAAGCTCCATTGCAGAAAATTTTTGAAGTACACTGTCGTAAATTTGTGTCTGGCCCTTTCTGCATACGTTTCTTTCTTCTTTAGGTCATATGTAAATTGATATTAATTATAGTTCGTAACAAAAAAGTCTATACTCCCTCGTTAACGAGACGGTGTCTTTCCATTGCTGATAAGACGCAGGAGATGCCTACGATTTAGACAAATCACATCTGTTTCTTGCAACCAATTAAGACAGTAAATAACAATAATGTCACATACCACCTCTATGTTTGCAATTACTACATCGGCGTGCACACAATTAAATTGCTTGTTCTGTTTTCTAATTTTCATGTCACACTTAATTTTTACACACTTGCGAACATTTTCCGTGTTGTTGCCCCAGTTCTAAAACCGTTTTCCATACTCGTTTAATGGATTCACAGCCAACTGATATTTTCATGTTTGCGGTTTCGAAAGTATACTGTTTTGAGTAACTGTTTGCTTTGCTGTGTTTTTTTTTTCTCGAACTCAAAGATTCCGTTTCACTGAGAGAGAGAGAGAGAGAGAGAGAGAGAGAGAGAGAGAGAGAGAGAGAGAGAGAGAGAGAGAGAGAGAGAGAGAGAGAGAGAGAGAGAGAGAGAGAGAGAGAGAGAGGAACATTGTGACATAGTGTTACTGTCGTTTCTTTATAAGAGATATCCGATAGTACCTTTTCTCAGAAAACCAATATCCAACTGAAATGATGATTCTCTTCAACTTTTTAATCATAATTCAAAATCTTTTGACCTCCGATACCTAATAAGATTTCCAGTATGGTGTATTTCATCGTTAATAGGTCATGTAATCTTTTTCAAAATTTTATGCGGGAAAGTCAAGCAGTAATACAATCTAGCGCTTAGTTTTGTATTAATTCCAGACCGACCTTTGTGTAGGCTATACATGGCTGCCAGTAATAATGGTGGAGGAAGAAACCAAGAAATCACCGGAAAGAACCACTGACCCACGAGAAGCTACTGGCATGCATTCTCACATTATCACATTCACCGAATCCTAGACTCGAACCCACGCAGACAGAGGTGAGATGGCAGTGATCCGTAACGGACAGCGCTTTAGACCACTCGGCCACTCGGGGCCCCCTAGTCTGTCTGTCTGTCTGTCTGTCTGTCTGTATGCATGCATGCATGCATGCATGCATGCATGTATGTATGTATGTATGTATGTATGTATGTATGTATGTATGTATGTATGTATGTATGTATGTATGTATGTATAAGTTTGCATTATAGGTATATTCACTATTACCTAATTTCGATAAAATCATTAAAATGACATTAATTAACTCAATGCACCCTAAACATAATGGGCGTGCATTTTCACAAAACTTAGCTTTTTAGTTATACTTGATAATTGTTAAAGCTGACGCTGTGCGTCTGTGCTCCGAGTTTCTTAAGTTTTCTTTTAGACCGAATACTTCTCCTTCAAGCAAACATTAAAGGACGTGCAGATTTTACTTTCATTGACTGTTTTTGTTAGCAATATTTTTTGCTAAAGATGAAAGAAAAAAATGTGCCAGTACTACTACGACTACTATGGTCGAGTAGCTTGGATTATTTATTCACAATTGTCCAGAAAGTCCATCTCCCTACTTGTAATGTGCATGAAGAAGAAGAAGAAGAAGAAGAAGAAGAAGAAGAAGAAGAAGAAGAAGAAGAAGAAGAAGAAGAAGAAGATGATGATGATGATGATGAAAAAGAAGAAGAAGAGAAGAAGAAGAAAAAGAAGAGAGAGAGAGAGAGAGAGAGAGAGAGAGAGAGAGAGAGAGAGAGAGAGAGAGAGAGAGAGAGAGAGAGAGAGAGAGAGAGAGAGAGAGAGAGAGAGCGAGAGAGATAGATTTTCAGGTATAACATTTATCGGTCGTAATTTTGATGATTCATTTGTAATAGATAAAGTAATTGATTAATCAATGACTATCTATCTCTCTATCTATCTATCTATCTATCTATCTATCTATCTATCTATCTATCTATCTATCTATCTATCTCTCTATCTCTCTATCTATCTATCTATCTATCTATCTATCTATCTATCTATCTATCTATCTATCTATCTATCTATCTATCTATCTTACATTTAAATAAGTCAAAACAGAATCTTCTTTCTGCTATTATTAGTTTATCAAAAAAATGGAAATTTATATGACGATACATAAATGCAGAATATTTATAAGACATAGTATTTGACTAGTTTAAAAAGGCAACTAATTAATCAGCTGATTAAAATACGTGGGTTTTGATAGACATAATGAAGCTGATTCTTAAGCATCTAAACAATCTTCTGATAAAACAATGTAAAGGAAATATGCAAGATTTATTATCGTATTATACATAATGCTGTTTTAGGAAAACAATTATGTGAAAAATACCGAAGTATATGGGCCGCACAAATTAAATCAACTTGTTGTTTATGAAAAATTACCTTTTGCCCCAATGATTTTGTGGTGTCAAGAGATAAACATGACTGAATGATGAAGTGTGTAGATGATCATGAAAAATTTGTCCAGATATTCTGAGATAGCGAGAAATGGTAGTTTTGCTTCTATAAAGTTTTAGCCAAGCTCCCTTCAAACTGTAAAAGCCATCAACGAATCATATTTTTTTTTTTGCATCGTCATATAGTGAAGATCTCGAGAAGCCACGCTGCTGACTGGTTGAACGAGACTTGATGCTCCGAAATAATCATAGTAATACTTTCCAAATTTGTAAGGGTTTAGCAGGATAATACTTGGCTTGATGTACACAGTTTAGATTCTCTTAATTTAAAGGACTTGAAAATAGTTTTCAACGACATTTCAACCATCAGCAAAATACATGCACTTTAATTTTTATTGTTATCATCTAACTTTTGAAGGAATAAATTAAAGAAATCTATTATGATATGCCTCTGGTCCATTATGAATCGATCTTCTGGAGTATTTGACTGGCACAGTCTCGCTGAGGATCGTTAAATCTCTTCAAACCAAAAATTTTCAAACCAAACGTTCAAACATTGATCCGTCAGGGCAAAAGTTTATAATTTGGAAAAATAAAGTCTGCTGGAGCGAGTGCAATGTTAAAGAAATCCAGATTTTAGTAAACGGAGGATCAGCAAAATTTGCATGATGGTAATCATAATGCTGTATGCAATTTGCAAGATAACATCCATTATAAACGGTAAAATGAAAATAAAGGGGATAAAACTACATTGAAAACAAATGTTTTTGGCCTTTGTTTCGTCGTAATTGTTTTAAGACTATCATTCCTCTTATTGTTTTAGGCTTATCTGTCATAATTGTTTTAAGTCTGTCTTTCTTTATAATTATTTTAGGCCTATCTTTCATTGTAATTGGTTTATGTCTATCTTTTATTTTACCTTTTATTGGCCCATCATTCATTGTATTTATTTTAAGCCTCTATTTCGTCGTAATTGTTTGGGTCTATCTTTCTTGATTGTTTTAAAACTATCTTTCATCGTAATTGTTTAGGCCCATCTTTTGTCGTAATTTTTTTGCATACTTTTCATTGTAATTGCTTTAGACTTAACTTTCATCGTAATTTTGTAGACTTCCTTAGTGGAGTGAAAAGAATTGAACCACTTTTGTTTACTGCTAGTTATCTTTCCTTTATGAAAGGACTGCGGCCTAAAAATACAAATTTAGAACAAAAGAGTAAGGTTTTTTATCAGTTATGTGAAACTCCTCAGGGAACTAATCAGCATTTCATAAATTTAGCAGCAAGGTAACACTATACATATCTAAAATAACATTAATTTTTCTGGGGTTTAGACAACATAAAAGCGTAGTCTAACGTAATTGTTCTAAAAAGTAACAAACCCCACAAAGTAAATTTATTATCTAAATAAATATTTACAATAAAAAATATCCATATTTCTACCGCAAATTATGTGCATCAGGACTATAAAAAATTGATAACATTTTGAAATTTGCAGTACTATTATTTGCAACAGTGGCTTTGAAAGTAAAATAAGCAAAAGCAATACCGTAAGAAACAAGTTTAATTTTCATTATAAACATTAACTACTTTGCCGACTTTTTGTGGAAGTAGAGGATACTATAAACTTTCATTAATTTCTCCAAAGGTGATGAAGAAAAAAAACCCCGGTGATACGGTGATAGTTTATTTGGCGATAAAGTCGTATTAATGTTAGATAGAGTAAAACTATAAATTCCTGTATTAGTTCAAAATAATTTAAATACATTGGTAAATTGCTGAAACTAGACGTGCCTGCTGGTTAACAAATATGCCTTAAGATAAATTGACGAAAATAACATATTTACTCATAGTTTTACCGTTATATGTTATGTGACTTGATTTATATTATGTAATAGTAAGTAAAGTGCTAGAACTTAATTTATATTTTCTTTTTAGAAGATATTCCTTACATTAAAGCTAACTAGCGATCAAAAGTGGTCCAAATTTGCAGTCTTTCCTAAACCAAAAATGTTTTATGAGAGCGTGTATAATACGTTTGTCAAATATGCGTATAATCTGCAATTGTCTTCTTCAAAAATAACGTCTATAGACTTGAGTTTATTAAAACTTGACGCAAGATAAGAGGTAATATTACATACAATTTGTATTCATAGAAAGTAATATCCAAAGTATACAAAGAAAACATCCCCCTTTTACGTTAATACCTTCCACCATACACAACCGAAATGCAAATCGATACAATAGTATAAGAGTTCACACAGCTACATTAGCAGTATTGAGAAGTACGCCGCTGAACGTAGCCCAGTGCTTGTCCACGCCGTTCCCGTCACGATGCTGCACCCAGACTTCGTTTCCAACAGCCAGTGTGTGCACGGTGACCTCCGTGGAACAATCGTAGAAGTTGCTATCCCCTGCACGAGTTTCTCCTGCCTGTTGCCCACGCACTTTGATGTCATAAGACACCCAGGTTTTTGGGTAACAACAAACCTGGAGCGCAAAGCTGTACGTTCCTGCGACAGGTGCTCTGAAGAAGCCATGGTCCACGCGGAAAGCGTCGCCAACGTTCGTCTCGACGTTGTCAAACAGGATCACATCAGACACGGAGGCAGAGATGAAGGGTGATTTCTTTACCTTGAAAATTACTGGTGATGTCATTTTTGTGAATCCTGGAAAACAGTATTTTTTCTCCCTAGTTTTAGCACATATTGCAATAAACATGAAACAAAATCGTACGAGTTTCTTTCCTTACGAATAAAATTACTCAGTAATAATATCATATCAAAAATTGTAAACTTGCCACTAGCCAATAGTATGTTTAGTGACATTTTGTTTGAGATTTTCGGTGAAACATTTGTTAGTAGCATTATAAACAACCAGTTAACATAACCAAATAAAATGTATAATGCACATCTATGTGCAGATATTGATTACCTGATTAGATATTTTATCCTATCTATATTTGATGCCAGTTTGATCATCTTTGTAATCTTCTGAAGGCTGGCCACAGTGGTGGAATTATTTTTACGAGAATGAATTTAGTACGCTGAACATTTTGGCATACGATTTATCATACTAAGCACAGAGCACTCTAAGACAGTACCCTGCCCCCTCCTCCCTCCCCTCCCCCCCTCTCTCTCTCTCTCTCTCTCTCTCTCTCTCTCTCTCTCTCTCTCTCTCTCTCTCTCTCTCTCTCTGAGCTATGGACAGATTCGAATCGATGAACTTACCAGTATTCATGTCCATCCGGAGCTGCGTAATGGCGGCATTCAGGTCAGCTATTTCTTTACCTTTGGTCTTTAACTCTTTTTGCAGCTCTGTTATACCATCCCATAGCTTCCGCTCGGCTTCGTCCACCGTCTTCTGTGCCAATTCCATCACAACCAGTCTCTCCAGTAACTTATGCTCGTAGTCGAATCGGGAACATTCACCCTGCATGGCACTGCGGTCACTTAAGCTTCTCTGGCCACACGCACATGTTACTAGGACCAGAAATACCACAATATTTGCCAGATATGTCTCAACTGGAACAGTTGCCATCTTGTATAGCGCAGAAATGGTATGTCCTATATAGTCTTGACAAAGTGAAAATGTAAAAATGTATAATTTGAGGTTCATTCACACTGCTCTCATACAAATAATGATGGAGATAATGTAGAAGATGGGAAAAAGAACAAGATCCCTATTAACCCAAATTTTAATTAATATGTCGCCGAGGATATAGATAAACTCGTTAGAAATAGAAAATTTGTTTCGTGAATAAGCTTTATCTAATCTCCATACTTGAAATTTGCACAGCATGTTTGCTGTCACAATGACCTCGGCTTCTTGCAACCTTCGCTGAAACTCAGAGCCTTATTTATATGACAAAACTGTTTTATAACAAGTATTATTATCCGATGTTTTAGGTATGCGTGTGACTCGCTCCTCAGAGTCCAAAAACATGAAAAAAACAGTTCTTGCATATGTTTCTAAAACTCGAAACAGTCCAGGAGTCACTGGAAATATAGTCCCACTGTATTTCACATATCATATATAAGTTGCAAACGATACGGAGAAAATCAGTGAAAGAAGGTTTGATTCAAAGTACTCTTACGAAACACCATTTGTGTTTTGGTAGCCGAAATATTAAAAGCGATTACAGTTGTGGCGGGTATATTTTATTATTATTATTATTATTATTATTATTATTATTATTATTATTATTATTATTATTATTATTATTATTATTATTAGTAGTAGTAGTAGTAGTAGTAGTAGTAGTAGTAGTAGTAGTAGTAGTAGTAATAGTAGTAGTAGTAGTAGTCGCAGCAGCAGTAATATTAGCAGTGCTAGGGTCGGATTAATACAAAGTCTAATAAGGTTATAGCCTAAGGCCCTTATATTTTTGTAAGTCTTTTTTTAGGCCCTCCATTCCTTACTATAGTAAGAGCTGAGGGATAGTCCCTCCTGTTACCCTTCGGCCCCTTATAACTTTAATCAGAGCCAGATTGCTACTAGTTATAATGATCAGTAGCGTACTAATATGGTTTCAGACGGGGCCGTTGCCTAGATCACCAGCGGTTATGGGGCTCTAAAACCCCTTTGGGCCATCATCGTCGCCTCGAGCGCCATTTACCCTTAGTACGTCACCGATCACAGTGATCCTAACATACCAATAAATCGCAGTTGTCAGAGAGATATGTCGTTGTTAATGAATTGTTGTTACTATTAGAGTAGTTGCTCTTCTGTGTTCTTTCCCATTATTGTGTACATGTTGTTTTCCTATTACATGGATTGTGCTTGGGTTGTCTCTACCGATTTAAAAAAAACCCAACAAAAAACATTAAGGATATATTTGTTTTTAAATGCACAAAACTTGATCACTTAATTCGTTAATTTGTGATTTTTAATCTAATTGTAGTCAGAGAATGATGGTATGCCTCTATGTTGCTTCGATTCACTGTGACTGCAAATTCTTTACATATTTGTGGAAATTGTAAATGATCTAAGGACGCAGCTGACCGAAATGAATGCTCCCATGTGCTCGCAAAATCAGCGTGAACTAGTCTAAAGCACGATAACTTTTTCAGTTATTAAGATAGGGAAAACGAATTTAGTAAGAGTAAGCATTCTCAGCTTTCTAAAGTGCAACGAATGAATACAAAATATTCATAAAGTACAAAAGAATATCCGATCGTTTGGGGGAGTTGGGGCGTGGTTGGGGGTTTTACAATTTAGCTACGAGTCCTGTAAGTGAAAATGATTAAGCGGAGCTAGCAGTTTTTTGGGTGGGTGGGTGGGAGGTGTTTTATAAGTCCACATCTGAAGTACGGCCAAGCTATATATTCTATAGTCCAAAGTAAACTCATCAATTGTACACCAAAATAAACGGAATTGGAGGTTCGTTTAACAGTAACCAAAACATTCAATGATTTTCTGTTTAACAGAAAGGATAACCAATTATGAAAACACAGGAGATTTTTCGAAACCCTATTCAAGGCAAGAAAACTATCGAGCGCCACCAATATTTCTGAAAAAATAACTTACAAATAAAAAAGGTCAAGTGGTGAAACTGCGATGTGCATGGGTTCAGAACGATGTAACGACCCAAGTTACGGAAATTTAAATCAGACGATAAACGCAATCACTCCTGCTGTCTGAATAAATAACCTCGCCATGATAAATATGGCGTCCGTGCTAGTAAATAGACTTCTCTTTGGTGTGAAAAACGAACGATGGTGAGGGTGTTAGAAACCACTTGACATCAATCATGTTAGAACTTATACACGGATAAAAAATAACTGTTTCGTGCATTTGAAAATATCCTTGATGGTGAAAATTGTTGAAATCAATCAGGGTGGGTTTGTGTATTATACTACCGGGATTGAAAGAGAATATCATAGTAATAGTGTAATGTTGAGGTTAGTTCGGACTATAATGGTAAAGTGGATATAGTTGCAATACGCCCAGCCAAAGCATGAACTGTTAAAAAAAATGTAACAAGCATGCAGGGGCTCCGAGTGGCCGAGTGGTCTAAAGCGCTGTCCGTTACGGATCACTGCCATCTCACCTCTGTCTGCGTGGGTTCGAGTCTAGGATTCGGCGAATGTGGATATGTGAGAAAGCTTGCCAGTAGCTTCTCGTGGGTCGGTGGTTCTTTCCGGTGATTTCCCGGTTTCTTCCTCCACCATTAATACTGGCCGCCATGAATAGCCTATCATGTGCTGAAAAATGGCGTTAAGCACAACAACAACAACAACAACAAGCATGCTTCATTCAAATTAAAATTCAAAACAAGGTTGTAGAAAAAGATCGTTTTAAGAGACCTAACTCATGGACCAACGTCTGGTATTTCTGACCACAGTTCGTTAAATCTGTATCCTTATTAATCACTTCTGTCCAAGTAATGGTTAACTTTTTGTTACGCACATAGCCATGTTAGACCGTTTTCTTACGCACACAATCATGTTAGAGTTTTTTCTTACGCACACAATCGTGTTAGACTGTTTTCTTTCCTTGTCCGTAACTTCTGTCCAAGTCATGCTAGTGTTTTTTTTTCTTATACACATAATCATACAGACGTTTTCTTACGCAATGTGTTAAACTGTTTTCTAAAGCACATTTTAATGTTCATATTCTTCGTCCTTATAGATTGCACTCTTTTTGAGCTCTCATATGAAGGTCGTTAAGTTTTGAAAGATTTGGCTTGAATTTCATAAAACTTCCCAAGTAAAAGTCTGAACGTCTGTTATACACTCCCATGCTTGTTTATTTCGATCATTTTGTATTCTTCTAACGATTTCTACTGGTTTATATAGTTGATTTTTTTTTAATGGAATATTATTTCCTTTACAGTAAGAAGTTTTATTTGGACCAGACCTATTTTGCAACAGTGCTGTCTAAAAGTATTACCCCTTCATTTACCGATGCGACAACTACTGTTTTGTGCGTGGCTGAATGCCCATCAAGCAACCTGTCGTTCTCGGACCTTCAATCCTTGTATGATGCAAAGGGCATTCACTATTGTAGATACGACGTCACACCCTATGTAAATGACCCAGCAAAGTGTCCGATTGCACTCCTTCCACAGTAAGTATATTATCTTCCTCCCACTTACTGTTTCCATCTATTAAATACTAATATGTGTAATTCAGAAGGTAAGTTCAAAACCGTTTAGTTTAGGGCTGCTGTGTTTAAACGTGAATTATTTTGTATTACATTAACATATTTTCAAAATCTTCCAAGAAGTTCTAAACAACTTTTCGAAGCCCTTTATTTATTAAATTGGCAGAAAATGGATGCATTTAAGTTGACAACATAATGTTGAACAAAATTTGCACCATTGACGAACTTTGTATTATTATTATAACATACAGTTCAAAGACTGATATTTCTTTTTTAGAGTCTTGTTCGTGAATGAAACAAACGAATGTACAATATACGAGTCAAGCCATTTTTTTTTTTTTTGCCACTGAGTTGGTCCAGCCGGAGAAGTCCGATAAATCAGCCCCCAAATCTATACTAACCT
Organism: Potamilus streckersoni; assembly: GCA_016746295.1. Lineage (NCBI taxonomy): Eukaryota > Metazoa > Mollusca > Bivalvia > Unionida > Unionidae > Potamilus > Potamilus streckersoni. The sequence goes on along the minus strand of JAEAOA010000316.1, from coordinate 1,187,400 downwards.
TCAATCAATATCAGTACAGATTTGGGGGTAGGGCTGATTTATCCGACTAAACGTGCTGGTGCGCAACGCTTTATTAGTGCGGAGAAATACTTAGACATTATCAGGTCCATGTAGGTCCGTGCCACTTTTTTAATGAAACGACTGACATTGACATGACAGCTTCTTTGTGTATACACTTTTCAGCAGCACGTTGTCTTTTTTTTTTTTTGCAAAATACGGTCCTGGGCATTATGGTCTCTGTAAATGTATTGTAATATTACACTGTGTCCGTGTGTGTTCTACATCAACGATTTATTTCTTGTTTGCTATCAGTCATTGTATCATAATATTCATCAGTCCCATAAGAGTTTTATTTCTCACTGTATGAAGTGTACAGTCCTTTTTGTATGTTTATTCTTGTTTGTTTTCCTTTGCTTCTGTCCTAGTGAGACCATTTTCAACCGCTGTATACCGGAGTACATTATCCAATTAACCAAAGGAATGGCAAAGTCGTTCACCTCTGTGCTCAGTGGCATCACACTTGGCGAAAACGTGCCACAGGTAAATACCAAGAAAATACACAAGTTTGTAGTTTCGTGCTGCCATGCCCGATGACAACAATTGCACGGGTGGAGGGAGGGGTAAAGGAATTACAATAAGTCCATATTGTTTAAAATTTAAAAAAAAATAGCATTATTGTGTGCCTGATGTGCTTCTGCAAGGATACGTTCCATTCTCGCTTCCTCCATCCATTTGTTTAAGTAAGGCATAACCTGACGACGCATTGGAGCGCTTTCAAGAAAGAAGAGCTTAATTATGTAATTATAATATACAGTCAGTTTCTCTCACATTATGAGCATGTCCACGCTCTTCAAACTGATCTAGTAATTTTTTGTGGTTTAGAGCGTACATTATTAAACTTTAAATAATCTTCAATAATATTTGATTTCTGTCAAAATTACATGTTTAATACATATTTACTATTGTTATCCATCTTTTTTGTGTGTTTGACCTTTTCCCATGATTAAGGGTATAGTGTTTGCGCGTACCTGAGTTTTGTCATGTTTGACAATTATAAATTAGTTGCTTACTGATATGGGAGTTCAAGGTTCAGCTTTATTTACAAACTGAGAAAGCTCTAGAAGCAAAATTGTGACTGACATCCTGGTAATTTTGTTGTCTTAGCTTTTTTATAAGGTTGTAAAAAACAAAATTATCAATTACTATTTTTAATATTAGTCTGTGGAATCACGTTTATTTGCGCTTAGTTATAATTTAAGAGGAATTATTTATTTAAATTATTAATCGGAATTACAAAGTACTTTATTTGATTTCATTTGGAGTATTATATACTTCTGAACCTGTGTTAGAACATTTAGGATCATTTGCGATTTAATTAAAAAAATACTTTTGATTTCCTTTGAAATTTTCACTTGTGATCAAAGGAAATAAACTTTTTGTTGAATTTTACATAGCTTGTTGGTTTCATTTCTCTTTCATTGTTTAAGACCGTTGAGTTGTAACACTATTTGTTTTTCTACATTAGTGGAAAAATATTTGCAATACTACATTTTATTCTAGATTTATATTTTTTGTGGTCTTCGTCTTCCTAAGAACTTGTTTTCTAAAAGAAATGCTAACACAGAACAGTAAAACATAAATATTAGTTTATATCATGCAAAATACACGGAGATTGTTTCTGCTTCTTGCAGAAAATCTTTTCTGATGTGAAGAACAGTTACCGTGAAATCCTCATTCTCTGTGGTATTGCTGCAGGTAAGAAACTCCAAAATATTCATAAAAGTGGCCAATTTCCTTGAGATTAAACACCAGGTTTTCTCAACCAACATTATTATCACAAAATGATGAAAAACGCACTCAACAAGAGCCAGTTCTTTTTCATTTGTCTGTTCATCACAAATCATCTAACTTTGACATCTCTGAGAGAGAGAGAGAGAGAGAGAGAGAGAGAGAGAGAGAGAGAGAGAGAGAGAGAGAGAGAGAGAGAGAGAGAGAGAGAGAGAGAGAGAGAGAGAGAGAGAGATTTGACGATTTTTGGTGATTGATGTGGACAATACAGAACCGGTTTTATGGGTCAGTCTATGCATGATTTACCATTTTCTTGATACATTTTATAAACCCATCTTCTAAAAAGTACATGAGTTGACTTATATTGTTTACCAATCATTCAAATATTATATCCACCATTTTGAATGAGAGTGGATATTAAAAACACATGATTCATCGAAGTAGCCTTTTTTGTATACTCTGAAACTACATGTACGTTCATTTATGTGTATTCTTATTTTGTTTGCTGGTTTTACTCCCTCATAAATTTATCATTATGAACTAATATGTTCTGACAGACTATTATAAAACTGCTGCAAAAAATATGTCCGTCTCGGTTTGTCCCTGGGCAAGGCGTTCGGGCTAGCTACTGCGGTGTGTCTCTCTCTGGCCAACGCGTTTACTTCATTTGCCTCTGCACGATATAAACATCCTGTGCTGTGGTGCCGTAAAACACTAAACATTTTTTTCTTCAAGTGATCGTTCTATTTTGCACTTGATTAGGCTCACACACACACACACACACACACACACACACACACACACACACACACACACACACATATATATATATATATATATATATATATATATATATATATATATATATATATATATATATATATATATAAATTGTTTTAATAAATATTTTTTTTTTAGGTATTGCTCTGCTGGTTGTAATACTTATGCAGTTTTTGGCGGCCTTCATTGTGTGGACCATCGTTTTTATGGTGGTGGCATTATGTCTTGGAGCCGCTGCCTACTCCTGGTTAGTAAAGCTTTTATTCTTTCTCCAAAAACATAGCATGGCCATCAATAAGTTCGAAAATGACGTCACGTTGAAGTCATCTTTTAGTACTAGCATGCGTTATTTCAGCATTAACTTACAATCTGGTATATACGATGAGTTAAAACTTGAGCATCGGTAAAATCATCAAGGTACGCGTTAATGTTTACACCTCCAGTGTTGAACTGGTATTGAATTTACACACAGGTGCAAGGGGCAACTTTTTATATATAAATTCAATGTCTCATCCATCCGCCTATCATAAAAATTATTTAAAATATATTCGTGAGGTTAAAAAGGCCCATACTTTTCGATAGCTACGATGAAGTAAAATATAATATTATTCCCTTGAACTGATAAGTCAAAAGTAATCGAAAGGAAATTTATGTACTCCAACACTATAACTTTATACAAGCATTTTTACGTTTGAAGGCCAATTTTTTTTTTGTTTTTTTACAACAAGTGATACGAATAGTGCAAACGCTGGCCCATTCAGAAAAAACCATTGCTTACTAAACAACTCGACGCAGTTTAACTTACAAGTAGTTACCAGCCACGACGTGTCTCCGATGTCTTGCTTACCTTAAACCCATAAGTCTACAGCTATGGATGGCTAGCTCTGCTTTCTAGCTCACTATTGACATCGCGCAGTCTACTTACCACTAAGTAATGATGGGAGGTGAACATTGTTTTTGATATACACGTGCAAATAAAAACCAGTGTATTTATCCTTTCAGGAATCATAAAGTATTTTTTGCGAAGATTTTTTTTAAAACTCCAATACTACTGGTCATAATATATATGATGTGATATTCTAATAAGTGAATCTAAATTGCTTGATATTCTGTTTAAGAGAACAGTTTTCTGATACTCAGACGAGGAAGAAAATGATAAGGACTAAATAAGAAATCTAAAAATAACGACTCCCAGCCCTGGTGATGACGTCTAATATCCAAATTACCGTTTTGTTTGATCTGTCCTTGTTATATTAGTATCAAGTACTGTACGGTTAGCTCCTTTATTTTAATATAATTCAATATCTGAATGTTAGTTCGCTTTTAGTCTTAATTGGTGATTTTGCTTTTAATTTGAATTTAGATTTTAACCTATAATGTTAAGTAACAGATTTTTTTCATACTTTAAATTGTCCTAACCTGTGGTTTTTAATTTTTATATATACTAAATTTATTTTTAAGTAGTGCCTTTTAAATGCTATACTTACTTATTCTTTAAATTAGGCGCGTTGTGTTTTGTCTAGTTCTATCTACGTGCTGTGTTTGTATGTTTTGCAAATTATGTTAGATTTAATCGTTTATTGCTTTTTATCCCATTTAGGCAAAATGCTCACTAGAGCGCGTGTGGAATCGTTGTTTTAAAAATGCCGATTTTAAGTAATATTTTATCGCATTTGAAATCCTTAAGGTAATGTGAAAATTAAGTGTCAAGACATTAGTGGTACGTTATCTTTAGAAACATTAAAGTTAAACATTGTATTTGATGGCGATCCATGGAAAAATTACAATGAATGAGAAAACTTTTTCATCAACATAACAGGTTTGGACGGTATCGATTTTGTATTGTCTCAAGAAAAGATTAAAGTTTCTTAATGGTCGATGGAAAAAAATTACATGAAGAAAATATTTTTTATTTTTTTTAAACAGAAAAGATCATTTGAATAAGATCAATGCTGAGTCGAATTTTTATCTACTATTTGTACTGGGAAAAGATTCATTGTCTTAGACTTTTTTTTACTGATATCACTAATTTGTTAGTTAGACTGACGATAGATAGATAGATAGATAGATAGATAGATAGATAGATAGATAGATAGATAGACAGACAGACAGACAGACAGACAGACAGATAGATAGATAGATAGATAGATAGATAGATAGATAGATAGATGTAGCAGTTAGATTTTTTATTTATTCCTACAGGGTATACCTGAAGGCTATACACTAGAGTCGTGAATACTGATGTATAATCTATGTTAGAGTTGTAAATCCTGATTTGTTAGGTATTTTAAGTGCAATACGAAGATTTGACGCATATTATTCACCGAATCCATTTAATTACCACACTAATACGCACCGTATTGGCTATACTGGAGCAGCTGAATTCTTTGTTGTAAACAGCTCAATACGCATGCGCTAGCTTGTTACGTCAGTAGAAACTCTGCACAGTATGCTAGTATGTATCACACATAATGATAGAACCAATAACATTTATATTTTAATCTGAAACAATGTTTAAATAATGAGTATATTAAAATTATGACTCACTGCCCCTCGTACGTATTTTGGTTTACAGTAATAGAAAGTTTTATTTATGTTTCTGTATAGCACTTGCTTGTATGACATCATTATGGCAGAATCGCCACCAAGAAAGGATAATTTGTGTTTCAACCGAAACAATATTCGGCAAAAAAGAAAAAAAGAGCGTTGTATATTCAATTCATGTGTGCTTACTTGCAATTTATGAAATTTATGAAATCCATCTGACACGGAGCACGTGACATATATGGTATACGAATCCATCTGACACGAATTATTTAACGACGTATTTATTGAGCGAAGTATTTCACAGCCCAAGTTGCAGCCCAACAATTAATTAACAACGGAAGTTCGATGAATGAATAATTGATAATTTCAAATTACTCATGAAAAATGAATTATTCATGTTACATGAAGTTATCTGACCTGGAGCTTCGTTTTTAACAGCCCCAATTGTAACCCAGCAACTAGCAGCAGAAGTTATATAACAGATCGATATTTGTCGCTAAAAGGGCTGGATTAAATTTATTGCTGAAATTAATGAAAATTCGGACTGTTTTCACATTTACAATGTTACAAGACTTAACATTACTTTCACTTTAAGTTTTAGCTCAGCATAATTCTGTGCATTATTCTCTCTCTCTCTCTCTCTCTCTCTCTCTCTCTCTCTCTCTCTCTCTCTCTCTCTCTCTCTCTCTCTCTCTCTCTCTCTCTCTCTCTCTCTCTCTCGTGGCTTGAATATACGTTGTTTTTTTAAATATCGATGTAAATATAACGCTATACTCTTAGCCAAGAACCTCTTTGTTTAGAAATGAGACTTCAATATCGATGTGTCGTTTTCAGACAGACTTGCTTGTCAAGCGAACCATTTTCTTTAGCGAAGACTTCCTTATGAAAAGAACTGCGTTCTACATAGAGAACCTAAACACGCATTTTTTTTAAAGAAAAAAATAATACCGTCTACATATAAACCTTCCTCATACAATAAATAGAATTGTATATATTTTTACGATGTCGATACGGCAACTACATATTCTTGCTGCTATATCTGCCAACAACATACCGCCTTTTCGTACTGAATATTGCGCGCTATTAGAAAACAATTCAGAGAAACTTCTCCCTCGAAAATCGTAGAGCAATGGTAATTCGCAAGGCTTCTCTAGTGATGTCGCAAATGGACTAGAGTCAGCGAAACTGCTAAAGTTGACCATTGTCCTGGGGAATAATTTTGGAATGCACATTTACACTTGGGTATCTCGCTAACCACTGGGTGTATTAAGACGAAATTTTCACATATATTGCAACCATAATACTGAATCATTATAGAGGTTAGTGATATAGCGGTCTACCTTTAAACTTTCCATGTTTATCGAGTACAACAAAAAATGTAAGGGGGTTAGAAAAAAATGTGCAAGCAGTGATATACTTTTTATGTCATTTAAAATTCTAAATACAATTTTGTGTGCCAAATTACACATAATATTTTATAAGCATAACTTATCAGGTCTACACATTTCATCATAAATACATTTGAAGTCGCACGATTTCTTGAAAGAATCCAAACTTACAATCCCAATTTTATGACTTGGTCATTGCGACAAGATACCCTATGTTGGTGATAACCAAAAGTGTAACGAATATGTAGCTCATTATTTTGTCCAATTTTCTGGCAATATCAAACCAGGTTGGAGCATAAGATCCAAAATCGGTGTCCTTTGAATGTTTTTGATTTTTCAGCTGAATTGTCGTCTCCGTCACATCAACTAACTTCACGCCAGAAGATGCCCGTTGGAAAGCAGGGATTACATTCATGAGGTTGTTGCGTTTTCTTGTCAGGAATACGGGGCATGATTGTAGACAGTTTGGAATGGGATCTTTTGGCGATAGAGAGTGTAGATGCATGATGACGATCATGCATATTGTAATTAATGCACTCTCAATTACAATTGATATTAGATAGTAGCAAAGTAAAGGTACAGGTGCTGATGTTCTTGGTATGTTATCACTAACTACAGTCATGAATACAACAAAGGAAAGCAGGACAGTGGTTGCATATGATATTCTTTCGCCACACTCTGGTGGTATAGAGAATACAAATATATTAAGAATACTAAATATAATAATGGGCATGATTAAATTTACGAAAGCGAAACTTGATCTCCTTTTGAAGGTGAACCTGATACTAGCGACAGATAATGAATTTTTCACGTACGTGTTCATATCGCTGTGTTTAAGCCTCCATTCTCCGCTATCCTTGTAGAAAGCCGTGTCAATGAACTTTGATGAAACAGAAAGCCATACTTCGTCACTCAGATAGCCCCATGCTGCCAGTCCAATGCTACATGTTTGCTCATCAAATGGATATTTCTCCACATCTGCATAACATTTTACTTCAAAAACGTCCCCTGGGGTCCAAATAGCAGTGCCATTGTAGAGTAACCTCATTGTAGTGAGTTCCCTGTTCATATCACTTATCTTGTTGGACGGATTTAACAATACAAGAGGCGGAGACCAAATACTTCCCCAGGGAACTATGACACTAGTAATTTCCACATATTGGTAAGGATTCCAAAATACTCGATCATCAGTCCACGTTACAGTGACATAACCATTAATACTTAGCTCCTCTTTTACCTCGTCAAAATCGTTAAACGATCCTAAAGAGAAAGAAACGTCCACAGTCAATGGACGGGGTGAATTGAGACCAGGTCGAATATCTAGAGAAGAATTCTGTAATAAAGCTGCATAAAGTTCCTTCATTTTCGCGGATTTTGTCGGTAAATTGGTATTGACACATAAACTCTGAAGGAACCCACAAAGAAAAGCAATCCACAAGCTATTCAAGGTCATCATTCGTAAAACTTTAATTATAATGGCTCAGAAATGAAGCGTACTTTTGACACTGATAGCTCAATCGATCACAGTACATTCAACTGTTAGAGACTATTTTTTGTCTGATTTCAAAGTATGATCCACATATATGTTGATACATGTATGGACACATCTAATGTGCAAACGTACGAGCTTATCAAACAACTGCGTTTGTAATGGCACACTCTTTCAAAACTGGAGTTGTAAAACCGTGTCATCATCACATGTTCTTCTTGAAAAATAATAAATAAAAGAATAAAAGACTCCATATATTTAACATTCTTCAGGTTTTGCACGTTACCTTGATTCTAATTTGTTTGGTCTCTATTATTCACTGGATATATTCCAATATATTTCACATGTATCGTTTAAAGACTAAGCCATCGAGTATAATTTGTATGTTAATAGCCTAGAGAAGAGAAATTTTAAGTGCTATTTTCCGTTTACGTTCTCATGTTACCAGTTACAATGCTAAAGTACAGGAGAAAGGAAATGTACGTCAGGATTTCAGGAAAATATTAAATTCATAAACTTTTAAAGCCATCTCTGTGGAAGTTACAGATGCAATATAGAAGAATATGTCCATAATTTGTTGTTATTTATTAATTTTCCAGTTGTTTGATGTATCTTGTTTTCTTTATTTTTTTTATTTTTAGTATTTTTGTTGTTGTTGTTTACATTCAGTAATGAATTTCAGATTCATTGAAGCAAAATGCAAGCAAGGGTATGTTCATACAATTAAGAATTGTTTGTTCGTAAATTTCGGAAAAAAAATTCACAAATGGTACATTGAGAATAATTCGATTGACAAGTTGAAAATTATATTTGTACGAGAAAGGGAATATAAAATGCATAAAGTACCCAGACCGAGAGAATAAACGGCAATAAAAAAGATATCGTGTAATTTAGACAAGATATGTCCAGAAGTTTGGATTGACTAATAGCTTCCAAGGATCTTAAGATTTTATTAGCGTTGTTTTGGAAAGAATTTTTTTTTTTTACATCTGGTATCTGTAATTTGTTTGGTTCCTTTTTTTATTTCGTTGATGTTTTTGTTGGCCGTGAATATATCGTAAAGTTATTTCCAAATCATAGGTTGTTTAAAAATGAAATATAAAATAAACTGGGGAAGCTAATTTACCAAAAACGTTAACTGTCATTTAAAGATTGCGATTAAGTTGACGCACGCCATTTCAAATGGATTGTGTTATTTTAGCTATCTTAGTGTAGTTTCTTTTGTAAAAACCTGTTTCATCTTCGTTTTATGACGCATTCAGTGACGTTTCATTCCTCATGTTACTGTCGAGAAATTGCTTTTCAAACGTTTATAAATACTATTTTAATATGCATTTTATCCTTCAATGAAGGTTAGTAGAGAAAAACTTTAAAATTATTGGTAATCACAACATATCCAATCAATGTCGTATGCTTGACGTTTGTCATGAAGATGGGTCATCAAATGCCTACTTCACATGAGCCTCTTTCCGCTCCCCAATCGCAGACAACTGTCATCCATAACGTGGGATTCGCGGCCATTTTTAAACAACCAGATAATGTTAGGACTGTATGATATGCCAGAGAATTACATCCGTAAACGTTATGAAGGTCGGCCGTGATAACAATCGTAGTACCGTAAGAGAATCTGGACTTTATGCTTTTTGTTTACTAGCAGTATTATTCTCTTTGGATACGTATAGTCATTTACCTGTGTCACTTGTCACGCATATATATGCAAGTGTTGCATTATAGATACATATTATTTTATATAACATTCTTTTGTTTATCTATCGGTGTTGTATTTTTTGACAGTTTCAAAAAATAAAAATATAGCAAACTGTCCAGAAGTTTAAAATATCCATCGTATCAATCCCTAGATATTTATTTATTTTATAAAACTATTTCATACATTTATCATAAACTTCACTATTATTCTACAGTTTGATTTTTAAGTTATATCGAGCATGAACCTACCTATACCAAAATTATCTTGATTAAAGCCAGTGAAATAAATATATTATTTCGTATCTTATAGTCATATTTCTGCCGTTCTTCAGCTAGATTTAACCCGTAAATATAGCACAACAATCTGCCTCGTGGCTACCAATTTCTTCCAGTCAAGATCTGTCTGCTCCTTAGTTTCGTTCTATTAGTCTTCAGTGGCCCAGAGATCCACTCGAGCCAATAGTCAAGTTCTGTACAATTGAGCGTTGCTAATAGGCGTCTTTTTCTTTTTTTTTCTTCTGTCTGAAAAATACACCTTCTATACCGTAAAGTCAACCGGCACAATTTGTGCACATGCGATAATTGTAAACATACTTCGTGCAGAAGAGACAACCGGCATTACTTATACATATTGTGTGTGGTCGGTCCAAAACGTTAAAGAAATGAGGATTGTGCATTTTATGATTAAGATTTGATTAAGAACAAATAATCTGTCAACTAATAAGTGACTTATATTTTGGTAAGCCTTGAAAGTTGTAATTGTTGGTATAGGCCTTTACAAGACCCTCGTATGATGAATATAGCACGGAATCTGGCGAGAGGTCTCGTTGAACAAGACGAGATTCCTTACCAAAACATTCCAAATCATTCATGTACAGTAGGTCACCAAAACGCCAATGTTCAGACTTTCAGGAGTTATCTCTCGTAGATGCAGTCACTCTGTTTTTTTTGTAAGTATTACATTATCTCCCCTTTTTATAATCAAGACTACAGGCAGCCACAATTCATTTCGAGTTCATGAATGTCTAAATATGAATGTATGACCTAACTAGAACATTTTTGAAAAATATCTCATAAATCTAATATTATTATTGTGATAAAAGAATTTACACTTAATACAACTAGAAAATCAATTAGGTATTTAACTATGTAGAAATATCAGTTTGCTGTAACTCAAATTCAGGATTTTGCAAACTCTACTAAACTACTCTGATATACTAGAACAAATTAGCTACTCCCCACACACTCCACAATTCCATATGCATGCAAATTAATTCTTGTACGGAATACAATTTTTATAATGGAACAAAATCTTAATATTCGCACTGCTTTCACTGCACCATTATACAATCGTTCTTCTGTGTTCCCACAAGTATCTTCATTGTGTAAATTTTATCATAATTGCATTTATCAGAAATCTAATCTTCATGACAAATCTAATTGTAACATTTATTATAACTGCATTTGCCTAGAGTCTCTTCTTCAAGACGAATCCAATGTCGAATCTACATGACAAAGATCACCATAATTACATTTGCCACGAAGATAGTCTTCATGACAAATCTAATGAAAACTTTCAACATGATTACATTTACCCGTAGTCCAATCTTTATAACGAATTTATTCTTAACTATATCTTAATTACATTTACTGTAAATTTAATCTTAATTACGAATATAATATTAACTTTAATCATAATTCCATTTACACCAGTCTAATCTTTATGAGGAATCCTTACCCCATGTTGATTCTTAACGCAGTGCCTGGTGTGCTTCAGCTCATCATCTGATGATTGTCTACTTCTTTTTAGGTGTTGATGATATACATAGTTTGCTCTGAAGTGATAGATCTTTAGTTAACCTTTCATATACATGTCTAGTCTGTTCTGAACATTTTTAACTGTCTTCGCGCTCATCATATTCTCTGGTAAATTGCATCTTAACGTCCACCCTCTTTTGGTGAGGTAGTAATAACGGTTGTCCAGTCTGCCTATTGACTTGAGTAACTCGGGCGATGACCTCTTGTTTTAGTTTATGTCTGTGCAATCTGTTTATTGACTTGGATAACTAGGGGCAGTGACGTCTTATTTGTTGTCTATGCACTTAGTTGGAATAAACCATCTGTTGGCTTCCTATCATGAATGCAGTTTGGAATTTCATCTGATTTTATCTTCTTTCCACCAATGTGTCGATAGTTGACTTTTAACAATGATCTTAATGGTATGTCTTGGTTCACGTCTGTTGTAGTCATGGTAACATCTTTATAGCTTTCGTTTGTTGACATCTTAATCCATATCTTGCATTCTTTGGTGTAACTTCAATAACTGATATACTATCTGGCATCTATAAATATGTATTTATGAATCTATTTTGAATTTTATCTATTTTATTTAAATGATTACCTCATTTCTGTATATTCGCGATAACATATGTGGCTTTACATATGAGCTATTGATCAATGCATACATTCAAACTAAAATTCTTTTTTTCGCAACGCATTTACCGTGTTTTTTATATTGTCTCTAGTAGATTGATTATCCTCGTGGAGCGCGGATTCTAATCGCTTTTCTTGTCCATGGCGGGACTCGAAGTAAGAACTTTAAGTTTCCCGAATTTATTATTATTTGCTTGTGTTTCTTATGTTTCCTTTGTTAAGTTCTCTCTCTCTCTGTGTCTCTGTCTCTGTCTCTCTGTCTGTCTGTCTGACTGTCTGTCTCTTTCTCAGTAGTGTTAGACTGGCGTTTTGCATTTTTTTATCTTTGAATCTGGTCAAAAGCCACAGCGTCTATCCCCCATGATTGGGCAAGCAAGATAAATACATAAATATGCAACCCGTAAAGCCAATTACTTCTCATCACCGATAATGGCTTGGGGTATTGTTGTTTTTCAAAACAAAATTCTAGTTATAATTGCTCAATAACTCGATATGCATCTGTTTATTGAGAAATCTCTTCGTGGTGGGATTTCTATTGTGAGTCTCAGATATGCTTACGCCAACAACCCAAATGTGGATAGTTATGAGCGGCAACCCCGAACAGCCACATCATCTATCTAGATTTAAATAACCTCTATGAACAGACAACGATACAGCCGCTGACGTTTCTTAGGTTGCAGTGGAGTGGCCTCACACACTCTGACGTGCGATTACCACATCAACAGTGAACTCGGATATTTCTTTGAAATTGATCTGGAATGCCATGAACATTTATATGAGGCATACATCGATTATTCAGACTGGTGCCAAGTCTTAGGACGAAAGCCATGTATGTCCTGCACAAGCAAAGCCTCCAGTTGTATCTGATGTTAGTGTTGCATGTAACCAAGATCCGTCAAGTGCTTGGATTTTACCATATTGCCCGGATGGCAGTGTATATCCATATAAATACGGGTCTGAGAACAAAGGAAACTGATTTTGAAAAGGATTTTTTCAAGCTCATGAACAACGCTGTGTTTTGAAAAAGCATGGAGAATCTGCGTAGACAAATTCGAGTCGACCTTGTCGGTCAAAGTAAAGAAGATGGGTTTCGAAAGCTTATCGCTGACCCGGCGTTTAAATCCAGAAAGAACTTTGATGGTGGACTTGTTCCTTTTCCTGTTCACAGTAAAAATTCGAAGCTAACGCTGACAAAACCAGTCTTCATTGTCTCGTCGGCATTGGACATGTCGAACCTATGTTTTCATTTTACTATGACAAGATTAAACCATTTTACCAGGACTGGGTTAAGATACTGTGCACCGACATTAACTCACATAACCAGCGATGGTAAGCCTGATCTTGAGAGTTGCTATTGCGGACATGGCACTACAAAGTTTGATTAATGAATTTCATAAAATCGATTATCCAAAAAGATTGTGCGCTGTTTAGCAAGACTAATAAAAAATTTGTTGGTAAGTTCAAATACGATTGTTCTGATAAACCAGTCAAAGAGTATGTGAGACTATGGCCTAAAATGTACTCCACTGTAGTAGCACCAAACGCCTCTGAAAATAAAAAGAGAGCAACATGAGTCGCACGGGTTATTGCGTGAAATGATCTCGGCACTACATGTAGATGGAATGTCTTCGAGACTGATGTGAATTCGCGAACAAACTCGCGCGGAAAACTCACTTTAGTGCCTCGGTACACACTCATGTGATGTTTGGACATCGTATCATATGTGGCCATGAACGTGTTTTTCACCGGGATATTTACTCCATGGTGTTTATGTTAACTCTGTTAATGCAACTGTGATATCAAAGACGACGTTTGTTTTAAACTCCGCTCGGCCACCGATGGAACTGGCAGTTCCTATAAATTTGATGTTTTGCTTAACATCGAGCATAAGGTCCAGTAATTGCTGCTCATCCGCTACGTGTTTAAACTCGAGTTGGATTCTCAGTACGAGATTTTATGCGATATTGTAAACAACATAAGGACATGATTGTATTGTATACTGTATTAATCCATGGCATCATTAGAAAGGAAATTCGCACGTTTTCATAGATTTTTGTTTTGTCATTGACATCTCCGCGCATGCAATACCTAAACCGTCCAAGAATGGTTATGGAACTGAAGTAATCATTGGTCTTGCTGTATCAGGAAAAAACTCAACTGTTGTCAAATATGATTTTAGAATGGTTGAAAATGGAATCATTTGTATGTAATACAGCCATATGCTGATGACTAGTGATGTTATGATGTTTTAAAAGATTTTTCAAAGCGTTGACTAACAGAGCGTTATCGACCAGTATACAATTCTTTTCCACCATCGATGTAGCACCTATCTTTTATAATTTCAATGCAAACGAAAACAATCTTGTTGTGTATAACGATATGATGCTTAAGCACGGAGTCGATCCCGCACAACTATTTTCACGAGGCCGGCATAAAAGTGGACGTAATTTGTTTTACTCAACAATATGGACATGCGTCTATAGCGATATGTGACAGCTGTAACATGTTGACATTTCATGGCATTGACGCGTATTAGATATATTCATTGGACTTGGTGTGCCGTTTACCTCACGTAGGATAAATTTGGTAACATGTTTGTTTGGATCAGTTAGGGTCCGTTGAGTTTTCTCACTATTGATTAGACTAGAACTTTCAGAAGTAGATACTGTAAATGTGTACACTCTAATATGTCTCACACGTCAATTTAGCAACTAAAAAAAATCATTTAAGATGGCTGCCATAGAAGAGTCTGAAAAGCGACGCCGTAAAGCCGCTTCAGTAAAGCTATTGCAGTTCGAAAAAGCGTATTATATATATATATATATATATATATATATATATATATATATATATATATATATATATATATATATATATATATATCACAATGGCGACAGACTGCACGAGAAGATCGCACAGCTAGCATTGATTGATCAGACTTTTGCACCGAAAGAAATTGACGAACATACCAAGGAGATTCAAAAAAGCATCCTGAGCAAAATCGGAGCAATTAGCATCGCTAAATGGAACAGAAGAAAAGGCTTGGCCTGTTAGTAAATTAGCAAAACACACGAAATATATCAAAAGAACAACTGCAGGGACTCATTTACGTGCTTGTCAGTGGAAATCACAAAGTTAAGGATGTTGCAGAGACACAATTACATCTTTCAGAAGAAAATCTCCAGAATACAAATCAGTGTTAAAAGAATGAAAAGAAAAAGCAGGGCAGGATATTTGTGATTGTTCTGCACGATTTGCCTCCTTAGTACCTAACGAAAATTAACTAACCGAGTATATGTTGGAGAATAAACAACCAGCATATAGGAATCGTACTAACATTGAACAATGCTTGCCTGAATGGGTATACAATGAGTGGACTAGACAAAGCTGATTAGGGAGTAATGCTCATATGTGGCCCGAGTTTCAAAAACTTGCTTGCCTCTATCGAGTGCCGAAATGACCATGTCATATATCTGTAATTTGTCCAAAATTTTATAGCGGCTTTAAAAGAAATACATGTTCAAACGCCTGAACAAGTAGTTGCATTTGTTATGGAACCACCCAAACAGAGACACCAGCTACGAAACTACCCAAAGACACAGTTTGATGGATAGATGAGGATTTCGCAAAGTTTGAGCAAATATTAGAAAAAGAAAAACTATAAGAAAAAGAAAAGATAAAAGAAGGAAAGACTTTGGTAGTTTTTGTGACATAATTTACCTCGTAGGTCGATTGGAAACAATTGTGGAATCAGTTCGTACGGGCAATAAGGCACTAGAAGTCATTAATGAGACCACATCGATTGATTCATTATGTATACGAAGAATGAAGTTCGTTCACCGATGATGGGTTCTGAAACATTGGAGACAGTGCGTATTGTATGTGAAATATATGATGTGATGCCACAGGTTGTTGCCAATGTATCCCAGAGGTTTACCTTGGTGATTACAATCTCATCAACAAACCAAAATTCAGTGTGACATTTTTTACACCTCTTACAGCTTATGTATCACGCAAACCCGAGATCACAATATCATCTCTGCGAGTTTATTAAAATTGGCCTAATATTCAACCATAACCGTTTTTTGATCTGCCTACACAATTAACCCATTTATGTTTTCACAAGACAGGAGAACATATTGGGGCATGGTTGTACTTCCGACAGGTGTATACGAAATTACCTCAATCAATATACGAAGTCCGACGAAGAATTTCTAAAAATTGAACATGAGCCCACACTAATCCCTGTTATTTCATTTTAATCTCAACAATAATTAGTTAACATTGGACAAGATATTCCCAAAAATGAGCAATTGATGCGTTTTTATTTACCTGCATCTCCGACTGGAAATTTTGTCGCGCATGCCAATGCAAGGATTACCTCAACCACGCAGATTAATTAAACTTGTGACGTGGTCAGTGGTTGTTATGAAAGCTGATCTGAAACGACAGGAGTAGCTGTTCGGAGTTATATACTGTTTGAATTTACAAAAACCGTGGAATCAGGGGATTTAATTATCAATTATACCCGCAGCACCTGTGTATCTTCCATGTCATAATAATCAGTGGACACATTCGTTTTACTCTCGTGGATCAAGACAGGCATATTGTTCTGCGCGGTGAAACATTAACGACATAACTATACATTAGAGATCAACCTGGTGTTATATAAGAATGACAGTCGTACGTGGTTCTTGGGAGACACGCGCGCGTGGTTAACCTTAAAAAAAGTTTATGCGACATATTACGGAACTGGTCATGGTGATGTTCGTGAATTGATAACATCAAAAGCGTTGCTGTAGATCGGATGAAACAATTGGGATCCCAGGCGCTCAATCGCTTCAAAATCGACTGAGACGAGCAGCACCAATAGTTGACCTTGTTTTTGGATAAGGTCAAGTCCAAAATACTATCATCCATAGAATTTAATGAAATAAAACAAATTAAAAACTGACTAACAAACAATTCAAGTTAAATATACATAAAAGTACCAATCGGAGTTTTTGAAGGACCCATATTGATAGTAACCGGTATCTCTGATGGTGCTAGCAAATTAAATTCGACACGATTACATTAATTTATTCAAAGTTCTATGCATGGGCACAAAGCAGTCTCAGCACGATTAGTAAACTGTATACAGCCTAAGATTGTGTACACGTTTTGACTAACTTTAATGGATGAATCATCCACGGGTTGCACATTGCAGTATTTTGCTTGCTTGCCAAATCTTGGGCGATAGAGGCTGCTGCTTTGTTGCCAGAGTCAAAGAGGGAAAAGCCAAACGGCCCAATCTGACACTACTCTTTCTGACATACCTTTCATAACATTGATCTATCTAAATATCACATTTATTGGTGTCCTTTAATTCTTTGGCAGATTTTCATAATCTTTAATTTCCTTTCCTTGTTTAGCAGAGATTACCTTAATGATCTGGGCTTAGTTCCTTCTCCTCTGTCTCATCTTTGCTTTCGAAATCTGGCCTTTTTCTTATTCTGATACTATTCAGTTTTGACATTGTACAAATTCTAACCCTAACTTTTATCAAAGTCTAATTTATCTTTCATCACATCTTGGTGAAGTTTTAAATCTTTTTTTTTTCTTTTTATTTTGCTGATTTTTATCAGTTTGTTCTCTAATTGAATAAGTCCTGTTTTTAAATCTTTATTTGTAACGCATCTGTTCTACAAATTCAGTCTCATATCACTCATGAATTAGTAATCTTTTTGAATGGTTTTGCAATTGCTAAAAATTCGAATTGTTATGAACGGACTGGGTCCCATGCCATGCGATTGATTGTCACCTGTCACGTGTTACTGGTCTGGAATTTTGAACAGCAAGGTGCCGCTGATTTAGAACAAAATTTCTCGTATAAATGTTTTTTTTTTTTTTACTTCAACCGCTCATATTCTATTAAAACCCACACATTATTAGCTTAACTGGCCTAAGAAGATCACTTATTTAATTTCATATCTCAAATTTTGCCTTTCTTGCAATAACAGCATGCCTTGCATTGTAACAGCAAACAGAAAACAAAAAAAAAATCTTACAGCATATTATAAATAGAACGACAAAAAGACAAATATTATAGATAGAACAACAAGGACGAATATTATATAGGGCACGATAAAACGTCGAAATACTTGCACATCGTGGATGCTGTTGTGGTTCGGTAGCCAGCATGCCGAATTTTCATCCGAAAGAGTAGTTTCGAATCTGACTCAGATCAGGTTACATCGGCCGCTGTGATGTATCATCAAGCAAATCACTTTACTGCATTTGCTTCGGCACGGTATAATCTATCAAGTGTTGGTGTACCGTTTAACATCAAACTAAACCTAGGTAAAATAAAGTGCAATTATTGAGCATATGTCTTTCAGTTCCAGTTGATTTTATCCTCTCGAATACAGTTCTGTGCCAAAAATTCGCAACTTTCGATGCTAGCTATAGAATAATCATGCTTTCTTAACACATGAAGTAAACTTGAGTTATTTTAATAAGAAAAAGAAATAAAATTGTCTCTCCTATTTAATGTCTTGTCTTGTTTTGTACTAGGTATATATGGAGAACGTTCGATCAGCGGTATCAAGCGCTTCCTCCAGCAGAGCAGACAGAAGAGGCAAAGCAGAAGGTCCAAACATGGCTTATCTATGCCTCCATAGCCAGTGGAATTGCAGTACGGAAACACCTTCAATAATAATAATAATAATAATAATAATAATAATAATAATAATAATAATAATAATAATAATAATAATAATAATAATAACAATAATAATAACAATCAATGTTGTAGTAGTTGCTGTTATTGTTGTTTTTGTTGGTAATATTAAATTATTGCTGATTTGAGGGTTATTTTGGACTCTCACAACTTCCATTAATATTTTTCTTTCCTGCTTCTATTCACTGGTCACATCTTTTTCTTCTGTATATTTTTATTTAAATTCTCATACTTTTATAGAAAAAAAATTTTGCCAATAAACTTTGCTAATTGTGTGCGTACACATTCAGAGCCTTCCTGATATGCTTTCAAAGAACAATATCATGATTTTGCGGTGCTCTTACCAGGAGAAACGTTTCATTTTGGTTATTTTATCAGCCTTGTTGCCGACCTTGATCTTGGTTATGTTACGTCAAAGTTCCAACAAAAATGTAGGCAAAAGTTACCTTCGGTTAGATGGAAGAAAGGTGGTGGACAGGGGTCACCGTAGTTAGTTGCAACATAAGAACTAAAGCAATATGGCTTACAGGAGGTCCCCATTTATAATCTTTCCCTGTCATTTTTTCTCGTGAACGAGACGTTGATTTTACTTGACGAAATCTCTTTTGGAACAAACATATTTTGTCATAAAGGCAAAATGTACTCAAACTTAGAGGCGCTTTCTAGTAATCTGCAGTGAATCTGCTTTCAAAGTGCAGATGTAAAAGGGTTTATTTTCTATATTTCAGGTAATTGTCCTTCTTATTCTTTTAGTGCTCCGATCAAGGATAGCGTTGGTATGTATATGTTATTTGCAAAAATGATCTGATATCTATCAACCACCTTTAATACGCACTCTTTTGCAAACAACATTACGGATATCTGTAGCATCAATTAAATTTATAATATAATTTTTATTGTGGGTCATTTTGGTTTATGACAGTTACATTTTAAATTCCTTAATTCAGTGGCTTACGTGTGTTATAGTAAAGTATAGGTACACTTCGTTGTAGGAATCTCATTATAAACATAGGGCCGATCGAAAAGGTCAAGTCAGCAGCTACATAGGTCAAACATACCAGGCATTAATTCGAATGGAGGCCATGTAAACATTCACGTTAAGCATGAATGCATATGTAATGCATATTTATTTTGCACATCCTAACTATTGATTGGTTTAGTAGCTGAGAAGTTCATTATCATTACTGTTTGAGTTATTTCAAAATAACACGATTTAATTGTTCGATAATCTAGTAGTGAAGCACTTTTTGTTGATTTAGTGCGTATGTAGAGATTATATTTATAGGTTACTGTATTTGCATGGGAATATATGAACGAGATTTTCGGATGGATATACTGCACGACCTTGGCAGAACAGT
Source organism: Potamilus streckersoni (assembly GCA_016746295.1). Taxonomy (NCBI): domain Eukaryota; kingdom Metazoa; phylum Mollusca; class Bivalvia; order Unionida; family Unionidae; genus Potamilus; species Potamilus streckersoni. The sequence goes on along the minus strand of JAEAOA010000316.1, from coordinate 1,167,192 downwards.
GTATCCTTCCGACAAAACGAGTTCATATTTTTCCATACAAATACAGTGATCTTTTTATTATATGCTCATTTCTTATTCTTCCCAAGGCTCAAATATATAAACAAAAACACACAGAAAGAAAGAAAGTAACTAAATGTATGCCGTATTCCAAACTAAATACATAAGCGTTGACGGATCATTGCATAACACTATTAATGGGCACATAACTTCGCCCAGATAAACATGAATTTGGTCGCATGCTAGACGTAAGTTTCGAAAGAAAATGGCGTTTGCTCTACTTAAATTGAAATTAGGAGTAATATTGTTAATGAATACGCATTGAAACAACTTTTCCATTTCATCTGGAATGAATACGTTTTGGTAGTTTTGTCGATTCAACACAATCTTTTGATTATGGTCTGGATTTATCTACATGAAGTGACTTGCATCGGATTCCAGCAGTGTCTGCCAATTTAATCGTTTTGAATTGTATTGACATCGGCATGTGTGTTTCTTTTCTGTCATTGAATTATTCAGATCTTAATGTGAGAAAATTATAAAGCCTTTCCATTGCAATTATCGTGAAGATGCTGTGGAATTCAATGTTTATTTCATTTTGAGTGTATTAAGGAGGATGTAACTGCACATGGAATTTACTCGAAATTACAGTATAATTTCTAAATGTGTAATCAACCTTGAGAACCCATGACATAGCTCACCTAATTCAGATGTACAGACCTACGAAAGTATATATTTTAAGGAAATTCTGGATGTAAAATTGTAAGTATATTTCGGCCATTTTTATTAACAGCTAAATAAGACTGTTTATGTGTATAACTTGCGTTTTATTGTGAGGAGCCTGTATAGCGTCTATATCTAGCTAAATCTGAAACATCGTATCAAAAAAGTAAACCTATATGTGCCAAAGCAGTTTGTATGTGTCAATATATGAAACATTTGCTGGTATGTGGCCGTCTATGAAATATCTGCTTTAGTTCATTAATAAAAAATTGTTTACGTTAAAAAAAGTTCCTTTGCGCGCGGGGTGCAGTATGAATGTAAAGTCAACGGAGAAAAAAAGATGAACATATAATAAAATGAGAATATATCCACTATGTATATTAATCTTCAGTATATATCAGTTCTGTAAGAGTTGTTAGAAGAAAAAATGTTTTATATTTAATAATATTTATTCTTTTGATTAGAATTGTGGAAAATCATTAATTTATGAAGTCAGTATCTATTGGATTATATGAATTTTTTGAATATTTAAATAGTTCTATCGGATAACCTTTCAAGAACTAAAGTGATATTCTACGTTTGAATAAAATCATTTGGAATTAGAACTGTATTGCTAGCGTGTCAGCACATAAACACACTACAACCATCCTTCGGAATACCTTTGGACAGTTTCTGGATTAGTATGAAATTGATAGTAAAAGTTAGGATAATATTGTAGGAATTCTTGCACTGTTTGTTATTTTAAATTCTTTCACTTTGTTTATTTTTATATTTATTTACATTGTTACTTGTCTAGGCTCGTACAAAAAAGGAACAAGAAAAAGTGAAAATATCAAGCTTTGTAAAATTTAACAAATAATTAATTTCCATACAAAACAAGGTAACAATGAGAAAAAGGACTTACGATTTACGATTTACAAATCCAAAATTAATCCAAGAATTAAAAAAAGAAGTCTTTTAAATGAAAAGTCCTAAATGAATCACAGCTCAAATCCCGACGAAATTCAGGATGGAGGGCGATGACGTCTTCGCTAATCAGCATTGTAGTAATGTGTCAGCAATTCTTTGTTGAATCACATAAAACAATAGTCCAGTTTGGAATTCTGAATATTTTTTCAATGAATGTCCTTGTTCAAGAATTCTGTATGAGCACTAGTATTTTCCAGAGAAAGAATCACTAATTCTATAAAATAAAAATTCAACTCAAACTGGTCACAAAAAAACACCTTTAAGTGTCAAAGGTCTTAAAGCCCAACAGGCTAATTCTTGTCAAGAAAACCGTTATACACTAAGTTAAGACGCAAAACAGATTTCTATATGAAGGTCACGTGATCATATAGAACAACGTATAAATTTGTTACATGAAAATTATCACATACTCCAGGTAGGGCATTGAATCCTCTGAATGAATCTTAAAATCTTTGACACGTAAAGGTGTTATTTTTTTGTGACCAGTGGTTCTTGTACTGGTTGTTTATCAGGTCAAATAAAACTGAACTGAATTTCTAACAAAAAATATCAAATCCGGTAGACAAAGTTATGATTATATAACAGAATAAAAGAAAAAAAATTAAACTAACAAACAAATAATTGAATTACATATACATACCAAAATGAAATTATATTTTTGGAAAATTGAGTGCTTCTTGTTTACATTGTCTCTGCATAACCTGTCGTAAGATCAGTATAATCTAGTAATCTAAAATCGTAATTCGAACAAACAAATATAAAACTTTTGAATAATATGCTCAGAATTTTATCGAAATTTTGTTTGTTGTAAATCATAGTGTTACTCAAGATTGAACTTTTAAAATTTGCAGGAATAATTTCCAGGACTAGAGTAACCATTTGCAATCAGTTATATTGCAGGTGTCTTGTATTAAAACTTGAAGTAAGTTCTCATTCTTATTCTTGTAAGTTTTATGAATTTAAGGGATGTGCTATGCCGGCATATTTTTTTTATGGCAGATCTGGCGTTATGCTTTACTCAGTTGGTTATATACGTGTACATAAAAATCCTCTAATTCACGGGAAGCCTTTCAAATATCATGGACAAGATCTACACCACTTTCCTATTCTGTTATATAATTGCTTGTTTAATTGATATGTAAGGAAAACAAGCAACTTATACACACACATATGTGTGTGTGTTCTTTCATTGGTCTGAGAATTTAATATTCAAACTATCTTAATTAAAGAAAATTATTTAAAGACATTCAGATTATGCAAAAAGTTAATTATCAATGAAAGAATAATATCTTTTCATCTTGTGAATGATGTAACTTTGACTTACAGGTGATCCAATTGTTCAAGGAAGCTGGGAGTGCACTCCGTAAAATGCCGTTTCTTCTTTTGCAGCCGATTTGGGTAGGTGATTCCATGTATATACAGACGATTTGTGGAATTATATAGAAAGCTTACTGGGTCACAAATTTCTCTTTTCGGACAAGATCATTGCTTTAGCACTCACACCGCACTGATTCCAAAATACACAGCGTCACATCATAATTGCCATAATTGTCATATTCATAAGAATCAATTAGAGAGTGTCAAATGCTAGAAAATATAGATCAAGATTGTGTTGTGGGTACTGACCCGGAAGTAATAATTTTGATCTGAGTACTATCAGCCCATTGTTTTCTTTCCAATTTTAGTCAAGCTCGTATATTTCCATGCCACATATATTTCAGCTCTACTCAACAAATCTTATTGATTCTAAGGGCGAACAAAGAGTTTGAAGTCTGTCAGAAATTGTGTAGTATTGGCGTTCTGTTTGGTGCAGTCATCAGATGATTTTAGGACCCCAAGCTATATTGACCACATAATTAAAGAAATATTTCAATGCAATATATATTATTGCTGGTACACGATGCTTTATAGCAGAAATTATGTTTGGAATGGAAAGTATTTATAAGTTTGTAAAATTTAAAATTAAATACGCTTTCCAAATCATACATATATAAATTTTAATAAAAATTTTAAGAAATGAAGCTTCCAAATTATAGACAGCAAAGTTGACCAGTGAATGATATTAAAGACAATAAGTGGTAGCGACCTAAATCAGGAAAACCTTACATAGAACAAACCATCACAATAAATGGCCAAACTTTACTTGAATTTGACAAGTTCACTTATTTCGGCAGTACACTCTCTTGTACAGTAGTTCACATCAATGATGAAACCAACACCAGAATTGCTAACGCAAGTGTAGCATTAGCTGACTGCGCAAATGTGTGGGAGTGCAGAGGCATCATTGTACAAACATAACTGAAGTTCTACAAACCCATCGTGTTGCCGACCCAGCTCTATTGCATGCGAAACTTGGACGGTATGCAGAAGCTATGCAAAAAACTGAACCATTTTTAAATGGGCTGTATTAGGAAGTTGATGAGGATAAGATGACAGGACAGGATAATAAACTCAGGTTTTTTTTAAGAGCAGTCATTCGAAGCATCCACGCTATGCTGATTAAATCACATATGAAATGGTTAAGCAACGCTATCAGACTGTTAGAAGAGCGACTACCAAAGAGTTTCTAATTTGAGTAGCTGAAGGATGGAAGGAGATTTAATGTTGGTAGGAAGAAACGCTTCAGATATTCCCTTAAGTAAACCCTTTGAAACATTTCAACATTTGACCCAGAGTCTTGGGAAGATATGGGACAGAATTGACGAAGTCTCATCCATACTAGAGCTACATATTTTGGAATCGATGGGAATTGCAGAGGAAGTGCAGAAGCGCAGGCATCGTGAATCTCGAGTCTGTAGCACGTCCTCAATTGATCAAGCAACCCCATGCGGCATCTCCAGCGCAGTGTGCCACAGAAACATTGGGGCATAAACTGACATGAACATCCACTCGCGCACTCACGGAAACCAAACCTGTTAGTGATGTCATGGTCATTTTGGAACAAAAAGTAACTAATGATAAAAACTAAATATCATAAAGTTTAAGACAATTTGGGTAGAACACGGCTTGCTCATTTGTGTTACCAATAGTGAATAAAAATATACAGTTGACTTAAGTGCCTATTTATTAATTAAAAGCTGTTACTTTAAAATTAGGCTATTTCAATATAGCAATACTATTTTTGATATTTAAAGTACAAACAACTTTTATATTCCTGACATCATCTATATGTACAAATATTTTAAATATTCTAGACTTAAGTTGAAATTCATATCATTCTAAATTTATAAAAGTGATGGACATAAACATAGTTTCATTTGGGACACAAGGCCATGTACTTACTAGGATCTGTTATATAAAGTTAATTGAATATGTTTGAATATTTGCAGTATATACTTGAAAGTGTCGGTTACAATTATTCAATTAGATAGTTCATCAGAACATCAGCTTATGCTTAAATGATGCACTTTATCAGTACATGTTTCAACCAAAATCAACAATAAAAAGAATGCATGAATGCATTTTATATAATATTGCGCATTTCCTACAACCAAGTGAATAAAACGAGGGAAAAGTCCATTTTATCCCTTTAACATATTTTTTTAACATTTATCATTCTCTAACAGTTTAAAATGGTTAGTGTACTGACTGATTGGGTTGTATTAGAGTATTCGTCTCCATATTTTCATTTAGTACTATGTAAATGTATTTTTGTACAGTTATTGTGACCTGTTTTATCACATCATCGTGAGTGCATGTTTTAACTGTTCAGATTCATAATGACACAGCTTAAAAGTTGTCTTTTTATCAAAAGTTTTGAATTTTTAAGTTTTATATTATTATTTATAATTTAAATGTATTATGCGTAAGGACATGAAAATATAATTTTCAATAAGAAATGAAATAAGCGAAGGAAATTTGAATTTCGTGGAGTCACTAGTGTGCTAAGCATGAGATTTTTCGTAAGTACCACTGCCAAAACTCGAAACAAAATGTTTTTCCGAATACATTCTCCACATTTTCTATTGAGAAATGAAGTTTTCATTGTATCCAAATTTTAAAAAATTATATACTAATCAAAAGTATTTTTGTAGATAAACTTCGTTTTTTTTGTCATAAGTTATCCTGCATTTGTGAATGGCTGAACTGTAATAGAGAAACGTGCTATATGTCTCAAGTCTGTGACATCATTGCCGATTATTCCTTGTGCACCTAGCTAAAACTGCACATACCATATTTCTCATATCGTAAAGAATAAATGATTTTCTTTAAATCAAAACCAACAATGCATACGCTTAAGGCAAGAATCTCCACAAAAAAGAGAAAAATATTCTAAAAATATGTAGTGACAAAAATGTGTGTACTGAGTGAAAAATAATACATGTGATCTCAGTCCATTTAGCCGTAAACTGGTATCAATATCCAATGGGAGGTTGACCTGCGATTATTGACTCCATTGAGGAATGAAACTGCAATTCCCACCGCTTAACATCAAAGATTCGGAAATATGCTTTATCCTCATTTTATCTTTAGAAAAATCTGAGTTGGTAAGAACCCATCCCCAAATAATTGTTTTAGTTTGGGCAATAATTAAGTTATTTGTGTTATCTTAAATATTACTGTTGATCCTTTAATGCATATTGGTCACGACAAACCAATGCAATTGTTTGTGTTTCTTTTAAAAAGACAATGCAAATTTTCTGATCTGGAATAGGAAGATGAGACGAGACTACGAGCCTGTAGTTTTCCCGTGTTTTTATTGTTTTCCCATAGGTTGTTACAAACAGGTCTAGTACGCTAATTTCTTGTTTTGAGAGACTATTAATTTATTCATGATTTACAAACAGAAGTAGCCGTCCGGGATATCAGGATTGTGATGCTTTCGGTCTAAGCAAGAAAAATATTGGTGTCTGATGCAATATTATATGCGTGAACAAAATGATAACACCGAGATTTGGCGATCGTGCTGGAGTTCGACGTGACTTCCAATGGCCAAAACGAAATTACCCTTTAGCAATTCAGTAGACTGCCAGTAGAACCCTGCTTGAAAACACAAAGCAAACAATGGCTGCGCAGCCGATGTTGGAGCACAGTTGCTTGAAGAGAAAGATTGTCTTGACAGTCCTTTATATATAGTAGACCTTTCCGGTGGCCTGAATGGTTAGAGCACCTGCCTCGGATGTTGTGAGATTGTGGATTCGAATCCCGGCCGATACATACCAAAGATTTATAAAATAGTACTAACATATGCCTCGTTTGGTGCTCAGCATTAAAGAGGTTAGCGATGTGAATATAATTGTTAAAGCTACGTTAAAAATATTAAGCACACTAATACACACACCCATACATAATCGACTCCATAAGGCATGCAGTTATGACGCAGATGAGAAAGCAAGAATTTTCAATGACAGAGATAGGTGTCATGATTTATGTACGTGTAGATTGATTTGAGCTGAATACGTCTAATATTTTGAGAACCGAAACCACTTTGAAACGTGGCCTTAACACTCAAAGGTGCTTTATGCGAACTTGATGTTGAAAAAAGCAATAGTCTGAAGGGAACAAATCATGCTGAGTGACAAAACTATCTCATTAGCTCTATGATCCGTGCTGACATAGGACCTGTCTATCATACTATAAGAGACAATGTAAGGAAGTTCCTAAGACATGGTTCAACGCTTGACTCGATTTCCTTATTATATTTGTCTTATATTTGTCTTTGAAGGCACACAACCATAATATATGGCTTGTTTTTCTCCTTAGATATTTTCTATTCATAAATCCATCATTGATTGTTTTCATAGTTGCACCAAATTGAAGTTATAGGCACCAAAATATACAGATTTCGCGAACCTTATATATACACAATGGGGCTGAAGGGCTGGACCCCATGCAACTGGCATGAAAACTATCCGCATGCTAGAAGCCTTCAGAATTAGTTAAAAGTCGAAATATGCAGGCCAAGCAGAAATATAAAGTAAATGCTCATGGCATGCGCCAGTAACCATTATGTTAACCCTACTGACAATGAAAAACCGGCTGACCAAGTTTTTGACGGTTTGACGTCGTGCCACGTAACGTCTAAAGGACAATGCCAATAAAAAATTAGTTAAATTGCCCGAGTACTTGAGTCGCTACGGCAAGCTTTCTATCATTTAATTCTGCATGGCCTTTTAATGGCACCTATGGATTCCAGATCCCTTGTTCGCAATTTCATACCTGTCTTTAAGTTAATCATTCCGCTTTTAAAATTACAATATATTGATAGTTTCTCCTTTGTAATCGCTTGTTTTCTGCCTCTTGTTGCTCGACTTTTTTATCTGCATCAGAACCGCATGTTTTATTGGGTAGGCTATGTACAAATGACAGCCAAGGCAATTCTGCTCTTTTAACGACGCGATCACCTCTTTCTTTTTTTTGAAGAAGAAGAATATTTTTGTCACTTCATTGATATCAGTTTCTACTAATTGGGATAGGTAACTTTGTTTGGCCTTTAAAGGGAGCGGCGGGTTCCTGTACGTTCAAACGTCTGTGTTATAATTTTGATCCCGTATAATACTCTTACTTTGATAGGATTAATATCCTGACAATCAAAAAAATAATTATTGCTAAGGTAACAACAACTTAGTGTGGTTACGTTTAAAGGCTCATTAATATTTTTTTTCAAACATGTATTAATTTTGTAAGTCTAAATTATTATTTGAAGAAATGTCATGTCGTGGGAAGCACTTGAGAGTCGCCAACTTATATTGTAAGTTTAAATCTTATATAGAATTGATCTTGCAAGATATCATAATTGTACACAACGAAAGAACATAATGCAACGCTATTAAACAATACATATAATTATAACTTTAAAATGGTTGCTGACATATAACATGCCACCACTGGTGTGTTTAAAATAATGCTAATAGTAATGACAGATACCTTTTACATTTCGCATATAAAAACTTTGTTTAATATTGTAATTTCACTAACCATTCCTCTCTTTACATGTTGACTTTATCTTTTCATAACAACAGACGTTAATAATTGCCCTTGTAAGTGCTGCGGGTCTGATCTTCATAGCCACATTCATTGAAACATCAGGTAGGTTTAAACCGCCTTCTAAATTTGCTATTCTGAGGTGCATTTTATATATTTATAGAGGGGAAATGAAATTTTAAATTTTGAAAGTGAACTTTCAGAAAATAATTTTGCCTACACTGAATATTTTTTTTATATTTTCGAGGGCAGACAAAGTACACTTTGTACTATTTGATATACATTTCCCCAATTCACACAAAAGCAGTTATTTTAGTCAGCTGCCTACTTGAAATAGCATATGGTGTTTGTTATAGTGTGAAAAATAAATGTTAATCCAGGTAGGTGTAAGAAATGTAATTTTCTCGGCATATTAATTCGTTGTGAGATTTGTAGAGGAAACAACTTTGACCAATACCTTCACAACTTTCAATTGTTCTCGCTCACTATGAATTGGAGTCACTACTTTGTGTAGCATTAAAATAGTACTCATCTGACATCAAATATAGTACCACAGCCCTATCTCGAAAATCTTGTAGTCACTACTCCCTTGTATGACTTGTGGTGGTGGTGGCATTGGCATGGGGATTTTTTTAAAACACTTCTAGAAATAGTTTATTGGTTGTGAATGAAATCGGCATAGATTTCTCCACCAACACATCCGCATGTTTGTAAAAACCATATCTAACTGATCCTGCGATCAAGACAGATCAGTGCTTGCATTTTGTATTTGATTTAGTTCATGAATACATTGATATATGTGAATTTTGGTTAGGCTTTGTATTTTGTTGTCTTTTATTTAACAGATTAATAGCACAATGACATTGCTTTAACGTGATAGACTTGCTAAGCGCTCTGAATTAAGTGGTTAGTGTTAGGACTGGTCAGCCTGGTGTCAGGTTAATGTGACCGGGAGGAACATGATACTACATGTCTGTGGCATGATGCTCCAGTGCTAGCATCACTATAAACTGCCACATTGCAGATATCGTAGCAATATAACTGAAAAATTGTTAAAGCTATGTTACAAATCCAAGTCAAACACACACACACACATTTTAACGTGAAAGGTCTTGACTTAGGTTTTCAGCTGCACGTGCTTGTGAGAATAATAACATAAACAAGTACAGATGGATTTTTTTTCTAACCCATAGTGTGGATACATTGGATGAATTCACTGAATACATTTATGATATGTTGGAGATTCGCAAGAATATCAGAGATAGTCTCAGTACTAATCCATTACAAACAATGGAAGGCGAGATGAAACGGACTTATCATGGATTCATGGTCATTCTTTTCTACCAGTAAAGTGTCAGTCCCTTTTGAATCCTCTCTTGTCTTTATGCTGGTCGGTATACAAGATTTCAGCTGGAAACAATATATGTAATTGTCAAAGATAATCATTGTTAATTCACATGCAAATGTCTCAGATAAGACTACTGCAGTAGGTAGAAGCTGACATTTAAGTCCAGAAAAAATAAAGAAAGAAATGCCCTAACATCATATGAATTTTATGTTATATATTCTATTGCAATATTTATGTTACATATAATATGTTTGTAGGCCTCCCTGTCAAGACGTCTGATGGCCACGTTGAATACGTAATGGCAGGACTATGGACAGTAAGTTACACGTATGCCTTTTTAATTGTATATTTCCTTTGTATTTTTTGGGCTTTAAATTAAACATTATAAGGGTATATTTTTTCTGCCAGCAGCTTATTTTCTTCTCAGTATCAGTACGCTGTGATTTTTAAAGAGACTGCTCTAGTTTAGTGATTAGCATGTCGGAAGGGTGACCGAACGGGTGAGGGTTCTTATCAAACCATTGGATTAATCAGGCTATCATGGTGAGTTCTTGAGCGAAGTGCATTATTCAATTTGCTCTGGCACTTTACCTTCTTGTGTTCTAGTGCCATAAAACTCAAAATACTGTTTTTTCTCTGATCCTATTTTGCATAACCCATATTGCTCACAGCCGGGGCATATTGATTTTGTCCTGTCCACGTTCATATGGCTCTCTATCTGTTAAGAGATGTTTCGTAGAAAAATTCCACGAAACTACTTATGGTAGGTATATTCAAATGAAAATTGGCTGGATTCAGTCCAATACAGTATTACTTTTTAAACTTTTTATGCGAATGTTGTAAATATTTGCACCAGCATATATTAGGACAAACCGTGTTAACACGTTTTTAAAAGATACAAATGGAGTAGATACACGACATTTGAAAGGCGTATTTGTATTTATATGTCGAGGCCTGCCATTTTAGAAAGTTTTCATTTTTATATTCTTTTTCTAAAACCTGGACAAAAATAGCAAAATATTTCTTAGAACGAATAAGCAAAATCCATTTCAGATAGAATAATGAAATTATTTAAGTACGTTTGAATGCGCATTCATATGTTCATGTTTTCAAGTAATTATATAAATATTTTCATTCGTTTCTAAAAAATTATGTATGATGTTCTGTATATCTGCAGTTTTTTCAACTCATGGTACATGATTTTATTTATTTTTTTGTAATTTTTATTTATTTTTGTATATTTTACAGAATATCTTTAGATAGATTATGTCTAAGTGACATGGATGTTAAATGCATAAAATTATATATGATCTATGAATAGATGCTGACGCATGTGCTGACAATTACTAATAATAATCTAAACGTACGACTTTATGGCGTCTTTGGCTTAATTTTTCTACGGATGATCGGGTTATGTCAATTCTAGAAGAATTCAATAACTACCTATTGGTTGGGATAGATCACATGAATATGCAATTTTGAGGAGAAATGGGTAGAAAGAGCCATCACGTGGGCTATATTGTTAAAAACAGGCGTGTTTTATGTTGTACTTAAATTTTATTCAAGAGGAAAAAAAAACATTTGTTTAAACTGTTCAATGGAAATAAAAAGTGCACATTATCTGGATAATAATATTATTTTGTAACTGTTGTGAATTATACAAAGGATTTCTGGATGACGCCATATTGACTAACTCACGATTCTTGTCTGACCAGAACATTTCCGGTTTTGACATTTATACAGAACTTTTAATTCATTTTGATCTTTCATAGAAGTTATCCTGATTATTCTGGACTCGCTTCATAATGCTGCAAGTTCCTCACATCTTCATTTATAACGTTGATAATTAAATTATTTGTGAAGTTTTGCAAAACGCGTTGATTTGCTTCATTCTGTAACTTAGTTTATGACTCTGGAGTCGTAACAGTGAACCGAAACATTTTAGTCTGCATGTCTGCGAATGGAGCATATGTGTTTTACAACACAACATTAGTTTGTGTAAATTATTATATTTCAGTATCTCAGATGGTACCACTACTTCGGAATTCTCTGGATATTAGCCTTTATATTTGCCTGTCAAGATCTCGTAATTGCTGGAGCAGTCGCCATCTGGTACTTTAAAAGGTCTGTCTGTATGTCTGTATGTATGTATGTATGTATGTATGTATGTATGTATGTATGTATGTATGTATGCATGTATGTATGTATGTATGTATGTATGTATGTATGTATGTATGTATGTATGTATGTATGTATGTATGTGTCGGCGTCTGTAGGATTCATAAAACAATAAAACATTTCGGAATACATTAAAATAATTCTAGGCTTTTTTAGTATTGAAAGAGTCATTGACGAATAATTTTTCAAATAATGTTACATTATGAAAGATATATATATATATATATATATATATATATATATATATATATATATATATATATATATATATATATATATATATATATTTATATATATATATATATTGTGGCAATGATGTTAAATGGACATTTTATAGTTGTGTCTATAACGATTGTGATATATTTGCCAAAAGAGGCAAATCTTATTTATTTATATTTATACCTAGTTGATATTAATGAATTATTTCTTCAACATAAATATTGTATTATTGTATATAGTTTCAGCAGACAATCACTTGAATTTCTTTGTTTTTATTTATCCATCAGAGATAAGTCTAAGCTGGGGTGGCCATTATGCACTTCCACAAAACGTTTGATACGGTATGAACGTTATGTTACGGGATCAATTGCATGGTTAGATTTCTACTGTTTTATGTTTGTTTATTTTTCTTGTTTTGTTTTATTCTCACCTGGTTCTGAAGCCACGTAAGATTTTGGTATTTTCCTGCTTGCATCTAAATTCTTGCATCCATTTGTGATGTGTTCAGCTACGTCTTCAAAATAATAAATAAATACTCGATTGATTATATTTTCCTTGTGATGAAGATCTCTTACGTCATCATTTTTCATATTATTCGGCACTTATCTGCCATCTATATGGCAGTTCGTAAGAAACCTGAATTGCTTTTTGTCGAATTTTGCATGACCTATTTTGATAACATTAAAATGAATTGTCATCATATCTATGTCTCTGTGCAAACTTCGTCAACATGAATAAAATAAAACAATACAAGTGGTGTCCTGCTACACCATAGGTGGCAAAGGAATATCAACATGCCACACTGCAGAATAATACTTTTCAGACATCAATGCGGATTTATATTTGAACTATGTTATTGCCAGTCCATTGTGTAGTTACTCTAAATAAAATAAAAGAGCATATAATGCCATTTTAAAATTGAAACTGTAATTAATCCTCGAATCCTTTTGATTAATAACCTACTCAATCTTCAGGTTCATATTGACATAGACTTGCTTTTCTTTGGCGACTGTACTATTAATGACACAATTAAGACGGAATTTTTTAAGAAGGTTCATTTCATCTTGGGCAATAGAGTTCAAGAAAGTTAAAATTAAATGGTTTTTTTTCCCATAAGGTTCTAGAACTATTATTAATTAATCCGCAAAAAATTTAATTGGTTTATTCTCCAAGATGCATCATTTTTCTAAACAATATTTGTGCAAGTATGCATGTGTACCTGTGTATACGCATGTGTGTGTGTGTGTGTGTGTGTGTGTGTGTGTGTGTGGTATCAATGCTATTATGCTACAATTCAAGGATTATTTAATTCTTTCAGGCATATAGGTAAAAACGTTCAATAACACAAGAACTGTTCATGTATGTATGTATGTATGTATGTATATATGTATGTATGTATGTATGTATGTATCATTTACCCATGTTGACTTACCTTTATTTTGCATGTTATAATCTCACACATCAGACAATGAATGCTTTATTTGGTTATTTTGTATCTGGCATTCATTTAATTTAAGTATCATTTCCTTTTTCTTTGTAAGTCTCCCTGATACATGAAATATTTGTTTTGGGCATTTTATAAAGGAAAAGCTATTCTAAGTTCAGATAACTTGTGCGGAACTCTCTCTGCTTTTGTAATATGCGCAATAAAATATTTTTTACACACAACTGTATCAAAACTATCATCATAAATATCATCAATATACCTTTCATAATTCCTTCAAAATTTATCTTACTTAAAGACATTTATTTGCAGTATCACAAACTTCTGTACACTTCCCTTACCTTCCCAAACGTCCCAATTATCATGTTTATAGGATACACATTACAGTTGCAATCACACAGTTGCATAACAATAATTTAATCTCTTGAAGGCAAAAAGTAGGGTAAGTCTCAGCAGGGTTTTAAAATGATAAAACGTCAACAGGAGATTAGTCTAGCCTAATTTCTATACAAGGTTCCAAATTGAAACTGCTGAAAATTTTTTAAATATTTCAAAATGTTACTCCTAAATGTACAATAACTTTATAGCATAGATCAATTAAGCCTTCGTGCGTCCTACAGTTGAATACATTCTGAATCTCTTGTTTTATTCCATTGATTTTACAATCGTTTGTAAATTATACATTTTTGCTCCTCATTATTTTTTGTTATGCGTTTATTAAAATCTTTCTTATATCTTCCTGACTATATAAGACTGAATAAACAACCACAAAAGTAAAAAGTGTTATTCAACAAACAGACGTCCGATGTTTACTGAACGGTTTTTGTATTGATTCTTCTACTAGAAGAATACAAGGAAGACGATGACTGATGAAGAAGAAAATCGACGGCATTGATTCATCGAAGAATAATTGTATACTGGAAAAGGTGATATAAGTAATCAATGTATTTCTGCCCTTCCTTCCAGCACGGACGCCAATCTCAAGCACAGTAGGATTAAAAATGTCAGTCAAACGACGTGGGATAGAGAGAGCGTTCATGTTACATATGATTCGTATCACAAATGCATATTGAAACAGGGAATACTGTGATATCAAAAGGACATCTCTCTGTATATCTAAACACGTATAAAAACGTGATATAATCCATTCATTAGTTGTAATTTATTATCTCTGAGAAACTTTGGTAAATATTAATATTTGATGCCACTACTTTTTCACGTGAAGTAATGTCACATTTAATGAAAACACAACTCATGACATGTATAAATAGCAGTCAGCATGTCCTCTATAACTTTGACTCAATATTTTGGATGGAATTTTCGCCGCATGATTTTAACAGTGAATTTTTGTTTCTTGTTCTAGGTACCATCTTGGATCAGTTGCCTTTGGTTCTTTTATCATAGCCTTGGTGAGATTCGTGCGACTCGTTTTGGCCTACATCCAAAATAAGTGAGTGATGGGCTTTGTTCTCATGCTAGATTACCAACATGTTTTTAAAAGTTTGATACGAAAATAAAACAATTGAATTCGCTAAAGCTTCACTTTCTACTCTTTAAAAATTAAACAAAGTTATAAAAAGAAAACAAATTTTTAGCGAAAGTTTTCCAAAGTTTGTTCTCAAAATGTGGAAGTTAAGTGCTAGCGCATATCATCTGGTTTTGATATTTATTTACATCTCTCTTGATTAAAACTTGTTTTATATCACCATATATTCTTTGACGATTTCAGTTCGCGTAAACTCTACGAACAACGTAGGGATCGAATCGCGGTAATGAAAGTTTATCTTTCTCCTAGCTTCTAATTTTTTCCACACAACACGAATCTGGCAAAATGTTGTATTGAATGCTACGCATTTTTTTAAACTTTCCACAGAGCTATGATTATATATAGTATGTATCAAGAAACAAGTTTCTTAAGCCCAACATATGCATTTACCTATTCATAGAAGTCAGTGACAAATTATACAGATGGTTCTTTTACGGTCTGTGCTAGAAAAAAATCGAGCCAAACTGCAAACAACATAGATCTGATCTGTCGAGGCATAAGGTGCATACACATCAGTGTTTTTGTTGTTTATTCCACTGATTATTGATAAGAAGCTGTGCAGATCTAGATCTGCCGTCGCATCGTGCGACTGCAGATCAGTGTCTGCGCAGTATGCAGCTGGACGCGTCTTATAAGCAAACATATGCAGTACCTTTAGTCTTGAGTGATTGCTAATTTTACAGTCGTGTTGACCAAACATTAATGTTTGGATTTCTAATAATATCTTGGCATTTTGTGTTTTATGCTATGCTTTAACTGCCTTTTAAGAGAAGACTAATCGCAAGGCTTAAATGTAATGAGACTTAGAGGTCGGGTATTAGAACACTAATATTTACACGCCTTGCAGGTTAAAGGGGAGAACGAGTAAGATAGTGGATTTCATGCTGAAGATACTACAGTGCTGTCTCTGGTGCTTTGAGAAATTCCTGCAATACATCAACAGAAATGCTTACATAGAAATAGGTAAGTTTATTTGCTCTGACTTTACTTCCTTGCCAAATATAGTAAATATAATTTTAAGAAGAGAGAAAACACGACATATCCAACATAATTTGCAAAATCATTTCGTTAAGTCGTTTGCTTTTTTATGGAGTGAAGAAGCACATTAAATTAATATGTGCATACATTATTACTGAGATTCAGGCCTGCTACTATCAGTGATAACTATTAGTTGCATATTTAGGTTCTATTAATATCCTTTGCCATTGATATTACAGCAATATATGGGAAGAGTTTCTGTGAGAGTGCTAGGAAGGCTTTTGTTCTAATTGTGAACAACGCACTCCGTGTGGTGGCCATCAACTCTGTAGGTGACTTTGTGCTTTTCATTGGGAAGCTTTGCACGGTGGGTATCGTCCTTGTCGTTGGTCATGAGCTCCTAAAGGTAAGACATTCAGCCTAATAACATAATTAGTTCAACCCTCCAGTTATATAAGAAAATGGGCCAGGCTTTGTTCAGCCCTTTTCTTTGGAAAGTCACCCTTAGCTGAGAAACACATATTTACCACCTCACGATATTAAAATAAAAGTACGCACAGCATTGTGATACCTTCTGTATACCTGTTGAATTGCCTGGTTTATGTTAATATAATTCCTGCTCAACCGATGGCTTGAAATCTGTTACTCTTGTTCTTCTTATTTTGTAATTATATACGAGAAAGAAAATAATTTTGCTTCCTTCTTAAGGTTTTTGAATAGTATCCAGCAGTCAGCCATAATAATATTCAGTAAACAGTGATCGTTATAATCCTCTTCAGAAGACTTTTGAATAAAATCATCGCCGAAAGTAAACTAATATCATTTAATATATCTGAAATGGGTTTATTTTTGTTCCTGCTCGTGAATCATGGTCAGCTGTGAATTGGAGTGGCTAGTATAGGGTCATGGAAGGGCTTGTATCGGGTCAAGGAAGAGGCTAGCATAGGGTGTAACATAACACTGTTTGAAATAAGAATATTTTTTAATCCTTAATTTGCGATGGCAAACCATAAGAGCTTCGACAGTTTTAATTTGTATTACGTTTCTGGTAAGAGTTTTATCAACAAATCACATCCTTTAGACCCCCTTGCTGTTATTATCGCAAACTTCAGTACACAGTGGTAAACAATCCGTTCTGAAAAATGTTTTACGTAAATCGTTTGGAAAGGAAAATATTTATAGGATGTATTCCGTAGATTATCATCAGGCTCAGCATGAAAGTTTTGGTAAACAAAAATTGAGATGGTAGATGTAAAAATATATAGCCCTAAGATCAAGTTATAAGGGATGAATTTGATACGATTTACATATTCAGATAACCAAGGAATCGATTGTGAGAAACCATACCACGAGACGTGGAATAAACTTGCGAAGATTAGGAGATCCAAATTGAAGTTTAATCGAGTCTGTGGTCGGCTTTATCACATATGAATAACAATTTACACGAGATGTCCACAAGAATGGCAGTCAGAGATCAAAGAATGGTGTTAAAAGATAAAACTGTTCATGGTTGGGGATCATAAAATGTTCCCTCAGGGTATGCTACAACTCTTGTCAAAGCGGAGATTTCTTCAGATTTCGAAAATATGTTAACCATGGGACCTGAGACAGTATATAGAGTTTTTCAAAATTTGGTGTCACGGTCACGTTAAAAATTAGCCACATATTTCGAAATTAGTTGTATTGTAATATAATAATAATAATAATAATAATAATAATAATAATAATAATAATAATAATAATAATAATAATAATAATAATAATAATAATAAAAATAATAATAATAATAATAAACTTTCTTTAACTAGGATATCACATTTGGTCATGACTAACACATCTGCCATGTGGTCCTCAGTTTTTGCAATTATTTATGTTAAAATTTAAAAAAAAAATACAAAAGCATACGCATAATGAGATGTCATTTCAGGCTCATTCACACATATTTAACATGAAATGAATATGTGTGACTATACTGCTATAGTAAAAACGCATTTGATAAGGTCACGACATGCTATTGCTGGACATAGCTACAAGATATATACTATATATAAATTCAGTCTTTCTTCCAGGTATAATTCTTCGGAATAACCGTTTAGTTTATGAAGTGCAATGTACATTATCTGTTTGTGTCAATATTTTTTTTTTGCATTGTAAGAGTCTCGTGAGGAATATAGCAATCTCTTTTGCTGGCAAACAAAAGTCAACTTTTATATTTCCGTTATGCATGAAAGAAATCTCTAAAAAACCCACGCCATAATAGCGCGTTTAACTTTATCATCTTGGTTTGTAACCTGCATGACTGCTTTATTGCTTGCTTTTGTCTTTTTATAACAATATTGGAAATGATTGCTTGCCCTCTCTTTTTCCAGAATAGGAATGACATCAATTATATTTGGGCCCCCATTTCATTGGCGTGTGCCTTCGCTTTTGCTATTTCCCACTGCTTTATGGTCGTCTATGAGGTAAAATGTTCGTTTTTGTTTCTTAGTTTTTTTTATATTTTTCCCCTAAGTAAATATTTGTATTTATATGCGACTGATATATGTTAGCTTGAATGTTTACCATTTTCTTTGAACATGATGTGCATCTCTTTAACTTGATGATCTTCGAAGAAATTTACCTGCTAGATCTATCAGAAATATTATGAAATCAATAAATAAATTCTGAAAACCTATTCAAAAACACGAAGAAAAAAATTGAAAAAAATATAACACTTTTAAAAACATGTAATTCTACCAAAATTTATGTTTAAATTTAGATTTTATAATCATTTTTAATATTCGTGCAGTCATTATGATATTATAACATGTCATGTTTGGTACATTCAAGGATCCATCCATAAGATTTTGTAAAATCATTCTCACACAAAAGATGGACTAAATAAAAACATTCTGTCCTCAGATTGAATAATGTCTGATCATAAATCAATTATACTTCAGAATATAATGTTTGACCAAAGGAATGTAAGAAATTTCCATAATCTTTGGTTCTTGTGGTCACTGGATCTGCTCTTTGGTCGTTGAAGTGAAATAAACTGCAAAGTTCTGCGGAAATTGGAAAACTCTAGAAACCACAGCTATAGATTGGTGACAAGTTGGTGTGAGTAATATATGACTGATATAATTATTAATATATATTATCATGCACAATGAATGCCTCTGATAATTTTAGCAACTGTCATATGATTCTTTCGACGTCTTCCATCTGACGTGACAGGCTGTAGGCATCATGTTCACCATTTCACTGTCAACACACATATTCACCATTTCACTGTCAGCATACTCTCAATCAGAATAATTTCAGACTTTTTTTATTCATTTCAAACTCCACAGATTGCAATTGATACCATCTTCATCTGTTTTTGCGAGGATTGCGAAAGAAACGATGGTGTCACCAAACCTTTCTTCATGAGCAAGAACTTGAGGGCAAGTGCTTTTATTTATTCGCCAGAAAAAGATATTTTACATTAAGGCTTGGAAAATAAAACTACAACCATTTATATATAAGATTCATTCCACAAGATTTATAACACTTTGGAGACGTACTCATTAAGCTTTTTATGTCACCATTTCTCACAAGCCATCTAAATCTTTACAAAGACCCTGGCTCACGTTTCCTTAATGACATCTTGAAGTTTAATCCTAAATATGCTATTAATAAAATATCCTCCTTATTTTTTTAGTTGCCAAAAATAGATATTTATCCAGCACTAAACATATTTCAGGCTTTATTTACGATATATTTCCCTTAAAATGAATATTTTATTCTTCATAATGAAGATTTTTCCAAATGTAGTTAAAACTCAGCTGGTTTTTCAGGGTAAAAATATAGCTGATATTTTACAGACTTTAACATAATTTTCGACTCTTTATTGTCGTTGCATGAGACATAATATCAAATAAATGTCAGAAGTATCCATAGGAAAATATTGAATTTGCTGTTGATGACGCTACTTCCATGTACCATTATTGCCTGGAGATTTCGCTACTTAAGGTGAAACGTTTGTCATTAATGGTAACATTTCTTTTAAGAATATCATCAGCATTAAAATTATCCACTCAAATGGACTAGCAGAGTTAGAAAGCGGCAGGCTCGTTATCCAAGGTTCTCGGATTCAAACCTTCTGGGCCAGTCCGACTAGGCTACTTTGTGTATCTTCGAAAAATTGCTTTTTTTTCCCCTCGGCATGTTTATCCAATAACGTGTTAAAATTGCAATTAAACAAAGAAAATCCCCAAACAATAAAATGTGACAAAAACAAAACTAAAGCAAACAATAAGCAGAACAAAGCATAAGAAAACAAACATTTAAATAAAGTGAATAAATGACATAATCATTCTTTTTGTCGACCTAAACATTGAAATCTGTTTAAGGACGGCAGTTGAAAGCAAGAATCAGTATTTTCTGATATATAAAGAAAACTACTGACTTGACCATGATCATTCTATTGTCAGGAATTCCTAGACAGTTCAGCTAAAGCTGAAATGAAAAAGAAGTCATCAGAAAAGAAATCAGAGAAGAAGACAACCGACTTTTGAGGACCAGAAACAAATCAGACAAGAAAAGAACCACAGTTTGATGATCTGAAACTACTATCATCCTGCATTTGATGTGTCCTTTATGACGCTCATTTTTTCCATACTTTATATGATATTTCGTTCATAACAATGAGTCAAAGAATCACATAAATTACTGTATTACATTGTTATTGTTTGATTTTTATTTCCTTCCTAAGTTATCTCCTCTTCACAGTGCAGATTCACGCTGTAATCATTCATGTTGTATGGTTTTCCACTACTAAGGTACTATCTTTGTAGAAACCGCAATAAACTTGTGAAATGTTTTGATTCCAATTGCACTGAGTCCTCTTTTAGTTGCTTTGAAACAATCAATCCACGTATTTCGGAGATACTGTCATACTGTTTCGTTATTTTCAGAAGGTGATGCATTAATGTCAGTTGTACTAAGTTAAACATCTTCTGATCATTCAGTATGAAAAATAATTTTGTAAGAAAAAAGAGGGGTTCAAAAACATTAAACTTATTATCTGAAGTTTAAGTCACAATATTACCAATTTTGCTTCCTTTCTTACAATGGATGATGCTGTGCACAGTTCGAGAGTGTTCCACCTGCAAAGGTAGAGGACTATATTTGCTTCTAAATAATCAAGTTCTACGAAGCACAGCACCGTGCACTTGTAAACGGTCTCAAGGAACATGACATCTCAGTAGGTGATTGGCTTAGAAATCCAACTTATATTTAAAATCAATTTATTGAATATAGTATTTACATTAATTAAAACAATTTATATCAATGTAATCTCAATAGCGCATATGAAGGTTTAAGATATGTACCAGATCAATGTCGAATTAGAGAACTGTCATGTAGAAACTAGACCAGAACAGTATAGGTACAAAGCGAGTGCTGTCTATATTAAACTGGCGAAAATGTCAATCATGTTCATGTCTAAATTCAACGTTATTCTGACTTGATGGATTTTAACATTTTCCTAAGTTGAATCTAATTTAATAAGCAGAGTGCTAAACTCTTAAAGACTGACTGAATTACTAATCTCAAATGTTGATAGAAGTACTAATCTCATATATTGATGGAATTACTAATCTCTTTTATTGATAGAAGTACTAATCTCATAGGTTGATGGAAGTAATATTCTCATATGTTGATAGAAGTACTAATCTCATATGTTGATGGAAGTAATAATCTCTCATGGATCACCAGAGTACTAATATCTCTCGCGATGATATAATGCTTAGAAGCAGAGCACTAAAGATCTATATCTTATTGATCAAAATACTAATCTCACAATGATAGATGGAAGCACTCTGTTTTCTCGTATTGATATAAATACTAATCTGTTACGTATTGATAGAAATACTGATCTTTCACGTATTGATAAAAATACTAATCTTCCACGTATTGATAGAAATACTAATCTTCCACGTATTGATAGAAAAACTAATAACTCACGTACTGAGAGAGCAGCAGGAAAAGGTGATTCACCCAAATGGCGGACGGAGGGCGATGTGTGAAAAAATGACGCAAAATAACTCATGGAATTATTGGAATGACTAACGAACAGCAAGATAAACTATATTTGACGCATTGTGATGCTTTTTTATCTGCTACACAATGTGAATTTTTTATTGGATATGAGCAACACCGGGGTGGGGGTAATCGATCTAAGTGGCATCGAACAAGTCGTCACTAAATTGTTCAACAGATATTTCACTAATTTGATCAGTTTTATTGTTTTTAATATAATGGTCAATATCGTCTTGTTGATTTTAAATTTGTACATCATCTGATGCATTTGTTATCTCGAAGTATGTTTTTACTACACGATATTTTCTGCCACTACCAACTGTATACAATTGTGTTTTTCCTTTAACGCCACCTACACAAACCAAACAAGGTTCAGGGCCAGTACTTCCACGTCTAACACTCTGAAAATAAAGCACACAATAATCATTGCGACAAATTGTTTTCCAAAAGTGGATATCTGGCCCTATTATCAGCTTCTTGCAACTGTTTTATGTTTGTGTGATCATTGTAATATTAGTCTAATTAGACGAAAACCTAGTAATGGAAATACTAGCGTCTGCTATCGTTCATAATCTTGTTGATAACAGAAAGTATATTTTAAAAATAAAATTTATTGCTAAACTTGTTAGTGAAGATGGTACAACTTGGATTATTTGTGATATTCTCGACCCTGTTAAGGCATCACGGCGAGATAACAATGTCGTTATAGTAGATAAAATTTCTACAAAATGTATATTAGCTGGAAACGACAAACCATACTACAATAATGCATATCCAGAATCCGTAGTTGTTTATTCGCTTCATCGTTTGCTACTTTTGAAAACGGTCTTGCTAAATTGCGTGGATCAACGTGTCAGACAATATTTTGCAATCTCAAGACATCGATCACACAATGAACAACTATGACAACTGAAATCGTTAATCAGATTCCAACCTGACAAAAATTAAATGTGAAATACTGCGTAACGTAATTTCAGTGTCTCCAATGTCAGATTTCTGGAATTTATGGCGCCCTAATGATCTTAAAGTTACATCCCGAGAAAACGTCCGTGATTAACTTCAGCGTAAAATCTTTGACTTTCACAAGGAAAGATTTCCTGATCAACTAGTTCCATTATGTTATCGACCAACAGATACACTCCGGAAAAATATACCCCTTGACATTCCTGGAAAGGACACTAAACAAAAACACGTTCTTAATGATATAGTCGAGGATCTAGTATAGGCTGTACAGTAGGCGTTTTAGTTAAACCCAT
Source organism: Potamilus streckersoni (assembly GCA_016746295.1). Classification (NCBI taxonomy): domain Eukaryota; kingdom Metazoa; phylum Mollusca; class Bivalvia; order Unionida; family Unionidae; genus Potamilus; species Potamilus streckersoni. The sequence continues at coordinate 1,143,547 of JAEAOA010000316.1, read as the reverse complement.
CTTTCTGGACTCTGGGATATGAAATAACAATCAATTCGTCTCAGGGACTAACAATATCTGGATTGTGCATGATCGTTTAAAATGGTCACATTTAGGTTATCAAGCTGTGTCTAAAGTAACAAAAATATCTCAGTTATACAGGGTTGTATACGTGTTGGAGTTGCCAACAGCGTTACCAACAACAACGGCGTCACCAGGAAATATCAACGCAGTGAAGAAACAGTTAGCTGGCTATACCCGAGATGACAAAAATTACGTCAGTTTGATCTTGATTTTCAATTTATCATGACGCTGTGGCAACAAAATAATTGCGCCTGCTATATCACAATAATCTTGTAGCAATAATTTTCCTAATTAATGTACGACAATTTACCATGGACAGAATCGATAGTTGTCTCGGTCAGACACGTAAAAATATCTGACATGACTTGAATATAACAAACGTAGAGGAACTTACTTCCTCAACGCGAGTGGCTCTTCTTAAAGTTTTTGTTAGCGCGTGTGGAAGCCCCCTCAAGTGTCTGCGACGCTGTATCCATCTGGTGGTAAAAGGATGTTTTAAGGAATTAAGCATTAATTGTTCACATACAAATCCACATTCAAGAGCTGTTGAATCTTGTCTGTGTAATGATGGCTGCGTAGTAGATCTTACCAAGCTGTAAACTTTGTTTTACACTCCATATGGAATCGGTTGCTTTTGATACGCCGCCCTCAAGTTCACCAGGTTCATATACTTTGCTGTGTTTTTGCTACCCAACTATGGTTTTTGTAGCTGACTGATCTGGTGATTTTCGTCGTGGTATGTGTTTTTCGCCATTGCATCGTCAAGTAAATTTCACTATTGACGTCTTTGTTCAACGGGGTCACCACATGAAGTAGTCTCGCAACCCATTCACGAGATCTGCCTGAACGTACAGTAATTCTTGAGCATATTGATGTCCAAAGAGTCGATGTGCAACTGTCTTATTAAATCGCTCAGTGATTTCCGTATTGCGGTGTGTTCACGTCTGATCTTAACGTGTTGTTACTGACCCGAAAAATTCTTTGCCAGGATCAACATTGTAACAATTGTGATCAGTGCAATGGTCCTCGTACATAAATTCTTTCAAACGCTTCTGCGACTTCAGTTGTTGTTTTAGTCGATAACAGTTCAATTTCTTTCTATACGCTTGCAACAACAACGACAATGCATGCGTATGTATGCCTTTTATACGTCATATGGTTTAAAACAAGATATCTGCCTTGTGAACTTGGTTGAGTGTGCTGACATCACACCATCCATGTTGAATCGTTTTGGGGACGTGGAATATAAATTTGCCATATGGCCTGTCGTGACAACTAATCTGAGGCTACACCTCGTATGACATCTGCTGCATGTGCGATTTTTTAAATGGCTTCTGTACCTCTCTAGTATCTGATTGGACTATAATAAATATACTTCATTATGTAATTGTTCGCATTTAATTACAGCTTCTAACACTATTTTACCTTTCATCGCCGATCTTATCAACCAATTCGCGAGTGTTTCTTGTATATTTTTATTTTTTATCGAATTCAGGGTGTGAATTTACTTGACATCCGCGATGTGTCATTGATGTAGATCTTGATTTTTATACGCGACATCATGAACATGGCACGCTTGATCAATCGCATTTACCGGAAATTTGCCAGGTTTTGGATGATATTTTACCCGTCAAGTCTAATATCAAGGCGAATTCTAGGACCACAATAATTGCATCAAGGAATATGTTTTTCCCCAGGATACCTAGCCCCTGGCGCTTTAGGTATTTTTTCCGAGTGCCTTTATACTATCGCCTCTTTTTTTGCAATATGAATACTCACAAATTTATATTTTTTATGAATGCATTTTACAAATTTATCTGTAAGTGCAGGCGTGATCTTATTCAACGTGGTTGCTTTCAGAAATGTTGCATCAGTGACTGTCTTGCATCGAAGGCAATAAAACGCATGATTATAAATAATATTACATTTGTACAATAGGAATGTGATTGACTTTTCAGCAACATTTGAACAAACACAAGTCAAGCAACATCCAGTTTTACCAGATTCCATTTGAGTTATTATAATTGGCCCATCTGTGTCGAGTAAAACTCAGTTGTTGCTTAACCTGATAATTAGGTGGTTCAAATGGGACAAGCTTTACTTAATATCGACATACGTGAGTAACCAACGACGCTATATGTATTTAAGGAATATAATGAATCTGCAACAGCCGAGGACGATGTTATTGAACTTATTACGGATATCGATGATTTGCAATCCATTGAGGATTTCAACAGGAATATCTACAATCTAGTAGTTTTCAATGTCATGCTTGACAAACAAGCACATCCAGCCAAAATATTTTCATTTACGTCAGCCAGCGGTATACTCAGATTCTTAAAGTGATCAGAGATAACTAATGTTTTGGTTATTTTTAACGTTGTTGATACACATATTCTTCAAAATATTAATGCGATATGGTGTCACGGCGATATGGGCATAGGTAAGTTTAAAGATTTCTTCGCAAATGGTCAGAAAACCCCGCTTGGATTAATCACGTTAAGTTGACACGATTTGAGAACACATTATCGAATTGATTTCGATAAAACATTTTATTAAAAGAAATACATTTGTTATAGAATAAACCAGGAAAATATTAACAAAATTATCAACACGATCAAGCAATTTCAGCAAGATGTTCTCGCGAGTCAACTCAACGATGATCTTGAGATGATACAGCAGCGGCGTGAAGAGAACAGATAAACACTAGCAGAAGAATATATATGTATCAGATTACTCCAGCACTAAATGGCATTGTTATTGGCGGATTTACACAAACTACATGATAAAGCTAAATTATTCCATCGAGAAGCGCAATTGAGAAAATGCGATCTGATATGTCTCGACAATATAAAACTCGAGCGGCTTTAAGTGCACATGCAAGACAACTAAGCGAATTGTGTTGAAGTCTATTATGATGTCTGCAGAATGAGAAGAATAGATTTTTTGTATTATTTATTTGAGGTTTTTGTTATATTTATCATCATGGTGTGCTATTATGGTCTGTCACGCAAATACAAACTGTTAAATTCGATACCACGTGTATTTAATAAATTACCGTCTTGGTCGGAGAGACCTAAACCTATCCGTGACAGCGACATTTTATGACATAGTAAACAAACAGGATTTGTGCACCGACAGTTAAATGACCCAGTGTGACATTCGAAGAATAGCTGAAAGAACACATCCTTGTTAAGCCTGCTCTAATGCTTGCCCAGACGATTGACAGAAATGTTAGACGCAATATTTACAATGCCCGGCGACACAGAACGGACACCACCAGATGGATCGTTATGTTGGAAAATATCTGGAGTGCCTTTTCCATCCGTCATAATCTTCGGAAAATATTCGTCAATTATATCATCGAAATCCTATTTTATTTTGTCGATATCAAACCAGGGTAGTTTTAACGTAGGCAGTTGGCTTTCAGGGATCTTATAATGACCAATAATTATGTTTTATAATCGGGTTTATTTCCATTTTTCGCCGATAATAGATGATTTATTGTATCAATAATTTTTATTTTGATAACCTCATTCGGATATTCTAACGCATGCGTATTAAAATGCACTTTTGGATTTCGCTGTGTATTTCATGTTCTTTTGCAAACGTGCGGAGAGTTCTCCTGCATGAGAAACAATCCGTCATTCTTTTTATGCATCTTTAACATTCCTCACCGATGTACTTTATTAATGAACTCAAAGTAGAGTGTCTCGTGCTCCTGTCTTCCCATATAACCAGAAGCTACGGTGAATAATCAGATCGCGTTGGTTGTGGTCCAGTTAGAGCTGTTAGAAGCCATCCCAGCACAGTTCTGATCGATGACTTATATACATCAATGGTGTAATTGGATGCCACATAATCGCCGCCGATATTTCAAAGGCGGCACTCAGAATCGACTCGTGTACCTTGATAGCGATCTTTGATTATTTTCATGCTTTTGAGTTGATTCTACGTTGAAGTTCATCATTGAATTGTTCGATTTGATATATTCCTGTTGGTGCTCTGACAATGTCCCAGATGAGACTAGTTCGACAGCTCATTCAGTGATAGTAGAGAATACCAACGAAATATTAGCGTCTAATACATTGCATGATTTTTCTCTATTATTTGGCCAATTATAATAAAGTCTTAATTGTGTTAGTGCGATTTCAAGTGACCAACCATTGGCAGCTTTTATCGGAGTTGGAAAACCAATTTCTAGTTTTGGCCTTGATGGTGTTGATAATATTGTTAGTTGTCAGCGGTGTTATGTTAGTGATGATCTTCTCAAACCGTATCGTTATTTCTGCGGTCATTAGCTTCTATACGGCGGATTCTAATTGTGGTGTTTGCGGGTTGCGTTCTTGTGATACCGATAACAAATATTCCTTAATGCATCACATTGATTGTCTCATAGTAAACCATCGTTTAGCTCCACTGACAGTATCGATGATATATTTATGCACGCATATGTCGCAGCGTAAGTCATTTCTGTGTGCTCGTACAATTGTTTGCTGGTATATGTAGATATTTCTCGCGATAGTATACCGACAACAAATCCGAATTACATGATAAGTGTATTGGGTTCTATAGCTTGACTGCATGTTTCAAAATTGTATTGTGATTTATACTACTTTCCAACTGCAATAACATTCCCCTTATTGCACTCAAAATTAAACGAACGTGATGTCCCAAAGTGTCTTTTTATAATTACTATTGAAAGAGTTCATATTTTCCCATATTGTGATTCAAAAACTCAATGACAGAGTAGAAACACACATTCATCTGAGTCAAGACACGTCCATCCCTGTATTAAGCGCATGTGGAATTGACACATTTAATTCCAGTCCATAATTGGTGGAGTTGAGTACAATCGACACCCCCAAAAAACATCAACAACAAACCCAACAAATCTATTAATTTAAGACGAACTTGAAAATATGTTGCAATGCGCATTCATTCACAATGACTTTAAATTTGAATTTAAGTAGGCCAAAAGGACAATTCATTTTGAAAGAGATGTCAAGCTCTCAACAAAGTTTAAATTTCGCTGGGTGGTGTTAAATGCGCATTAACTTTGTTGTTGTGCATTGATGAATTTACAATTGTTTATTTATTTTGGAATACAGCACAAATTAAAATTCTTTGTTTCTTGTAGTTTATTTTTTATAATTAAGTCTTAGGTAGAATAAGAAAATGAGCACATATGATCAAAAGGTTCAGGTCGTGCAGTATCTATCAAAAATTGATCGTTCATATTTTCCAATAAAAATGCAATGATTTATAATAACTAATCTCCACCGCTCAAATTATTGATGGATAATAGAAAAACGCGTAATTTCTTTTTAATTCACCCTGACGTTTATGACGTTAATATTTCAATGTTTCTTTTGTTTACTCTTATAAGCATGGGCATGCACATATGCATATTGCTATATCTGTAAGATTATATTGACAAACTGCCATATAAGCGTTAATGTAACCATGGCATCATTAAAGAAACGAACAAGATTACTATGAATTGTACCTCCGACCGTTATTATATATAGGTACTATTGTCTAGTATCATGCAGAAAAAACGTTTGCTTGTTTTGAGTGTCTTTAGCCCTTATTTCTTGGACCCATAACATCAATAACCCAGTTTCTTATTCCATATACAGTAATTGTAATTAAAAGGAATAGATGTTTTTATCTCAAATATAAAAATGTCATACTGGGGTAACAGTGATAATGACCGCGAACTTTCTACTTCATCTGCGATATACTTCTTATCCCTTTAAGAAACTGTTGAAGAGGCCTTTTCAATGAAACTAGTGCAAAAATCATGGTTTCATGAACAAATATTTTTTCCATCCTTAAGTCTTCGTGACATATCTTTTGCCATATTTACCTTAACGCTGTGACCTGTATTTTGCTATTTTGATCTCAAACTTTTTTGTGACTTTGACTTGTCCTTTGTCATTATGACCATATCACTTATAGCTTACTTCAGCTATCATACCAAGACATATATTGTTCTCAAAAGATGGAATTATTTAAAGCAGAGCTGATACAAACTGTTTAAGAGATTTTTGTGAACTAAATTGAGGGAAAACCGTTTCACAACAACGATAATAGATTTTGAAATAATTAACTACTACATTTGCCCACACGCAGGTTCATGATTCCATTTCCTTTTCTTGCTCATCCAAGTTATTATATGTATTTTTGTCCTTCTATTCTAAGTAATTTCTTCTAAGGTAAGCACAGTATTAACACTGTTTGAGTTTAGTCCCTTGCCCTTCTTCCACACGTGAAGGAATATTTCTACGATTAGTTCAAACAGCTCCATAGCACTTAAAATGGAAGCTCCAATAAAGAGGCCCGAGGCGCCGCCTATATCTGCAAGGAACCGTTCTATCTGTCAACAAAAAAGAGATCGTTTACTCACAGGAACATCGGAAAATCATGCATTAATGTATACACATGTCACCTCTCTTTCTCTATCTCTCTGTCTCTCAAAAACAAAGTAAAATTCCTCGAAGAAAATGGTGAAAACTGAAACAAGGAGACTGATTTTCTTCATTAATTTAATTACGTAATTAAATTTCTTCTGTCTTAGTTTTAGATTTTTTATTTTATTTTTGTTTATTATATTTTATTGTAGTGATAATGTTTCTTAGATTTGAATTTCTTTTCAGTAAATTCACTTGACCTTGTTAGAATGTAACCGTTGCTTTATCACTACTTGTAGTTCACCTTGGTTGAGACGTTTGTAAACAATGAATGAAAATGACTGGCCATAACCAAGGTCAAAGTGTTAACTCTTATAAACAAATCTTTAATATTTTTTAAATGTTTTAGTAAGATTTGTTAGGTAAGCCCAATTATGTCCATGGCGTACGTGTCAAAGGTCTAATGTGCTTTTTGCGACTTTCCAATTTAGTGACCACGTGAACCACCGTGTGATCTATAATCGGGGGTTAAAACATCCATTTTCTAGTAAAATTTAGAGCTGAAGATGATTTTTTTAAATGGTTGATGCCAATTTGTTGTAAAGTTCATATATTTTTTGGATTTAATAATTCAGTTTCTTTAGAAAACAAAGCAAGTGCTCTTTTGATCAACTTCTGGGACAAAAGCATTCAGGGGAAAATTATTCTGGAATTCTAAACTGGAATATCATAAAATGTGTTTCAACAACGAAGAACTGTTGCCATCAGTACAAAGACCTCATCTGACGTCATCGCCTTCCATAGATATTCGAATCTGGATTCAATTAGAACTGTTTAGTGATAGGACATCTATTTTTCAATTCTATGATCAATATTTGAATTATATTCACAAACCTTAAGTCCCATTTCAAATTTTGACCTTGTCTTCTAGAGAAATATATATTTTTTTGTTAAAATTACAAAGCTTGATGACTTCACTCTTTTTCTTTTGTTACTTGTGTACGAGACTAAAGGTAACAATAATAAGTATATTTATCCAAAAGACAAAGTCATTTGTCTTTTAACTTTTGAATATGGCATCAAACGAAAAACAAACCATATTTGGTGTGCTAACTCAGCTACAGTTTTCAGGAAGGGTGAAATCAAGACTTGGAAGGTATAAGTATGTATTTACAAGTATGTAAAAGTTAGTTCAGGTTTGTGGCCTGAGTTGTAAGAAGACCATCAATTTAAGCGTGATACAAAATTAATACATACATATCCAATGCCGAGTTTGTTTTCATTTGTCAGATTAAATTCAGTAATACTTTTGTAGTATGTTGATAATGATATGTATTATTTAAACTAGTTCTCTTAGCAACATAAAATACAATTATAACATAAGGGCCTAAAGTAATTTTAGAACATTTATTTGGGAATATTACTTCCTACTTTTAGATAAAGACCTATATTATATGTAGACCAATTACTCGCGAACGTGCATTCCTACTTTAGCATAAGGGCCAGAATATCGGTAACATAATATATATCATTTCAATATTTGATGACAAATTTCGTCCACAGCCTGCTATTTAAGTGTCCGTGCAAACAAGTATTACAAGCAACTAATATCAGGAAATAGTCTTCATTTTCTTTTTATTGTATCCATTTTAAAAAAAAAAACAACAGTTCCGTGTTCTTGTTCTATCATACTCTAGCGTTGCTTTTGGTATCTGTGTATACAGTGTGGCACATATTTCACGGAACCTCGCAACAATCTAGTTAGGCGATACCTATGTTACCTGTTAGTTATTTTGTCCTTGCATACGGGCCATGAATGTATTCACTGACCTGATACAGGGGTTCTTCTGTGAAGACCTTATAGTTCAAGTCTTCATAGTAGATGTTTACGCTCAGAAAATTGTCGCGAAACCTGTAAAATAAAAAAAACAGACTGCACCAATACTACATAGGCATACGACTTTCAGCTTAGACTCTATATTTCGTTGGTTCCAACCAGATTAGTTTTAACACTCACAACTATAGAAGAATTAACTCCACCTACCTCAAACCCCACTGTTATCTTACCATGACTATCTAGACGTAAGTAAAGTGTCACTGCCATTGATAATTTATCTTTGAAGTGGTTTACAAAATAAGTTAAACAGTCAAACGAAGAACAACGATCAGTCACGTCAAATTATCAACCTTTATATTTATCACTGTACATTTTTTATTCGTCGTTAATTCGTTTTAATTGAAATTTCGTCAACACCAGTCTCGTTGAAACAAACTAGGTGTATCTTGAATTTTGGGTGTTTTCAGTTTATTTCGCAAATGTAATTACTTCTTGATAGAAAGTACGATGGGTGACGATTATCGACTTTTAATAATTTACCTCCAACACCTAAGCAGCAGAAGGTGAACAGACCAATTTTTTTTAGAAGAGACCGTTTGCAAAAAATAAAGGTTCCTACAAAGGCGGAATATACACGGTCAATAATGTCAACCCGAAGCCTCTAACTGACCGAGACGTCTCTAATTGGGTTAGCTCATTTTCTTAATTTATTTTTGACGCTTGTGTTTTCATTTTTTATGCGTGCTCGTTTGCTGGTCGTACACTCACTGTTGTTCGTCACCCTCTATGGTGCTGTGTGAGTGTAACCTCATAAAAATTATTATATCAATAATAGAATCTTACACAGTTAAACAAGCTCGATAGCTACTAGATTCAACTAAAAATATCCACCCGTCCGTGACTCTGTCAAACAAACATTACAAGAGCGTTAGGAGTCTCAGGTGGAATTTACAGAAGGTGCAAAACAATTATTTAAACCGGTTACAGAGGCTACTAAACGTCTTCTTCCCACAATGGAGCAAACCACTAAAACAACTGGAAAAATAGCGTAAAGAACTAAGAAAACAAAAAGGATTCTTCGAGAATCCCCAGGTGAAATAAGTGTTACTCAATCATTGCGATAAATACTTGCTAAAGAACAAACTCGTGCTGGAAAAGGTGATATAAAGTATCGTATATCAGAACCAGAATCAGAACCAGAAAAATATTTGAAACCTGAGTAGGCTAATGTTGCTGTATGTCGAGAAGCCTGGTACAAATAGATATATCGCATACACTAAGGAGTTGATCAGGCCATAAATAGTGATACAAGATATATTGCATTTATTAATGGAATAGATAAATATTTTCACAGTTACAGAAACAACAACGAACACAACAACAAAAACGATAACAGCCATAAGAAAATCAACCACAACAACAACAACGACAGCATCCACAACATCCACAACATAAAACCAGTCCAAATTTCAAAGTGAGGAATCAGAATGGCAGGATGAGAGTACTAATGGAGGTGCATTGGTACAAATACAAGGAAAAGTGGCCTTATTACTCCATGTCCTGATAACGTTCTTGCCGATGTTGATACACTAGAAATCCTCACTGTAGGAAAATTAGCCATTAATAATTCTCCAGAAAGTATAAATAAAGCAGCTGCTATTTGTCAACGATTATTTACAGGCGAATCATGGATATTAATGGTTATCGGTCCCTCATCGATGAAATCGTTGATGATTACCACAGTGATTAAGGGAAACAATTAGATACAAGGACTAAAATAAGATGATCATACAAAATGTTCAACGTTGACCTGTAATAGTTGGGGTGATAAATTCGAGATTACCTACGTACAAAGCGATCTACGGTGGTTCTCTCGGGAATGTTGTTCAGGGTCTATTCAACACGATAGCCCTAAAAGCAATGCCGATTGCAAAGCAGCTGGGAATGAAAGCTATTTATCGTTGTGAAAAAAGTAATAGTGCTGTTGGTGATTGGCTAGCACGATTAATACGACGAAAATCTCAGCCAGTAAAATAACCCAGCACTGTTAGTATAATTTATCTTTGAAGCTCAAGCTGCAAATACACTTCTGTCTGCGTGAGTTCGAGTCCAGACTCAACTAACGTGGTAAGTGAGAAAGCCTGCCAGTAGCTTCTCGTGGGTCGGTGGTTCTTCCGAGGTTTTCCAGGGTTCTTCCTCCACCATTAATACTGGCCGCCATGTATAGCCTATCTTGTGCTAAAAAATGGCATCAAACCCTACAACAACAACAATAAGATGCAAATAAAAATTAGCAGAGTTGGTTGGTGTGCCCCTGTCAGAACAAGAAAAATATATAACTGCAAGTTTAATAACGGGAAGAGGTCTTCGTGTTAGACGATAACAAATAAAGATTTCAAGCGCGTATCTGATCCCGTATTCAACAAGGATGCGTCAGTTCGTTCTCAAAGATGAATCTGTGTGCGATGAGCAGTATTATTCTTATGACGTACGTGTACCTGACGCACGTGGAAGGATCGAATTACAAGTTCAGGTTGCAAGCAGGTATTTCTTATCCGCTGAGGTTTAAGGTAGACTATTGAAAGCAGATAATACAGATTACAGAACTGTAAATCGAGTTGGTTTTGTTAAGAACGGCATAGTATAATGACATTATTTAACAGCGCCACATATGTAATCGATGGAAACAATATTGAATTATCTTGAAAATGTTGATGTTGCCACAACGATACTTGACCTTACAAGATACAGCGTTGATTGCTCAAGGTCATCTGGTCCGTCAATGACGTACGCAAAAGATAAAACTGATCATCCTGAATACAACAATGTGATATTTAATGCAGCTTGTAACGCAGTTGTAGCAAATGAATACAACGTTTAACTTGGGATTTACATCATGTTGATCAATGCGAAACGGTTATGAAAGATTTTCATGTACAATTCCATTTTCACATATATTTGGATTGTGCAGACATGTTAGTAAGGTTACATTTGGAGCTAAACACACTGCGATACTTGTAAGAAAAGCCACTGACGATGATACAATAAGGCGTTCTAATATCGTTGATTCAGGTACAGTAACTTACAAAAATTTCGTTTTGGATGGCAATGTTGATTCCATCGATTTTTGAAGAACAACGGTTACTCTCTTTCATGGAATAAAGTGGTAAGTCAACGTTTTGATGGTTGACAATGACCACAAACAGTATTCAAAGTGATGTTAGTCATTTATTGTACATTAATTATTTTTTCAACATGAGCAAAAATACAATAATCAATGTGAGAGAACCAAAATCAGACGATGATGTGGCAGCAAAAAGAGATGTAGACAGCAAAAACGCCTCTATCAAAACTGAGATTAAATGATCGTTTACTAACCGCCTCTGATACGATGACTGGCTCTCTCCACATGGCTAATATTACAATTAATGGTTTTGGAGAACCAGAATCAAACGATGACGCTGCAAGGAAAGAATAGCAACATCCCGATGATGACGTCGTTAATGACAATCAATCATGAAATGACAGCATTCAGATCTGAATTTTCTACTCACGTACAAACGTGTTTAAATTTTGGTAGAAACATACATAGAACTATTAATGTTTGGAAGTCCAGTAGTTATTTATATCAAACTCGTTGAAATAAAAAAAGATTACCGACATTGTAGTATATACAGTAGAGTCTGAATCATCGTTATGGACACCACTCAATAAATCTATCGCACATCGTGCTAAGGTTGCCATTATATACTGGTTCTGAGCACTCGGCGCTTCAATATTTACAATACCTACCACAATTTCACAGCGTTATACAATAACGAGATCTTCTGGATTTATGTTATTAGTACTGGAACGAAACGATGTTGTGGAACCTGAATAATAAATCTTAGGTTTATTGTATTATTGGTGTTTTGAATTAGTAGCTAAACTACCACCTATTAAAAAAAATGATTCAAAATAATAATAATCAGTTAATTACTTACCATCAGCTAGCACTAATTTACCTTTCATAGTAGAATTTACTTGAAAACTAGCTAGTTTTTCTCTGCGATAATTAATTTTATGGAAGTTAACGATTAAATCAACTTACTCTGCACATCTGTAAAATTTCTTTGTTGTAAATCTTTACTTCTATAATCAATATCATGAACGTGACATGCTTGATCAAGCGCATTTACTGGATATTGTCCAAGTCTTGGTTGATCTCGCTCGTCAAGTAGAGTATCAAGTCATGTTCTAGGACCACAATAATTGTATTCAGGTAGATTTTTTTTTCTCCTGGGTATTTAGCCCTTGGAACCACTGGTAATTTTTGCAGTGAAGCAGCGATGTCACCATCATTGACATTCATCAAAGAGATAAGTTTGTATTTTTGTACCACATTTTACACACATTTCACGCTTTTTATTTTTTGTTATTATTGTTTTTTTACTGGTGGTGGTGGATTCTCTGCATCGAAAACAACAAAATATAAATCCATATTGTTTATTATCTATTTGTACATGGATATCCTTTGTTTTTCAGCGGCAAGAAAACAAGAACCAGTCAAACATCATCCAGCTTTACCTAATTCTCTCAGAGCAATTATCATAGGCCCATCTGGGTCAGGCAAGACGAAATTGTTACTTAATTTGGGATAAGTTATATTTAGGGGCACCATCTGCAGATGTTATGAAGTACTTAGATTTTTTAATGAAATGCAAAATTGCTGGACGAAGAAGGCAATGATATTATATATTGTATCACCGATATTGAAGAAGCCCCATCTGTAAATGACCTAGATGGATTTATTAATAATCTGGTAGGATACGATGATGTGATACTTGACAATCAAATCCAGCTCGGATATTTTCTGGAGGCAGACACAAAAATATTGATGTTATATATGTTATTCAGCGATACACAAATACCTAAAGTGATCATAAACAACTGCAATATTTTAGTCGTATTTAATAGAGTAGATACACATACTCTGCGAAACATCAGACTTTGTGTTATGGAGACATGGACAGGATTAAGTTGGAAAACTTCTTTTCAAAAGCACAAACTACCCTACACGGTTTTATTACTATAAATTTACAAGATGGTTGGTCGCGATATCGTGTAGGTCTCGATAAAATGTTTGGTTGACACAGCAGCAGAGAGTGTGATGACCAACAGTGAGAGTCCGACAAATATAAAAAATGAAAACACAAGCGTCAAAAATAAAGTAACAAAATGAGCTAACCAATTTAGAGAAATATTGGTCGGTTAGAAGCTATGGTTTGACATTATTGATCTTGTATTTTCAGACGTTATAGGAACCTTTATTTTTGCAAACGGATCATTCTAAAACGTGGTCTGTTCACCCTCTCTGCTGATTCCTACAAGACTTCACTTCCTAGCGAAGACCATACACAACTGTATGTTTATTGGGGTTGTTATGAAGTCACAGCTAGTTAGCAAGCTCACAAATCATCCAAAAGTTGTGAATGATAGACTAATGCAAATGTGAATCACTATCATAAGCACCTATGCACCCACCATGACCAACCTAAACGAGATAAAGGCAAGTTTTATGAAGATTTGGAGTCTCTTATTGCAGAAGTACCAAAGGCAGACAAAATCATTATCCTTAGTGAATTAAATGCTAGAGTGGGCACATATTACCCAACATGACCAAGTATCATATTAAGGAAATGCAATGATGTTTTAAAATTGAAACAGGAGAATGTGAACCAGTCCTTATAGAAGAACTATACAGTAATCTACATTCGATATAAACGCGGAGAATGTAGATGTACACTGGACATCCTTCAGATACCCCGTTTACTCTAAACGCTTGGTTCCCATAATGTAAACATCATGATTAATTGATGAGAACATTGCTGCCATACATAGACTTCGAATGAGAATCGTTGGAAACAAAAGGCTTGCTTAAAAGACGAATCTTCATCCTCCAAGACTTCAGCCTTCAACAATATCATATGCATTGCCCAGTGCAAACTCACAGAATTGCAAAACTTGCGGCTGAATACTAAGGGATATGAGATTAAAGAAGAACATGAATAACTTGTACAATGCTTTGAAGAAGGTTATCATAAACATTTCCAATACTGTTTGCTGACAGCACCACATTGCTCACTGACAACCTCAAAGATGGCTGAACTCTTCAACAACTTCCTCAATCACCAGTTATATATTAGGGAGGAGGCAATTTATCGACCGCCCCATGAGGACAACATTAAAATTTGCTGATCATCAGGGGACGACTGAAGCTGTGAAAATATTTGATTTAATAATAGATGGTAAGCAACCAATAGATGGTAAGCAACCCACTGCATATGCAACAACAGCAGAAAGATACAAAATCTGATGGTCACACATGAAATAAAAGTTGACTAATGATTTCATTCTATGAACTAGGACTCAAAGAAAGGGAAACATACCGCGTGAGTACAGTGATGCTTTCATCGTCCACTTGAACATTCATCGTCCACTTATACAATATGAATAGGCAACAGACAATCCTAGAAAATCCATCGAGGCATCTTCCTTCTGTCATAATCCTCGCCAGAATTTGGCTGAATCACTTGTGCATCATACTGCTAAATGTCCCCTACATGAGAGTCAGTGTAGCTTCAAAAAAAGTCTAGGGATCGCAAATAAGATGTTTGCCAGGAATAGAAGTAAAACCTGGACAGAACACTCTTATTTTGACAAAAGCCGTTGACAAACTCTTGCAAAATTAGCAAAATTTGGTTACACTGAGAAATTCGGCAATTCCATGACTCACTAGTTTCGTGGAAGACAGCGAATTTTCTGAACCATTCTTGTACACTAATGGAGTCAAACATGCTTGTATGCTGCCTCAGTCCTCTTCAGAATGATTTTCTCTGTCGTGATTATGACACTGAGACAGCCATTAGATACCAAAATGATGGCAAGCTTTGCTTTTCAATCTAAGGAGACTATAGATGAAGACAAAGATACAGGAGTTGTTATGCATAATATATGTTTTCCATTGTTATAATGTGGATCCTAGTGGGTGGGTAGGTTTGTTGGACTATATTATGAATAGGTTAGGTACCTGCGGTATTAATAAATTCAACATATTGTGGGGTCGAGGCTGTTAAACCTTGCTAAACATTGATATATAGATACTGTTTCACGCAGAAAGTGTGGATCGCATTTGAGGAAATATGATTTGATTCATAGATACGCTGGGATTTGGTTTTCTTTCCAATCATTACAGTTCCTTTTGAGAATGTTCATTTTTAGCCTGAGGTGAACTTCATGAAGACGTCACCGGCAGCTGTAGAACGCATTATTTAACAGCCCTTTGGGTTAAATAATTTAATAAAACTTGAGAGAAAAACTTTGTTTAGTTCAAACTAATAGTGTACAATGAGAAAAGTTTTTGTAAATGACATTTTCGTTTGCATTTAGAGCCTTTAAAAGCCAAAGGACTTAAGAACATGTTTGATATTAAAACCAACTTTGTTCAGGTACATAAAGTAATAACGGTTATACTTAGACAATGTAAATATACCAAATAGAACTAGTAAAACTGGACGAAATTGCTTAGGAGGTTGATAAAAAAGCTTATCTGCATTAGACCGGCATACATAATATATAACCATTCACATTTATTATTGATTCAATTGTTCAATATATATATATATATATATATATATATATATATATATATATATATATATATATATATATATATATATATATATACATATACATATATATATATATATATATATATATATATATATATATATATATATATATATATATATATATATATATATATATATATATATATGTATGTGTGTGTGTGTGTGTACGTACGTACGTACGTACGTACGTACGTACGTACGTACGTACGTATGTATGTATGTATGTATGTATGTATGTATGTATGTATGTATGTATGTATGTATGTATGTATGTATGTATGTATGTATGTATGTATGTAAGTATGTTAAATTGTTACTTTATTCTTTCAGTGCAGTTGAATTTTCAAAGAATTGTAATTATATTTTCTACATTTTCATGTTAGACATAACAGGCTGAAACGTGTCAACGACATTTCAGAAAGAAAGTGCTGACAGCCAGATTCATATTTTTTGTTATGTTAGACACGTTTTGTAGATTGTGTAACATTAAGGTTTTAAGCAGGAATGTTAAATGAAGTGTATTTGAAAGGATTTACAATTTAAGTACACTAAGTTACCTTTGTATAATATCACTAAACGAACCGTTGCTCCATTTTACACATTTATTGGTGATATATGTGCCATTTCTCTTCCGTTCCTTCTCGCACAGCTCTTTCATTAGAACCTTCTCCTGTAAAAATTAATTTAAATAGTAAAATAAAAAGGCGTTACATTTTTTTTAGTTTTAGCGGCTTATATTTTGTTTGTATTTGATTTTCATATCACAGAAGTTTGTCCCACATTTTAAATAAGGTAGTCACACAACCGCACGTTGTGTAGTTTAATACTTTAGCGACAATGGAAAACCAAGGTAAAAAGGTCATGTGAACGTTTGGCGACAAGGGGAATTTTAACATGGGGAATTTTAACATGGGTGCGACTATAGAGTGACCAGGGATTGGAAATATTTAGCGACAATAGGAATGAAACAGATAGGTTGACGTCACAATACTGGACACAATGCTGCAAGTAGCTGATATGAATACGCACTACTTTTTTTAAAAATAAAAGAGACATATAGATATACAACATTACAACAAAAAGATTTAAGGCAAGAAAGAGTAAATTTTTCCGCGGTATATGAGAGGCCCTGAAAAGGGCCTTTGGGTTCTTCTATTTTCTCCAGTTCTTTCACCAGCGTCTCACTTTTTCTATTATCCCTTTTTACTTCATTTCCTTCTTTGCCATCCAGTCAGGATGTACCATAGATCTAATTTTTTCCCACTTTCATCCAGTTTTGATTTAGTCTCAAACTCTTCTTTTTCCTTTCTGTTTTCCTTATCCTTTCTCTCTTTTACCCAGATTTTTATGACTGTCTTTAACTCAGCTTAAATCACCTTTCTCATCATGTCTTCAGCTTTCTTTACTTTATCTAACTCAAGTGGACAAAAAAGACCACTCGGTGAAGTGTGATATGTTTTGCACAAAGCACCTCATTTGGATGCCATTATCAAGGGCCTACTTCAATGTCCCCTCTCTCGCATGGACGAAGCCTAATAATTTCTCTACTTCCTCCTCTATCATGCATAGCACTAAATTCCTGGCTACGTTCAGGCTGGTGACTTGACTGGTCACAAAGACTTTCGTAACTAGATACCTCTGTTCCTCTTCAAGTCTCTGCACTACGTAGGCTCCATTCACCATCTAGTACCAACTGTGTTTCAATTGGTTGAACAAATTCATTTTTTCAAGGTGTTGAGAAGTCAATTCTGGGTTGCCAAACTGACAACCGCTAAACAATATAAACGTAAAGGAAAACATCCCTTATACTCACTTCATACATAAAATCCACCCAGATGGGAAGAGAAGAGAAAAGCACGCCATATCTACTATCAAAAACCCCAATATTAACTTTCACACAAACGTACGCAAAATCATAAAACACACGCATACACACACGAAGACACATACACCTATCGGTAAAGGAATGAGTGTTTATAGTTACCCTACTCTACATTCCCACAAATTGGCAACTTGAATAGTCTCTTTTCTAAAGATCTTGTTTGCTCTAACATGGGCTGTTTTTATTTGAACTCTAACTGCATCTGTCTAATGTTGGCACCTACCAGGTATAGCACCATACACGCAGATTGTCGGCTCCAGTCCTGTTCTCAAATGATGGGTGTGGCTAGTAACGCAGAGGGGGGGGTTTGACTGGCATCACTCTCGCAGTCTTCACTTTGAGGGACAGTGTCTTCTACGCCAGACCCGTGGATGACGTCTCAATGTCTCTTCTTCCCAGTTTTCAATTTGGAGGAGCACATGTTTTTGTACTGGTGGCAGAGGCTATGTGCTGGTACTGGTTGTCGTGCTGGTACTGGGTGTGGAGGCGTATTCATCTCAGGTTTGACCTTACACAAAGGTCTCAGTATCAGGTGAGGTAGGATCACTCTCTTTTTTTCTCTGCTTTCTTCCTTTTTGTTATTTCTCCTCTTCAAGCCTGACGGCTTTTGCTATGGCTTCTATGGTCAGCTCATCTAAAATGCGCCTAGCATACTCCAGGTGCATTTGAAGTTCGAACAATTTGGCAATTCTATTACTCATTTTGTTACTGTTGACAAATCAACGATGGTCAGCCAGACTGACGATCGCATCGATTTATATCCCTGGAGTACGAACGTAAAGGAAAACATCTCCTTACACCAAAAACTTACAATATTATTATTTACCTGTTACAAATCTCGGCTTGTTCAAAGTAACAAAGAAAAGAGTGAAGCCAACAAACTTTGTAAATTGTAACAAATGCAATTTATTTCCCAACAAAACACAGTACGAATATGAAAAGAGGAATTACAGTTTGGAATATATTCCAAGAAATAATCCCAGAATTGAAAAATGTTAGTCTTATCACTAAAATGTCTTAAATGGATCAAAGTACGTACCCCAGCGAAGTTCAAAGATGGTAGACGATGACGTAAAATGAATGAAGTATTGATGTCAATAGTTCCACTTTGAATTTTATGAATCACAAAGAATTGTCAAAAGTTCCACGGTAAATTTTATGAATGAAAAGAATATTTCGGTTTTTGCACTAGGAATAATTTCTTTTGAATGTCTTTGTTCAAAGCTTTGATGACAAAGCACTTAATTTTCAGAGAATATAAAAAAAACTTAAAAAACAAATGACTCATAATTGGCAACAACAGAAAATACTTCTGATCTCTTGAAGATCTTTTACGACTGAATTAACAAAACAATGATATTGAGTATTAAACCCCACAAAAACTTAATTTCGTCACTTATGAAATGATAGGTCACATGATTACTATGCACAAGACACTTGACACGTGCGCCCGGATAGTTTTATCTAAGATCCAAAAATAAAATAAATGTTGTGTGATCACAAGGTGATGACGCAATTGAGGTATGTCTGATCTTGATACTGACCAATCATGTAGACTTCAGGATTACCAAGTGCCTGAACGACGTCAGCTAAAAATAATGCTAATGAAATACTTTTAAGTTCTGTGCAAACAAAATATACTTTATAAAAAATATCGAATCCCGTAAAAATAATGATTACAATAAAATTTAATGAAATAAAAACAAAAATAAAAGGAATTTAAAACTAACAAAAAGGCAATTTAATTACATATACGTAACTTTCCATTATATGGAACTCGCGAATCTGAAATAAACACGTTGATGTTTTTACTTACAAACAAAGACATGCACTATCGGACAAGATTGAGAAACGAAGTTTTTGTAGACACACTTCTATTTATTAAACATAAAACACAAGCTGTTTGCCAGTTAAATTATTATCTCTTTTCTTGAGTGTTGGGGTAGGCCTGAAAAGAGCTTTTGCGTTGATGGGGTGTGATGTAAATCATTTATTGTCTAAGATTGTGTCCCCGTCTGGCGACAGGCTTTCCTACATGATATGGTCTGCTTTTCCGGAAAAAAAAAGATAACTCTATGGTGTCCACACTTCGCTCAACAAAGTCTCTGTCTAGTTCCTGCTGATGATGTTGATGTTCTTTCTGTTACTTCTAAAGTCTATACTTTTCTGTCCACTCTTGTTCATTCTTGATTTCTTCTCTAAAGAGTTCCTCTTACAGGTCTTTGGTCACTTTCAACATCCTGATATTCTCTATCTTTTGAGTCTTCGGTATCCGGTTTGTCTGACACGGTGTAAATTCACATAAGCTTCGTTCAGCTTGGCTAGTCTTGAAGGCATCTTCGTAGGCTGACGAGTCAACAGTGGAAGGTATGACTGATGATGATGATGATTTTTAGATTTAAGTAGTTTTAGCTCCAAAAGGGCATGTGTCACTGGTTAATTTTTGCACCGCAAGATGCTAATTATTCCAGGAAAAAAAGGATTAGAAACACTTTCTTCAGGCTTTAATGCACTGGAGGAGTGTTGTTAATTTTAGCCGTCAGGTCGCGAATGAAACAATTTCAAGTGGACTATTATTAGTGGGATTCGTACCAGAACAAACTCATGTTTTTTAGTCTTTTGCGCTATGGGGTGAGTGTGAAATAGTACCGTGACTCAAAACCTATTTGGTCTGCCTAATGGTATTATTTGTGCGTGCATTGCACGCTAGTTTGAACGGATAGCGTCTTGTCGATCAAAAGGAGGAAAACAACTAAGAAGGGAGGCGCCAAAACGCAGTGCGGTGTCCGATGTATCAAGGGTATCTGTTGGTCTAAATATTGGTGTCTCTCTCGAGCTTCTTTGACTTAAACTCTGCTGTTTTGTTTTTAAACCTCAGATGGCATCCATATTCTGCTAAAAATATTTTAATAATTATCTCCTTGTGCGGTTATAGTCAGATATCGGATTACAGTCGCGTACTTCTGCAACTGCTTATAACCACAGGCTGGGCCACAGTCCCTTTCAGAGGGCGCTTGGCCCCGGTCTGGGCCTTTCAGAAACTTTCACCCATTACTCATATAATTTTGACGCACACTATCGCCCACAAACAACAGACCCAGCAACCTAGCTCCCAGCCCCGACACCAGCCCAGCCCAGCCCCGCCCCGCCCCAATGCACCCACTTAAGAACAGGTTCACCCCACCAAACACACCCGCCCCCTCTCTTTATCTCTCTCTGTATGTCTCTGTCTGTCTCTGTCTGTCTCGCTCTGTCTTTGGCTATCTGTCTGTCAGTCTGTCTGTCTCTATCTCTCTCCCTTTGCCATAGAAGTTTTTATTTAAGTACTCTGGTTAACTCTGAATTCCAAAACCAAAACATGCGTTCAGAAAAAGATCAGACTGAAGACTGTCTTGTTTATTTAGTTTAAACGCGGCCTTGATAGAAAACATCCCTACTTTGATTTTGTTGGGGCGGAACGCTATGATAGCTAATTTCATGGTGAGGGATAGAGAGAAGTCATAGAGTCTTAATAATGATAAATGTTTTTGAAAACAAACGAAAAACACATTTTTTTACAAAACACATTTTGTTTTCAAACAAACAACTATCAACTAACAATTAACAATAACATCAAACATACACTTTAGACAAGATTGTTAAAATTGTGAAGTCAAGTTACATTTCCGTTGATGGAAGTCATGAGGATATTAATGAACAACTACGTTTTCTAGCTAAAGACAAAAAACAACCATAACGGTCACAAAACCATCAATCTACTTTCTCATCCTTTCTAGGATAGTTACTATCAAATTTAGTCCTTACATGTTCTAAAGAGTAACCAAAGCTGCGTTGATAAAGAAATACAAACAATATTGTCCACAAACCATGGAATATGTGCCTTGTAATTTCACATTATTGAATCGTGTCGTATGGACATTTCTTATCATAAAGTCGATGATGTCGTCTTCCAAAGGGATAATCCATACTAATGAAAATACTCCATACAATCCTCTTTAGAAACGTAGACTGCTACCCATTGGGTTCCTGGGAGATGACTATCGTTCGTGCTGATGACATAAGCTTGATGGTCTTGGTGTTTACGATCATGCACACACCACAGGGTTCTACGAATTAGTGTACGAAAAGCTGTTCGAAAGGTAATAAATTTCCCATGTATCCATTGTTTGTTTTTTTCACAAGTAATGATAAGTAATTCTGACTTTTTGCTTGAAAATCTCTGACAAGTAACCGTCTCCGCATTCTGGACAAAAAGATTCGATGCGATATATCTACATAGTAGTCATTGGAGGACAGGAATTATCACGATAGTCTTTATACCACTCATGCAACACTGTTCTGTGCATCATTTTCTTTCTTTGTTTTTTTTCTGAGATTTAATAAGCAAAAATGTTTAGTACGGTTCTTCTTTTCTAGTCTGTCTGAGAGTGTGAAGTCCTCTAAAGGGTTGCCTTTGTCGTCTCTTTCTGCCGTGTCCTTGCTGTGGCTCTAGCAGAGCAGGAATGACTGACTCGGTAGTGTCTGGGACATTTATAGGAGTTTCTCGTCGGCCCAAATGTTGTTGCCCGTTTGAAGCAAGACATTTTTGCCTGCTCTGAAAAGAAAGCTTTTTTTTGGGGGGGGGTCTTTGTCAATGAGGATATTTTGGAGAAATTATATGCCTTGCGTCAAAGCAGCATCATTCAGGGCGTGCAACCCCGTGACACCATCGGTTTGAAAACGGAAGCCACCTAACGAAAGGCCGATTTCAGCATATCACCTGAACCATGTCTTCGTTGTCGAACGACTCCTGGGTACACATGATACATTATGTACAGGTAGTTAAAGTAATAGTTTTCAAAAATGGAGTTTCACTGTGACTTTCCCTTTCATAAACTGAAGATTTTGTCCCAGATCTTCTTTTACAGTAATGTTGAAAGTGTCGAAATGCGACTTAAAGTCGGGCAAATAGTGAGGATAACGTAAAAGGACTGACACGCAGTAATGTTTCAGAGGTGTGTCCCACCACGTTGTACTCTACTACATCGGAGTACACAATAGATTAAATTCAGTCCTTGGTTCATTTCTACAGGAAATCGAAAATATTTCTCAAAATCCAAGTTGTCGGTAATGGCTGGTATTTCGTTTATAATTTCTTCAACTTAAGGTCTTCACCCAAAATGTCATACAATTCAGGACAAAATCTAATGGCCGATACTTTGTCATATGAAAATTTAATCAGTAGGCGACCAACTATTTTTTGGTACTATCTCCAAGTCCAAAACAGCATTGCATTTAGTAGTATTTGCGCTCAACAGATATTGGCAGCTAAAATGATACTCTGCAGGAATGGTCAACAGATAAGTAAACCGTTTAGTTTTGGGATCCTGTGTTTTCACCTAGAGTGACGCATTCATCCAAGGTTTGTTGCACTTTCTCGTCCTGATCTTCCACCATGAATGGGTTTTGATTTTCAATGATGTTTTTGATTTGTGTAGGGTGAATCATTTCCACTAATGCCACGTCCTAATGGGCTTCGTCATCCAATTGGATGGCATGATATAATTTGGCAGTGAAACAGCACAAGGTGTTGTGGGGAAAAACCTCCATGGAACTGTCACTGTTGGGTAAAATTGGTCATTCATAATTCCAGGCTTCTAGTGTCCGAGGGGTAAATGGAAGTCAGAGGAGTGTCTAAAATAGGATGTTTGTCATATGCCTCGAAAAGATTTACAATTTCTTACCTAAAATTATTTTGTTGTAATGTTGTATATGTCTATGTCTCTAACCATGTGTCATTTTAAGAGAAGTGTTTGTCTCTACCTAGGTAGCGCGTATTCAGGTCAGTCACTTGCAACATTGTTGCCAGTGTCCAGTACCGTGGCGTCATCCCACCTTTTCCATTCCCATTGTCGCTAAACAGTCCCAATTCCTTGTCGCTCTATAGTCCCACCCATGTTTAAATTCCACATATTAAATTCCCCTTGTCGCCAAACGTTCCCACGAACTTTTTGACTGGGTTTTCCATTGTCGCTAAAGTATCCCATTACACTGAGAACGTGCAATTTAACACGCAAATATCACGCTCCACTAAAATATCAACACTATTTTTTCGTCATCTTATACCTCTACTAAACTGTGTAGACGTAAATACTTTTCTCTAACGGAACTGAAATGCAAGCGATGGAGCAAATCACAAAAAATGACTTTCACAAACAAACATCATCTTTGCCTTCAGTCAGAATGTTTGCCTGAAGAGTTTCCACCGACGAATGCAATAATAAGTTTTAATAACTGGAAATAACAGACACTTACCAGATAGTCATCGTTAGGCCATTTCCGCCCAGAAATAGCAACATCAAAAGCGATGTCACTGAAAAATAATTATGCATAAATACTTTGTTAAAGCTAAGAACCGACTAATCGTCTTATTGTTTAGTAATTTGGAAGTGTCTTAACAGATTTTGCAGTTGTGTGCTCAGCATATCAATTTTAAAGTTGATGATAGCATCAGTTCAACGATAGCGTATGCAATGAAGACTTTTAAAATTGATATTACAGTCCTCTTTTTATTATTATTATTATTATTATTATTATTATTATTATTATTATTATTATTATTATTATTATCGTAATTAACTATATGGAATTTATAAAAGAGGAACAGGGATTACAAAATCTCCGGGAATTTATACAAGTGGAGCATGGATTACAAAATCTGTGTACGCTGTATACAGTGTATATATGTGTCAACAACTAGATGTCTGTTGTACCAGTGTATACTCTCTTTGTCATGCGCATTATCTTGTTTTTTAGCTAAGTCTGATACAATGTAGTAGTATTCAGGAGAAAACCATATTACATAAATGGGCATTCCAATATACTGTACAGACAAATAACACGTACAAATGGACATTACAATACAGTGTACAACTAATACTGTCCAATATAATGTACAGACAAATAACACGTATAAATAGACATTCCAATATACTGTATATACAAATAACAGGTATAAATAGATATTCCAATATAATGTACAGACAAAAAACACTGTGCACATAAAGTACATCATCCACTACAAAATATTTCTTATTGTGCAACGGAGAACCGCATTTTTGTGTCACAGATTACCTGCAAGGATTATCACAGTCACAGGTGAATGTGCCGTCGTCAATATTTGCAGAAACTGACAGCATGCAGAACTTATCTGAAAAAAGACCATAATTAAACACTTCCTAATATCTTAATAAAAGTTTTATTGGTTTTGCGTGTGTGCACAATTATTCGTAAAATGGTCGTGGAAAGTGAGTTGTGTTGAAATAATGATATAGATAAATATATTCGGAAACCTATGAAAAATATCGGGAACATGATACATCAAATTTACAATGTACCTATATTCTGTTAAAATATTTGTATCAATAAATAAGGGATCACAATAAACCGTTTTGCAACGTTTCAACCTGAATACATTTATCTTAACCAGCATTCCTATTGATCATGGTTGTATCCTTCATTTTTACTAATGCATATTTATCTCCCGTTGATAACTTTGCAGTTACAGGGATATATTAACTTTCTCTGTCAAAGACTGGCGATAAGTAATTTATCTATATTAATAAAGCTCTGAATGGCAGAATTATTATGAATCAGTAACACAACATGTACAATTGCAATATTGGTTATGATTCTTACTAACTATTCCTACTCCACATCTGTATTTAAAAAATATGTTTTGGTTTTTACTCCAGTGCTCTGAACATCTGAAGATCATATTTCAAGGTCATATGGTTGCATACCAGAGAATTAAAAATCTGAAATAGTATCTGGTACATGCCAAGGTTGTTGTTGTTGTAGTTGTTGTTGTTGTAGGGTTTAGTGCCATTCTTCAGCACAAGATATGCTATACATGGCGGCCAGTATCAATGGTGGAGGAAGTATCCGGGAAACCCACCGAAAAGAACAACGGTCCCACCAGAAACTACTGGCAAATTTTCTCACATCCTAACATGGAACGAATCTGAGACTCGAACCAACGCAGACAAAAGTGAGAAGGCAATGATCCATAACAGCTAGCTCTTTAGACCACACCGCAATGGGGGCCTTTTACATGCAAAAGTTCCTTGAAACAAGACCACATATTCAGGCACATACGTCTGCAAAGACAAGTGTTACTAATTTGCAGACATCGACCCGAGACCAAATCGTTCTGAATTTCTACGAGGAGTTTGCTTTTGCAATAGCAATAAGAAATTATGGTATGGAAGGAAAAAAAACGTAATCTATCTCAAACATGTAAGATCTATACGACTTAATATGTTGCCTAAACGATCGATTTTAGAAACGAATGAATATCACAAGAGTCACATTCGCAAGAAAATCAACGCAACACTCGCCAACCACTGCAACTCGTTTGGGCATTCAGTCAAGTCCCCCACGATGCTACAGACTGTATCAGATCTGACGTGGTCTGATATAGAACAGACACGTAAAGAATGAGACTGGACACTACAAAATGAAAACTCATAGGCGGTTTGCCATAAATGAAAACTTGTAACCTTCCTGATCCAGTCATATTAAAACTACAGCCATGCATCAGTTTGTCTGATGTACACAACGTCTGCATTAATATTTATGCAAGGAAGCATTTCGCATCCGATTATTATTATTATTATTATTATTATTATTATTATTATTATTATTATTATTATTATTATTATTATTATTATTATTATTATTATTATTATTATTATTATTATTATTATTATTATTATTATTATTATTATTATTATTATTATTATTATTATTATTATTATTATTATTATTATTATTATTATTATTATTATTATTGTTATTAATTATTAATCATTATTATTATTATTATTATTATTATTATTTTTATTATTATTATTTTTTATTATCATCATTATTATTATTATTATCATTATTTTTTATTATTATTATTATTATTATTATTATTATTATTATTATTATTATTATTATTATTATATGTTGTTCATTATCTCTCTGCACAATGCTTTTGACATTTTCCTTACTACCTCCAAGCATAATATAACTGGATATAATTTATATTATACATTCTGTAGCTCACGTTGATTTAATGCCAAGCATGGTTTCCGTTCTTTGTTGCCAACTTCAAATTGGATGCAAACAGTTGGGTTTCTGCCCAATAGGTACAATATTTCCTTCTTCGATAATTGTTATACAGTTTTTAACAGCTGCTAAGTAGTTTACTAGCATTAAGACAGTTTCTCAAAATTTGTGATATCTTTTCTTCCAATTTTTAAAATATTTTGTTACTATATTTATTTGTCATTCAAATACGTACGAGTCAATATTTTCCCTCGGACCTAGACTCATTCTTTCTTTGTAAAGAAGACTTCACATGATTCAAAGTCTGCCTTTAAGTGACACATGGAATTTCCCGTTCTCTTATGTCTAATATCTTATTAAATAAAACGGCGCACTTCGAACCGCTCCGGTGGCCTAGTGGTTAGAGCGTCCGCCTCCGATGCGGGAAGTCGTGGGTTCTATCCCCGGGCGAGTCATACCAAAGACTTACAAAAATGGTACTAACAGCTGCCTCTTGCTTGACGCTCAGCATTAAGAGGTTAGTGTTAGGACTGGTCGGCCTGGTGTCAGGATAATGTGACTGGGTGGGACATCATGCTACATGTCTGCGGCATGATGCCTCAGTGCTAGACATCACTATAAACTGCCACACTGGAGACATCGTAGCGATATGACTGAAAATTTGTTAAAGCTACGTTAAAAATGATAAACACCAAACCACACACCATCATTAGCGACGGTTATAGTTGACAATGATACATTCCAATTGAAATGTTTCACTTTAAGCAATATGAAAGCTGTAATTTGATTCTACTTACCGATAAGTGATCTTGATTTGTAATCTGATTGGTCTTGATTTGATTAGAAAGGGATCAAGTGTTGATTTATACATTAACCAAGTTCAAATTCAAACTGAAATCACGATAATGATGTAACCTCTCTCTCTCTCTCTCTCTCTCTCTCTCTCTCTCTCTCTCTCTCTCTCTCTCTCTCTCTCTCTCTCTCTATATATATATATATATATATATATATATATATATATATATATATATATATATATATATATATGCACATCGAACATCTAAGTGATTTGAAAATGAATAAATGTCTACTCCAGTGTGAATGCATTTATTTCGTTGCCTTTCAGATTGAATTCGTTGCAAATTGGTACGTCTTGTGGTGCGTTCAGTTGAATGTCCGGGGAGTCCGGCAGGAGGCAGCCACAGACGGCAAGGTTTCTTTGGGAGTGACACAGATGGAGACAAAGCTGCCAAAAAGAAAAATGTATGTTACAAGGAGCATATTATACTGTTGTACACAGATTGATATATAGTTTGCGGTTGGGGTGGTTTTGCAACGAGAATAGTATACTGTTCTACACAGGCTAATACATACACTGGTAGGCGCATGGGCTGTCTGACATTAAAGACAAACAAGCAGAGAGAAACAAATAGAAAGGTATTAGAATTAATAAATGTAAACGTCAAAACAGACCTCCAGAAAATTAGTAGGACGGCAGAATGTTAATTGAAGTGAATGTTGTTTGAAAAAGAGACAGTCAGATAGGTAGATAAAATGATAGATGAATGAAGAATGTTATTATTGTCGAGTGGGCTTATTATTATAAGCCTAGCTATTTAACCTTTTCGTCACCCTTAGATGACTCTGGCAATCGTCAAAGAATCTTACCGCCACGCAAACCGTACTCTTACCTCATCTCTTAAAGTCAATAATTTGAAAATTTTAAATTAATGTAAGCTTTGTAATAATAATCAGCTTTTAACTGAAAGTATGATAATTGTCAAACACAACTGTCTTATCGGCTCACCGTGACACTGTAATGTACACCGTATAACTTCCAGAATTTTTGTCCGTCTGTACAGTTATTGTAAGGCTCTGATAATCGGTTGATCTCCACCTAAAGTAAACAATGCAGATCAATCTCACAAAATATTGACAGTTCAGAGGTAGTCTTGACGTTATAACTATACAGAAATGTTTGCAATTCAGATGTTGCAACTGCACATAAATGTTGACTATTCTGACGTATTTTTGACGTTAAAACTACACAGAAATATTTAAAATACCTGACGTAGTCTTGTCGTTACAACTACATTAGGACTGTGAATTAAAACAAGGTAGTTTTGACATTACACCTTCACATAAATATTTACTATATACTTGACGTAGGTTTGACGTTACAGATATACTGAAATGTTGATTATACCAAGGTAATTTGGACGTTACAAATACACAGAACTGTCTACTATTCGGATGTAGTTTTGACGTTAGAACTGCACATAAATGTTTACTATACTTGGCGTAGTTTTGACGTTACAACTACACAGAAACGTTATCTATTCTAATTACCCCTTTTATGTTACAACTACAAAGAAATAATCCGATCTACCCTATGAATTAGGACTAATCGGAAAAAATTGGACAAAAAATAGTCAAGCAGCCTGATGTTTCATGGAAACAACAGTCACTTAGAACTGGGAGAAACCTAAGCAGTAAAAACAACGGAGATATGAACGCATATTGTTTATGATCGATGGCGATTTTAGACCAAGTGTATGTGCGATGGGAATTCTGAACAAAAATTATCGATGGGGATTTAAGCTAAGTATCATGATCGATGATGATTCTGGACCAAGTGTGTTTTCTGAACCAATTTTATGTTTTCTAGACTATGCGTATAATTGATGGAGAAAGTATTTTAAAAATTCACACTCATTCTGATGGACACGAAAAAGTATATATTGGATTATTTTAATCATGCACGTCTGGCTTAGAAACCCTCATTTCTCACCAATTCGACAGAGAAATATAGCTGTTTTGCCAACTTTACTTTTCTTATCTCAGTCAAGTCATCTCAGACCAGTCGTCTCAGTCAAGGTGTCCACGCGCTCAGAAATACTTAAAAAAAAGAAACCCTTGTCTTCTGTTATCCCTGACGTAGTTGTTCTAAAATCAAACAACAATAACAAATATATAACATAAACATAATAATTTAAGGTTAATCCATCTTTGAAAACACACCATATAAAATCATTTAGAAAAAATAAAGACACACGCACAGTATATTTTCAGGTCAGCATCCTTAAATGTAGCTAAAGCTGCCTAAGTAGTTTTAAATAATTCGTATGAAACAAATTATACACTGTTAGGTACATTTAAAGACGCTGACATGAAAACTAACTGTGTTACAGATCGGATAAAATTCTAAATGACTTGTGAAATGAAACCTGACAGAAAACACTAATCCATGCACACAGACTCTAGTTATATATACTTCATAGTATTCCAACTCTCTTAAAAACTACAGAAAATTTAGTAAAAACCAGAAATGTGTTATGTCACCATGCTTATTCTAATTTTGCTAAGCATCTCCATTATGCCCCAGTTGAATTAAACTTCTACCTACAATACTTAATGACAAATAATGTACTTACCATCAAGAAGGAATTATTTATCCGTCAACACATCAATCCATAGTCATATTTCACTGTAATACTTGCCACATTTCCAAGAAAATAAGAATTTTCAAAAAATCCGTGAACTTGAAAGTTTAGCACATGGTAACACGCTATGTCCCTATTTAGAAGATCTTTTATACATGGGGTAAATTTACAATCAATATTAAGGACAACACAAGTATGTCACAAACAGTTTCACCTCCTCCAAAGAAAATGGAAGTTATATACATTAGTGAAATAGATCTCTGATTACCCATAATGCAACATGTTTCCCATCGTTACAGCTTGTATTAAGTATAAATACAGTAGAGCCGTGTATCCAGTATCATTTCATTATTTACAATATAACTTTACAAAATTGGAACTGATGAAACAGTTTCTTTTAATAAATATTAATTATTTTTTGTTAATTTCATATAACATCCATATATTAAATGCGATAATGCCTCATTACTATGCGACGTTTGATGCTCTTAGTTCTTTCCTCACGCGTATAAAATGTGTACTTTAGGAGCAACGGTCACGCCGCAGCCCTCATTAACATATTTGAAATAATGAGTCGCAAGTAAACATTTGGACGTGAACTTTATTACATTAGTGAAGAGTCATTTTTACTTTAAATGAAAATATTTGATCGGAAATAATCTACGCTGGTGTTTGGACCGAGACAAGAATCCCCAGTCACGGGGTTACATTACATATAAACCCTTCACTGTGATTACCTTGTATCTGTCCAAATCCCAACATATATTCTATATAACTCCTGCGTCTGCTTCAGAATTTCCATCGATCATACAATTGGTCTAGAATCTCCATCGATCATAAACCTGATCCAGAAGCCCCATAGATCATAAACCTGATCCAGAATACCCATCGAGCATAAACCTGATCCAGAATACCCATCGATCATAAACCTGATCTAGAATACCCATCGATCATAAACCTGATCCAGAATACCCATTGATCATACACTTGGCCCTGAATCCCCATCGATCATAAACCCGGTCAAGAATGACCCATCGTTCATACAATTGGTCTAAGATCAACATAGATCGTAAACCACATGGGTGGATGAACCTGGTCCAGAACTCCCATTTTACTATATAAGGTCCAAAATGCATTTTTTTCTGCATAAAGATCGCATGCAAGAATA
Source organism: Potamilus streckersoni (assembly GCA_016746295.1). NCBI lineage: Eukaryota > Metazoa > Mollusca > Bivalvia > Unionida > Unionidae > Potamilus > Potamilus streckersoni. The sequence goes on along the minus strand of JAEAOA010000316.1, from coordinate 1,111,972 downwards.
AGTGGTCCAAAACCGCATGTTTATACTACTAACCTATGTTATAAGTTTCGAACGTAAAAGCTTTACTTGTTAATTTGGTTGTATGCAAAACTCTTAAATACTGACAGTGGAAGAAGAAATGTTGGAACATTTCACAAGTAAAGGAAGTTGAGATTTGTGAAGAATGAAGTTTAATTGGAAAAATAATTTACTTTTTTTTTTCAAGCTCTAACCTTCATCAAGATGCAACTTCTAAGAACTCAAATTTTATATGTAAAATTTAATTCATTTCATGGTCCATGCTAAACATATTTTATGATGTACCTAGCGTAGAGTATCACAAAGGCTGTTTTCATGTTAATACTTTGCTAGAGAGTAATATGTGTTAATACATCTGACATGTGGTTAGAGGGCAATAAATGTTAATATATCTCAAGTATTTGGCAAGAGATAATACATGTTTGGCAAGAACGGCAATATATGATAATAGCTCTAAATTGTTTGGCTAGAGGGCAACATCTATTAATGCAACTGACCTATCTGACTAGAGCGCAATACCTGATAATACATCTGATGTATTTGGCTAGAAGGCAATACATGATAATACATCTGGCGTATTTGGCTATAGGGCAATGCGTGGTAAAACATCTGATGTAATGTGCTAAAGGCAACACATGTTATTATTTCTGACGTGTTTGACTAAAGGATACATTTTGTGTATTTAGTTTAAGGGAAACGCATGATAATACCTCTGACTTGTTTGGCAAGAGGGCATTACATGATACTGTGTCTGATGTATTTGGGTAGAGGGCAATACATGCTAATATCTCTGATGTATTTGTCTTGAAGGCAATGCATGCTAACTCCTGTGAGTGATAAATGATAAAACCTGCAAAGTTTTGGCTATAGAGCAATATATATATATATATATATATATATATATATATATATGTGTGTGTGTGTGTGTGTGTGTGTGTATGTGTGTGTGTGTGTGTGTGTGTGTGTGTGTGTGTGTGTGTGTGTGTGTGTGTGCATGCATGCGTGTGTATCTGTTGGATTTTTAACGAAGCTTTAACCAGCTTTTCAGCCATATCACTTGGATGTCTGCAGTGTGATGTCACTGGGGGATCATGCTGCAGACATGGAGCATGATGTTCCATCAAGTCTCATTATCCTGACACCAGGAGGACCAGTCCTAGCACTAACCTCTTAATGCTGTTAGTGCCATTTTTATGTCTTTGAAATAACTGGACCGGGGTTTAAACCGGCGACGTCCCGCATCCGTGGCGGATACTCTAACCGCTAGTTCAGCAGAGCGGTCAAATATATCTCTGACGTATCTGACTATTCTGAAATACATGATAATATCTCTGACGTTTCTGGCTAGAGGGTAATTCATGTTCATTCCTCTGAAATATTTGGATTATGAGTCATTTTACTATTTATCAGCATTTTAATTCTAAATTTTATTACATAAAGCCGTTGGCTTTTGCTTTTAACTTCGAGAACTAATAAACAGAGAGAAAAATGAAATTCTAAATTATTCAGTTTGAATGTCACATTATAAATGTTCTTTTCTTCAGGTTAAAAATCTACAACTCTGGTGTGCAGAGTGCAGTCGTTTCCTTTACGTGAATACGGCTATACGTTCCAAGTAACAAATGAAATTAATATTAATGAGTGCTTTTCTTGTTTTTAACTTAGGGCCCTAAGGCAAAGCGTGCAGAAAATGTAACGATTGGGAAACGAAATAAAAGCTTTCATCAAAAATAAGCTCAGAATCATTATGAATTACAGCAATATAAACAGGTCTCATTCGGGGCTACATTAACCCTTACAATGTTAGATGTTGGTAGTTGCATCGATTTCAGTGACGAAGATTTTAACCCAACATAGACTGGGTTGCATAACTAATTGCTTATCCTAAAGAAGGAATCCTGTTTATTTATTGTCACTCAAAGGCAATGTTTGCAGACTTAGTTTATTAGATACAAGCTGTCAGTGCCATTCAATAGTTTATAACACATATTATAGATTTGTTTTTCTTTTATCCTCATTCATTTGAAGCTAACAGCAATTATCTTAATAACTGATCTCATGATTGAATTCGATTTTCTTTGAAACTGTTTTATAATACTATTTTATAATTAGACTCAGTGGAACTTCGCTTCGTCTGCATATTGTATTTTAGCACAAGTAGCAGTAAAGATTTGTTGTTTTCATTTGTTCATAATTAAATGTTTATAATATTGCTTAATTGACTAAAGGTTATAAAAAACTAAATGTTACTTTCAGTCGGACACACACACACACACACTACTGAAAATGACATGGCTAATAAAGTTGTTGGTATAAAGCAAATTGATATATACTACTGGTATATCAAATGGTGATCCGCCCATAGCACAATAATACGAATATATAAACATTCTTTTAACTGCATGCCTATAGTTCAATGACGAACTTCCACTCATTACTCATTAATAACGTATGAAAATAACGATAAAAAGTATTAATAGGCATCGTTTTCTAAATGAATTTAACATGGTACACAAATGAAAAAATTATTTCATTCCTTTCGTTTTCTGTTTCTCTCTCCTTTCATGCATGAAGAACAAAATACGCAGAAATCTAAAATGAGAGAGAAAAACAATTTTTGCTGGATGAAAACCTTAACAATTAATTTGCACCAATTATCATACAAGAATATGGTTCATCATAACGGCATGTTTATACTTTCCTTGGGATCTATCTACAGTGTTCATAATATCAATGATGCATAGTTTCAAAAGCCTGTCGACTCTATACGTGACATTTGTCGGTTACGAGGCTCACATTCTGTAACGAATTTAATGCTTTGTTGTTGTTGTTGTTGTTGTTGTTGCAGTTTTTGGTGTTGTTACTGATTCTTTAACTTACTCTATTGTTCTAAAAATATATTATTATTATTATTATTATTATTATTATTATTATTATTATTATTATTATTATTATTATTATTATTATTATTATTAATTAAATATGAAATGTCTAAGAGGTCGACCCTTACCACCTCTCTCTCTGTCGAGAGAGAGAGAGAGAGAGAGAGACAGACAGACAGACAAACAGACAGAGACAGAGACAGGGAGACAGAGACAGACAGAGACACAGACACAGAGACACAGACAGAGACACAGAGACAAAGTGAATTTTATGGTTGGTAGTAATGCCAATTAAAGCAAAATGATGACTTATATGAACTTTAAATATATTAAAATATTTTAATTACTTCTTGTTGGTTCGTCATTTCGCTTAGTTTCGATTCCACACTAATTTCCACGCGCTCGTACGTGAATGCCTCAGCGTTCCTTGTACAAGACAATAACAGTGTTTCTTGTGTTCTACTTTCTCATAAAAAAGTCATCTTTCATTTTTAAATCATAAGTATATCTTATATTGATTTAATCATTGTGAATAAAAATAGAAACTCAAAAAGAGAACAATAACTTATCAACTTGCAAATGTGATTGTGAACAAAAAGATATTCCACTTGCAGTATAAATTTTTCATCAAAAGTGAGCCTCGCTTCCATTTAATACAAATTTATATATCTCGTGGTACCTACCTACCTACCTACCTACATACATACATACATACTTGCATGCATGCATGCATGAATAAATGTATGCAAGCAAGCGTGCGTGCGAACGTAGTTGATTGATTGATTGATTGATTGATTGAATTTTAACGGCGCACCAGCACTTTTAGGCTATTTAGCGCCATACAGTAGGTCATATTTGTAAAAAAGTTCAATATTGACCAGCGATATAGTAAAAAATCCATAGTAGATAAATATAAAATGGTAAATGTTGGTAACAGTTAAAGATATTGGTTCCCGATCAACGGGAGATGTAAATGATGTATCTTGATGAAAAGATGTAAATAATAGTTGGTATTGGTATTAGTTAAAAATTAGTTTGGGTAAGGTCATAAAAAGTTACAGTTTAAAATAAAGATTTACTTCCTTTAGGAACTCTAAAATACTAGTGATTTGAATAGTATCAAAAAGTTCCTGCATGTCGTGTACATTATAGTATTTATCACGCGTAGGTTGCAGGTCGGAACACGTGGTCATAAAGTGTTCAACAGTAAATGGTACATTGCAAGGAACGCACTCTGGTGGATCTTCACCTTTTAGTATGTGTGAGTGGGTAATGTATGTATGACCGATTCTGATTCTTGCAATGACAACCTCCTCCCTACGAATAGTTCTGTAGGAAGGAGTCCATTCTCCCAAGATTGGTTTGATGGCATGAAGTTTGTTATTGATTGCATCATCCCATGATACCTGCCACTTTTGACGTAGATACTTTTTGATACAAGGTTTAAAATCAGAATATGGAAATTTAAAATCCGATGGTTCTAAAGATAGGGCCATCTTCGCAGCCCGGTCTGCTTCTTCGTTACCTCTAATACCAATATGGCTAGGTAGCCAACAGTATACTATATTGCATGAGGCACTAAGTTCAGAGTTTTTTATCAAAACATTCACCAATAGTGGATTATCTAGTTTGATATTGTGTAGCGCCTGAAGCACTGATAATGAGTCACAGAAGATAATACTATTTAGAATATGATTAGTTTCGATAAATGTCAGAGCAAGGTCTATTGCTCTGATTTCCGCTGTAAATATGGATGCATCATTTGGCAAACGCTCTTTGGTTATGTGTTTGCCACTGACGAAGGCTGCAGCAGCCTTATCAGCAACCTTTGATCCATCAGTATAAAATCTAGCATAATGTGTAAATTCATTGAGTAGATCATGATAAGAATTCAAGAATAGGATAGGGTTTGTCTCAGATTTTTTCCGATCGTGTAACGTAAAATTCACTTGGGGTTGCTTAATGAGCCAAGGTGGTGTTTTCGAGACAAAAGTTTTCTGGATTAAAGATAGATTACATTTGATTTGGTCAAAGCAGAATGATATTCTAATACCAAATGAAGGTATAGCATTTGGTTTATTTACGTATAAAGCTTTGTAATTTGGATGAAAAACGGCCGAAAAAGCTGGGTTCAGAGGGTTGGATCGTAATTTAAGAGCATAATGTGCAGAAAGCATTTCTCTGCGATGCGATAAAGGTGGTTCATTCGCTTCCGCGAGAAGGCTTTCACACGGAGATGTCTTAAATGCTCCTAGAGCAAGTCTTATTCCCTGATGATGAATTGGGTCAAGCATTTTCAAATAAGACTTCCTAGCTGAACCATAAACAATGCATCCATAGTCTACGATGGAACGGATAAATGTTCTATACAAATAAAGGAGGACTTTTTTATCAGCACCCCAATCAGTGTGAGCAATTACTTTAATCAAATTTAAGGCTTTTAAGCATTTAGCTTTCAAATTCTTAATGTGTGGTATGAATGTCAGCTTTTTGTCAAAAAGAACACCCAAGAATTTTGTTTCCTCAACAACTGGAATAAGTGTTCCATCCAGCGTGAGTTTAGGGTTATCATGATGTCTTCGCAACTGACAAAAATGCATGCATACTGTTTTTGATTTTGAAAATTTGAAACCGTTATTACTGGCCCAACTTTGAATCTTATTGATATTTTGCTGCAGTTGCCTCTCAATTGTATGCATGTGTTTTGAGCGATAACAAATTAAAAAATCGTCAACATATAATGAGCAGTTAACACCGGGAGCTAAGCATTTGGTGATACTATTGATTTTGATGTTAAAAAGCGTCACAGATAAAATACTGCCCTGGGGCACACCCATCTCTTGCTGGTGTGTATCGGAGAGGGTAGAGCCCACTCGAACTTTGAATTCCCTGTCAGAGAGATAATTAGAGATAAATGAGGGCAGACGGCCTTTGAGACCCAGATCGTGCAGGTCTTTTAGTATCCCGTACTTCCATGTTGTGTCATAGGCCTTTTCTAAATCAAAAAATACCGCTACTAAATGTTCTTTTTTGATAAAGGTATCACGAATGAATGTTTCTAGTCTAACTAGATGATCATTAGTACTCCGTCCATATCGAAAGCCACTTTGGAAAGGAGATATTAAATTGTTAGCTTCTAAGTACCAGAGTAGTCGAGAATTGATCATTCGTTCCATTGTTTTGCACACACAGCTTGTCAGTGCAATTGGTCGGTAGCTGTTGGGGTCTTCGCTATCTTTACCGGGTTTGGGAACTGGTATTACAATTGCTTCTTTCCAGTTTTTGGGTACATTACCAATAATCCATACATCATTGAAGAGTTTTAAAAGAGTTTTTAATGATGGTTCTGGAAGGTGTTTCAAAAACTGGTAATGTATTTCATCAGGCCCAGTGGATGTATCATGGGCCTTATCTAAAGCCTCCCTAAGCTCTGATAATGAGAACAACTGATTATAATTTTCCGAGTTCTTGGATGTGAATTTTAAACGTGACTTTTCTTTTTGAGCTTTAAGTTTTTGGAAGGCTTCGGTATAATTAGATGATGATGAATTTTTGGAGAAACTGTCAGCAAGAGTATTTGCAATGTCACGTTTTGAATTAAAGTTGTTATTGTTTAGTTGCAGTTGTCGGAGAGGGTTTTGTTTGTTCTTTCCGTTTATTTTGCGTACAGTATCCCAAACCTTCTGAACAGAGGAACGAGAGTTTAAAGAAGAAACATATTTCTTCCATGATGCTCGTTTACTTTCCCTGATTGTGCGACGAGCTTTGGCTCTGGCAATGCGATATACAGCTAAGTTTTCGGGCGTCGGATGATTATTAAATTTGTTTAATGCTTTTCGACGTAGTCTAATGGCTTCCGTACATTCCTTAGTGACCCAAGGTTTTAAGATTCTTTTACAGTTGGTAGAGGACTTGGGAATAGAGTCTTCTGCAATTGCTATTAGAATAGATGTAAAAAGCTGAATGGGATCGCTAACATTGAAAACTGTGTCCTCATTCAGCCTAGTTTTGCAGAGTATTTCGAACTTGACCCAGTCGGCCTTCTTTAAATTCCATTGTGGAATTACTTCATCAATTGTAGAGTTAAGATTTACAAGTGAGATTGGGAAGTGATCGCTACTGTGGAGATCATCAGCGACCTTCCATTCATAGTCCAAAAGCAGCGAGGGAGAACAAATTGTCAAATCGATGCATGTGTATGTACCCGTGCCTGGGTGTAGGTATGTAGGTATTTTGGTATTATAGAGACACAGATCGTGTCTAGAAATAAAGTCTTCAATTTTGTGACCTCTATCACTTATATGATTTGATCCCCATAGAATATTATGGGCATTAAAATCGCCGAGTAAAACAAATGGTGCAGGAAGTTGTTGCACAAGGGTATCTAATTCGTTTGGGACTAGGTTAGTGTTTGGTGGTAAGTAAATAGAACAAAATGTAATCACTCGCTGAAGAGTGACGCTTACAGCAATGGCTTGTAAATTTGTGTTTAGAGGAATGACCTTATGAGGGGCTCTATTGTTCACAATAACAGAGACTCCCCCTGAGGCCCTGTCAACATTCTGAGAGTAGTGGTTAAACAGGGAGTACTTTTTAAGTGTGATGTTGTCTGTAGTTTTCAAAAATGTTTCCTGAAGACATAGTACTGCAGGATCATGTTCATCTAAAAGCAGAAGAATATCATGGTAGTTGGCTTTAAGTCCTCTACAATTCCATTGTAAAATGGTGTTCTTCATTTCAGCTGTATATTAGACCTTTCGAGTGGCAAATAATTTGGTTATTTATCTGGAGGAAGTACGGGGGTGTATCTTTTGTTATTGGATCTGGAGTTACCCTGAGGACATGAAGCAAATTCCTCCGCATCCATGTCCTCTAGGTCTTCAAACCTGTTGTGTATTTTTATAGGGTCATCAGACCCTTTTTTATGTCTATTTGTTTGAAGCCTTTTCTTGCTATTTGGTGATTTTGGTGGTGAGGTAATGTTGAATGTTGTTTGCGTCGATGTAGAGTTTTTCTGCGGTTTATAGTGTGGGATGTTTGAGTCAGCATGGGGTTCAGGCGGGTTTGTTTGAGTTTGTGCATCTTTCGTTGCTTTCTGGCTGCTCTTTACTACAGTTGAGAAGGATGGGCCGGGGAATGATCTAGCTTGAACAAGCTTCCTGGCCTCTGGATAGGGAATATTATTAGTATATTTAATCCTCTGGATTTCCTTCTCCTGTCTCCAAGTGTCACATTCCTTGGAACTAGCACGGGTGCTGAATCTTTCAAACTGCCATCATGGAGAATTTAAAAAAAAACTCCCAAACGTACCAAAACTGTGTCATCAGAGTCGGATGATGAACCATGTAGTGTGGAATCCTTTCCTCGCTTCATGGTCATCCATTCAAAAGACGAAACTAAACAACTTGCCACATTGTCACCATTTATAGTCGAAAAGACTATACTTGGATTAGTCGGCAAGCCAAAAAGTGTGAAAAAGCTAAGATCAGGTGACCTACTTGTAGAGTGTGAGCGCAAAGCTCAAACTGAAAATATACTGAAAATTAAATCGTTTCACGATATTCCAGTAACCTGCTCCGCCCACTCTACACTTAATACATCAAAAGGCATCATTCGTTGCCGTGACCTTGCTGGAGTCTGCGACAAGGACATCGTCGAGGGCATGAAAACTGAAGGTGTCACTGCAGTCCGTAGAATTCGTATCAAACGAAACAACAATCTGCAGGACACCAACACTATTATACTCACCTTTAATAAGCCCATACTACCTAAAGTGGTCAAGGTTGGCTTCTTACAAGTTAAGGTTGAGGTATATATACCAAATCCCCTCCGATGTTACAAATGCCAAAAATACGGCCATCATGAAGACAGATGCTCTCGAAGCCAAATCTGTGGCCGGTGTGGCGACTCCTCCCACCGGGAATCAGAGTGCAAGGCCACTCCGCACTGCGTAAACTGCGGCAAAGAACATCATGCGAACGTAGTACGTACATACATACTCACGCATGCACATACATACATACATGCATACATAGATACATACAAACATACATACATACATACATACATACATACATACATACATACATACATACATACATACATACATACATACATACATACATACATACATACATACATACATACATACATACATACATACATACATACATACGCACGCACGCATATGCATACATACATACATACATACATACATACATACATACATACATACATACATACATACATACATACATACATACATACATACATACATACATACATACATACATACATACGCACGCACGCACGCATATGCATACATACATACATACATACATCATACATACATACATACATACATACATACATACATACATACATACATACATACATACATACATACATACATACATACATACATACATACATACATACATACATACATGCATGCATGCATGCATGCATGCATGCATGCATACATACATACATACATACATGTTGTTCGTCCGTCGAGTCGACGAAGACCACTCTAGTCATCCATGAATTGGAGGGGTGGTTCTCTTCTGTGTGTGCGCAGGTGGCTGATAAAGCCAATTCTTGCACGGAAGGTTCGGTTGCAGAATGGACACTGGATAAGTGGGATATCTCCAGGAGGGTCGCTGGCACGTGCTTTTCTGACTTGCATCTTTATCTCTGAAGGTGCTATCCTGCTCGATTCACACAGCTTGGAGCCTTTGTGTAGATAGGAACTCCAAGTGACTCGATCGCTAGCTGTTTGCTCCCATGAGTCAGGGTTTATGCTGAACGCTTTAAATGCAGCTTTCAAATTGTCTTTGAAGCGTTTCTTCTGACCTCCGTGGGATCTCTGTCCTTACTGTAGCTCGCCATAGAAGAGTCTCTTAGGCAGCCCGTGGTCTGGCATGCGTACATGTCCCGCCCAGCATAGATTGGACTGCATCAGGATGATGTGAATGCCTGCTTTGGCTAGTACCTCGGTGTCTTGGTCTTTGTCCTGCCATTTGATATTGATTATTTTCCTGAGGCTTGTGGTGTGAATGTGGTTCAGCATCCTGGCATAGCGTTGATACATCATCCACGTTTTGCATGCGTAAAGTAATGTGGGGAGAACAACTACTCTGTAGACCTTTAGTTTGGTCATGATGCTGATACCTCTTCTATTCCATACATTCTCATACAATCTGCTAAAAAAATACACTGGCTCTGGCAATGCGGAGGTTCACCTCGTCGTCAATGGTGACACCCTGTGAAACTGTTCTGCCAAGGTAGGTGAAGTGGTTCACTACGTTGAGTTTTTTTGCTGTTGACAGTGATGATTGGCTCAGTATAGGGCTTTCACGGGGCTGGCTGATGCAGTACTTCAGTCTTCTTAGTATTGATGGTGAGACCAAAGCTTATGCAGGAACTGGAGAACTTGTCAACGCTGCAGTGTAGGTCTGCTTCTGAGCCAGCATTGAGGGCGCAATCATCAGCAAAAAAGAAATCCCTGATGTTGTCTGTCATAACTTTGGTTTTCGCTTGTAGCCTCCTGGGGTTGAACAGTTTTTCATCTGTACGGTACCTGATGCCGACTCCAACAACTCCGTCTCTGAAAGCAATAGTCATCTTGGCGGAGAACAAAAAGACTGAACAGTGTTGGTTCTAGATCACAACCCTGTTTGACGCCATTGGTTACTGGGAATGGTTCAGATGACTCTCTATTTTCCTGGACTTGCGCCTGCATGCAGTCATGGAATTGCTGAACCATGGATATAATTTTTTTTTACATCCATACTTGGCCATTTTTTACCTTCCATAATCTTCTCTGCTGACAGTATCTAAAGCCTTTCTCAAGTCGATGTAGATGGAGAAAAGGTCAACGTTTTGCTCTTGACATTTCTCTTGACAGATGCCTTGCAGAAAACACCATGTCAATAGTCCCATGCTTTTTCCAGAATCCACATTGGCTTTCTGGCAGGAGTCCATGATCAAGGTGAATAGTGAGGCAATTCAGTAGGATTCTGGCGTGTATCTTTCCTGCAATTGAGAGCAAGGAAATACCCCAGTGGTTGTCGCAGGCCTGTCGGTTTCCTTTGCATTTGTATAGGTAGATTATGGAAGCATCTTTGAATTCCTGCAGGATTGTCTCTTGCTGCCACATCAGCAAGAACAGTTCGTGGAGCCTTTCAATCAGGGCTGTATCCCATTCCTTGTAGACGTCTGCTGGGATGGCATCTGAGCCGGGAATTTTGTTCACAATCACATTTGAAAGTAGATAAGTTATTGTTCTCTTTTTGAGTTTCTGGATCATAACCCCTATAACTCCTTCTCAGTGCAGATGGTAACACTCTAATTACTGACAAAGAGAAGATTCTTGAACGATGGGCAGAACATTTTGACAGTGTCTTGAATCGTCCTTCATCCATCAACGAGGAAACCATCAACCGTCTCCCTCAATAACCTATCAACGAATAACTGGATGACCCTCCAACCTTGCTTGAAACACAGAGATTCATCTGGTCTCCAGTGGCACATACATACATACATACATACATACATACATACATACATACATACATACATACATACATACATACATACATACATGCATGCATGCATGCATGCATGCATGCATGCATGCATGCATGCATGCATGCATACATACATACATACATACATACATACATACATACATACATACATACATACATACATACATCCATCCATACATACATACATACATACATACATACATACATACATACATACATACATACATACATACATACATACATACATACATACATACATACATACATACATACATACATACATACATACATACATACATACATACATACATACATACATACATACATACATACATACGGTTACTCATGTTATATCATTTTCTTAGGGGGTGTCTTTGTCCGTGCACAAGAGTATATACTAAGGTTACCAACAGATTTTCATTAAAAAGTCATGTGTTATATATATATATATATATATATATATATATATATATATATATATATATATATATATATATATAGAGAGAGAGAGAGAGAGAGAGAGAGAGAGAGAGAGAGAGAGAGAGAGAGAGAGAGAGAGAGAGAGAGAGAGAGAGAGAGAGAGAGAGGCATTGCTTGGATCATTGTTCCGATACCTTGGATAAATGTATGGCTGGACCATATATGACACATATGTATAAGTTCCTCAGAGAACAGAGTTTCGACATATCTGATTAAAACTGAATCCCTTACCATTCTGAGTCCAATGTAGATATCACGTCCCGGATCTAGCGTAAAGCCCTCCTCTTTCGGAAAAGGATAAGTCCCGGATTTGTGAATTACCATGCGGACACCATATCCAGTAGAAACGCTCTGGATATATTCATCTATTTCCAGATTTAGTATTAAATTGATTCCTGAAAAAGAACACCCAAATATTCGATGATACCTTTAAATCACGTTAGAAATATTTTCAGTTGTTCTTTAAATCTGATATTCCATTCAAATAAAATGCATTAATCATCGATTTCGAAAAACCATCTATCAAGTAATGTTTATCCATCACAAACTTTCAATTAAAGATTTGTGCATAAACCTTTCGGGTATTATTGATTTCCAAGCAGCCTCACTAAGTCAAACATAAGTGCAAAGATTTTATATAGAGGATTAAGGAGTGTGATGTGTCGAATTTTGAAAATCTTAGAAGCTTTGTTTAAAGGAATTGTATCAAAGTCAATTTAATTGAAGTAGAAAGGGCTAGAGATAGTTAGATGATTATTTTTCATTTCATCTCTGAACGTCAAAAGGGAATTCGTTCTGGCCGAGGTAACATGACCGAGTCAGATGCTATGGTACAAGAGAATGACATAAGACCTTTCCCCAAAATCGGCAGGGTTAAAGGCGGCATCTGGCTTTAGATGATAGCTCAAAGAAAATGATTAATTACGGCATGATTAGTTGTTTAGTTTTCTGGTCACTCCAAAAATTCTACGAACAGGTTTAGGAAACTGTCTATTCCGATTGGTTAGTATGGATTTATGGGCGTAACTATGTAAGAAATTAAAGGTTTCACTTTAGGGAAATTCTTTAGTCTTAGATCTTTCGCAAGGAAAGTTAGTACGACTCCGAAATTCGTAAAAAGTACGTTTTTCGTATTGAGTAAGGGGCCGGATAGTTCTCTCAGGAGACGGCCTATACGCGAGGTTCGTGGAAACATAAAGAAACGGCAAAAAGGTACGCAATCTTAGTTTCCCGATTTTAATATGTTATTTCATTTGTTGATCTATTGTGCAAATGTATTCTTGATATGATATATGCATGTATGATTTCATTTCGCAGGATTTTAGTGAAATGCTAGTCATGACATTTTATTCTTTGATTTCCTAATAATCAATTCATTTGGAGAATTGGCAAGAGTGAATGTTATTAAAATTTCATTAGATTAGTTGAAAGATTGCATGTAATTGAATCTTTAATACATAGGAGTGATTATGAATTTTCAGGAATGATCTAAGGAATGATGGGTAATATTTCATAGTTTTATGGGTTAACTCTGTCTAAAATGAGTATGACCTAACATTACATGTATATTCATATACTAGTTTGTAATATTTAATTGATCACTTAAGTGTATATCTATATGCTAGTTTGTAATATTTAATTGGTCGAGTAAACTATTTTAAAATAGTTAGATCTGGAGGTCTAAGCCATATGTAACTTAACAGAGCAAGAAGTTGAGTGGGGGTTACATATGGGTTCATACGGCTGAATTGAATTTAATTGACCATCCCTAACGTGACCCGAATTAAGGTCAGAACAAGCATCGACCGTTTATGTAAACAAAATAGTTAGCTAACAGAAGCTACTGCGGCAGAATTTATGCCTTTTGTTTCTGAGCCGAATTAACGTAAAATACAGATATACTTGGGAATGTGACCTATTGTCTATTGCGAGACATTTTTATTTATTGAAGGAAACAGCTTTCCTGGACACACATGAGGAATCCCTGAACAATCATAGGACGGGAATACATTCTACGCAGAAATCTAAGTCCAGAGACGTTTGTTAAGTAAGAGTTAGACGGACAAGAGTCCAAGACGAAAACTAGACAAAGATCGACAAGCAGGGACGAACGGAAGTCTTGATGTCTGCATAAATTAGGTGATGAAGTCTCTCATCGTTACACTCAAAGGTCACATCCCATTGGCAATGATGATAGCAATTTAACGTGAAAGTAATTTTATATTTAAAGAAATTTGTATTGTGTTTTATTTGAGTACATGTTAGTACCATTCTTTCCTTCTTTGTAGCTAAGTCATTGATTTCTTTTCATTTTAAATTCTGTTTATAATCTGATTAAATTTTATATTTGTTCATTGAAAGGGGGCTCGTAGTGTTTATTTCCTCAATATACCTGTTCAGTGATCTGCTTCCTTCTTTCTATCTATCACACTGGGTAAATCACACCGCGGAGGTCATTCCCTAGCAACGAACCGTAGTGAAAGAGGTTTGTGTTTTGCACGCCGTCAATCTGTCACAAGGAGATACATATTTATGAGCAGGTATAGCCTGTTTTCAGCGCTAGTTTTTATGTCGAAAAGTATTCTCCATTTTAATTACTTTTTTGTAAATAATCCAGGAATGTTTTTTCAGACAGGATGACCAAATTATAGTCAAATAAAGAGAAACAACCGTATTTACTTACATTATAAAACAACTGTGTTTACTAACAGTATAAAAAAAGGCAGAGTTGAATGTTTGCATTGGATTGTTGTACATAGAAAAGAAACATCACGGTTTTTTATTGCTTGCGTGAAATGACTAAGACAAACCTTGGTCGGGCCCACTTCTCCACGATATATGTTCTGTTGATGGTAGGGTGAAGCAGTTTCCGTAGTTAGGCATTGTGAAATTCGTCAAGTTCCTTTGAAAAATATACACAAATTAGATAATGAACAGGTGCGGTTTTTCTTAGGAATGCGTAAACGTGCCATTTAATGTCTCCTGAAAAAACCCCAACTATTATTGACATTTTACTTGCTATTTATAAATTAAAAACATAAATGAAATGTACTGTGCATTCAAACAGTTCGTTAAAACCGGGAAACCGGTAACACAGTTTTTCTCTAAAAGGGGTTACATCGCAATAGACAGCGAGATTTAGACGAAAACGGTTAAAGACTTATTATTTTTCTATTTCCGATACTTTCATTTCGTTTGGTGATTTGTGATTCCTTTCTTCTCATGTCATTTGAATAAATCAGTTTTATCAATTCTTATGTGTGTGTAGGTGTAGATGTCGGTGTGTATATGTGAGGGTTTGTGTATATGTGGGTGTGTGTATTTGTATATTTGTGGGTTTGTTTGTGGGTGTTTATATGTGCTGGTTGGTGTATTCGTATGTGTTGGTTTGTATGTGGGTGTCTATTTGTTTGTGTGTATGTGTGGGTGTGTGTATGTATGGCTGTATGTATGGGAGTGTATGTATATATGTGTCTGGCGTGTGTATGTGTTGATGCATATGTATGGGGGTATATATATATATATATATATATATATATATATATATATATATATATATATATATATATATATATATATATATATATATATATATATATATATATATGTGTGTGTGTGTGTGTGTGTAGGTGGGTGGGTGGGTGGGTGCGTGCATGTATATGTGTCTGAGAATCAAGGCAAATATACGTTCAGTGATATTCCGTAATATTTTGCAAAATTTACTTAGCTTACAATAAAAGAATACACCCTAGACGTTGTCGACCACGGAACTCTAGTTTAAAAAATACAATTCTACTTTTAGTGCTCTCCATGCAATTGATTTCTAGCACCACCACTCCCCAACTTTATAATTATAGACTTTTCTCTTTTGTATTTTTATTGTAAGACATGTCCCAACAGACAAACTAACATATTTATCTTTGCTATTGTTCTCCAAGAGAACGCATATTTGAATATTTTTAATCGAGTGTAAACGCATTCATCACCGCATAATTTATATCTCGTTAAATGACAAAAATATGCCTATCCTAGTCTAGTATCTTTATTCTAATTTAGACAGAAACAAAATAATTAACTTTTATTCAGGCAAGCATGATTTGCGTAGTAAGTTTTCATCTCCTGTTTGTACACGTGATATTAATGTTTTGGCTTTAGTAATTCAAAGCATGTGTTTCTTTTTGCGCCTTGTAGTGATTAAGGCTCATTTCAAAAGGTGGCCTTCAAATACAATGATTTGCTCTGCAGATAGATTTCATTTATAGCCAAGAAGGGTATTACTGTGAATTTTGTAGCCTCGTGGCAAATATGGCTTTGTGGACCAGGTCTTCTGCGCTGTGCCCCAGGAACCATCTTTTCTGACTGGAAAAAAGGAATGATAAAGATGGGAAAGTTGGTCCATTAGTAAGATTTTTTGCATTATTTATTTTTGAATTGCTTAAGCGTGCGCGAGTATGTATTTGTCTATGTGTGTGTGTGTGTGTGTTTGTGTGTGTGTGTGTGTGTGTGTGTGTGAATCATCAATTGGTCAAAGAGCAATAATGACCACCTTTGGAGGAAAAACAAGAAGTTAACCCATGAAATGGTTGACTGTATAAAAATAAGAGTTTCAACGAAGTATTTGCTTTTAGAACCTTTTCGTTGCAAGAAACTATATATAATACATGATTGCTAAACAGAGGTATTCCTACAAAAATTTACTAAACAGAGATATTCCTCCAAGAAGTTGCTAAACAGTGGTATTCCTACGAGACATTACTAAACAGAGGTATTCCTACAAGAAGTTGCTGAACAGAGGTATTCCTACAAGAAGTTGCTAAAGAGAGGTATTCCTACGAGAAATCACTAAACAGAGGTATTCCTACAAGAAGTTGCTAAACAGTTATTCCTACGAGAAATTACTAAACAGAGGTATTCCTACAATAATTTACTAAACAGAGGTATTCCTACAGGAAGTTTCTAAACAGAGGTATTCCTACAAGTTGATAAACAGAGGTATTCCTACAAGAAGTTGCTAAACAGAGGTATTCCTACAAGAAGATGCTAAACAGAAGTGTTCCTATAAGACGTTACTAAACAGGTATTCCACCAAGAAGTTACAAACAGAGGTATTCGTACAAGAAATTGCTAGCATAGGTATTCCTACAAGACGTTGTTAAACTGAGGTATTTTTACAAAAAGTTGCTAAACAGGTATTCCTACAAGAAGTTGCCATATAGAGGCATTCCCACAAGACGTTCCATTGTAAATTGACTCACATAATTGATCGGAGAAAGTGAAAAGTACTTCACAATGTTAAGCATTTATATGGAATAAAGGACTGCACCAAATATTGGCAACTACGTTCTATTTGAAACATTGGCCTCTACGTTCTACATCAAACATTGGTCCTTACGTTCTAGAGACGTGAAGCTTATATTTGGGAATTATTTGTCATATAAACTTTTGTGCTTCTTGTAGATGTCGTCGTAATAAGGATGTTTGACGAACATGAATATGAGCTAGGGGGTTCTTTGACAACGTACCTTCAAGTCTGTTTGAAGTTGTTTATGGGTCCTATATTTATTAGTTATCTATGAGATAAGAAGTCATTTTATCTCTACTTAGCAATTCGTTACAAATTTGCCTTGTGTTTAGCAGTTTTAAATCTTAAAGAAGAAGAGTAATTTGTTTGCGAGCTAAATCTTAAAAGAGAGGTAGGTCTCTTTGATAAAGCCCAGCTCCTTTTTGATTGTATAAATTCATGTACTATACCCACATGCTAATTGTCGTATCGTTTTCGTAATCTTTCTCTTGTCCATGTGTTGATTAATGTTATGGAAACTGCTGAACTATGTAAAACAAATATCAAAATTGAAGAGCCCGAGACTGTCATCATATTTGAAGAAGAGGTAACCTATCGTACTCACAGTGTTTGATTTCTGAAGAAGACTCTGAAAAGCTCTGTTTTCTCCTGATATTGATCTTTAACGGCCAAAAGTTCCTGGTAAAAGTAATATTGCCAGTCGACAGCACCATTTTCGACAAATTCCTCTCCAACGAAAGTATTGTATCCAGAAAACTTCGATAAGTATGAAGTCAGCAAGTCTTTTTCGTTAATTTGGTCGAGATTTTTCCAGATGTAGTCTTTGTTAAGGTCATTTGGATAAACAGAGAGCAGAGTCGCGATAGAGGAAGGTTCTACGTTTCCAATATTGGGTAAGATAGAGTTAAAACCCGGATTTAGAGCATCAGGAGTTGAACTATCAAAAGGTAGAAGTAACAGAGATCCTTCCAGCAGTGGTGTCTGCATGGAGAGTAAAGGTTTGTCGAACAGGGAAGCTGGTGTAGGAAGTATGGACCGGGAAAGAAGGGGGACTGTATTCCTTTTACGTCTACCGTATGTTTCCAATTCTAGTGTCTGAAACATACAATCAGTGATAATATTTAGCATGGTAGTACTAAAATCAGTGCTAAGTTATTAGAAAATATACCCTACTTTTAAACTCGGTGGATGATAATACTTTCGTAATAGTTTTAAGTCATCATATGCTTAAGTTTTGTTTTAAAAAAAATCAATATTGAAATTAGAAATATTTTGCAAAATTGATTTTGTACAGTGTCAATAGAATAAGATGTAAACTGTGATGTTTGTTTCGGTCTTTGATGTTTTACCAAACTTACTGTGCTGGTAATTTCACTGAAGACACCTTTTAACTTTTTTTCTTGATATTGTTTGATTGTTGATGAATATCATGAAATAAAGCAGTTGTGATGTTTTGGAATTATTATCGTTTTAGGCCCTGGAAGGCTCAACACTCGTTAATGGGTGAAAACGTCACTTTTTTGTTCCAGCAGAGTATATTAAGCTGGTAAGCTGATAGAAAAAATATTATTTAATATTAGAAGCTTTGTTTTTCAGCTGATGTTTGATTAGGAAAATTTAGTTTGTTTTTAGTTTTCTTTTACTTTTATGTCATAGCTGTTAGGTACATCAATGTTTTCTGTAACTCCTGATACATGATTTTAACTAAATTTTATTATTTTATTCATGGCTGTAAATTGTACAGAATATATTAGCTAGATTTGGACTACGTGACCTACGTCTGTTAAGAGCGAAAAGTTACATAAGATCATACATAGATGCTTACGTATGTGTTGACAAGTTCTACTACTACTACTACTACTACTACTACTACTACTACTAATCTTAATAATAAAATATGATCACTTCTTTGGATCAATTTATTATTGGCTGAGAGTATTTGGAAGGTTCTAGAAGAATTTGGTAACTACCCATTGGTTTAGCTAAGTAACATGAATTTTCGAAATAAATTTGGTAGCATGATCTGTCGAGTGAGCTATATTGTTAAATATAGTCGTAATAAACGTTAAATATAAATACAGAACTGAGAACTATGATTCATTCAGATTTTGGAGTCATCGTCAGTTCTTGTGTTCCTTTTGTAAGTATGCAAAGGTGCCTTATGCTGTACTTTTATATTATTCGAGAGAAAAAACATTATTGTAATGTTGAGTGGAAGCAGAATGTGCTCATTTTTATAATATTATTCCGCAACTGTAGTGAATTATTCAAAGGAGGTCTTGAACGATGCCATTTTAAGAATGTCACGATTCTTGGCGGACCAGGTACATTTCAGGTTTTGAAATTTATACGGAACTTTTCATTCTTTTGAACTTTCACACCTTATCTTTATCATGATTATTTTGGATCCACAACATAACACTGCAGGTTCCTCTCACATTTTCATTATAACTTTGATAATTAAATTGTTTGTTAAATTTTACAAAACCTGTTAGCTCTGTTACTTAATTTTTGACCATTGAGTCATAATAATAGTGTAACGGGCAGGAAATCTAGCTTCTAAATAAAAAACAAATAGATTAAAAAGTTACAAAATTAAGGTCTTTCAGGGTAAAGCTTTCGGTGCTAAAGCAGAGTGAGGGGTCGTCCTAATACTGTCGTCTCTACCTCATAGACAGGGTTAAGACATCGTGGCTAGGTGGGAATGTGTTGTCAACATTGACGGACAATATTAATTCATTATTTAACTACTGTTCTTCAGTTCCAAATGGTGATTGGTATCATTCCTAGTTAATTTAGATATTCCCATATGCAATGAGCATGGATCCTCCATTTAACCCTTTGACTTCACTATGTTATAAACCAGAAGCACATTTATAATTTTCCTACGTAATAGCCTCCTTTACAATTTTGGCAAGTTTGGAATGATCCTGCCGTTATCTCAAATAATAGTTATGGTTAGCTTACGACCTCATTCACTTTACATAAAACATTTATTCATATTGCAAATTTTGACCATTGAGAAATAGATTTATCATATACATTCTTGGCTAACACTATGGGGTTATATAGGTTTATAGGTACATAGGTGTAGTTTTGTCGCTATCGGTAGCATAATACGGTTGCCCTGCAGGCAAGCGCTCACAGAATTTTCCCAGGGTAGGGCAGAATTTTTTGTCTCTGCGAACGGCAGAATTTTTTGTCCCTCCAAACGCCAGAACTTTTCCTGCGAAGCGCAGAAATCCGCAGAATATATAAAAGGCTTGTCAGCATCTCTACGGGGACCTATTCGGGTTTCCAAGGGTCACGATAAGAGCTAGATCGTGTGAAGAATCTTTGCCCCGAAGTGAAGGTAATTCTTTTGGCTATTATTTTCCACCAATCAGAATTCCTAGTTATTTCACGGCATCTACATAAATAGATATAAAGCAAATACTGTTTCTTTCATAGCAAATTTTTGGATAGCTCGAATCTCAGTTGTGAATTCTACATCTGGGCACTAAATCCTGTATAGACATCGAATTATTCCTTGCTATGTTTTAAATCAGCAACTTGGCTAAATTATCTGCTTATCAGTAAAAGGTATTCAGGCAGTATTTGCATGATTCTCTGAGGTCAAGTCAAGTGTTTCTTGCAGACCTTGTATAAATAATGATATAAGGATATCAAATGATAGCAATAATGACAACAGTAATAAGTGCATGATTATGTGCAGAGCAAAAGAGTGTTCGTCAATGCTCTTTCCAGTAGCTATTTGTTATATTGTAAGCTGTTGAACGTTTCTCAAGGCTTTGTGCATGTTGTTAGTTACAGCCACTGAGGGTTGAAATTGCTCTATTTGAATTTAATGAAAACTTAGCCAAAGTCTATAAGTAAACAATAGTACTAAAATAACATCAGAATTTTACACTTTCGCATTAATGCATGTTAATATTAACTTCTATCCTAAAACTGTTAATTAAATTGCTTGTTTGTCCAGCTGCACACTACCACTGTGATATAAGATCTATGAATTGGTATATTTGAATCCTAAAATATTTAATACCATTTAAGTCTGTAAGTTAATAAATCACCTGAAGCTTAAATATGAATTTTATCCCTAGACCCATTCTTATTGTAAGGGTTCTTACACCACATCCCTAGTCCCATTCTTATTGTAAGGAATCCCACACTTCATCCCTAGTCCCATTCTTATTGTAAGGATTCACTCACTTCATCCTTAGTCATATTCTTATTGTAAGGTTTCATTCACTTCATATTTAGTCCCATTCTTACTGTGAGGATTCACCCACTTCATCCCTAGTCCCATTTTTATTGTAAGGATTCCCCCACTTCATCCCTAGTCTCATTCTTATTGTAAGGATTCACTCACTACATCCCTAGTCCAATTCCTATTGTCAGGATTCCCACACTTCATCCCTAGTCCCATTCTTATTGTAAGGATTCACTCATTTCATCCTTAGCCACATTCTTATTGTAAGGATTCACTCACTTCATATTTAGTCCCATTCTTACTGTAAGGATTCACCCACTTCATCCCTAGTCCCATTTTTATTGTAAGGATTCCCCCACTTCATCCCTAGTCCCATTCTTATTGTAAGGATTCACTCACTACATCCCTAGTCCAACTCTTATTGTCAGGATTCCCACACTTCATCCCTAGTCCCATTCTTATTGTAAGGATTCACTCATTTCATCCTTAGTCACATTCTTATTGTAAGGATTCACTCACTTCATATTTAGTCCCATTCTTACCGTAAGGATTCACCCACTTCATCCCTAGTCCCATTTGTATTGTAAGGATTCCCCCACTTCGTCTCTAGTCCCATTCGTATTGTAAGGATTCACTCACTACATCCCTAGTCCAATTCTTATTGTCAGGATTCCCCCACTTCATCCCTAGTCCAATTCTTATTGTAAAGATGGGGGACACGTCATCCCTAGTCCCATTCTTATTGTAAGGATTCACTCACTACATCTCTAGTCCCATTCTTATTGTAAGGATTCACCCAATACATTCCTAGTCCCATTCGTATTGTAAGAATTCCCCCACTTCATCCATAGTCCCATTCGTATTGTAAGGATTCACTCACTATATCCCTAGTCACATTCTTATTGTAAGAATTCCCCCATTTCATCCCTAGTCCCATTCTTATTGTAAGGATTTTGGAGTCATCCCTAGTCCTATTGTTATTGTAAGGATTCACCCACTTCATCCATAGTCCCATTCGTATTGTAAGGATTCACTCACTATATCCCTAGTCCCATTCTTATTGTAAGGATCCCCCTCACTTCATCTCTAGTCCCATTCTTATTGTAAGGATGAGGGACACTTCATCCCTAGTCCTATTCTTATTGTAAGGATTCACCCACTTCATTTCTAGTCCCATTCTTATTGTAAGGATTCACTCACTACATCCCTAGTCCCATTCTTATTGTAAGGATCTTCCTCACTTCATCCCTAGTCCGATTCTTTTTGCAAACATAATCCCACTTCGTCCCTAGTCCCATTCTTATTGTAATAATTCCCCCACTTCATCCCTAGTCCCATTCTTATTGTAAGAATTCGTCCACTTCATCGAAGAATCAGAGACCTCTTGGAGTTAAGGTCTAAGTTTAACTACCCGTTTACTCTAATGAGTTTATTAGCCACAGGAACACAATCAGTCATTGAGTGGTCACCAGAAGTTTAACGGCCAACGCTACCCCGTAATAATAGCTTCATTAGAACTGTTAGCTGCTTCTAAAAAAAATATTGGAGCAATTTCTCTTTCTGTCTTTGTAATTATAAATAATATCATGTTTTTATGCTTTCTCTTGTAATGAAACAAATATATGTTTAAAAACCTTGTTGGACCCTTTTCCCCTAGAAACTTAGGACAGTTCTTTACTTAGTTATACATGGCTTATCTCTACTCTTTTAATTGTCTTTTGAAAGTATGTTTTCAAAACAACTGCATTTAGAATTTACAAAGACATGATGATAACGTTCCTCACTCTTTTTCTACTATTATATTCCATATTAATGTATTCATACCTGCCTTGGGTTGAGTGCTTTTATTTTGTTGATCTGTTCGCACAGTACTGACTTCTGTATGTACAACTGCTATATAGATCATTGATTTCGTTATGTGTTAAGTTTACAAATTATAACTTTATCCGAAAAACTGGATATGTTGTTAAAAGAGTGCATCCAATTAATATACAGACATGTGTGACCGTACATAATTGATGCAATTACGTCCCTGTTTATTAAATACAAAATTACCAATGTCAAAATATGCATACCTAGATTATTGTATAGATAAAGGCGTAATAAGTCTTTCAAGAGTTTTTAGAATGTTTTAATTTTTTCGTGATGAATGAGGGCATGATGCCTAAAGTAGCTATACATGCAGACATACATGCACATAGATATGCACATACATACATACATACATACATACATACATACATACATACATACATACATACATACATACATACATACATACATACATACATACATACATACATACATACATACATACATACATACATACATACATACATACCCTTTATTTTATATTTTATTGCACTATTTCATTGTCCTGATACTTTAATCATATTTCACAAGAACGTTTACCATTCTGTGAAGAAGACGAAAATATTTTAAAAATTAATGCAACAGTCTAGATTTTTTAAATTACGAAATATAATTTTGTCAAAAGTTCTTTCGCCCTCAAAATAATTCGAAGGTTTGTAGCGTGTAAAGTTTTTCCTTGCAAAACAGCGATTCTCTTAAGCTCATCTGTTTGAAGTGCATTTTTTTCAAGATATTATTGTGTTAAACATTCAACTTGATAATCTGAAAACGTCTTATGCTTGCAATGGAGACTGGCATTAATAAATCTGCCTTACATGTACCAAAATGCCTGTCAAGATGTTTAATAGACACGAATGATTGATTTCTCATCTCTGCTAGAAACACACAAAAAGCCCATCAAAGAACGCCAGTACAAGCACAACTGATGCTCTTGGAAGATATCCGCTGAGAAATTGAAATTAATTAAATAGACAGATGAATCATAAGACATTATACTAAATAGATAGGTTCTTGTTTCAATAGTAAATTATTGAAAGTGAGCAATTTTAGATTTGTAGCGTGATTTTGTAGAACTAATTCTTCCACGATGAGTATAATTCTTAGATCGCTAATGATAATATTGTACTTGTTGGAGCCTATAACTAGACATAGCCCGATATAATAATGTGTAATCTTGTTTGTGTAAGTAAATACTTTTATTGTTTGTTGTTTTGTTTTGTTTGAGTTTTTTATTATTTGCGTTTGATATTTTTCTGTTTTGTTTGTCTTTAAGATTTTTAAAGGAAATCATTGTATTTCAAACTCTTTTGAAATAAAATCATTGTTTTTATTTCCATTGTTAAAGGAAATTATTGTATTGCATACTTTTTAAGGAAAAACTATGTATTCCAGACCCTTTCGAAAGGACATGAATTTAGTTTATAATCATTTTGAACAGAAATCAGTGTAAATTAAATTTTTCATCTGAATAATAAGGGCAAAAACTTGCCATGAAATTTTTTAACAAGTTTGTGAAGTATTTTTAATCTGCATCAAATAAGTATCATTGGTTGATACTAATCAGTGATCGAAAGGTTAAAAAAAATTCTAGAGAGTAAGGAAACGAGACTTTTACGAGACGGCACAATGGTTTACATTATATTATAAGGTGAGAATTTTTAAGCGCTCTTGCACGATACCTTCCAGTATTAAATGTACCAAACAATCAGCAAAATGTAGTCTGAGGGACATACAAACTTTATTACCACATTTTGAGATTGAGCAGAGGAACTGTTTGTACTCGCTTATAAGACCAGTCAATATTCAGAAAACAAACATCCTGATCTGCAGTAGCAAATGTGCCTGCAGATCAGGGTTTATGTTGATTGTTCTACTGATTACTCCTACAAACTGCGTAGACCCAGATCTGCAGGCGTATTATGCGATGGCAGATTTCGGCCGGTGTAGTTCGCAGTTGGCTCGTCTTGTATGCGAATGTGTACAGTAATGTCGTCTCTTTGGCGTAAATGCAGAGTCGTTAAAAGAAGTTTTGGGAAACTAGGCACAAATTCTAACCTTAAAAGTAACCAGAATTGCGCCTCAATCTCTGTCTCAGATATAGAGTATTATATTGCATTTCCATGTGCATATGTGTCATTTTGTTAAATTTATTAATATAATAGCCTACTAAACTGGTAACACAACCGACACCCAAATTTTGTTTTTGGGCAGGCGCGTAAAATGCGGTCAATGGAGAATTGGTATACATTCTGATTTATTTCAGGTATATATTCAATGATTTTACTAATTCTAAATGTACACGGGAACGCGGTGACTCAATGGTTAGCCTGCCGGCCTCATAACCGAAAGAGTGCGGGGTTCGAACCCTACCATCGTTCCAGCCTCAGTCAGCTACTGTGGTATGTCATTGAGCAAGGCACTTTACTCAATTTTGCATCATAAGGCATCAAACCATATATATGTACACAATGTCTCATGTCAATCTAACTGCAACAAGACGAAATCCATTGAGAGTGCTAAATGTCCGTTGCGAAAGAAATAAAATTTAATTTATATTTAAACTGAATGTGATGAGTGAACACTGTTTTCAATGGAAAAGAGTATCAAAATGTAGGGCTATCTTCCCCAATGCGTCTGATACACGAAAATGGCTTTGGAAAGAAAAGTGCAGAAACCCTGTATATTCAATGCTAAAGAAACAAATACGAATAAAAAGTTTAAAAAGATTATGGCACTAAAACTATTTGTCAAGAAATAAAAATTTCTTTTTATTAATATATCAAAGTTACTTTTACTTACATAAGTCAGAGTAAATGAAGGAAAGTGAAATACTCACCCAATGAAAGTGAATGGATGGGTCTGGGCAACATTATAGATGGACTGAGTTAAAAGTGTATGCTTACTGAAGTATTTCTCTTACTCACTGACTATGTGGGAGACGAGCTTATACCAAACTTAAATCTTTTTGTTTTATTTGGTTCTAATTTTACTCATGAGCGCATACAGAATAAGAAGTTACAGTTTTTCAGTTCAAATTTTCATGTACTTATGTACATATACTACATCTCAGTGTTTATTACGTAATACCATTCATATCAAGACTTAAGTAAATCTATTGTCTGTTTGTGTTATTATGGCAGAGACAAACTTTAAAATGAACCATTTGCTCTATTGCTACCTATATGTGTTATCACATATGCAGAAAAACAGTTTACTTACAAAACTTTCTTCTATGAGCTCCCTTAAACTTGTGGAGGCATCGCCCAGCTTTGACAACTTGATAGGATTCATGTTACAGAATGAGATAGCTGGGAATCTTAAAGCACTGAACTTCGACGAAGATCTGACGTTGACTTTGTAGGAAAAATACTCATCGAAAAGTCCGACCAGTTGGTAGAGCATATAGCCAGAAGAAAAGAGGAATGCCAAAACCCAGAGCAAACGGATGGTCCAGTGCCGACCAGGGACAAATCGAGGTATTCCATGTATAGTGCTGGTTTCGGCCAAGTCCTTTAAAACATCATCAAGTGATGTTTTCGTTCTCATTATCAATCTTATCACAGCTGTCGTGCAATAAATGGAATAAAATAAGAAGCAGATCATGCGTGGTATAAAACAGTTACACGTTTTCTTTATTCAGTTTAGTTGCATCAAAAGAAATTCTGATCGAATCAACGCAAAACGATTAAAATAAATACCTCAATCAATTATAATAAATTTCTTCTTTTATACATTTTCTTTTTGTATCATTATACAGCTGCCCGGAAAATATATTATCCAACATGCCGACTCAACCGTTCATTTGACATAAACATAGTACTGAAGTAGATGACTTGATATTTATCATTATGATTCAATAATGACAGTTATCATTATAATAATGTCTGCTATTATTATGATATAATGACGTCATAGCTATAATCATCATGCAATAATATCATGTTTTGATAGAGATTTTGAGTCAAAAATCAAAGCTGCTTTTGTATCCCTATGAACAACGTTAATCAAGATGTTCAATACTATAAAAAGACGATATCGATCCATCCGTGTAGACCCTTATTTACTGGGGCATTACACAACTGCAGATCTGGAATTAAAATAATGTTACTAATGTTATCATACAATAAAAAATATTCCTGATTTGTTTATCCACGTCAATTTCCATATTGAAACAATGTTCTAAATTAATGAAACATTAATTCATTTTTAAGCTCAACTATTTACATATATTATAAAACATTCCATGTCTAGTTAACTAATAGACAAACACATTTTTAATAGAGAGGCGTATCACATATTTGATCTCAGAAACTGAGCAATATATCGTGCTCTCTTTTAGAAGTATAAGACTTAGTCATGGAATTTTTCCATAGCTGAAGAGCAAACTAAGTATCTAACGACATTATCTTACCTTGTAAATTTACAAATCAGAGATACAGAGATCGTCTATGTAGCTGCAAAGATATGTACATTAAATGTAACTTCCTTATTCGAAGTACTGTCTGCGTGCTCTAACATTGGCAAATAAATTCGCTAAAGGTTCCAACTGTATTATATCTGACTGTGACGTTTGTTTCAATAATCCCAAAGCGAGCTGTATTGATGCCTCAAAGCCTTGAAAGAAAATAAGTCTGGTATGTCACGAAAATATGTTGGAAGCTTTTCATTACTTTTACTGCAATGGAAAACCCGTCCAATGTGATGTCACTTAATGATTGCAGGTTTACACTTAAACACTAAAATCTCTCTTTCTCTCTCTCTCTCTCTCTCTCTCTCTCTCTCTCTCTCTCTCTCTCTCTCTCTCTCTCTCTCTCTCTCTCTCTCTCTCACACACACACACACACACACACAGACAGACACACAATTATATAGTTTTAATATTTTATATTTTTATTTATTTATTTAAAGACTATTCCTTTATTCTAAAAGATCATATATTACTTTGAATAATTGATGGCATTTACAGATGCATACACACAACCTCACACAATGGGAAGGGAAAATGTTTGTGCTCAAAATATTTTAAACAGTGCTTAATAACGTTCGATAAACATTTTATTTATTGAAAGATTACGATATAATTAGTTGCATCTGATTGTCAATACTTTTGGGATCTTGTGCAGATTGTTCTGTGACAGTTTTTACGCGTATTAACACGGGATAATCACGTTACTTTATAATTTCATTCACATGGGATTATTACGTTCATTCATAACTCCATTTACACAGAATATTTACATTACTCCATAATTCCATTTTCACGGATAATCACGTTATTAAAAAATTTCATTTACTTAGGATTCTTGTTATATATCATAATTTAATTAACTTAAGGCTATGAACTTACTACATAATTCAGTTTCCTTTGGCTTATCACCTTACTCCATGATTCAATTTCTCTAGTATTATCACCGTACTTCATAATTAGTTCTACTGGCATTTTCATGTTACGCTTTAATGCCATTACTTTGAATTATCCCTTTGCTTTATAATTCAATTTACAAGCTATTATTCAATAATTCCATTTGTATGAGATTACCAAGCTACTTTGAAATATGACCTTACTCTTTAATTTTTATTCAATAATTTCATTTGTATGGAATTACGACTCTATAATTCCATTTATATGGGATTAACATGCTACTTAACGTTTTCATGTAAGATTATCAAGTTACTCTGTAATTTGATAGGGTTAGAGTTATCATGTTACTCCATAATTGATTTTACTTAGGATTATGGTGTTACTCCGTAATTCGATTTACTTAGGATTACCATGTTATTCTATGATTCGATATGCTTAGGATTATTATGTTATTCCATAATTGGATATGCTTAGTATTATCATGTTACTCGATAATTCGATTAACTTACGATTATCATGTACTCAATAATTTCATTTACTTAGGATTATCATGTACTCCATAATTGCATTTAATTAGGATTATCATGTTATTCCATAATTTCATTTGCTTAGGATTATCATGTTACTCCGTAATTCAATTTACTTAGGATTATCATGTTAGTCTATGATTCCATATGCTTAAGATCATCATATTATCTAGTTTTGGTATGTACTCTATAATTCGATTTACTTAGAATTTTCGTTATTCCATAACTCGATTTACTTAGTATTAGTATGTACTCCATAATTCGATTTACTTAGAATTATCATGAACTCCATAAATTCAGACACTGAGAATTACAATGTTACTTCATAATTGCATATACTGATAATTATTATTGACTCCATATATATTACGTGCGAATTGCAGGGATTTAGGGAAATGGAACATTTTCTTAGTCGTTTGAATAGGCAAGATGATGTTTTTGCGAGTGTCAAGCCAGAATACCATTTGCTTATTATCACAATGCAAACCAATAAGTTTTAATATTGAAAATAATTTCATTTTAATTTCACACGTACTTTGTGCCCATCAAAGAACAATTTTAAAATTTAATAATGAAACTTTCTGAACTATTTATTTATATCAAAGTTTAACTGCATAAATAATATTTTACAATTAAGTGATGCTTTAAATTGTTAGAAATTGCAAACTGTAAGTTTTTATGTATAATGAAATAACGGAAATAAAATATTTTTTCACAGTTCTCCTCGTTACGTCTTTTTGTCTTGAACTTTGACTTTGTTTCTTCATTTGTATTTGTAATCAATTATTATTTTCAAGCGATGAAAGAATATATTTATATCTCTGTACCAGGTAAAAAACTGATGGCACTCAGCTGTGATAAACTAGAACGTCTGAGATGAATTAAATTATAATATTCAGCTTTAAAAACCGACTCTCAATTAAATACAAAATTATTTGATAGATTAAACACCTTAAGACAAGTATTACTGTCATATCATGTTTTACGTGAATATGTACGATATTTGTTAAAGTCATAGGGTGTTTCACATGAATATTTAAGACACCTGTTATTATCATATCGTGACCCACATGAATATGCAAGACATTTGTCATTGTCATAGTGTGTCCCACATGAATATGCAAGACATTTGTCATTGTCATAGTGTGTCCCACATGAATATGCAAGACATTTGTCATTGTCATAGTGTGTCCCACATGAATATGTAAGACATTTGTTATTGTCATACTTAGTTCAACATAAATATGTAATAGTCTTTATTGTCATATTGTGTCCCACATGAATATGTAAGACATTTGTTCTTGTCATAGTTTGTTCCACATACATATGTAAGACAGTTGATATTGTTATATCGTGTCCCACATGAATATGTAAGACAGCTGTTATTGTCTTAACGTATTCCATAAGAATATGTAAGACGGTTGTTATTGATACAATGTGTTACACATGAATATATGAGACAGTTGTTATTTTCATATCGTATTTCATTTTAATATGAGTTATTATTATCATAGTGACATCCATATAAATGTGTGAGTGATTTACATTTTTAACGTAGCTTTAACAATGTTTCAGTCATTGCGCTAGGTTGTATGCAGTATGGCTGTTTATAATGATGTCTAGCACTGGGACATCATGCCGCAGACATGTTGCATGATGTCTCACCCAGTCACATTATTCTGATACCAGTCATAATATAATTTGATCTTCATGAATAAGTATAACAATTGCTATTGTCATATTGTGTTCCATATTAATATGCAGGAAAAGTGTGATTGCCATAATGTGTTCCACCATGAATATATAGGAAGTTGTTATTGACATAATGTATTCCACATGCATATGTAAGACAATTGTTGTTGTCATATTGTGTTTCATATGAATATGGAAGACAGTTGTTATATTATAATGTGTTCCACATAAATTGTTAGACAGTTGTTATTGTCATGATGTGTTCCACATGCATATGTAAGACAATTGTTGTTGTCATATTGTGTTTCATATAATATGCAAGACAGTTGCAATTGTCATAAGTTAGACATGAATAAGTAAAACAATTGTTGTCCTATCGTGTTTTACATTATTATGTAAGAAAGTTATAGTTGCCATAATGTGGTTCACATGAATAAGTAAGACAGATGTTATTGTCACGTGTTCCACATGATTACGTAAGACGGTTGTTATAGTCGTAATGTGTTCCATAAGAATATATAAGACCGTTGTTATTGTTATAGTATGTTCAATATAAATATGTAATACATTTGTTATTGTCATAGTATGTTCCACATGAATATTTAAGACAGTTTTTATTATCATTATGTGTTTCATATGAAAATGTAAAGCTGTTGTTATAGTCATATCGTGAATATCTAAGACAGTTGTTTTTGTCATAATGAGTTCCACATTAATATGTAAGACAGGTTTTGTTATCTGTATGTGTTTCATATGAATATGTATGACAATTGTTATTGTCACATCGTGTTTCATATGAATATGTATGACAATCGTTATTGTCACATCGTGTTTCATATGAATATGTATGACAATTGTTATTGTCACATCGTGTTTCATATGAATATGTATGACAATTGTTATTGTCACATCGTGTTTCATATGAATATGTATGACAATTGTTATTGTCACATCGTGTTTCATATGAATATGTATGACAATTTTTATTGTCATAGTATGTACCACAAAAATATGTAAGACAATTTCTATCATTATGTGTTTCATATGAATATTAAGGCAGTTGTTATAGTCATATCTTATGACATTATAAATATATAAGGCAGTTGTTATTGTCATATCGTGTTAAATATGAATATATAAGACAGTTGTTATTGTCATAACTTGTTCCACATGAATATGTGTGTGAATGTGTGTGTGCGTGATATGGATTTTTAACGTAGCTTTAGTAATTTTTCAGTTATAACGCTACGGTGTCTGCTGTGTGGAAGTTTATAGTGATATCTAGCACATGCCGCAGAATTAAACATGTATCATGATGCTCCACCCAGTCACATTATCCTTACACCAGGCCAACTAGTCCTATCACTAACATCTTAATGTTAGCGCCTAGCGAGGCAGCTGTTAGTACCATCTTAATAAGTCTTTAGTATGACTTGGCAGGGGATTTTTAGCTGAAGAAAGGCAAATAACAATGTACTGAGGTAGCTGCAATCTCTTTTGTTGGTTTTACCAGTGGTGCAAATGTTTATTCGAAGCCTATTGTGAGATGTTTTCATGCAGTTAGCCACAAATGTAACATATTTTGGACATGATTTGCAGCCTGCTATAACATTATGGATCAGTTCCATGTTTTCTCATTACGACTTCGTTTCCGATACTCTGATATGGCATCCCAGGCAGATTTAATATTATATTTATCATAATCGTTTAAATTGTTACGTCAAAACAGGCTCAATAATTGCGTTGTTCACCAATCAAGTAAATAGTGAAGAAACTACGTCTCTTTTGAATGGCCTACGCAGACATATTTTGAAATTCATCCCATGAGTAATCAGTAGCACGCCAGGTCAAATCAATGTATTCGAGGACATGCGCGTCAATGCCATAAAGTATCTTTAACACGTTGTAGTTGTAACAAATGACTTTAGGCACGTCTATGTATCGTTGTTTCACATAGACAACGTCTGCTTTATTATGTCACCCTCGACAAAACATTCTCGCAGGACTGTCTTGGAGTTTAAACATCACGTCATCGAACACAATAAGATTATCCTCACTTGAATGTTGGCAAAGGCAGGAGGAATCAGGCTACAATTAATAGTTCCGGTTCAGTATAAACGGATGTAGTCCCAGTCTATTTTGAGAACACTTTTCCTGTCTCCTTTTGGTGGTGATTCAGTAGTATACAAAGATGATAATCCTAAGCCAAAAGAGGGTTCTATGCCAGAAACTCGCACCCCTTCCAAAACTTGGAGAGAGAAAGAGAGAGAGAGGATTTGTGGGAGAAAGAATATCTTAGCTTAAAAATTTCACATTAAACAGTAAAATATTATATATAATGTATCATTGTAATCCAGTACGACATGTTGGATTTGATCTAACAGATTTTTTAAAAGATTTAGTTCAATCAAATCAGATTCAAAATATACTGTCATAGCAACTAAAATGATAAGCAATTGTATAAAAAAATGTTGGTTACCATATATCACTAAAATATGGATCGATATGGTTATTTGC
This sequence comes from Potamilus streckersoni, assembly GCA_016746295.1. NCBI lineage: Eukaryota > Metazoa > Mollusca > Bivalvia > Unionida > Unionidae > Potamilus > Potamilus streckersoni. Next base: position 1,078,555 of record JAEAOA010000316.1, on the reverse strand, counting down.
AACTTAAAATGACGAACGAATTCGCAAGTTATCTAAAGAAATTTATTGATAAAATAGTTAACTTGCTTTTAGATAATTATATTTCTAAAGCTTAACAAAGTAAAACATCTACTACTATAACTATTCGTTTAAAACAATTAAAAATTGTAATCTCAAGAGAGGATTGTTTTTTGTTAAGACGACACAAATACATAATTATATATAATGTGTGCTTTCTATAGACGGTACAACATATGTTATGTTTTTGAAGACGGCACATACAAACGGGGTGAGCCTTATCTATGTCTAACTGATCCCATTATTAATAACCTTGGTGTGCAAAAGTTTGCTAGCGAGTAAACAGAGTAAATAATGCTATTAGCGGTGGCATTATTGAAAATTTAGCATTCCAGAGTGAATTTTAGCCTCATAAAGTATTTGATTTATATGCATACAGCAACAGAGGCATTATTGGACATATAAGAACAAAAGCGTTGTTGGAAATTTGAATAGAGATGGATATTTATTTATAAAAGTTAGAAGAATCAAAACAAATTTTATTAACTATAAATCACATAGGCTTGTTTATCAAACATTTAACAGCGCTATTCCAGATGATTTAGTTCTCGATCATATTAACAGCGTTAAATCTGATAATATAAATATAAAATTTGGACTTAACAACAATAAAAGAAAATATGAGGGGCGGAGATAGTGGTGCTAATAATTTTAAAAATCCGATCAGACAAATAAATTAAATAAATCTTGAAACTTGTGAAGAAACAAAATTTAAATCAATGACAGCTGCTGCAAAGCAACTTAAAATTAGTACAGCTAAAATAAAAGAAATAGCTGATGGACATTTGACAGATTTAGTTTCAAATACGATGATTGAATATATTTCCTAGCTCATTTTTAGTTAAGCAATTGTGGGCAAACGCTATCACATCATCTTTATCAAATGTTAACGTTATAATTGAGCTGCCACTAAGTTTATTTTTTCTGCCTCTGTTAGCAAAATCTTATTAAAATCGGTTTGCATAACCGTAATATCGACAGAATATGAATAATACCCTAACAGACATTTCGAACTGCTTCTTTTAATTCGGTATAATTTAATATATCAACTTTTTGATGATATTTTAATTTTTAGTCATTTTATAATAGTTATATTAAAATTTTATAATATTAAATTAGATAAAAAATATTATAGTATGAAGTTGATTAAACGACTTGCCGATATTTACCCAGACGATACAATCGAGGACGATAATGTATCTTGCGATATAATCTCGGAGGATATGATGCTGTTTCACGAACTTTCACCCACGATTGTATCGCAGACGATAAGTCAGTTGTTTTTACAGAGGATGACATTTTATTTAATAACGACGATGAAGAAAACGGGATTGTAGATTTTGTTGATAAAAGATTTACAGCAGACCAAACAACTGGTCGATATAACGTAAATATCATACAACAAAATTAGAAATTTGATTTTACAGTAGAAGTTAATCATTTTGGCAGCTGACGAAACGTTTTAAAACATCAAAATTCCAGACTGACGGAAAATATAAAATTCGATTTTACATTTGTCAAGATTTTTAATTTATTGACGATATCTGACGATCGCAGACAATATCTAATATCGTTGTGTAGGCCAGTAAAATGTAAATCTATCAAACGTAAATACGAGGGAATCTACAGAAATATTATTTAATAATTTGGTTGTTTGGGATCCAACTATGAAATATATCGCTATACCCGCGCCACTTGACGAGGCATTTATTGCGACGATATGGTTTACTCGTCCGATAACAAAGACATCTTCCTCAGTTTTTTTGCAGATCTTATTCGTAAAAATAACCAATTATATACTAAAGCAATAAATCCTTTAGTGCGTATCTGCCATTCATTATTAAGAGAACTTTATTAACAACAGATACTTATTCAGTCCAGTCTGGAGTAAATCCTTTTTCAATTTTTTTTTGTCAGAGAAGTTCTAACTTTATCACCAACTTTAAAATTGTCTGCGGTACATTTTTTTGGCTAATATTGGATTTTTAATTGCGATATTTGGTGATATTTTTATTGATCATGGTTTTGTGTTATTATATTTATCAACAATCTGTGTAAGATCATTGATATACCTGTTAATATTTTTAGCTGTCAAATGTTTATGTATCAGCTTCGTTAGTGTGCGAATAAATCTTTCAACTACAACACTTTTGTCCCTCATTTCCTGTACCATATTCATTTTATTATATTTCAAGAACTGTTAAAAAAAATTTATTAAACAATTCCGCTCCGTCATCTGTTTGAATTCTATTTGGGTTTCTTTTTGTACCAACGATAATCTCTTTAAACGCATCAGTCATCGACTTTCCTGTCTTATCTGAAACAGGTACACTAAACACATATTTCAAAAAACGTCTACAACATTAGAAAGATATCTCTTTGGAGCACCATCACCTCCAACGTTGAACTGAATAAGATTTAAGACATCTACTACATATATTGTCCAGATATCATCTACGGTGTACGCAACAACCTTACGTCGCGGAAAATTTATTTTAGGATTGCGTAGTTCAGCTGGAAAATCATCGTACAATTCTTTCCCCGAGTCCAAGTTTATTTAGTTCCTATCATACTTGAACAAACTTTCTATCAAATCGTTCTCTCTTATTTACAGGTTTCATATGACGTAATTCATCTAACATTATTTTATCGCAGCCAGATTTATCCTGTTCATTATCAAGGTAGCTTATATCATGACGCATTGCTATTGCATCAACTTGATTAAAATGCTCTTGTACTGGTAAATGATTATCGTTTCCGTTTAACTGTTTATCTAGTGGTTTATAGGGACCGGTATATTTATGGCCTGATAATGTCCACCCCACCTCCTTTTAGTTGCAGCAATTTTTCAATAAATTTGTGAATGTCAATTTTGCTGAAAATTACCTCAAGTCGATTGCGTGATTGACATTACGTGACGATTTTATCTTGTTCGATATAAAGGTCTTTATCACAATCACAATTACATTTTATTTTATATTATTTGATTAAAAAATGTTATAAGAATAAGAATATTTATTTTAAGATAAAAAGATTATTAATCATAATTCAGAATATCTTTATCCACACCAGATCCTAACGTCTCCGCTACTTTTTGTCTTCAGAAACATACTTTTCTTTCTACCACTAACAACACAAATACTTTTAAGCATTAATCTATTATTAATATTTTGTGTTGTAGTTTTTCACGTTAAACAATAAGACATATTTATATCTCGATGTAACACAATATTATTCGCTATATCATCATTGTTCCTGCTCGGATACCTATCAAATTGTAAAATAAACTTACAAAAATTAGGATCTTTTGACATCTATCAGATAAACATAATAAAATAGTAACCACCAGCTTATGTTCCAATCAGTTGTAGTTGATTAAACGAAAAATTAACTATTTTAATTCTTTAAGTATATATTTTTATAAGATCTTTCGGAGGAATTCCGAATGAATCAAAATAATTATTATTGTAGACAGCTACTCAGTGAGTGCCTGAGCCATTGTTAATATTTTCTCTTTGCAATGTAAGAACCACCTGCTGGTACATTATCTAGTTTGCCTTTAGTAAATGCTCCTCAAAATAAAAGTCATTCAATTTTTCAATTATATCAAAGGGGAATGACGACTTCGTTGAGGCCATCAAACCCAGCGAAGCTCATGTTAACGGCATCTGGTGCCTGGTAGAGTCAGTCTACATCCTATTCCTAGTAAGTTTAAAAGATAACTTCCTGTTAATCCCTCTAGTATTTGAACATTTGGAACAAATCCTCCTTGTTTTGTTCGATTGCGTTTTGTTGTTTTCTTTTCTTTTCGACCATTTTGTTTTTCTAGCTGGCATTTATTTTTTTTATTGGTATATAAAATTACCGATAGATTTGTTTGATTCCATGACATTCAACTACTTTTGTCATTACTCCTGAAACTGCCCCTGATGCAGCTGCTATTCTGAGTGTTCCTAGTATAGGTAAAAGTTTTGGTATTGCGCTAGCTATCACATAAAGTGTTGGTCCAAGAAATATGACATGTTTTGAAATAGCGTTTACTTGTGAAACAAATAGTTCAAGATCAAACGGTTTTCCTATTATCGCTTTACGATCAAGTTTATCGATTTGTTGGTGAGTTAACATACTTTACTCGCTGTTTTATTTAAAGTCACAGCGACTTCTGTCGCTGAAAATATCATTTAATAAACAGAACGGAGTTTAAGTTTTCAACTTGAATAGGCGTTAGATATATGACTTTGCTTGTGTACTCAGTTTTCATTATTTTATAAAAGGTTGTTAAACTAATCACATTTGGATAGCCTTTCTTTCTTTGGTCGCGTCAATTGCCACGATTCTATCACTGACAGCTAGCGCATATACGTTGTACTGTGCGGCTGTCGCTAAGCGAAACGTCCATGTGACTTGAATATCAGCAGTCGATTTGATAGCTCGTTCTGAATGATTTGATATATCAAAATAAAATATAGGATAGAGTGATCGAAATTCTTTTACTGATATCTGAGATCCATTGTTTGCGTCCATATATTTTTGCATAGCTTCTATAAGGTACATATACGGACGAGATCCATTTCTGGTGGCGTCTTTAGCAAAATTACCTTTGATTGCACGTTTGGGATATTGTTTAGAATTTACTCCAACAATATTTGGCTGACATCAGGGTTATCAAATACGGAATTGTTCATTTCTTGATCATTACGATGTGCCTGTCGTCGAATTACAAGAAACAAGTGTCGAGGTAGTTGTTCGTTAGCTGTAGTTTAAACACGCCAGGTGTAATGAAATTGAGTTAGGAATTGCTGTTTGATAAATTCTGTTTTGCTGGAAATATATATTTTTGTAGACGCCGTCAATAATGATTCCAATTACATTGTGTTAGCTATAGATGGAACAACTTGTGGCATCCATAACGCTAATCTTGTAACAACAGACTGTGCCTCAGCTACTCGAGTGGTGTGTATTATACAATTATTTTGATTAGCTCGATCGAAAATAAGTATGCTTTATTCCAAGAAAAGCTTTGTTGTATTCAAGACAAAAAACTAGAGATTGTACTTAACGGTAGCATTAATGTTTTATGGCGAGATTATGCTGAGAATGCTGTTCGTTTGCCTAATCCCTCGTTGTATTTTGTTACGTGTACTAATAAAAGCCGTTTATTAAATTTAACGTCGCAACATCATCTGTGGCTACTCCTGGTGAAGTTTTACCAAGAATATCACAAAGTGACATTGTTACGGCGTCTGTGTTTGCACCTGTAGCAGGTGCGGCTATACCAAATTTTGTAGCATTCGCTATAAGAAAATCTCTAACAATCAATGCATCTGCAACAGCGTTAGAACCGTGTGTAAAAGCACCACTTGAAATAAATTCACCTGAGGAAACTCACGACTGAGGTAAGTTTAAACCACATCATATTTGTGGCAATTCATCTTCAGTAATCATGACTAAACGAGACAATGTTAAATATTGTACTTGCTGTATAGGCAAGTGCATTAAAATATCTTCCACGGTTTAACTGGCAAGTTGATACCGTGAACTTTAAAAAAAATTCCGCCGTTAACGGCACAATGCAATTACTGCGTTATCTGCAATTATTTTGGTCTCATCTTTGTTATTAAATTAGGTTTATACAATTTACATAGTCGCGTGCCTACGCAAAGCGTAGGTGTAAATAGCACATTGTTACGATCTATTTGTCTACCAGATTGTTCTGTTAGTTGCAAGGTTATACTTGTTATTTGATTTTCAAGATTAATTAGATAATAAATAATTTGACGTGGACTAGTTTTCATGACAGATCACGGTGGAACGTCTGGTGAAAACTGTATATTGTTTGTTCTTTACTATCCTGAGCTGAGTAAGATTTATATGCAATAAAGAAATTTATTAATACTGTGTTTTACGTCAATTATATTTAATAGCAGTTCACAGTCATAAGTAATAGCTTGTTTAAAAGTAACGTCATTTTCATGATGAAATCCTATCTTATAAAATCTTGCATCGTCATTAAATTTTTTTTATCTATTTGCTTTTACTTTATCAGCGTTTAAACCATCTTCTATAATTTTTGTTATTGTTTTCATTAAATTGTTATATCATTCTTCTGGCTAATTTCGAATTCTTTCAATTTGAGTTATATCATGTTTTGTTTTGTGTTTCTCATCTGATATTATAGCACGCGCACTTTCTCTATGAAATATTACTTTATTTTCGATAGGCAAGGTGTTGGCTTCAGTCATTTGTTTTGTTTCTCAGCCAATTCTTTAGTTTACTTAGATAATTTTTCCATTAGCCTCTTTAGTTCGACTGGATTGACAATGAGTCTTGCAATAGCTTGCTGAAGCGCAAGAGGGTTGTTCATTAATCTGTTAAAATCAGCCTGTCAAGCATCAGGATCAGCAAGATTACTTACAAGTTCTCTGCAATGTTTTTAGTTTCATCTTCCAATCTTTCCCCGATTAAACCAAATGAACCTTTTTCTTGTAATTATTTTAGCTCGTCTGCAGATAATGCATATATCTCTTGTTGCTTGCCAAGTGCTGCTTCGGTAACAGGTTTAAAATGTTTAGCAGTTTCGTCTTACGCTTGAACTTGTCCACGCCGAGCTTCTTCCACTTTTTTCTTAAATGTTGCAAGAGTTGTAATAAACTTCATCAGTAGCTCAAATCTTGCTTGCCCATTTTTTTTATATTTTATACGCTTTAAAAAATTCTCATATAGAAACTCACTTATACAGAAACGAAACATCTTAGCCGGATCACGCGCTAGCTCATCAAATAAAGAAAAATTAAATTTGTCTTTGGTTTCTTGATGATATAGTTGGATAAATGTATCTTTCGTTACATCACCACATTGCTCGTTTGAAATATTTCATGCATCAACTTTATCTGGTCCTGGAAATAATATAAAATATCCTGTGTTTCGCCTGAAAAATCTGTTAATGTTATAAAAGTTTGCGCTAAATAATTTGAATTATATTTATTGTTGCGCAATACTCAAAAAAGAAGATTTGATCTTATTCATCATCTCATTGTTTAGCGGAATATCGTCATATATAATTATTGTATGCTCGGATGAATCAAGTTCGTCAACTGGAATTAATTCGTCTGGTTATTGTATTAAAATATATATCATTGCCAGCGTTATTTTCATCACAAAGTTTATCGTTGTATTCGTTTAATATTTTGTATTTATTCTGATGCGGGTTAAATGTCTAAATTTTTATCTTATTGTAGTTAAAGTTATCGTTAAGCAAACGATTTAATAATAAATTTATTTTACCTGACCCTATACCACCGACAAAAGGATAATGACAATCTTTTAAGTCCGTTATTATGTTTGTGCTTGATTAAATGTTCGGTGTCAAAATTTAATATTTTCGCATTTATAATTTTGTTATACAGTTTACATAATATGAGTTATTAAACAAAGTTTGGAACATCTCTTACAGGATCTGTTTCCGATAATGAACCAACAATAACCCATACGTTATCATTACTAAAGAAAACCGGCAACACAATGACAGTAGACCTATTTATGTCAAATCAACGAGTTTTAGGTTTGAAAGTAGACTATCTACCACTAAACTTTGATCTTACACAAACGGTTAGTTAATCACAACTAAGAATGATCGACAATAACAAACTATCACTGACAGGAGGAACTTTAAGCGGATATATATATATATATATATATATATATATATATATATATATATAAATATATATATATATATATATATATATATATATATATATCAGGTAAAGACTTATAAATGTGGAAATTGGATATCCACCAGCAAATTTGAATAAAACTCAAGCGATAAGTTATTTGCAATTAAAGATGTGGATAATAACAAACTTGGTAAAACAGGGTGTGACAGTTACAGGTATTATTAACATGTCCAGTAAAATAATTATTGGGTTAGAAACTATATATCCGCCATCAGATTTAACACAAGCTTTAAGTTATGCGCAACTAAAATCAGTGTATGATAACAAACTTAATAAATCCGATGACATAATGACACGTAACTTTGTAATGAGCAGTAACTAAAAAATAACTGGATTACCGACAATCTCGCCACCACCTAATGAAACGGATGCTATCAGCTATGCTCAGTTAAAAGAAGAACTTAGCCGTATTATAATAAATCCGAAGCCACTGAAATTTGTGTATGATGATTTCAAGAGCAGCTATCAAATACACTTTCTGAAGTCATTCAGATTTGTGTATGATGATTACAAGAGCAGCTATCAAATACATTTACTGAAGCCACTGAGATTTGTGCATGATTACAAGAGCAGCTATCAAATACACTTACTGAAGCCAAAAATTGCTTGATCCGAATATACACCGACTTAGGGATATGGCTTTAGAGTCTTTAAAAAATTAATAAGTTAGTGCCTACAATGTCTGGAGGATTATATACTTTTAAACCCTACACAAACATAATTAGATATTCGAAAGGTATAACAGTCCCAATAATTAAAACATCAACATAACGCAAAATTTATTTTAGATATGCAGCTGCCATTCAATGGAATATGCTACTTAATAGCACTAGGGATCAATCAAATTTTAACCCAACTAGGTAATTCGTTTTATTCTATCATAAAATGCTAAAGGCTGTAAATCTAATATCTGCAAATAATACCTCCACAAAATCTTCTACCATCATTATGACATCTAATATAGGTATTACTGTTTGTTCCATTGTCCTCTTCGTATATGCTACTATCAAGTGCCCGTCTGCAAGCATCTTTCTTTTTAAATAATTTTAAAGCAATATCCTTTCATTTTAATTAAGGCATATTGCAAGCTCCTTTCTTTAAAAAATATATAATGCAAGCTCCTTTCTCTTTAAATAAGGCATAATGCAATTTCCTTTCTTTTTAAATAAGGTATAATCTGTCATCCTGCAAGATCCTTTCTTTTTTATATAAAGTATAATACATGCTTTTTATTTTTAATTAAGGCATGATGCAAGCTCCTTTCTTTTTAAATAATGTATAATCTGCCTTTCTGCAAGCTTTTTTATTAAAAAAAAGTATAATGCAAGCTCTTTTCTTTTTAATAAGGTATAATACAATCTCCTTTCTTTATAAATAAGGTATAATGTGTATCTCTACACTTTTAGCCTCATTGCCTTACATATCTTGGATCATCCTAACCTGTTTGTTTTAGCTAAATAAATAAATTTGCTTTTAATTACTGCTTTTTTAACGTTTTTCTTGCTCATATCTTTAAGTTATACGTTACATGTGTCCAGTTATTATGTTGTTCGTCTTGCAAATCATGTTTTTAGTAAAGTTTTATATCGTGTCAGCATAAAGCATACATGTGCTTATGTTGATTTTTTTGTTGCCGTTTTAAATTATAATGGTTATATATAAATCTAATCTTTTCTTGGTGCTAAGACATTACTAATCCTGGGCCAGATTGCAAAACTGACAACAGTTGCGGTTCATATAAACATCAAGAGTAATTTCCCTTTTTATTTCTGCCATTTAGGCCATATTCGTTTATAAGTCATACAAATGAAACTATAGTTTCAAATGTCTGAACAAGCATGGTCCAAAATTCGGACACATTTATTAATATACATTCTTTTGAAATTCAGACAGCTATTGAATTCAAATAGGAAAAGTGTTGTCTAAAAACTTAAGAATGAAATTTGCATAATCAAACGGAAAATATTTATTGTTTGAGACAACTCTCGTAAAGCATCTATTATCCGGCAAATGTTCTTGGTACAAACTCCTAATTGATTCAAGATCAAGCATTTAAGTACAATTTTCATGTCTCAAAATAAGGGCACTACAATATGAAGTTTCAAAACTTAGATTAAATGTTTTAGTTTTATTTATCTGAACAATTTCACAAACTTCAATATGGTTTCCAGGTTGACCACAAACAAGATTTTTTTTTCTTTCTCAAAGTAATGTCTGGATATTTAATATCATGTACTGACGTGCAGATGGATATTCGCAGATTGTGGAAGTTTTTTTTATAGAGAGAGATGGATAGATATACACTTGTTGTTGTCATAGGGTTTGACGTCATTTTCAGCACAAGATAGGCTATACATGGCAGCCAGTATAAATTGTGGCGGAAGAACCCAAGAAAACACTATTAAGAACCAACGATCCACGAGATGCTACCGACAAGCTTTCTCTTATACCCACATACGAACAAAAGACTCAAACACACGCAGACAGGTGAGATGGCAGTGATACGGTAAGCGCTTTAGACCACTTGGGGCCCAGTGACATACATTCATGCATGCATCCATACATACATGCATGCATGCATCCATCCATGCATGCATCCATCCATCCATGCATGCATCCATGCATCCATCCATCCATCCATCCATCCATCCATCCATCCATCCATCCATCCATCCATCCATGCATCCATCCATCCATCCATCCATCCATCCATCCATCCATCCATCCATCCATCCATTTTCTTGTAATTTTCTTGTTTGTATCTCTTTGCTTAGTAATAATGATTTTATTTCAAAAGTGTATTTCAAGAAGAAACATGTTGGGGAAAATGTATAATTACTCCAGCCTTTCCAGCTTTTATTATCTGTCTACTAGATGGGACCTTAACATAGGTGGATAGAATTTTAGTATATTCACCTCCGAACATGCCAAAGAGTTTCGATTACAGATATTTAAATTCTACCGAAACACCTCAAACCGTTCTTTCTAATGTATTATAATTCCATAGAAACTACATTGGCACAATTTAATTATAGCGGTCTATGGAACTCTCAGGCAGCAGAAGTGTTTGTGTTTGTGTGTGTGTATTTTGAATTTTTAACGTAGCTTTAAAAAATTTCATTCACTACGATGTTACAGTGTGGCAGTTTATAATGATATCTAGCACTAAGGCATCATGCTGCAGACATATAGCATGATGTCCCAACCAGTCACACTATCATGACACAAGGCCGACCAGTCTTAACACTGACCTCTTAATGCCAAGCTCCAAGCGATCAGCTGCTAGTACTCTGTTTACAAGTCTTTGGTATGACATACTGGGAATTGAATCCACGACATCCAGCATCTGAGGCGGATTCTCTAACCACTATGTAACCATATAAGTCGTAAGCTTATCATAGAGTCTGAAAGGTTGTGAGGGCCAGTGGAAAATCGGGCTACTAAGACAATGTTCCTGCATACTTACAACGGCTGAGAAGATCATATAGAAGATTCTCAATATTCTTAAACATGTAGTGAAGCAATAGACAGCTATGTATAGACTTTACGGGTTTAATTTTGCATTTTACACCTGAAATGCAGACATATTTTTAATAAATTATATGCGTTATAAAATGAATAAATATAATTTATGTCATACATGGTATTACATACAAGAAAGGAAATATAAATATTATGCAAAATTTTACAGGACTACATACTAATTTAAATGGGTAAAAATACTCATTTCGAAATACATACAAAACATACAAAATTAATATATGCAGTATACTTAGTATACTATTTCATGCCGAATAATTGTACGTTTGTAAAATGGGAATCACGCAAATTTTCATTAAATATGGAAAATATTAAATACATATGCCTGTACATTAAAAATGATGACATTAATATCCATAATGAAGACAACCAAATGTAATAGGTGACACGGAACTCATTATGATTAAATATAAACGGTTACATGCTCATTATGCCCGAAACTTGATTCTAGTATTGTAATCATCCTATGGACTGTACTAAGCATGTTATCGCAAAAGAAACATCTTCTAATATTTAATATCAATACAAAACTCATCGCAAAAGAAACATCTTCTAATATTTAATATTAATACAAAACAAAATTTACATACCATAAATACTAAATTGCTGATGGGCGATAAATGGAAATAAAATTAGTCGGTTTTCGAACAATCTATAATGGCTGAATTTATTTAAGAAACCTAAAGGTCAATGTGTGGATGGTAAAGGGAGGTCACTCTTATACCCAGTACTGTTTTTCCATCAGTACCGGAACTTTGTAGGCTGGCTGATGAATATGGATTATGACCTTCCCATCAAATTCTTGGATTCTGGAGAAATCTGGAAACGACTGTGATGAGGGAGACCCCGGGTGGCTCTTAAGGGAATAATTGTCCCATATAAAAGAACCATCTTGTTTAGACAAAGACAAGCTTCCTGTAGTCTTGGAGCTATGGGAAATTCCGTCATTTTCGGCAAAGTTGTTCCAACTGTGGTAAAATTCGGCTGAGGCGCTGTTACCGACCTCACTGGAGATGACCATTCGTGAAGACGGGTCCGTTGAGGAGTTAGGTCGGATGGAAGACATGTCGTTGACGATTTTAGATAGGTCTTCTGTGCTGACGTTACTACTGATGACGGTGTTGACATATTCAGACTTGAGAGATTGCCCGTGGGTAGGCTGTCCAGATGTGTTGCTACTACCCACGTTGGGGAGCATGGATGTGTTGCCCGAGCTCTGTGTTTCCGATGATGCGATACTACTGGCAAGGGTGTAGCTAATAGCTTTATTTCCTGAATGACCCATATATGAATCAGTCACTATCAAACTATTATTGTTAAGATCCGATGACTCATATTTGTGGATGGTACTAGGAATGCTGTAGGGACCGCTATGCTCTGTCATGCTGGACTGAATTTGGGTTGGCGGCGGTGCAACATAACTACCACCCATTCCTTCTGAGGATGTCTGATAGGTTGTCATCAATGCGGACTCACCCTGACTTCTAAAGATGCCAGAACTAACATGCGATATGACGGAATTTGCCTTGCAGCTTGTAACCTGAGACCTTAATACATGGTCCAAACAGGTTTCGATGTTTTTGTACAAGCCACTCTCCGTCTCTGAATCGGCTTCACAGTCAGTGTTCGGGGTGTTGTGCTGGGGATGAAAGGGAGAATTATACCCTGTAAATGGCTTGTCTGTAAGTGGATCACTACTGGCAGTGGAGATTCTGCACCTCGATTCACTGCATCGTCGTGCGGCTCTGGTTCTAGTAGTATTACTTGAAAAGCTGACCTCGGAGGACTGGCGTATGGAACCTTGCTTCGTCAGCCAGACCAAATGATATGGCGAAAAGGGAGGTTGAGCATCAATGTGGTAATTCTTTGATATGTTAGACATTTTTGAGAGCGGAGAGTCCATCTCGTTAATTGGCGACAATGGCTTCGGTGTGATCACTCTAGGTAGGTGAGTTTGAACCACTGGTATTGGTTTCTTCTTGTGCATTAGATTTTCATTATAGTCCCATTCAAGAGCGTACTTTCCAGTCATCCCTTTCTGTATCGGAATTACATGGACCGTCCCTCTAGAGTTCCGATGAAGCGGGGTCGTTGATCTCGTAGAATTTCGTATTGTTTCGACCCCTCTAGATGCAGCTCCGTGGTAGCCTCTAGCAAATGTTGGAGGATTTCTGTTTCTCCGGTTAAGAGCGCGACGTCGCCTGTCCCTCCACTTGTGCCAGTAAAGACATCCAGCCACGCAGAGCAAGAAAACTCCAATCATAATAATAGGGATGATCAGACCCCAGCTTGGACCATCATGGGAGTCGAAGCTGTCAGATGTGAAGGAAGTGGTCTCATGTCCTTGAGTTGTCCAGTCTCGAGAAACCAGTTTCACACGAGAAAACCCTTCCAATTTCTCTACATCAGTTTTATTATTCGATTCCCTGATGACGCGATAAGGAGGCCTCATACTGGTCATACCTAAAATGATATGTACTATGGTCATGACTGAGGAAAAGACCGACCGACCGAGTTTGATCGTTCGAATTTTATGTGCGACTTCATACCAGAGAGAGAGAGAGAGAGAGAGAGAGAGAGAGAGAGAGAGAGAGAGAGAGAGAGAGAGAGAGAGAGAGAGAGAGAGAGAGAGAGAGAGAGAGAGAGAGAGAGAGAGAGAGAGAGAGAGAGAGAGAGAGAGAGAGTTGTTTCAACATTAACTTTCATTAGTAGTTGATAGATTATGGTTTCACCGCCTAATATGCAAGTATTATGAGACGTCTGGAATCACTGGTAATCATAACCTGTTTTGCAACTGGTTTAAATGCTTTGCTGATGGACAGCTAAATTCGTATCCTTTCACAAACAAAATGAGACGACAATTTACGTAAAACACAATGCGATGTATATTTAAAGTTATATTATAAGAATGACAGCAGAAACTGGAAAACAGTGTATATAAAAGTGTGTGAATAAAGGATAAAACAAACACGGAGAAGAATAAATCTATAATTCTCATTTCAATTGAGGCATAAAAGAATTTAACAGTTATATAATGGCTCTCAAATTAATGAAAGTTTTAAGCATCAAGCTTTATCCATGTCCTACAACTCAGTTTAATGCTCCAGTTAAGATAAACATTGCATAAATACTTAAAAATGAAAATCTAATACATCCTAACTCTAATTTTACCTGTACACTGTTGAACATTAGTGATAACATTTGAAAACTATGACGTTTTTAAAAAAAATGCATATCGTCGTATGTTATTAAATTCTGGCAAAATCAACTTAATTAACAATGATTAATGCTGAATATTGCATTGGCTTTTAAAAGGAGTACCAGCATTACGGGTTATCTAAATATTCCTCACCTTTTCATGGTGATCAAGCTTTTTCAGTGCAACCATGGACAACCAAGACAAGCGACATTTTAATACCATCGGAAATAGCTTGAATATTATGCCAAGTCATGACTGGGGACAAATAAATGGAAGCACGAATACCTGATTGATAATGGACCAGAAAAATAAGAAAACCAATGGATAAAATCTCAAGTCCCACCACATTCCCACCACCAAAAACCTCAACTGTGAACCAGGGTTTTGGAGAGCATGCATGTTGATAATGTATTCAAAACTTTCAAAATTTTATTACAGCTAAGGAACACGTAGTTACGTTGTGAAGAAAACTGTCGGCTTATGAATTCATTTTTGTGATAACATGTAGTACAAATATAGGATGAATCCATTTCCTTCTTCAATAGAGCACTGGTCTGACAGAAGGAGGAAAAAGGAAGATTAAATAGGAAGCGCTCTGTACAGCATGTGCTCGAGTTCAAAAAAGAGGTTATATTACACAGTCTCTTTCAATTTTCCATTATATTGTAGAACGGTGCTATAACATATTTGTCGATCAAGCTTATGACTAGGATTTGATAATATTTGAACATTTCATTTTAGATTAAAATATTGGACCTATGTTATCGATGGTTAGGGTCTTATTTTATTGTTAAAAGTATGTTGATAAGATGTGATGTGATGTGAAGTGATTATGATTGTTAACGTAGCTTTAACAATTTTTCAGCCATATCGCTATGATGTCTGCAGTGTGGTAGTTTATAGTGATGTCTAGCACTGGGGCATCATGCCGCAGACATGTAGCATGATGTCCCACCCAGTCATATTATCGTAACACCAGGCCGACCAGTGTTAACTTTAACCTCTTATAGCTAAGTGTCAAGCGAGGCAGCTGTTAGTACCAATTTTATAAGTCTTTTGCATAACTCGACCGGGGATCAAACCCACGACCTTCCGCATCCGAGACCGATGCTCTAAACACTAGGTAACCGGAGCGATTATATGTTGATAAGACGGTTACATTATTGGATACAGAAATGGCTATCGAAAACATTTAAACTAGGAAATGAATTCTGCAAAAATAAGTATCGACAAGGTAAAAAAAAGACTCCATCAGTTAATAAGCTTCTCTTTAATAATTCATCAAAAGATGATCTACGAAAAACGAGAAGAGAAAGTGGGGAAGGACTACGTAGCAATATTATTTGCATGGTTTTCAAATTAATCCAGAATTGCTCTGACAGTGGTCATGTCAATGGAAGTTATATTTTATCTCTTGATCAGCACATTTACCCATTTCTTGGTATCGTCCTTTCCATCTTATAGTCTATAGTCTTGTTCTATTACACAGTTTTACCACGGGTACGTTTGTCAGAACACGAGTTTATGGGGTACTTTCTTTAGCAAGACCTTAATACTGCATTTGTTAAACATATTCGTTCGTGATATTGCATATTTGCTAATCCTTGTTCACTTAAAATATTTGTAAGTGTATTGTGTATATAATTTTATATTATATACTTAGCATTCTCGACCGATTTATGTTTAGAGAAAATATATATCACTGTCAAACTTATCTGTATCAGGTACTATCTTTCTCGTATGACAGCAAATCGACAATGTTTGCCTACATTTGAAACAACATTTTATTTACACAAAAACGTCTGCATGGAAATCTTATTTTGGGTTCCTTATGCGATGTATAGGTAGATTTTTAGTCGGTCATACGTTGACATATTTACTGCATTTCGACCTTTCTCTCTTCGTTTAATTTATTGCCACAGCTAAATGTTATCACGATATGCTGCATGACTTTTATCACATAAACATTTACCGTATTTCAACAATTATATGAAAATGTTCCGTTTTATTTCAATGGGTGAAGCGTTGATAAATGTATTAGTTGTTAATGAATTGATACAAAAATTTTATGATTTTAGAAACAAGGAAAAATGTCGGTATCAAAAGTAATGTATGTTTAGTTTCGAGTTTGGAGAGGGTAAAAGAATGGTGTAACAACTTTTTAAACAACATGCACGAGAAAATAAATACTAATTTTCTCATCACCATCATACAAAACGATATTATTTCGTATTTTACATTTAAATATAATTTTCAATGATTATCGCACTGATGTAAGTAGCTTTAATTTGTTCCTGGGGGGTTAGGTGAAACGAATCAAACGTTAAAGTACGAAACGTATTAATTTCATCCCTGATGGAAGTAATCTTATCATTTTAGTATAACTTGATGATTTGCAACATTTTGAGAAATCTGTCCACAATGATTTAAAGTTATTCAAGTAGTTTTATATAAGAAGTTGCTTTGTCTTGTTCGCCGTTAGAATGACAAAAATTTGGCATAAACATGTTCAGTAGCCTTTAACCTTTGAACAAACGCCATCATCTATAAAACGCTAACGTTCCAGTGGTGGAAGGGCTTGAATCAGAATAATATCTACAACGTAAAACATTCAGTTTATGCTTTTATTCCATTTAACTGAACTTAAATTTAAACACTCACTGACAATTTCCACTGAAGCGACAATCACTTGTGTTAGCCATCTCTATTCTCTATGATCTGTTGGATTTTCCTCTCAACAAATTATAGTGAACTGTTAGATAAGTGTGACTTAAAATTTGAATATCTTTCCAGTTTTAGTCCAAAGGTACCAATATTACTTAATATTCCCATGTAATAACTCACAATTATTAGTTGTTTTTATAGATCCCCAAGATGAGTCTTGAGCCTACACTGTAGAAGTTGCTATGATCTAAATTCGAAGCTGCCTTCCGTTATAACGCCAAGGCGCCAAGGCAATTATTTAATCAGTCCAAACAAAGCAGCTATCTATTCAAAGCTTATGAACTGAATATATTAATATATTATAACAAATCCAACCATACGAAATGTTTGGTTACCCAAATAAGCCATTTTAGGTCAACTGTTTCTGGATATTTCGAAAAATATTCGACTACAGAATATCAATCATCTTTCGAAATCTTTTGGCTTCTGGACATTGGTACAAAGTTTGTACTTAGAAGGAATTTAAGCATTCGGGAATGTATTCCAGCATGTATCAAAAACCAAGGACAAACAAATGCACAGAGATCTGGGCCTTAACAGGAGGGATTAGAAGTGCAGTGTAAAACGGAGAAAGGGCAATACCTAATAGAAAATACAAGGGAAGAAACTTACCAAGAAGGTGTTTCGTACCTCGATCGAATTAAAGCCTTTGTACCAAAGTGTATAAAGACCTAGATAAAACAGGATTTGTATTAGTCTATGTTGAAAACATGTTATCTATTTATCACTGTTGTACGATATGTAAATTTCACGAGGCCGGACTGTACGCTCAATACATAGTTAATTCGATAGGTCGTTTATACAAAAATTAAAAATCCAATTTACATAACACAAATACCTAAAAAAATGAAAATTTTATTTATAAATATATTATTTTTTCACAAACGATTTAAAGAAAGGCAAAACACTTTGATTCTCCAACCGACTAATCAGATTAGTTCTGGAAAGATCTTTGTGCGTGCCGGATGGAGATTACATATTGTTGGTCAACATTTATCTTTAAGAGTTATTGATAATGCACAATTCACTACGTATGGGTGGGGATGGTACTCTGCATAAAAATGACGATACATTTTGCTAATAGCGTTGTCATAGTTCCTTTAATATAGTGACATGTAACACTTAGCAGTGAGATTGTAAAGCATAACTTAGAGAGCAGGGAAAGGTTTATACCTTTTGTCCACATATTTTGAAACCGATTTGTAAGTGTCTAGGCTAGTAAAAAAGTAACAAGAAAACAGTGAAGCCAACAAGCTTTATAAAATTTAACAAATAAATTATTTCTCTAGAAAAAAATGGTAAACATAAGGAAAAGGGCTTGCTGTTTACGAATCAAATCCAGAATAAATCAAGGAATTTTAAAAAATATAGGGTAAGTAATATTAATTTAAAAAAATCCTAAATGAATCACAGCTAGAATCCCGATGAATTTCCAATATGGAAGGCGATGACGTCTTCGATAACCTTTAAAGTGTTGCCGTGACAACAGTTCCTTGTTGAATCAAAAAGAATAATATTCTAGTTTTTAAAATACCTAATAATTTCAATAAATATTTTTATCAAAACATTATGATGACCACAAGTATTTTCCAGGGTAAGAATAATTCTAAAAATAGCAATTCAACTAAAACTGGTCATAACAAGACACCTTTAGGTTTCGCATACTTAAAGCCCAACTGGTAAGTTCTCCTCAAGAAAAACACCAATACATAAAATTAAATTGCAAAAGAGATTACATAATGAAGGTTACGTGATCACCTTCTGGAACGGCGTAGAACATTTGTACTTGCTACTTGTCACGTACTCTAGTAC
This sequence comes from Potamilus streckersoni, assembly GCA_016746295.1. Lineage (NCBI taxonomy): Eukaryota > Metazoa > Mollusca > Bivalvia > Unionida > Unionidae > Potamilus > Potamilus streckersoni. The sequence goes on along the minus strand of JAEAOA010000316.1, from coordinate 1,059,487 downwards.
AGTATATGCAATTGCAGGTTTTTTGGCAAAAATGACAATGCAAATAAGTTTTGTAGCAAATATTATTGTCACGTTCTGCCAGCTATACAGCGCGGGGCTATAGTTAGTTCTACATGCCTGATGTATGAATTATCATCATCCCGACATTGAGCTCGTATCATATCACCAGGTAACTCAGTTATAACTGGGAGTGGTCTACCACCATCGCATAGACAGACAGGACACTGACAGTTTAGTTAAAAGGTTTAGCTTCTGCACCAAATCTGATTCAGCTAAGAGGTGGGCCTAAATCCTAGATTCGAATTTTAACTGTCTCTCTCCCAGATTTAAGTCCGTAAGTACCAGACAGCAGTACAGAGAAATCGTTGTACATTACTCTGGGAATTTTTGCCGCCCGTACAATTGTCGGGCTCACAGAACAAGGCTTGTGAGCCTAGGAACGAAGCTTCTAAGGAAGCTTCCGGGAACAACTGCCAGTTTGGTAGGAGTCCCGAGTTCCAGAGAGGTAGAGAGTGAAGGACTGGGACGAGACTGCCGATCAGTCCAGGTCTATGAGTAGACCAGAGGTGGATAGACGGAGAATCTAAGTAAAGGGCAGCAGCCCAGAGAAAATTAGAGAAATTAGAATAAGAGAAAACAACCCAAAGAGAAGTAAAGAAAAGCAACCCAGAGGGAGAACTAGATAGACGGAAGCATCAGATGAGTAACACCAGAAACAGGGCGAAACTCTCACACTAACCTTCGTGTAATGAGATGGGCTAAAAGGGGACAAGTGAGAGGGCGAGTGGTAGAGTTTAAGAGACTGACTATTTGATTGTTAATTAAATTATTGTTCTTTGATTTCACTCTTTGTATTTCATTATTTAACTGTCGACATTGCTGACTTGGGGCTCAGAGCTATAGCAACATTTACTAGCTTCCGAACCAAATCGAACCTTGGTGCGTTCCACAGATAATAATTGTTGGGAACATCCCACCCCAACTCATACAAACCATACAAGGTATTACGAATACTGCCACGGTTATCATAATCCCCATGCTGAACATTTTTGGAATATTGTAATAATCTATGCCAATATATCTTTATGCTTCCTTGTCTGTATTCAATTGAAATTCTCTACTGCAACTATGGCAAATACACCGTAAAACCCTACTTAGTCCCCCTCTATTATTTTCAGTATCTAAGACTACGCCATTTTTAACTCTCATACTGGCTACCTGACATAAAGCAAAGTTAGTTGAGATGTCAATGGCATGCTCTTTCGAACACAGGTTTTTCATTCTGTAAACATCCAAAATACAAAGATGCCGTTTGTCAGACAACATGGAAATATAATTATCGCGATGAAACACTTGAATTTATGATAAAATTGAATTTAAATGAGGACTTCGCCAATGTTGTTAACGTTTTATTCAGTAAATATCCTTTTCATTTACATCAAATGATAAGGTGGACTCCTAATCGTGGAGCTATGACGTTATTTCACATGCGCATTATCTGACACACACAAGACCTTTATGACTTATATCTGAGATTATGTCTGTGAAAAGTGTCACTGGATCGCCTTTCTAAAGTACCATGTCTTTGCACATAACTATGCTGTAGCACGACCCATGCATGACGTTTCAAACTGTCACACACAAAGAGATTAATATCGATGATATAAATGCCACTATAACATCACTAAAGTGTAAATAAAAACCTAAATCTAAAAATAAACGTACACTCTTCCATGTCCAAACTGACACAACGTGCATTTCATTGTAGAAGAACACGAATATATCTACATCAAACTCTCCACCTCTTACCATATTACGTTATACTTAGTTTACAATTCGTGATTAGCAGCAATCATAACATACAACAGATCTGAAGGAACGAACTGCTTCTAAAGTATACAAATTCTTGTATTGATCTTACTCTATCGGTTCTTGATTTTCATACAATTAATGATTTATTTTTTTTTCTGAATCACACTTTACTTCTTCTGAATCACACTTTACTTTTTCTGAATCACACTTTACTAGTGGAAACAAATCCTACAACTTCAATCGTTTTCAGAGTTATAAGTAAACTATATGTAACGAGTGTGTGTGATTTAGAAGTTTAACGTATCTTTAACAAATTTAGCCTATTCGCTACGATGTCTGCAGTGTGCCAGTTTATAGTGATGTCTTTCGATGGGGAATCATGCCGCAGATGTGTAGCATCATGTCCCACCCAGTCATATTATGACTACGCCGACCAGTCCTAACCCTAACCTCTTAATATAGTGAGCCAATCGAGGCAGCTGCTAGTATCATTTTTTTTTAATAAGTCTTTGGTACCACTCTGCCAGGGTTAGAAAGCGTGACCTACCGCATAGGAGACGGACGCTCTAACTACTTAGGCCACATGATGGGTCCTGTAACGTTCATGAAGAAATTGAATGTAGATTTACAATCTATAACTAATTTGAAGTAATTTTAAGTGTTTAGTAAAAAGGAACATTATATAATACATGATGATATCGAGTTCGGGGAATTATTTTCTGAACTATATGCGATGAAACGACAGGGCTAAAGCAATTGAAATTTAAGTAAAGAAATAACTCGGTTGATAGTATGTATACCACACGTGTTTTACGATTTGCTATAAACAGCCCCAACCACATCTGTACTTTCTATCTGGAAGCTTTGATAGGCATTCGTTTACAGATATGTATGGGTGATGACTGTCAGTCATAGGTCTAGATTGATCAGGAAAAAGACCAAGATGGTATCTTATATTATAGGACACATGGTACTAATTGTATTGAAATATGGGAACCAGCCTAGAAATAGATGAACATTAAGTAGAGTATATACGGGTTTGACTGACCTGGATTGGTTAATGCAAGTTATGTTCGAGTAAAAAGAATCTTTTGAGACCTTATCCTAGTTGAAAGTGAATAAAAAATAGAGACATTGTTTTATTTATAGATTTTCAGTCCTTTAATAGTTTTGAGTTTGGAACACTCATTACTAAAATTAGCACCTGACTCTTTGGTCCGGAATTGAAAGCACATGTTTCAAACATATGCAGATCCAGAAAATGACGTATCTCATATCCTTTACTCAGCACAGAAGCTGACTTCCATGTTTCATCTATACTGATAAATATAGGCTTGGTCATGATCACTCAAACTTTTAAGTTGCTGAATGTTTAATATCATGGTGTTTGCATAGGTTTACTATGGGAACTGAATTAATACCACGATTCCTAGTGTACATTAGGTGCTTGCCACGTGGTGTACTTATTTGTGCCTGTATGCCCGTATCTGATGTGCGTAATATGCATTATCAAATTGCCTGTTTTACGTCTTACAAAAACCTCTTCCGCAAACAGTGTGTACTTGCACATTCCTCGGACAGTTTTTAAATAGATAAAAAAATTATATTGTTTTCTAATTATTCAGTTGCAAATGATATAGGATATATCACACCGAATTACCCTATGAAGCATGTTGGCACTACCAATAACTCTTAATATTCCTGTGACACTTTGCGGCAAATCTTTAAACACAATCCATACCACCTTGTCGACATAGTTTTCAGCAGTACACATCAATATGGAGTTTATATGTACAAACGTTATTGACACTAATCAATCATCCATTCAGTAGCAAGGAGAAGTGAAGCTTGTTAAAAAACTTTGGGAAACTGAAGAGTTTTTTTCTGCATATATTTTTATACAAAGAAAGATATTTTAGTCCGTCAAAAAAACCTGGAAAGTAAATCCTACAGAAAGATATGGAACCTTTACTGGCCATAAACGTACGTTTGATGAGAAACACAAAGACAGAGCTGTACATGTATGTTAATGATAATAATATAGAGAATAATGTCAATGACAAACAACCATCAATCACCAGATGAACGCGTTGAAATATTTGAATATTCTAAGTACATATGTACTTTTGTCCGTGCTCTACGTTTAGCTGTCTATACATATGCCTGCCTAAAATGATTTAATTGAAATTTTGTATCACAAACATTACAAATACATATTAAAATACTCTCTGGTCTCCATTTACGACATTTAAGTATGCAAAGTTACTTGACTGCCACAATATCCTACTGTCTTCTAGGCTCCCTTAAATAAAGCAAAATGAACTGAGATTTCATTGGCATGCATTTTCAGATATTTTAGGTTCATCATTATCATTGTATGGTAATACAAATGTATACAGATCGTTCTATTTGAAACGTAGCGGTTTTACTTTTGTGATAAACTTTAATGCAGTGTGAATCAATTTTGTCTACTTTCTTCGCTTCACCTATCTCCTTCATCCTTATCAATTAATACGGTGGACACTAAATCTTAGGACTACGATACCCCTCCACCTTCTCAATTTTTGACGCACACAATTCCCTTAGGACTTGCATGTATTTTCCATCACGTCTAAATTAATCCCCGGTTCCCTTGTCTTTGCAAATTACTACACTGGAAATCAGTATTTAATATGAATGCAAGAAATGCCCAACCCAATCACATTATCCTGACACTAAGTCGACCAGTCTTAACACTAATCTCTTAATGCTGAGCGCCAAGCGATGCAGCTGTTAGTACATTTTTATAAGTCTTTGGCATGACTGGCGGGAGTTCGAACCTGCAACCTCCTGTATTCGGGGCGGAAGCTCTAACCATTTAGATCACCAGGGCGGTCATTATAAAGCCAAAAATAACTTTAAACTCTTTCGCACACATGGCCTAATTGACACACCGTAGCTTTCATTGTAGAAGTACACGTGAATGTAATGCACAATTAGTATATATAGCAAAGTTAACAGTTTTCATTGTCTTTAGACGGGTATTATGAAGGAGAGACTGATAATACTGGAAGAAAGCTAAATCAGGTCGATTAATATTTACATGACCATAATCCGTGAATCGACAGACGACAAGCAAGTCAACTGTAAACAATGGAATACCTCTGTTGTTAATATAAATTTCACATATATTTCGGATTCTTTCCCCCCGATATCAACATTACTGATCACAATTTTACTTTCTACATGAAAACTGTAATAGCCATCAAATCATAGATCAGGTGTAATTTAATCGGCATTAATGGAACTTTATTGCCTGAAAGAAGACCATCATTGCAGGATTCACTGTAGTACTCCGTATGTTTATCGCATGCGATGTGCGTAACAACTTCTGTGTGTGTTGTATGGAAAATGTAATATTCCTTGAATCTTGTCTGGTCTTGATGCAACACGGTGATTGCAATACAAGCTCTGCATGCCGTTATCATGGCCGGATGTATGGGAGAGGCCGAACACCACCAGACTAAAAAAAAAAACGTGCAGACACACAAAGGTACAGTCACTTGAAATCTGATGATTTTATTATTGTGTTCATTTATTGGGCATTATGCGCGATTTTAGTAAATAGACTCAGGCGTTTCTTTTAATGCCCTATCGAGGAATGTTAGGTTCTCTTTAAAATTTTGGAAACGTCCCAGCACCCATGAACACATTAGGAAACTTAAAAGCATTACCAGTAGGCCTTAATAATGAAGATTTGATTTGTGATTTAGATTTTTTAAGTAGCTTTAAGAATTTTTCTGTCATATTGCTATGATGTATGCAGTGTGGCAGTTTATAGTGATGTCTAACACTGGGGCATCATGCCACAGACATGTAACATGATGTCCCACCCAGTCACATTATTCTGAGACCTGTAATGCTGAGAGCAAAGTGAGGCAGCTGTTAATACCAGGTTTGGTATGACTCAGCCGGGGGTCGAACCTACAACCTCCCGCATCCAAGGCGGACGCTCTAGCCACTAGGCCACCGGAGCATTCTTAAAAAGGAAGAAAGATCAAGTTAGTGAACGGGATGCATAGATGGATAAACGTGTAATGATTCTGTCAATGCAAATCACGGTTAGCATAGCGTTTTTATATTTGATGGAATGTACACTTTAATACAGTACTGGTTGGATCAGCTTGGCAAGCTTCCGCCATTATCATTTCTATAACATAAAACCATGCATTCCACCACCAGTCCCTGCCGTTATGTACCTTAACCTGGTGAGTCAATGACTGTGATTTGCAATCAAACATTGAAATCAGTACATGTACATGTTATTGGTATGCATCTCTCTCTCTCTCTCTCTCTCTCTCTCTCTCTCTCTCTCTCTCTCTCTCTCTCTCTCTCTCTCTCTCGCAAAAACTTAAATATTTTTTACAACACTAACCGTATGCTGGCAGTATATCTGTCATTGTTGTTTGCTGACAAGTCTTCGCTCAAAAATGCACAGATAAATCTACATCATGGAAGTAAGGCAGCTATTCTAATCTATGGAAATATCTTTGTGAACACACGTCATTTTCCTCTATTTGCTAATACAACTAGCTATTTTCGATAACAGCATTATAAATTTGATTATTTCACTGTCAATGTATATGTATACTCCTTGAAATATACCGGCCAGGTCTTGGCGGACTGACGTGTTGCACGTGCAGCTTGACACACTGAAATTAGTTCATCTGTAAACGGGCAATATCTACAGCCTGGAGGCCTACATGGAAACATTTTTTTTTAAATGCATAGGCATGATCTGTCAGACGCTTGCATAACCTTACAATATAGTTCTTGAGCTCAGCATTAATTATATCGTCTCAAATTTTCCATAATCCTTGGAATTATTTCCTGGCTCTAATTTCGTCCGTCATACCTTTAAACTCTCGCCTCTTCTTCCGCTTATTTTTTTTTTCCGCCCTTAACTTTGCTTTGTTAAAATCGTGTAGTATTTTTCATATTCTACGGCTTTTTTTGCATGAAAGGTATATCTAAAATAGTATCGTATATTCGGAACCACTTTGGTTGTAAACAATGAATGCTCACATAACATACCTTTTAGCTTTTGGCTTATTAGATTTGTTTGTGAATGAACTAGCGAAGCTCTTTCGTCCATTTTAAAGTAGAGATGATAATGTTATCGATGTGGGTGAGTTTACTGAGTCACAAATAAAACTTTCCAACAAGCAAACGAAAAAACGTGATATTCGCAGTACCGTCTTAATGCATGGGCACACTGGGCAGTGGCCTTGAGGCATCATGCTGTCCATTTTTATAATGAATAGTAGGGCAGGTAGGGGCCCCAGTGCATTGCTTTGCCCAGAGCCTACAATGTTGTTAAGACGGCACTGGATATTCGCACTGTCCACAACAAACGTGAGAGACATAATATTGAAAATACCGTTCTGGTTACTTAAAAAGTTTATTTAGGAGAAATGTTCATAACTTTTCGCAAATCGACTGGATCATACAGTGACTGGTGCTCTTTGGGGTCTATAAAAATACCATCAACAAGCATACAGAGTGTGAGGGCTGTCTCATATCTATCAGAGACGTGCCATTTTATAAGAAAAAAATTTGAGGGGAAAAATACAACTGAAGGTTTTTGAAGATATGTAAGAGCCTCAGAGCCAGTACACGAAGACGACTAAGAATTCTCTTTTCCTCTGGCTGAATGTACTGTCACAAAACAGCTGGTTTGCAATTTTCCACATAAATTTTTATTTTTGGTACAATGTTTTGGATTTAGGCTAGCGATAGAATCCGTACAGATCATTAGAGAGCTGGGTACCTACAGCGAGCATTCAAGTGATAAGATATAAGGATGTCTTCTTTAGCTGGATATAACAATAGTAAAAATATACATACATTGTTGCATTGTGAATTTCCTCGAAATGTACTTTCTTAGCTAATTTTCCACATCCATAATACATAACCTATGTCAAGGATTCTAAAATGTGATTATTCACCGTGAAATTGTATCGTTATTTCGACTATATTTCCAACTGAAATCACTTTCTCCTTTCCGCACTCAAAATGAAACGAACGTGATATTCCATAGTACGTTTTGGATAATTTCAATTAAAAGAGTTCATATTTTCCCCACATTATGATTACATGCAATGACAGTACTGAAACACACATTTAGTATCAAGACGTGTCCCTCCCTGCTCAAATCTCGTGTACTTGGTACGGAATTAGCACAGAAAATAAATAAACAAACAGAAAAGCATAACTGAGCAGACTCAATAGAAAAAATCTATCCGTTACAGACCAACTGAAAAGTTGTTGTAATCCTTATTCATTCACAATATGACTCAAAGTCTCAATTTTAGTAGACCAAAACGACAATTCCTTTTCAAATTATGTCGAGCGTGTGACGAAGTTCAAAGGTCGCTGGGCGGTGCTATGTGCACATTAATTGTAGTATTGTGTATTGATAAATTACGGTTGTGTATTTATTCTGGAATACATTATAAATTCAATTACTTTAATTCTTGTTGTGCATTATATTATTTTTAATCCTTAGGTAGAAAAACAAGATAAGTTCAAAATAAAAAGGTTTCTGCATTGGTATAGGAAAATTTGAATTCGAATTAGTTCGTGTGTGTGTTATTTAGGATTTTAACGTAGCTTTAAAAAGTTTTCATTCATATCGCTACGATGTCTGCAGTGCGGCAGTTTATACTGATGTCTAGCACTTGAGCATCATGCCGCAGACATGTAGCATGACGTTTTACCCAGTCACATTATCCTGACACCAGGCCTACCAGTCCTAAATTTAATCTCCTAATGCTGAGCGCCAAGTGAAGCAGCTGTTAGTAACATTTTTTTTGTAAGTCTTTGGTATGACTCGACCGAAAATAGAACCCACGACCTCCCGCATCTGAGGCTGACGCTCTAACCACTAGGCCACCGAAGCGGTCTCAAACTAGTTCGTATTTTCCCACACAAATTCAGTACACTCTAAAGGTTATGCTATACTCTTTGGACATTGCATGATGTGATTGTATTTCACTTGTTGGCGTTACATTCCAATGAGCTTTTCATGAGTGAGCAAAATAAAACAATTTTTGTAGTGCATGACAGTTACGGTATTTAGTGGACATTTATAGAATTTGCATCGTAGTTATATAACAGAGAAACCATTAAAAAGATGTGAAGTGATAGACGGGAATAGTTTCTTTTGTAACATACAGTACTTGTAAAGTAGAGGTAAGTTTTGTTTAGCAGCAGGGTGGACGAATCCTACAACTTTTTAGGAAGGTTATGTTTGAAAATCAAAGCTCATGCAAAAACAAAAATGCAAGGTAAATAACGTCAAACTGATCGAGACTTCTCAAATTGGGTTAGCTCATTTTTGACTTTATTTTTTACTTCTGTGTTTTCGTTTTTTATGGTGTGTTCGTTTATCCGTCGGACACTCGATCTTTGTCATCGCCCTTCCTGCTGATGTGTGTGTGTGTGGCTTAATCAAAGCATTTGTATATCAATAATGGAATTTCACACAGCTAAACTAGCTCGACAGCGACTAGAAGCAATTAAGAAATATCGCCCCTCCGTGATTCTGTCAAGCAACAACTACAATCACGTCAGGAGTTGCAAGTGGAATTTACAGAGGATACAGAACAGTTATTTAAACCAATTGTCGAACCAACAAAGAAAATTGTCACAGCAACTGAGGCAACACAGAAAGCTCTTGAAACATTGACTGTTGATATTACTTGCCGTCTTCAAGCAACTCAACCACCACCCGGGCAACCTCCTCAACCACCACCTGAAGATCAGCCACAACATCTTTCAAGAGTTAAAATTAACATCACAGATAAATTCACACCAGAAGTTATTGCCGCTATCAGTGGCCGAACCCAGTAATTATAAACGTCACTGTCGACTTAAAAATGTCTGTTAAAACCTCGGTCACGTTGATCTGACGTCCCTTCAGTCTCACCTACCCGTCAAATTTCTTCGTGCCTTGTACAACATAAGTAAAAAATAAAATCCACAAATACGTACTCGTATCTCAGAAGCCAGTCTCTGAGAAGTCTTACTATGGTTTGCCGTCACAGCACGTCAATTACCGCAAGACATTATTCACATCTCTTATAAAACTAAACGCTCTTTTGAGAGAACAAATTTGTCTTCGCGCAACTAGCTGATCACTCATCAACACTCAAACAGAAAATAAAATCATTTTGAAACTATGAGATAGCGGTTCCCTAGGAGGTGTCATTGCTCGCTTTTTGTTAAAACGGGATCCCAGTACCGCACAAGTCATTCCCAATGAAAAAGCCACTCCCAAACATACTCAGAAGAAAAATATTAATGGTGTCAAGATCAGATCATAGACCCAGACAAAGACAAGTCCCCTGAAAAGATCAAAAGAAACAGCTTCAACCAGTAAGGTAGGCATTGCAACCAGGGTGCAAAGTTACCTCTCAAAGCCACCACCTGCAGCAAAGTTGAATGCGTCTGCAATATCCTCAGTTTCCTCTACTTCTCCGTTGCTTCCGATGGCAGCCAAACCCAATATGACATGCATCTTTCCTAATTTTATGACAAAATGAAAACCCGTGTCTCAAGGAACTTCTAAAGCCCTGACACCCCACCTCCTTAGCTGCTGAGCAAATTGCTAACAAAGTACCTGCCCCATCAAAGTCTAAGAGTGATAGTACATGTTACAGAGTTTACTGGATTTATCCAAGCAAGAACTGTCCCTTGTAAACACCTCAATGTCGAGTGATGCCTGCCATGAAAATGATACGACGGAAAGACAATCTGTGGTGACAAACAGTCCATTACAAAACGGACCAAGTGTAAACGATGGATATCAGTGTATTTGTCCTACAGAACAATGATATCACCCACCAGAAGTGCACAAAATCACCATCGTCATTTGTCTGTCCAGAAAGGAAAATGAAAATGAAAAGAACAATGTCGTAGTTTGACAATGCATCTGAGAAAACTCTTAGCCAAGCATCAATGTATATCCTAAAAACGACCATATCGTCCATAGAAAATGAAGGGTAACCATAGAAAAGGATTGTTTGGCGATATAGAAAAATATTTTTGACGAAGCGATAGTCACAGAGGTCGTCAATAAAACTGGACACACCCCTTACCAACTCGTCCGAAAATACTCCACCCGAAATCAAGATAAAAGAATGTGTGCCAAATCATCGACATAATTGTATTTGTGTGTACTCCGGAACAAAGAAATATGTCACCCCCAGAAACCACCACTCTTCTATACCCTAGGAAAGGAATTGAATGCCTTTTCGTTTGGCCAAATATTGGGACGTGTTGTCCATCATGCACAATGCCCAATCATCGATGCGAAAGCCACCCACTCAAACCATCTCCAAAGACCTCATTCATACTGTGTTTGTATGATATCTGAATGTTTTGAAAGGCACGATACCTTTACTCAGCACCATAAAGAATGATTAGCTAATCATCGACACTTTTTTTGCCTAATGATGCACAAAGAAAATACCCATCCCTTAAGAGATAAATTTTGCACCAGTTGTTTGCACTAGGAAAGGAGTATTGGGAAGAATGATTACAGGAGTCATGATGGGAGCTGCTTCACAAAGAATAAGTCAAAGATAAAAAAATAAAAAATTCTCAGACGTGACCGTTGGAATATAATGGAAGGACGAAAACTCACTTTAGTGCCTTATAAACGATGGATGGAATTCCATTGTTGGCAAGAAGAATGGACCCAGCATTTCCTCCCAATCATTATTTGATCAAGATGTATCAGTTGCAACATGAATTGTAATTGTTGATGAATCGCAGTCTTTTGTCAGAAACCAAAAAATTACAATGGTATGGTCAAGTGTGCAACGACTTCAGCTCTTTCACTAAAAACTTTAGCTGAAACAGGTCGACAGACTGTTACAACCAATACCACCACCACCATCCCCTGTGACAAAGACAAACGCAGCCCTACGAATGCTTGAGGAACAAGAAGCTCGATAAGTCCTTCAAACACTGTCATCAGCTCCAATCCCGATAAATATTGTTGCTGTCCAACACACCAACGGGAATAACTCAAAACTTGATTACAAAATATGATGTCCCCCACTCCTCCTTAGACAGAAGTGAAGAAGAAAGATGGGAAACAAGAAGTGGAGAACGAAAGAAAGATAAGAGACATCGCATTACCGCCATCACCTCCAGTATCCTCGACTTCAATAAAGACACCCCACAGCATCCAAAATAGGATCAATAAAGAGTGGATGACTTATTAACGAGAGAGTCCTGATAGACAACTTGTTATGCAGCATTTACTATGATCCATCCCATCTTGCGGGATTCGAAGAAATTCAGATTTTGTATCGTGCTGCGAAAACCAGATTCAAGTGTCCGTTCAGCACACTCTCATTTACATGGACGTCTTACCGCACCTGGCCAGAGATTACGACCAAACTTACCATCGAAGCATCAGACGTACCCACCTCCCAGGAAGTGACTCCCGACAACGATGTTACCATCTTTGAGCGTCTGTCTGGTACGTCCCCGGCTCTGGTTGTCCCAAAGTGAAGTAGAAAATTGACGACGGGAGATTGGATTTGCATTGATAAAAGTACACTTTCAACAAAGATAATTACCCATCTGAACCACCAAATTGTTTTGTGTGACTGGACGAGTGCGTGGCCGTCATAACTGGCAAGTGTAGAAAGGAACAATTTACTTGCCCGAGTTCCAACACTTAACCAAAAAAAGAAGACAAAGAGTGCGAAGTTTTGCATTTTCAATCTAAAACCCTGGAAAGGATAACCGCCGATTATTGACTCGTCGATGGACGGTTCGCAAGTCATCGACACAAAAAGAAAGTGATCCAAATGCCCTTTAACACAGCTGCAACCACCACAGTGACCACTCCATCACCGAGTCTTCTGTGCAAGATCTATGAAGCAACCGTTGTGAGTGTTGTGTGGAGAACGTGTGATTAAAACGAAAATCTTTTTCTACCAAATCGTTGTGGCGTTCTGTCATTTTTGCTGCAATTGCCAATTTGAGTCTGTAATAAGAAAAAAAAACTATCAAGACCATTTTACGGAGCAGTTGCCTCGGTTACCTTCTCCCCAATCCTTCCCTGAAATGGTCTAACAGTAACAACAATAGTTTTGAAACCAACGCGTCATCCTCCCAACAGTTGCCATGAAAACAACAACATCCTTTTAGAAACTCCTCTGACATCAAGTAACCTCTCGAACAGCAAAACTATACTTATGAGTAGCAAATTTTACTTAGCTTTACCCGGTCATAGTTCCATGGATGTGTTTTCCCAAAATACTGTGTGCTGTTTCACGGTCAAATTATCTGAGGTCATCCATTTGGATCACGAATGTCATTGGGAAGTGGCTTTGGTCGAAATAATTCCCCCCTACACGAATTAAAAGCATAAGTAAAAATCAAACACTTTGAGGTCAGGTCGAAGTTCTGAACGTACAAGTGCAACAATACTTGAAGGAAAACGAAGCTGTAAATGCCTCTATCAAAAGAACAGTGTTCCCCAACTCTCCACGGTAAATCTATATGTTGCGAACTCCTGCAGAATATTTTTAGTGGTTAACTTATGGTGGACACTATTGCTTCTAAATTCAATGCGCCGTTTGGCAAAGCCTTGGAAAAAACAAAGTTCTCTACAGTGGTTCAACGCCTGCTGATGAAATTTTCGGATGCCAAAACGTTGTACGTTAGATTTTGTCCTTAATTGTTTGACATTTTGGGTGGAGACCTCATGGTGGTCAAGGTTTCACTCATACCACTCGTGACCATTAACCTGAAATTTGCGAAATATTTTCATTACCCTGTAGAACCAAGCATTAAATTTGATATTGCATTCTCTAATATGGTAGAATACAATGCGGTGGGTAACGCATAAAAACCTTACTGAGAGTCATTCCTTTCAAAATGTATTATGTCACGACTAATGAATGCGACGGAGGAGGAATCAAACAATCACGTTCATCGCGAATTTGTACATCCACATTATTTGCCCATCAATATGTCGTAATTCGACAATGTCAACATTGGTATAAAAGTAGATCTGGGACAAAATAGTCCCTTCTCCAAAGAGAAAATCAAAGAGAAACTCAAAGTATCCTGTTTACGAAGAGTCACTCGACAGCAAGAACATGGGGTATAAGACATGTTGAAATTAGCGTTATATTCGGTGGACCTCGTTTTGAAACCGACGGTGACGCAAGGATTGCACACCTTAAAAGATGCCGCATTGACTTAAAGCAAAGAATTTCTCCAAAATATCATCATCGACAAACAAGACCCCTAAAGAAAAGCCTTTTAGTAAGCAGGCAAACATTTCTTACTTCAAAAGTACAAAGACATTTTGGGCCGACGTGAAACACCTATAAATGCCTCTGGACGCCTCCCAGTCAGACATTATTGCTTCAGTACACCACAAAATTGACAAGGAGAAGACGGAGAGACCCATCCAGAGGATTTCACACACCCAGAGCTAGAAAGACCAACAAAAGAACTGTCAGAGAGTTCAACATTTTTTTATTAATAAATAATAAAGGGTGAAAATGATACACCGTGAGCCTTGCACATGTTCCAAGTCGGAACTGTATCTGTTTGCCATGCCACCCATTATGATGTCCAAGCAAGAATCCCAATGGGTAAAATTACATTCCATCTTCGTTTTAACAACCTGAACCCCATCAAATTTAAAATCAAATGACAGCCCGAAATATTATATCGATTTGAATTACATATACTTTTACCTGAATGTCAATGTGATCAAAACGGACGACAGCAATACCGAACCAATGTTGGAGTAGCTCCCGTCAACAATTGCATGAATTTCTTGTTCAGCGAAGTGCTTTTGTACTTCAATAATACCTACACTTACCATGCATACCTGGAAAGTGTCTTGACGTACGGAAAAGATGCCAAGAATTCTCATCTGGATGCTTGCTTATGAGAAGAAATAACCAGACGACACGATTTAATAATGTGCAGTTACAAAACACACATTTGAGGGTGTGTGGACACTATAAGGTGTCTGTTTTCTTCATCAACGCAGTCTTGTTTATTCATTAGAACGTTTAGTAACTTATTTTAATCGTGACCCTTATGGAAACAATGAAAATTTGGATAGATGGTTTTGTGACCATTATGGATATGTCATGTCTTTAGTTATGAAACGTAGTGTAAATCAATGGCAAAATGAACTCCATCAGTGGAAGTCTAACTTGACTTCACAACGTTGTCAACCTTGTCAAAAATTGTTTATTTGAAAAATTGTGTTGATGTTGTTTATTTGTTGGTTGTTTCTTGATTGAATAAAATTATCATCAAAATAGTTATTGTTGATGATTTGTTATAAGAAAGACTTTATCACTATCTATGCTCAATGACTTCTCTCTATCTATCACAATGAGATGAGCTTGAGATATATAACGCGGGGCGGTCTCGAGTCAAACCATCCATTGTTAATGCATTAACTTGTGAATCTGTCTTCAAGACTAACAAAGCTGGACGAAGCAAACGTCCATTGATATCGTGCCAGGCAAAACCTGATACCGAAGACTCATGAGATTGAAAATGTCAGGATGCTGAAAGTGGCACAAGACCTGATCAAAGAGGTATTTAAAGATGAAATAAAAAAGAAGCAAGAAGACTGGACCGAGAAGTACAGACTTCAGAAACAGCAGAGAGAACAGAAACAGCAGCAGCTGCAACAACAACAGGATCCAGATAGAGGTGTTTTGGACTGCCGTTTGGACATTAAAGGGTTCTTCATATCCTTCCGAAGAGGCAGATCCCATCCTGTGAGAAAGCCTGAATACTAAATCTTAGACAATAAGAGATTTCCACAACCTCAAACATAAACAGCCCTTTTCAGGCCTACCCCAAAAATCTAGAAAAAGATAGTAATCAAATTGCCAAACATATGTGTATTTTGTGTTTGTAGGTAAAAGAAATATAAGTGTGCCTATAAACACTTATCGCTTCCTTGGCTTGTACGATAGTATGCGTGTTTGTCTGCAGTTACAAAATATAAGTGCGCCACTAAGCACTTCGTTTCCATGATTTGCAAGATTGTCTATGTGTTTCTTACATGTATGACTAATAATAAAGTGTTTTTGTAGGCTAAAACGTAATCGTGAGTGTTTCTTCAAGATTCGCACTTTCCTTGTATTTTGGTTATGGTGTTGGTGTTGTTAACTTTTGTGAAAAGTGGATGTATTACTTCGCGTCACGTTTGAAATATATAAAGTATTGCGTAAGTCCATCTGGCTAACCATCGTTGACTTATATCAATATGAATGGATTAGACAAACTTATTGAACTCCAAATGCACCTGGAGCATGCCAGGCGTCTGCTTGACGATGTGGGTGCGTACGTTTGTATGTTTGTTTTGTCTCGTAACAAAAACAATTGTCCTTAAACACAATAAATTGTGTTTGTGTTTTTGTGTGCGTTTAAGTATATGTGCGCGCGAACGTTTCATATTAGCGTATAGGCTTGTAAAGTATTTATTTTAGGTCAGCACTACTATTTATTGAATGTTTGGTGATATATGTAGTTGCTGAGAGGGGATATGAAGTATGGCGTTCATCATTCGCGCCATTAACATTGAATAATCAAAAAATGGCATTTAACTACATGGAAAAGAGGATAAAATTCCAAGAAGTCGTGAGCGAGTTAGGGATGGTAGAAGAGATGCTGGTTAGGTTTAAAGATGGATGTTATAGTCCCCACCATGTAAAGATGGAGATAAAAATATTTACAAAAGCCTTAGGAAAGGCTGACAAACCTGATAAAACAGGACAAGTAGGAGAAGGAGGACAAATAGGAAAATAAGTAAATGAGAGCTCACAAAGCTAAGCTTGGAAAAGAAGAGGAGACTGAGAAAATGAAACAATATGAGAAGGAGGAGAAAGAATGGAGGAAGAAGAAGACAAATGTAATATATAAGATGAGAAGAAAGTGTACATAAATATATGTATGTCTATGTCTCTATGTCTTTATGTCCTTAAAACTGCCTCTAACGGTGTCTCTAACCACGTCTCAATGTCTATGTCTCCATTTGTCCCTAGAGTAGCGCATATTCAGATCACCCCCTTGCTACACTGTTCCTCCCGACTGAGGCTAGTCACTTGCAACATTGTTACCATTGTTTCCCCCAGTGTCCAGTACTGTGACGTCACCCCTGTTTAATTCCCCTTGTCCCTGTACAGTCCCATCCATGTTCAGTTCCTATCTAGTTCTCCAGATAGCTCCACCATGTTAAATTCCCATAGACTCACCCAGGATACAACATCCTGTTTCCTTCTATGCTCCAATATGCCCTGCGGTATTCCAGTTCACTACGGTTATGATTCTCCGATTTCCAGAATTCCGTTAAACAAATACGAAAGCCGTGCTAGAACATTTTCCTATTGGACTTCATGATGAATAATTCGCCTTTTTTACAGTTCGAGCTCAGTGCTTCTCGAACTCCAACGATGTAAAATGGCATCCTCGTCACCTAGAGTGTGAACTCCGTAAAGGAGGCTCGAACTAACAGTCATCTCTCGATCGATCGGAGAATGTCCGTCTATAAACTAGACATGATGAAGAGCACTCTTACAATCAATGATCATATCATAGTGTGTTGATATGCCGACAAAATCATTTTCAGAAAATTTCTAAGGTTCAAATATTAATATTCAAATTTTGATACAATGTCAAGTTTCTATGATTCATTTTTTTTAAATGTGGTGAAACATTTAGTTTTCTTTGGTTAGATTATTTGTATTTAAAATTTGGTGAAGTATTTACTTTTTTATTTCTATTCAAAATATTTTTATAGTTCGAATTTACAGCTACTTTAGTCATTTTCCTCACTACTGTAATAAGAACAACACGAGAGAGAGAGAGAGAGAGAGAGAGAGAGAGAGAGAGAGAGAGAGAGAGAGAGAGAGAGAGAGAGAGAGAGAGAGAGAGAGAGAGAGAGAGAGAGAGATGGGAAATGCAGTTTATTTTAAAATAATTACAACACTTTTCTCTTTTTAAACAGGGTCTCTAGTGTCTAAGTGGTTTAAAGCACTCTTCTTGTCTACGTGGGTTCGAGTCTAAAATTCGGCGAATGTGGATACATTAGAAAGCTTGCAAGTAGCAAGCTCGTGGGTTGGTGGTTCTTTCTGTGGATTTCCCGGATTCTTCCTCCACCATTAATACCTGGTGCCATGTATAGCCTATCGTGTGTTGAAAAATGGCGTTAAGCTCCACAACAACAAACATTTTAAACACAAGTTCATGTTTTGATGTTACCAGAAATATTAGATGGGTATACTTTTAAACACAAAAGGTAGTGCAATAGTTTTCACTTTTTGAGAACATTGATGAGAATTTGATATAGTAAAGAGAGCATTCGAGGTATATATGTCTTTATATGTATGTTCCTCAGACCTCTATTTGCATATGCAGGACAATGTTGCTTTGTCTTATTCCTTTCCTTACCTGCCTCAACCAGGCATCATAATAAATTGATAAAAAACGTGTGAACACTCTTGACCATCTATGTTATAATCAATGAAACCGTACCATAAATAAAGCATCAAACGAAACTCAAAAAGCAAGTTTCAAGTACAAACGTTTTTATAAATAGATTTCTACATGAAGTATATAAATTGTTTCAATAGCGCTTGCAAATGTTAGCACAACTATAATCATGTTGAAAAGAAAAATCAATCAGGCACTTGTTGGTGTCGATTGCAACAAAAATTAAGTAATAATCAAAATAAGATGCAAACTATCCTACCGAAATAGACCACAAGCTTGCAAAAATGCAAAACTTCATGTCTCAATACAGAAGTAAACAAGAATATTAGCCAAACTCCTTAAAAGTAAATTTAAAATCAGTAAATTATATTCTTTAATGGATTCTACGTTCTGAAGCCTGTTGGAGCGTTCTGTCATGTTGCTTTGGTACCTCCATGCCATAAATAGTCTTAATGTTTCCTATGTCAAGAAATATGCTAACGAAACTAAACGTCACTTTATTTTTGCTTGAAAACATGAACTAATTTGGCAAAATACTCAATCTGAAGGATTTTACGTACGTATAGTCTAACTTAGCAATAACTTGCTGCCCTACGAATATTGTAAAATTTCAGAACTTTGTTTTTTATCGATGTAATACTTTATCTGTTAATCTCATTAACACATAATTGAGAACATATACATGTTATAGAACGTTTATGCATGAAAATATATAATAAGAAGAAAATGAACGATTTTAAGTAGATATAAGGAATTATTTCACACGCTAAGTGTGGAAAATGTGATGTCTAAAGTGGTTCATCACTCTAGACAATACAATGTTTCTACTTCACTCGTGAAATATATTCCTGGATCTGCTCAAACAAACGTATATACATACAATGGTGATATTAAATCATACAATAGTTGAATATAGATAATAAATGCAAAGTAATGAAACTAAAATACATGAGGATTTTTTTTTACCATCATTCCTTTAATCACATCATTGTAGTCAAAAAGGTTGCTTCTTAATGTTGATTTTGCTTTGAATCGTTATGCGCCTGCTTAATAAGTAGTTAATCTCATCCAGATATTACGATTATCACTAGTTTACAGCGAAAATCTTCCGAAATCAATGTAGTCAAACTTTACTATTTGTGGGTCAGTGAGAACGAAAATGATGCTTAAAATTGTTGATTGGCTCTAGTGTTAATCATATGATACTAGGTTAGTATATTGTTAGGTGTAAAGCCGTACAAAGTAACAAAAGAAAAGAGTGAAGCTAACAAGCTTTGTAAATTTAACAAAATGATTTATTTCCCTAGAAAAAAATATAAAAATAAGAAATAGGACTTACGGTTTGTGAATAAAATCCAAAACATAATCCTAAAATTGAAAAATATAAGTCCTATCACTAAACAGTTCCAATTGAATCCAGGTTCGAATCTCCATGAAATTCCAATATGGAAGGCGATGTCGTCAAATGAAGTCGTTGAACAAATGACAATAATTCCTCGTTGAAATACAATTTATAATGTTCTGTTTAGAATCCCAGAACAAATATCGATGAATATCTTTCTCCCATAACTGTAATAAATATGAAGCACGTGTGTAGTTTTTAGAGAATGAATTATTCAATGCCAAAAGGTAAATGAACTTCAAAACAATCTGACATCATCAATTGAAACACCTTGTAACATCAATACGACACTGCTTTGACTAGATCTAGTAGAAAATGTCTGTTTTAAGTCTCGATTTTAGATCACATTGTGGCTCACACGACAGGCTGCGTGATTTCTAACTTAAACAGCTTAATAAAGATGAATTATCACGTAGCTGGAATAGTCATATCTAAGGATCAATTCTCACACTGGAAATATGTAAAACAAAAAGGATGTTAGAAGTCAGCAAACACCTGGGCCGAAAATGGCCTTGGTAATAGCCAATTGTTATCACTCGATGTTTACAAAATCTATGAGCATTAAAGTAGTGCTGAAGTAACGTTATAATCTAATCAGGTCAAGTCAATTTTCCGAAAAAGATATTCAAATCCAATTAAACATATCTTTACAATAAAATGTAATGTAGCAAAAATAAAATAAAATAGAAATTTAAAACTAACATATAAGCAATTTAATAACACATATGTAATATATTACGTCTTGACTTGGGAATGAATGGCGGAGGATAAGTGAGTTATAAAATGAAAGGATATCAATTTAAACCAGAAGTGACTTAAATACATCTTTGACTGTATCTATAAATAAATTGATGTCTGGGTTTGGAAAGTACTTGCTTTATATGGAAATCAATGAATGATGCAGTCTTAGCATGGATAGCATTCCAGTTAGTGGCAAGAAATTTTCTAGGAAACAGCAAAGCATACAACTACAGGGAGCTGGTGCAGAATCTCCTTAAGGCATACAAAATCATTGGTTACATGTCACTAAAGATACATTTTTTATCTCTGGTTTAGATTTTTCCCACTAAACTGCGGATCAGTGAGCGATGAGCATGCGATTTCACTAGGATATTGCAACAATGAATAAACTCTGTCCGGGTAAATGGAGCCCATCAATACTTGCAGACTATTGCTGGACAGTAACAAGTGTAATAAGATAACCGGGTGGGACTTCGTATTCACAATAGAACACTTTTGATGGCGATACAAATATAATGTTAATTGACATACATCTTAACTTGAAAACTAATTATGATCAACATGTGCTTGTATATGGTCCAAATATTAGACAAATTAACACAATCCGCAAAAACCTAATAATGCAGCAAATACAAATACAAATAAATGACCTTACACAGTAGAAGGACAAAGTTGAACGATTCACAGAAATTTCACAAGACGAAACAATGATGCGTATTACTCAAAATAGTAAAATCATATACTTTACTGATATAGCAAAATTATTCACTCAAATAGTGTTAAGTCAGGTACTTAACTCAAATAGTAAAATGATGAAAACAAAGGGATATATATCATACAAAATATCTTTACACTCCCAAAACACTGGGTATAACAAACCCCAAACTTAGGCTCAAAGATTACATGCATGGATTAACACAAAACATTCACGTCAATATTATACATGGCTACCAGTCACACTGGTCAATCAAGCGAGCATCATTATAGGTAGTCACCGACCACCATTCAATTCCTTGGTCAATCAAGCAATCAGCACCCACCAATTTGGTCAGCAACGCCCGATCGCCTGCTACTCGACCGGCAACACTGTTCACTCAGCTTTTTGCCTGCTATGGATCAGCTTTACAGCTCCTCTGGTCAACATCTATTGTTATCTCTGAAGCAGACGACTTCTAAACAATTGTAGACCAGTGTTGTGAGTCTCTGAACACACAATCAGCAACAGAAGAAATTAATGTAATATCCCATACTAATGGTAATTCATATTTGAATGTCAGTTTTGATTAAAGAAACACAAAATGCCATTATGGTAATACTGTTAAACAGATATATATGGCATCGGACGTATATAACGGGTGATCTAAAATGAATAGTGTCTTCCTTTTTCTCTTCCTCTTGGATAAGGGTAAACGAGAACAAGTATCAATTCTAGACATGCGCTCGAGTTTTACAAAAAGTGTCTTCTCTCGGAATCAAATTTTGCTCTCGACTATGCTGCTAGTTTTTGAGGACTTCGAAGATGCGGAAACTATGTAAAAGTTGAGTTTTGATGAAACAGATGCTTGATTAGGAACAAACGAAATGCTAATGTTCACACTATTTCAATATATCACTTGTACTTAAGTTGATGAAGACAAAAGTAATGTAGCATAGCCATAAAAAACATTCTTACAGACATTTTAATTTATTGCTAATCTGAGTTCAAAATCGGCCTTTATCAATCCTTTTCTTTTCTCGAAACACGTTAAGCCTCTGCCAAATTTGTTGTGACATAATTCCAAGTTTCACTGGTGTGACAAGTGTCAGGAATCTGTCGACAAAGGTCAGACCTAAAGGTGTAGCAGATTTTTTAGCTCCAAATTTCAGTTAATTATTTCAGATGTATGCTGATGCAGGTGATGTAGGGGTTAGCGGAATATTGATTAAAAAGATAAAAAGTGTCTATCATTCAGCTTTTTTCTCTAAAAATATAAACAAGTAGCATATAAATTATTTCACAATCAAGAAGGACTATGTGGCTCTAGTATTGGCTTTTCAACATTTGAAGTGTAGATTAGTTCAGCTCCTTCTCCGGTTATTGTATTCAGTAATCGCAAACAACTTACTTTCATTGGCAAGATGTAAAATTTAATTGTTCACGAAACGACGCTGACATTAGACACATTAGACGAAATGATAATGCGATTACAGCTGCACTCTAATATGTATATAAATAATATTGTGATGTGTCGAATTTTGAAAACTCTTAGAAGCATTGGTTAAAGGAAATGTATCAAAGTCAATTTAATTAAAGTAGAAAGGGCTAGAGATAGTTAGATGATTATTTTCATTTCATCTCTGAACGTCAAAAAGGAATTCGTTCCAGCCGACGTAACTTGACCGAGCCATACGTTATGGTACAAGAGAATGACATAAGACCCTTTACCAAAATAGACCGGCTAAAGGGGAAAGCTTGCCGTAAGTGATTGTTCAAAGGCACGTTAATTACGGCATGCTTAGTTGTTTAGTTGTCTTGTCAATCCAAAAATTCTTAGGAACAGATTTAGGATACAGTCTATTCCGATTGGTTAATATGGATTTAGGGGCGTAACTCTGTAAGAAATTAAAGGTTTTACTTTATGAAAATTCTTCAGTCTTCAATCTTTCGCGAGGAAAGTTAAAACGAGACTCCGGGAGCGTGAAAGACGTTATCTCGTGATTTGTCAGTAAAGCGGGAATTTTGTCTCAGCGAGTAGACAAACTACATGTGAATTCGTAACAAGTACGTTTTCGTTATAGAGTAAGGGGCCAGATAGTTGTCTCAGTTAGGAGACGGACTATACGTGAGGTTCGTGGAAACGAATAAAGAAAATGGCAAAAGGTACGCAATCTTAGTTTCCCGATTTTAATTTCTTATTTTATTTGTTGATCTATTTGCAAATGTATTCTTGATATGATGTATGTATGTATGATTTCATTTTGCAGGATTTTAGGGAAATGCTAGTCACGACATTTTATTCTTTGATTTTCTAATTATCAATGCATTTGGAGAATTGGCAAGATTGAACGTAATTAAAATTTCATTAGATTAGTTGACAAGATTGCATGTAATTGAATCATTAAGACATAGGAGTGATTAGGAATTTTCATGAATTAAGCTTAAGGAATGATGGGTAATGTTTCATAGTTTTATGGATTAACTCTGTCTAGTATGACATAATATTAAATGTATATCCATATACTAGTTTGTAATATTTAATTGATCACTTAAGTGTATATCTATATGCTAGTTTGTAATATTTAATTGGGCGAGTACACTATTTTAGAATAGTTAGATCTGAGGGTCTAAGCCATATGTAACTTAACACTACTAGATTGGTAGAGTAAAAAGTCGAGGGGGGTTACATACGGGTTCATACGGCTGAGTTGAATTTAATTGACCACCCCTAGCGTGACCCGAATTAAGGTCAGGACCAGCATTGACCGTCTATGTAAACATAAGAGTTAGGGAACAATGAGTTACTGCGGCAAAATTTATGCCATTTGTTTCTGAGCCGAATTAATGTAAAAATATAGATATACTTGGGAATGTGACCTATTGTCTATTGCGAGACATTTTATTTATTGAAGGAAACAGCTTCCCTGGATTCACCTGAGAAATCCCTGAACCAATCACAGGTCCAGCGCAAATTCTAAGCCGAAATCTAAGTCCAGAGACGATTGTTAAATCAGAGTTCGACGGACAAGAGTCCAAGACGAAACAGCCAGACAAGATAGGCAGAGCAGGGACAAACAGAAGTCTTGATGTCCGCATAAAATAGGTGATGAAGTCTCTCATCGTTGCACTCAAAGGTCACATCTCGTAGGCAATAAAGATAGAACATAAAGTTGAAAGTAATTTTAGCATTTAAATAAATTTGTATTGTCTTTTTATTTGAGTACATGTTAGTAAAATTTTACTTCTTTTGTAACCAAATAATTGATTTCTTTTCATTTTAGATTCTGTTGATAAACTGATTAAATTTTATATTTGTTCATTGAAAGGGGGCTCGTTGTGTTTATTTCTTCAATATACTTATTCAGTGTTCTGCATTCGTTTTTCTATCTATCCACACTGGGTAAATTACACCGCGGAGGTCATTCCCTAGCAACGAACCGTAGTGAAAGAGGTTGGCGTGTTTTGAACGCCGCCAATTTGTTACAAATATATTGTGTATGTTTTGTCAATTATAATACATATTCCTATGCTTTTTTATTATTATAGTATCAAATGTATGTTTTGGCTAATATATACAAAAGCTCTAATGTATATATGTTTTTTTCTCTTTATGATGGGAGGTGTTATTTATATCTATATTGTGTGGTTTACTTTTAGTCCATGATTAAGAAATATGAATAGAGCTTTCGCGAACCTGACCTTTGTTATCACTCTAATAATTAAACAAGATCTTTACTAAAATTTTGTTCAAGGTCAGTCCTTTTACAGGTTATATTCCGTTGGAATCTATTACGGCGTAGATCAAGTGATGTTTGAGTATAAAAAGGACATAATAGACACATAATTCATTCCTGTTTCATATCAGTCTTTGGAACTATGTGAACCGAGCCTTCAGTTGCATTCAAACGTAATTATAGAAGAATTATATATTTAAATCATTGTTTGAATTTACTAGATAATCATTGATTTGTTTATTTTAGGACTATTTTGTCAAGTCATTCAAAGACATTAAAGACTAATGGAATATCAGTACATTCAAAACTATTGGAATTCATCCTGAACATTTTATACTTTTGAACTTTTGATAGGACATTTAGGATTATTTGCAATTTAATTCACAATACTGTAATTGTTTCTTGAATGATCGCTTTGCAATTTAGATAAGTAAATTATTTATTGATTTTGCTCAACGTGCTGGTTTGTCGACTTTCTGTTACATAGTTTAAGAGTAGCAAAATTAATCATAATAACTTGTATACCACACGAGCAGACTCATTTTGTTTATCATGCAAACATACTAATTTGTATACCACACACTCCAACTATTTTCTATACCACTCAAGCATACAAATTTGTTGTCCACACAGACACAATAATTTGTATACCACGCAAGAATACTAATTTGTTGTCCACACAAACACAATAATTAGTATACCACACAAGCATACAAATTTGTTTTGAACTCAAACATACTAATTTGTCTCAGACACAAATATACTAATTAGTACACAAGACAAGCATACTGATATGCAATTATTTATTCATTCTAGCACAAAACTAAACAGCTAATGATCTTCTCTATTCTAGTACCTTAAGAAAATACAACACTTTTACAACGTTTGTTTGGGACACTCTTTGTAACAATTATTTATATTTCGTATTTCTCTTCTTTACTGTAAAAATTGATTCTGATATTTACAATTATAATACTTTTTCAATTATTCAGCAGCCACGAAATTTGAGTCTTTTCTACAGAAGTTAGAGTAGAAATAGCTATTGGACCTTTTCTCAAGGAACCTAGTTTCTACCTTATGCTTGTATGATTTTCGAGTGTTCTAACCACTTGGCATTTATATGTACAATCGAATATATATATATATATATATATATATATATATATATATATATATATATATATATATATATATATATATATATATATATATATATATATACATAGACAGAACGGTAAGTGTTATTCCTTTATTATATTGTAGAATGCTTGATAATGATAGGCAAATTTAATATTTAATACAAATAATACTATCATACAAGTTAGATAATTTGCACTCTACGGGGATTCCAACATATGTCCAGGCTAGTTTTAAGGGAGGGTGCAACCTCGTCATGAAAATCTATTTTCTATCCTATTTGACAAATATAATACAACATCAAGGAGCAAGCAGCATCTACTACACCATAATCAACAGGTGAATACAGAAGCATGCAATTCTCTCTTTCTCCGCCCTGTGGCTCGCCAGGGTACCAAACTGGACTTTTCATGTCGATAAGCTCTCGGTCAGCCCATCTCCAGATTCCTTCTTCCTCTCTGTCATTTCCATCGATAAACACATGTGAACCTTTAGGGACTGAAATGGAAAAGAGGATTAATATTCTTTTCTAACGGTTTTTGGACACGTCTTGAAAAGTAATAATCTCATGCAGCGAAACTTTTTTCTGATTTATTAGTGCCACATAAAGAAAACGAAACCAGTGAAGACCCTCGACCATGGTGATTAAGTGCTGATTAAGAAAAGAGACATACATATTTTCATACCATTTGGCCATCTAAAAATACAAGTTAGCAAGATTACTCCATGCACACAATATTTTGTGCAGACTGATACAAAGAATTTTTGTTATTGATCTCTACATGATAGGATATTTGAAATAATTTCATTTTAATTTAATTTTCTTTAACTATAGTTATATGTCAATACCGTGCATGAGTACGCAGTGGCTCTTACATGAGTACTCATTCGAAATGAAATCTGTAAAACTAATTGTTTGATATTTATCTCTTTTTTGAAATGTTCACTAAGTTACATTCAATTTGTCAAATAAGGAAAAATACTATTAAGAAATAACTGACCTTCTAAAATCCAAATATATTAACTAGAAATTAGATGAAGAGTTGCCAAAGATAAAGGTCTGTCTAGTGTGGCGTGAGCAAATTACGCATTATTGTTATGACATTATATTTCATTTTCGGTATATGCTTTCATTTTTGTGTCATTTAAATTGATAGATTTTCATGGTAATGCAATATTATGTAATACAGGTTATAATCAATAATTATACAATTAATCTTTTTAACTTTAGGATGTACACGTTTTCTTCAATTTGATTTCGATAACATATTTCAAGTCAAATATCTTGCTTAAAGCTACGGAAGAACATGCATAGTGTATGCCAGTGAGATTTGCTTAAGATTCAAATTCAGGGTATTCATTTGAGTTTGTATTGTATGGTAGGCCTACAACAACACAAGAAGGAAATTTAATTTATAAAAGGTTGGATTCGAACCCGCACGCTAATCACCGAGCCATTATGGTTCATGTATTTATTAACCTCCTTATACGAGATGTGAAATTGTGCATCGGGCACATTTTATGTTGCTAAGCTCGTAGTGGATCACATTCAACGCACTACGAAGAACCCTGGAAAACCCAGATAAAAAAACCACCTACCAACGAGAAGTTATTGGCACGCTTTTTCACTTACCTACGTTAGCGGAGACTGGGCTCGAACTCACGCAGACAGAGGTGAGATGGCAGTGATCCGTAACGGTCAGTGCTTTAGACCACTCGGCCACTAGGGGACCCTTATATATATATATATATATATATATATATATATATATATATATATATATATATATATATATATATATATATATATATATATATATATATATATATATATATATATATATATATATAAATGATACATAATACTGAATTAATTTAATCAATCAGTAACACAATGAGGCAAAATTACATTCCAGTACATTGATATACCCTGGACATGTGATAACCTTGTAATGACATTTCATTTTGCAGCTAAGTTTGCTATAAAGGTTTCGGAGTTTCTATATAGACCAATACGCTCCTTAGACTAAGATACGTCTTCTGGAATTAGTTAGTCAAGTATTTATTAAGAGAAATTGAACAAAATTAGCAATAATTAAATGATTTACTGTATCGACTGTTCTTGATCTGTTCCTTCAGATACAGCTGAATTTCTGTGGTGTTGACCTTGGCAAGGTGGCCTCCATCCGACTCACAGACTTGCCTCGCAGTTTCCCAGTTCTGTTTTTCTTTGGACAATCGGAAACACAGTTTCAACTGCGCGTGCAGCGTATAGTTGGAGGGGCACT
The DNA here is from genome assembly GCA_016746295.1 of Potamilus streckersoni. Classification (NCBI taxonomy): domain Eukaryota; kingdom Metazoa; phylum Mollusca; class Bivalvia; order Unionida; family Unionidae; genus Potamilus; species Potamilus streckersoni. The sequence goes on along the minus strand of JAEAOA010000316.1, from coordinate 1,031,131 downwards.
GAGATCGGTTTGCACCAGTCAATCCTCCACTTGCACTAACTGGAGAATGTCCATGCCAATTACAGATTTGATTTGCAAAGTTTAAATAACAAAAGAATAACAACAAGAAAATTTGAAATAAAATACAAAAAAGTATCAGACAATAGATTATCTGTTATTATGATAAAACCACGAAATCTTTTGACGGTAGAGACACAAAGAATGCCGGTGAGAACGGAAAAAATGTATACACCCTGACATACACTTATCGAAGAATCCTCGGCCAAGGATTCGACAAAACATGACGTTACTCTCATATAGATGCGTCACAAACGTCAATTAATTTGAAATGACCTTCAGTTTTGTTAATTGTGTTTATTTTTATGTTCTCATTTATTAAAATAAGAATTGTATTTGTTTATAAGGACATCATTATCTACACCAAGCATCCCCCCCCTGAAAATCATAGTTGCAAATCCTAGTTTTGTATCAGGCTTTTGCTGTGATATCGATATATTATTCAGATGCATCATAAGCACGATGATTTTGGAGCGAGCTTATCCTTTCACTTTCATACATCACTCAGCAAACGTGGACGACAGACAATTTAATTTTACAAAATTATCTCTCTGGCTACCAAAAGATACCGACTGAAAATCACAAGCTGGAATAAGAAAACAATTTGGCTCGATTAAGTATAATCTTTGAACAAAAGCATAAAGTATCTGCCCTCACTTAAATCAGTAATATACAGACTAGCCCCGTTACCCGACAGCAAATTATCAAGAAATATTTTGTTTGCTTTTCAACTTGCCACTCGACTGTAAAACTAATTAAAAAGCAGCCAGATATTTGACAATTTTGGTTTGATTCGTACTTCTTTCAGGGACAACAGTAGACAATATCTCTAAGGCGTTCTTGGGTGTAGTTTTGATGCCCCAAATGGAAACCATTCGCAAAGGTGATTTGTCCTAATGGGAGGTTATACAAGTCAAGACGTCTACACCGGAACTCAGAACTCATTAGACGAGTTAGGAAACCTATAGACCAATCTTCATTCTGACGTTTCTAAGCATATGGAGTCTATGGAAGATATCGAAATCGAGTGGGCCACGCAGCCTATAGCATTTGTTGTAGAATCATATTATCATGCCTATACTGTAGTTGCAGCTGGCAGGTTTCTGACACTTGATGATCTTAGCGGAAAGGTGACTGTGATTCTGTAATACAAATTCCTTAAATGTATCCAAAGATATCATATAATGTATTACATCTCAGTTATCCTGACACTAGCGCAACACTAATCAGTTCCATAAATATTGTGTGTCAATCTAACTTGGAAGCAGCCAGCTGCACCAACGATAACACGTTCAGGTGCTAACGGAAAAAGAGAACGTGAAATTGAACGTAACCATGATTACAAGCTAAGACATATATTTGCTAATGGTATCGATATGTATGTATATCGAAGGGTCCGCGCTTTCTCCTAACTATTACCTCTGCTTGAAGCATGAGATCCAACAATTTTGTCTGAAAAGGTTGTCTTGAAATAGGTTGTCTATATCGAAAGCTCATCGTAACAAAATCGCAATGGCCGCTTCCAGAGAATGTATGTGATGAAAAAATCTTCTATGCATCATTTGTTCTATGGCGGCGACAGACTTATATTGACAAAACGTCAGCATGAAAAGGTAAAAAGAACAAAATGCAGCTGGAAAAGGTATGGCTATGGGACAGACTGGGACGCCAAAATTATAATAAGCCGGACAGTAGCGACGCAGGATATTTGGACTTCTTTTGACTGCCATAAATATGTTACATAAAATCTGGGGCGCAGCCAGCTTTGGCTAATTACAGGTTAGTATTAAGTAAGTTTGTTTAGTAATAGGTCATGACTATATTCTTTTGTGTTCAGCTGATACATATTGCCATCGTCCTAGATACTTGAGGCCAGAAAACGTTTTTTATGCAAAAATCCGTCTTGCATTTCGCTGATATATAATGCACGTCTGCGCTTACAGTATTTGTGTTTAGGGACGCAATGCTGTTGGGCACTGTATCATATTCATGCGATGCAAAATAAGTGGTAGCGCCTATGATCATCAGGCTTTGATTGGGAAACTTCTTAAGTCTAAAAGTGGTTGGACACACGGCATCCAAGGAATGACTCGAGCACAAGCAACTGTTATGTATAACTAAATTGTGTGTTTGAATTGTTTTCTTCGTGGTTATGGACTGTAGGGAACATTGTATGTGTATGTGTGTGTGTGTGCGCGTGAGTGTGTAAGTGTGTGGGAGAATGCGTGTTTGTATCTGCGTGTGTGTGATTTGGATTTTTAAAGTTAAATTATCTTATGTTTCAGTCATATTGCTATATCTTCAGTGTGGCAGTTTACTTTTATGTTTAGAAATGGGGCTTCATACTGCAGACATGTTCATCTCAGGCCAACCAGTCCTAACACTAACCTCGTAATGCTGAGCACCTAGCGAAACAACTGACAGAACCATTTTTTATAAGTCTGTGGTATGACTCAACCGGAGTTCGAAATTTGTAACCTAACGCATCTAAGGCGGAAGCTCCAACCACTGAGGCCACCGGAGCGGTCTGGGTCATTTTGTGAACAACATCTAAAATAGATAAGTTTGTAAATAATTGTAGGTTTGTAATTAAAGATAATGTATTTTGTTTTGAAAACATATTTATTTGTATTTGATTTCTGGTCATTGGAAATCCTTTTTGAAAATTATATGGCATACCTAATTTCTGATTGGTTGACTGAAAATTTAGTAAAGTATCTAATCTCATTTACAAGGTAGAATGTTCTGGAATGAATTTTTGATATTCATCCTGGTCGTTTTATTGTGTTTTTATATAAAGGATTTTATAGATTAGAACTATTTATGTTTTTCTTAAAGAACGGTAGTGTAACCAGTCTTCATGTTTGTTCAAATTAGGTTTGATATGGAGAGGATTTATTTATTTATTTAGTTCAATTATTCACTGGAATTACAAAGTCCGCATAAATTTTTAGGAAAAATCACTATTCTGAGATTATTTTAAATTCATTTCAAGACACGCCCGTGCGCGTGTTTGTGTGTGTGTGTGTGTGTGTGTTTATTTATAGGCTATGTACTATTCTTATAGTTCATGCCATATAACAAAATGTTTGGAATGGCCTTGAATCGGTCAAAATTAGATTTTTTAAACAGCTTATTTTAATTTACATAGAAATGAATAAATATTAAGTAATTTAATAAAATAATAAGTATGGTTGGAGAGCTTGGCATGCCGAAAGTGGCAAGAGGTCACGTAATTGCGACCTCTAGCCCTTTATGGGTTTTTCCTCTTAACAAGTTTACTTGGACATGGATCGTATCTGTCCGTGCCTTAATAGATTTTGTTTCAGATGCAATGGTTTGGTTCTGTTTAAGTCCCTCTAGGTAGACATTAAGATCATTTTGTAGGCAATAGGTATCTTTGCTGGCTTTTCTTCAAACGTATTTTCGTCACGAGACGTCAGATCATCATCCAGATTTACGAATAGCTGTAAGGAAAACTACCGACTACTTTAGGCAACTATGATCTGTTTGCCTATTATCAATAATATGGCATTTACATTTATTGATGATCTGGAAATCTATTAAATGAAATCTATTCAAATTTGCAAAGAGGTGTAGACATATCTGGACAGTATTATACATTTTATGTCATTGCGATGACTGGAAAGGCTAAGAACAAACTTTAAAAATTTGATTTTAAACATGAGTAACGTATATTACGATATGCATATAGGTTCCATTTAGTGAACATGCTAAACGAAAATTATGCTTTGTAATGTGATTAATCGCGCGCGCGTGTGTGTGTATGATAGAGAGAGAGTAAAAATGAGTTGATGAATACATATACAAATGCACTCGTTCAGTTTGAAAATTCTGCTCTTTTGCTATTCCCCTCTAATATGTTTGAATTGATTTCTCTGACATGTAAATATTATTACAATAATCGGACATGGATGACAATAATTCAGATTCACTTCATTACTACTTGTTGAGTTTGCATCATAACTTTATTTAGTCTCATCTCACTGCAAGCAAAAGCTTGTTGGAATTCATGAATCCTTCTGCATTAAGGCAGAGGAAGTGGAAGTTGTTCGATTGAATAATGCTATTACATAATATATTTGCTTTATCTATATCAGTAAAACACACGTAATGCATTATATCATTAATCTTGTAATGTTTAACCAAATAAGAAATGTTTCCGATACATCTGGGACTTCCGCATGTGAAACAATTCTGTTTGCCAGTGACCTTTGCATGTTTATTTCCAAATGGAAAAAACCCAGACGAGAAGAAACTTTACAAAACCTAATAATAGCGAAGATCGACCATTGACGTCGTGATACGTTTACTCGCTGCCTCTACATTGGGTTTGATTTGATTCTTGGGACTAGTGACGAAGGGTCAATCTCACTCATTTGTGTTTCACTCATGTGTATATTCTGCAAAGACATGAGATTTTTGTCGCATTGTCAGAGTAAAATGTTCAGTTGAGTTTTAAATTAAATTAGCGCTTCGGGTGGCTGAGCTATCTTCGAAACATGCCTTTACGGATCACTAATATATATGTACGCGTAGTTAGAACCTCGTCCAAGACAACGTTGGTATATATGAAAGTTTGTTAGTAGTTTCCCGTGAGTCGGTAGTTCTAATCAGGTTTTTCTTGTTTATTCTTCATCCAAATACACTGGACGCCAAGAATAGCCTATCATGTGCTGAAAAATGTCATGAAGGCCACAAAACCACAAATCAGTTAAGCTAAATCTATTTACTGTTAAGTGAAAATATGATGTATGTGTTCAAACACCTTGCTACAAAAGTGCTTTCTAAGCAATATATGATGCATCGGAAAATATGCGGAAATAGTTTAATTTAGGGAAAGACTACTATTTTATGAATATCATTCCAACCAGAAGTCATAAAGAATCAAATTGATTGCAAAACTAAATTTAATGTCTCATTTTCATAGCAATGCTTCTGGAGAAAAATAAAGAAAGAAAGCGATTAACAGCATACATGGCAAAATAATATAGTCATTCATTTGGAGAGGTACTTTCAACGGTTTCTTTTAATTTTTTAATTTAAAAGTATTTTCTCTATAATTATTGGATTGAATAATGCACACATAGTAACGAAACGGACCGGGGTCTAGTATATGAACCTATTTTCTCTTATTTGTCCGATTTCCTGGCATAAATTTTAATGTAAATCCTTTGTGAACCACATCAAAAGTACCATACCCTTGTACAGAAATGCCACGCGACTAAACAAACCTCCATATCACCTTAAAATATTTTTTCAATGATGTGACCAAGAGTAACTATTCTTTATTAAACAGCAATTTTCAAATTACTGCAGAAAGCAATGCAATACGAAGATGTCACAGTACATATCATTGATACCAAGACTTGGACATTCAGCATATACTGTTAGTAGAGACTGCTACAAGAGTGTTTCATTTGTGTGCAGTCTGTCATTTAAAATCTGCATGTTGTTTCAACCTTTAAGTGGTTCAGTATCAATTGCCAACAACCACTTTAGAGAAATATTAACGCTAATTGACCTCCTGCGATGGTTGTTTGCGAAACTGAAAAACTGATCCCTAAAAGAGCATTTATATGGAATCAGACCTGACCAGTCTTTCAACGAATAATATTACCAAGATATGAACCCGGTCGAAAAGTCTGGTTTACAATTTAGCCAAACTCTTTTACTGCTTTTGAAAAAGATATCTAATTAGTTTAAGCTTGGCTCAATGAACTTGAGAATTAACTTAAGAATTTATCTAGAGGTGTTCATCAACATTATATTATAGTAATGCGTTCCATCTATAATGATATTTATGCTGCCAAGAGCAAACGATTTAACGTTAAATATTAGTTTGTGGAATGCCGTTCGAGCTACATGGTTGTCTGTACTGCCACAATGAACTGATTTGACAAACAAAAAATAGCTTTTGTATAATTATATTCAGTAAGACTTCTTACCTACCGGATGCTTTTGTAAGACTTGGATCATTTGACGTTCCAGTCTGGCTACTTTCAGCATAAGTACCTCAACGTCATTGTTTAAAAGAATACGTTTCTCTTTCTCGTCTTCCAGACGTAGAAGTACAGCACTAACGTCGCTTATTTCTGCATCTTCTAGCAGGACTGCAGCTGTGAATTCCAGAAACCATAGTTTTAGGCAAAGCAAAATGAAGACCAGACTCGCTTCTTGCATTATAAAAAAATAAAGGGCGACAGATAGATGCAGCTGTTTTGGTGCATGTAGTAAGTCAGCCCAACAGGAAAATTCAACACTCCATATGTTATAACGAGTCTATTCTTTGAATAGTGTGTAAAGATCCCCCAACTGAGTTAACCCCTTGAAAATGAAACACAAAAGACTTCATATCAGAGGTCACAATGTTTCCCTACAGTCCTGTATACTTAAAAGTCTAGTGTGAAAGGCAACAAAAACTTTGTTTTACATCCTGTTTTTATGCATATTGCACATAATAGCACTTAGTTATGTTTTGCACCCAACTTTCGAACGTAAACAAAATACCATTTACATGCCAGACAATTTTCAGAGAAACTGGTTTGTCTTCAAAAACTAAATATTACATTGTCTATGTAGTTAACTATTGTATTTAGTATGATTTATTTGCTGGCAAACACGTGTTTGACTAATTCTCTGCATACAATAAAATTGATGATTTATGTGCATTGGTCTCTATTTACGATCTTGTGTAGCGGTTTCCATGAAAGGCCTTCTGTACTTGTCTTTGTGAATGACATTGCACACTGGTCCCTATGAAATACTTTGTGCAGTGGTCTCTATGAATGATAGTTGTAGTGATCTATGTAAATAATATTGTGTTCTGGTCTCTATGTATGACCTTGATTAGTGGTCTATGTGAATGACCTTGTGTAGTGGTCCCTGTTTATTACCTTGCGGTCTTTATAAATGACCTACGATACAAAATTAATGCCGTAAATATACCTTAGCATCATCATAAGCATATTTGTTTCCTTTTGTTGAATATTAGATGATATAATAAGTATGTGTTGTAATAAACCTCTTGATTATAATCATCAAATTTTCACAAAAACAAATAAGTTAATAAACAAACAAATACAAACACTTGGCAAACTATTTAGTCTTGAGTCCAGTGGAGAAAGGACATCGTAAACCGTAGAAGCGACAAAAAATTTCGTGCATGTAAGCTTGTAAATAGATATAATATATGACTATCGTAACCCTGTTCATATATGCTATAAAATGGAATATTAGACTCAGAATGCTTTTATATCCGCCATAAAATTCAGAACAATCCGCGGAAATTAGCAATCTATTCTCTATATAACATTAATGAACACTTAGTTACAACGTATGCTGCATTCCGAAAAAATAACCTTAAGATTTCTTCATCAATTATAACTGCTAGTAACCTTTGACCTATACTACGCTGCTACTATTCGTCTACGTCAAATAACGTAGCATGCATGCTCGGTGGAAAGTTATCAGTCAGGATATACTAGAGAGAGTTTATGAAGTACTACATATAAGGACGTGTGACACAAATATGACATATGAAGCCTGTATATACAATCCCACATAGAGAACACATATCGAGCTAGCTATAAAAGTAAATATCTCACTGGTTTGTTCAATTTTAGCCGACTGTCATACTAAAACAGGACACAAGGATTCATATATCAAATATAATCTGTCAAAATCTGCTTCATTTCATATTCTAAATTTCTAAAGACTATTTTTTTTAAAACCATCTGTTCTCGACCATACAAAGATGGCTACAAAGGGATGTTAATATCGCTACTGTTGCTGAGGTCAAATAGGTCAAAGAGTAACGTCACAATAGTCAGTATTTACGGGAAGAAATTATATCATGTGTCTATAGATAGGTATGTACATTTTAATCACATTCAGCAATTCAGCATGATTCGGAAGCATGAAATCAGGCGTCAAACATAAAGGGCTTGGAGTGAATTGTTTAGTTTTTAGGGGCAAATTCTTAGGACCTATATAAACAATCTATAGCTTAATCTTTGATACATTAATTCTTATTAGATTCTTAAAATATCAATAAAGGAATGGACTAGTTGAAAGTTCAGAGGTTAAGGTCATGGGTTTTGTGTTAAGATTTATTATCAGAAGTTTTGAAAAATAATTTTATATACATGTAGTGGATCCATCATTGTGACACCAAAAATGCCGTCGGTTTACACGTTTTATATCTCAATCCGAAGACAAGAGTTATTTTCCTGTACCACTGGATCCGCGACTGCAATAATCTTTCGTGACTGCAATAATCTTTCGTGACTGCAATAATCTTGTCGATCACTACGAAGATATCCATGATATTTACGTGTAACAAATGAATAACGGATACATTTCACCATTTGTTTCATCCACTCTGTGAAATATATCCATTAGTCACTAGTAACAAGGAACTATTTTTTAAAGTGATTGAATTTGCAAATCTATTAATATATGGTTTAACAATTTCGCATTTCGCATATGGTTGGATAGTTAACTGAGAAGAATTTTCCAGGTTTTCATCACAGATCGTTCTGGCTATTTAAAATATACATTGAAAACTTAGGCATGTTAGAAGAACTTTTAATTCACTTTTGGTGTATGATTTATAAGCGTGATTTGGGGTATAGAGTATACAGTTCGGTCTTTCTTCAGATGTGAACATGTAAAAATAAAACAACGACTAGCTTCATTTCCTGGTTATATTTTTCAAAATATATTTTGCAGCTCATCAGTTGAACATTCAAAAGCAAGAGCATTTTCGCTATTTTAATAACCCTTGAAATTAGTGTGCATTGGACTAATTGAGCCTAATTGTTCCAGTACATGGGATCAACCTTGACGTTTAGTATTTTGTTTGTAGAGCTTGTACAATTTCCACCAGTACGATATGTCAAGAAACTTTACATTGTGCATGTTGCAAAGGCAAACAACTTCACCTTACAACTGTCAATCTCTCAAACGTACTAAGAGCACCCCAATAAGCTAATATCGGATGTTTACCGTTTTTATGTTCTGCTGTTTAAGTACATTCGTACAGAAAATATGACTAGTAACATTATTGTCGTGTCTAATTCAAGGCTACAAATCACATGCTAAGAGAAAAAGATGTGAAACAAAAGAATTAAGTTCATTATGGGGTTTGAAAGTGTTTCTTTTGCATGACAGACCGATATACTACAACTCCACTGATTGAAACATTAGCGGATGAATTTTTTTTTTATAATATTGTTGTAAATATTCCTTGAAAAGTTGAGCGGAAAGTTAAAATTGATAATTTAGTCCAGTTCTCTTGGAAACTTCACTAATTCGCTGACTAGCATAACATAATACCAATGTTTTATTAGTTTTACCATTTACTTTTTCCTTGAGGTGTGTGGGTAGATGGGATCTGCCATTGTTATAAAATTAGGTATATTAAAATATATTAATGTTAGGCTGACTGTAAAATTATTCTCAAATTCCTCCATAGTTTGTGATCTGTGGGTAAATGTGCATGTTTTTCTAAAGTGTTTTCTAAATTTAAATGAATAAATTGCTATGTTAACTGGATCATTTATTAGGCTATAGCTGCATTGCTATCATCTAATCCTTGAATCTCTGGAGAAGAATATTAGTTCATTTGAGGACAAAAGTCTGATAGTTCTTGCCTATTTGAATTTGTGGATTACTTTTTCATTACAATTTAATGGTTCAGAAATTTTGCTGCTAGATCAATCCATAGAAAAAGTAACATTGAATAAGTACGTAAAATTTAATATTATTTAACTGAGAAAGAATATAATAAAAAAAAAACCTCCAGAAGCCTTAGAAACGTAGAAATGGAAATAAAAGGAAAAAATATAAATAAATAATTTTTAAACTCTAGTAAATCTATGCTATGTCTAAGCAAATTATTGCATTTGACAAAATCGAAAATGTAATTCTTTTCATAGTTAGATTTTAAATAAATATACAAAACAGTATCAACACAGATTGCTGATCACGTCGTTTTGTTTACAAGAGTTAATGAAATTGAATGATTTGCGCTGTTTAAAAGGCAAAGATCTAGATGAAACCGAATACCTAGACTGTTTTTAACAATGTCAAAGCACATTATTAGTCTTTCAAAGATAGATATGAAACTGAAGAAAAGGAATTGTAACTTTGACTTCAGAAAATATATGAAGCTCGCTATGGAAATTATAAAATGGAATAAACAAGGCTTGAGGTTACCATGGAAATTGTAAAATGGTATGAAACACGGCTTTATGTTACCATGCAGACAGTTTTCATAATAATAGAGTTTTCGATTTATATGGACCTTAACACACCAGTTGCAGGTTTGGACAGGTCACTATATTTGATAGTTGTTTTAATAAATTCATAATCAACGAGGACATTGAAAAAATAAAATCATTGAATTAGCATTTTCTTTACAGAAGTTACTGGAGTCTCTGTGAATCTGAGGTTAGCTTGTTTGCCTTTAACCTGAATATTGAGTGTGCGAATTCTGTTCAGACCTGATATGTTGTGATCTGTATGCTGGTCATTCACACACACAACAATATGCAAAATGAATAGGTACTAAGTAAATGCTTAATTTATATAAATAGTTCTCCCTGCTTCTCATGTGGCCTGGCTTAGTAAACTTATACAAATTAGTTCTCCGTCTTGTTTGTCCTGTTTGATTTTGTTTGGAAGGCCGGACTATGGTCGGATTCGATGTCTATCCAACTTGTGCCAACAATGCCATACAAAACAACGGAGCGGGTAATGTGTGGCGGCATCCGTCCTCAATGCAAAGTGAAGCAAAAGAAAAGGTGACAAGGATTAAAGGAAACACCAAGGACAAAGGGTCAACGAAGAATTAACAAGTAGACCGCCCAGCAGCATAACAAAGGAACCACCGCTGAACAAAAGAATCAACCCGCAGATTAAACAAAAAGTGGTAGGAAATTATTTTTAAAAATTTATACACTCTGTGCTGTTTTAAACTGAACTTTTATAATCTTTCCTAAGTACCTTTCCTCCCTACATCTTACCAATAACAAAAAACTACATTCGCTACATTCTCCAAGTTCGTAACTTTCACTATTCCTTTGTTTGTAAACCTACACTATTCCATTTTTGACGCCAATTACCTTAAACAGGTTCTAGGACTCGTACTAGTTTATGCCTGAAATAAGTCTTTCTGGATTAACAAGTGCTAGTAATCTGTAAGACTCTCTGTTATAGGAAATTCAGTTTACGCTAATTCTCGACTATCGCATAGCTTCTACTAAAATAAATTCCATTAAAACACTTAAAAGGAATCACACTAGTAAACACCTGGACAGAATCCTAGTAAGTTTTCGTTCATTTGGAAACCTCTACGTAGATTTTCTGTCATAGGAGATTCTGACTCTTTTCTAACTAATTGGCGTTTAACGTCAGAACAAAGGAAGTTAGGAAATCAGACAAACTTTAAAAATGGCTGCCGCCACACCCACCACAAGCTGATATGTAGTATTATCTAGCTCCACAGTAATAAGGGGAGAATTGATTAACAATGGCACAATTGTGGAAACAACCTGTTGGCCAATAATGATTACACATTTTATTCACGATAGCCCTGCATGCAAAACACTAAGAGAGACAGAACTAAACTATGAAACTTGCTCCCCCAGCCACAATGATTCACATAGCAGGCCATGACCTTAGTCAAAATTCTTCTGTGGCATTTAAAGATTTATATAATCCTACAGCAATTGTGTACTAGACTCAAAACTCCCAACACTCTCAATGACGTATGCAGACGCTATTGTTGTAAACTCCTCCCCCCAAAAATAAACACACCTAAGAGTATCAGTACACCAAATTACGATACCTTCACCATAACACCATTACAAACAAATCAATATAAATTATTGGCAGAATTCCCCACCAAAACAATTGGCTGGCTTTGAAATTAAACAACAGATTAATCTAAATCTATCACGTGATACAACTCCAACTCTGACTCAACCAACTAGCAACCACCCAGAAAACAACAATGCTAACAAAGCACAAAAGTCAAAGATCACTGCAGCCAGACCCCATATCCCTCCAAGGAATTAACAATTGAAGACATTCTCTCAATCCCTTATCAGATCGATACAAAAAAAAGGAAGACAATAACCCTATAATAGACTTACGTCCAGTACAGATCCTAAATGAAGGTAAAGGGAAGCAACCTATTGAAACAAAAACCTCGATGAAGACATAGTAACTACTCCACCCAAAGATAAAGAAATTCACTCAAAAATCAATGATAACTCCAAAGAACAGATACTTAAACCATAACCATACCACAAATTTCACAACCTCGAGGGACAAGAAAACAAACGAAGAACCAAAATAACTCAGCCAACTAAAATAACTCAACCATTCATGAACACTAAATAAAAATAGGCCTTACTATCACTCAATTGAACACACCCTGTTCATTAAAGGTACATCAACACAACTATTCAACCTAAGTGGCAAAAGCATCGTAGGAGCTTTTGAAATGGTACACTATTGCCAATTTACCCTTATTAAACCATTATCTAACTACTTAATAGTACACTTCTGTACTCTAAACGAAGTGGCCAAATACCTTGAAATTGACACATTTAGATATATTACGGTTAAAGTAGAGCGCCACAAAATTGTCACACGCAGACGGCAAGTTGCAAACCTCAAAACTCCTAATGAAGCAATGACCAACCTAAACTATCAAAATAAAACAGAAATCAAGGCATATGAGCCAATCTCACCAAGAAGTACGCCCTTCATAAAAGTGCTAAAACATAAAGGGCCCAATAAAGTGATGGACAATAAAACCCTCATCAAAATACTTAAAGAGAATGGGACAGAAGTAACTAAGGCTTACATACTAAGAAACTACAAAGGGCAGGAAACCATCACGGCAATAATAGAAACTAAAAACCCCATACCAAACCTGATCAGATTGGGACGCTATGGTGTACATCATCGCTTAGAACCTTATTTAAATAAACCAAGGTACTGCAGCAAATGCCGGCATTGGGGTCAATGGTATCACGGTACCAATTGCTTTTCCATAGACCGCATTGCTACTGTTTTGCGAAATAAATATACTTTCTATCCTACCTCAGCATGCATGTCACACACTGCCACAGAGAACAATGTTAGATTGTTAATTTGATAACATCGAAAATAGGTACTTCATTGCATTTAAGAGAGATAACTCTGCTGGAACTAGACAGGGGTAAGAGTTATCTAGTTACACCGGACACATTTTCAGTCACGTGTACCACATTTAAAAAAATCTTAAAAAATACAAAATGTGATCTAGATATGAATTAACATAATTTCATATGTTGCCAAGAGGCTTAATTTTTTTAAAAAGCCTAACAGAAAGTACAACTCTTACATAATGCACCAATCACAGCTAGTTTTGTCATTTATTTATGAATGCAATGTTCCCTACACCTTAAGCTCCGCCCACCTGGGGGTTGTACAATTGGTACCGTTATACCCAATACTCAATGAAATGTAGATACAAATATGGGGGCATTGCGGAGGACAACATAAGGCTGCATTCTTAAAAACTAACCCCAAATGCGCAAACTGTCTACAAACAAACCATCCAAAATCACCTGACTGCCCATGTGCCCAAAAAGAACAAAACATAATTGAGCTAATGAATACCAAGCAACTCACATATCTTGAAGCAAAGAAACTAATAAATAAATCAGCCATAATAACTAATCTTTCAGGAAAACAAAACACAGAAAAACCAGCAAATATAACAATCCCAAGAAAACATAATGAACCCGCCACCAAAAACAAAACTCAAAATTCCAAAAGCAAACAAAAACATACAGAAAACACACACAAGGTAGGAGACAATAAATATCTACCAAACAAGATAAAACCAAAGACAACGAATAACCGAAAAGTACGTTATGTATAAAAGAAGAAATTTATCCTCAGCTAACAACGTAACAACAATTCCCCACAATTACCAAACTAGTTGTAGAACTTACATGGGAAATCATTAACCACAACATCATAAACCTACAAGCTATAGAGCTACTACTGGAAAACAAATCGTCAAGAATTAATAAACACACTAACTAAATAAATAACATAAATCAATCCAATCAGCTGCTAAGAATAAAATATAAATGACTACCTAAAACCATGAATAAGGCAACTAATAAAAACTTAATAATATGAAATGTTAAGCAACATCCATGAACTGAAAAATAAAATCAAAGAGGAAATTCCAAAGCCTGATATCATCTGCATTCAGGAAACTCTACTCACAGAAAAAACTAATTAAATGGCCACGATCCAAGGATACTCACCAGGCTTTGTCCAAAATTACGATCACGGAAAAAGAGGTGGTTGACTAGCAATCTTTGCAACAGAAAACTTATCTAACACAACCCCAATTCCCGAAATAATAGAAATCCAATCCTAATTCGTAAATACGGGACCCAATACCATCCATATATATATATATATATATATATATATATATATATATATATATATATATATATATATATATATATAAATATATATATATATATATATATATATATATATATATATATGACACGGGAGGATATAACAATCCACATAAACTAAGTAACTATAGGTAAATCTCCCAACATCATCAGGAAGACGCACAAAACGAGCTCTGGGGGAGTGGCAGGATAGACAAAAGAGGCAGGCAGGTTGAGGCATGGGCTACTGAGACCATCCTGACCATTGTAACTGATGGATCCAACACTAGAAAAGACCAAGCTGATGGCTCTCTCTCTCTCTCTCTCTCTCTCTCTCTCTCTCTCTCTCTCTCTCTCTCTCTCTCTCTCTCTCTCTCTCTCTCTCTCTCTCTCTCTCTCTCTCTCTCCCTCTCTCTCTCTCTCTCTGCCTTCTACCTTACATATGCTGGCCTAACCTTGCACAGATGGTTGAGTAGAGAGTGGACCAAAGTAACTCATTAGGCAGCGACCAATGTCCGATCAACATCACCCTGCAGATGAAGGTGCAGTTTAGTCACAATTCCAAATTTCCCAGATGGAGATATGATAAAGCAGATTGGGAAACATCTCGTAAACACTCTCGGAAATCAACACCAATAATATAAAAAACAGGGATACGTACATATACTATGAAAATCTAATTAATACAATACATGATGTAGCAATTACTAGTATACCAAACATCCAGTGGGACACAAATCAAACAATCGGTACCGTGTAGGAATGTTGAGTGCAAAACTGCTCACAAAGGGAAACAAAAAGCATTCAGTAAGTTGAAACATACAGGAAACTCCGTAGACTTTACTCACAACAAAGAAAAGGAAGAAACCCTAAACAATAATTAGAAAAATGATCAAATATGACAGCAATTATGTTCAAAACTCAACATTAAATCAAACTCGAAACAGGCGTGGAACAAAAACAGTAATTAGGGTTAAAAGAGAAAGCAACACACACAAACTTTCAGGAACCAACAACATAAAAGATAAAGCGAATAAACTAGCCAGCCATTTTTTCCGAAATGAGCAGTGACAAAAACCACGCCAATAATTTTCCACTACACCGTACGAAAGTAGAAACATCCCCCAAAACACCTATTCCAAGACCTCAGAGCAAACACATCCAACATAAATAGCGAAATCACTCTACAGGAATGGGAAATAGAATTAGAATCTAAAAAAAAAAACATCACCAGAAGATCAGATAGGATACATAATATATAAAAGCATCCCTGGAAAAATAACAGCAACCATCCTAAGGCTATTAAATAAGACCTTGTTTGAAGGCTTGCTACCTAATAAATGGAAACACGCCATAATAATCCCGATCCCTAAAATTGGAAAAGACCCTAATAACATCAACTCCTACAGATCTATGTCTCTCAAAAGCGATATATGTAAAATCATGGAAACAATCATTATTAACCGGCTTAAATACCAACGGAAAAGCAATAACTTACTCTCATAAAATCATTGTGGATTTATAAATAAGAGATCAACCACATACCTACTTATCCGCTTAGAAGCTGCAATCAAAATGGCATTCAATACCAAAAAGAAAATCAAACACCTTATAGATGTCTTCCCTGACCTGGAAAAGGCAGTTGACCTTGTATGGACAAAAGGCCTAATAGCAAGATTAAACCACTTTTCAATGACAAGACGTATATTCAGCTATATAGAAAACTCTGTGACAAATCGCAAAACTATCTTAAAAGTGGGGGATACTTACTCTGAAACGCACACCCTAGAGAATGGCACACCTCAACAGAGCGTGATCTGTCCCACACTCTTCAACCTCATGATAAACGACGTAGTCTCCAACCTAGCTTCCAAAAAAATCGAAATTTCACAATTCGCAGATGACTGCGGAATGTGGAGAGCAGGAAACCCTGCTAGTCAGCAAGTAATTAATTACACTCAACATAGCGTAGATACTACAGAGAAGAGAGATGGGCTGATAAATGGAGCTTCAAAATTTCCTTCGATAAAACAATAGTTGTTCTATTTACTCCAAAATTAAGAACCAAATTACCTTACCCCAAATTATTTATAGAGAATAAAAATATCAAATTTGATTAAGTGGCTAGATTCCTAGGTATGTATTACAACGAACACCTAAATGGGATCAAAATATCTACAATCTAATAAACAGCTGTAGTAAAGATTTGAATCTAATGCAAAATCTTAAAGAAACAACCTGGGTGAATCCATCCAGAAAACATTGCTTGCCATTTGTATGGTGATGATAAGATCGAAACTAGACTATGGATGTCAGATTTACAACCTAAACATTTAAAATGCTTGACAGGATCTAACGTAAAGCGTTGGTTATCTATAAAGAAGAAAGAACCAAATTCATAAATAAACAGAAAAAAAAGATTGGATTACCAGGGCTGTTCACAGACTTCTTAAAAATAACCCAAATATCAATACTACATATTAAAACATCATTAACTTTATTGACGAATCTGGACTAATAAAATATAAAAATATATGTGCAAATGGTAAAAAACTGATGATCAAACCAGGGAATGGGAGATGGGCTTGGGGCTTCGATTTACGGTTCGTATAGGGGTATGTACCAGTCTAAGCGTGAGCTGGAGCCCTTTATCATATCAAACCTTATGAAAACACCTAAAAGCTAGACACAATATAAATCCACATACGCTGCCAGACATAAAAACTAAATAAAAACTAAAATTATCAAAATTCGACACACCATATTACTGAACCAAGTGGTGCGAGATGGCATGGGAGCTTCGGTTTACGACCCACATAGGGGTATGTACCAGCTTAATCACGGAATTTAACCATACCTCATCTCAAATCTCATTGTACAACAATCTCGAATAATAAGTCAATAACCAAACTTATAATGAAATAGGCATAAAACAATGAATGGGAGTCCTTGGATGTCAAGGAAACGAACAATTCGACTAAGGCGCCTTGTCCTCTCTAAAATCAACGCCACGCGTAAATGAGATAAATTAAAAGCTAAAAACCGTAGGCGTAACTACACCACCAAAATAAAACTCTTTAAAAAAATTATTCTGTCTCTATTTCTAATTTTCTAATTCTCTACTTGTTCTCATACTGTACATCCATTCCTGATAATAACATAGAATCCTTAAACACCCTAGAATGCCTAATCTAACGTGCTCTAATCATACCTTAACACTAATATTCATACCTACTTCACCCTAATATATCACAACTACTCACAATGACAGCTCAAAAAACCTTATAAACATCTCAAATATGCCCCATATTAGCCAAATAATAGTTGGTCAAAAGCCCAAGACCATCAGTCCCCGCCGCACATGGTAGCAATAACAAAATACCTGTTATAAGGTGGACCTAAGAACTAGGACCATAAGTGCCATCCACATAAGCGGTCAATGAACACCTAACACTAGGGAACAATAAGGACCCATGCAATTAACAACGTATATGGTGGTCTAACATCCAGGATTATCAGGGCTAGCCATACATGGTGGCCAATATAGGAAACAGCTATCATCACAAGCATACATCTCTAACCCACCAAATACATAAAAAAAACACTACAGTTTTTTTATATTTTAAATTGAGTAATCAAGTATTTAGGCCAAAACGGAGCATCGACCTGTGGACTGCCACAAACCTGACCTCCTTTTCTCCGTGCTACTTCAAATTATAGAACTTCAACTCTGACTCAACCAACTAGCAACCGCCTAGTAAACAACAATGCTAACGAAGCACAAAAGTCAAAGATCACTGAAACCAGACCCTATATCCCTCCAAGGAATTAACAATTGAAGACATGCTCTCAATCCTTTATTAGATCGATACAAAAAAAAAAAACCCAAGACAATAACCCTATAATAGACTTACGTCCAGTACAAATCCCAAATGAAGGTAAAGGGAAGCAACCTATTGAAACAAAACCTCGACGAAGACATACATATAGTAACTACTACACCCAGCGTGCTATGTGCGCAATAATCCCACGACCAATGTAACACCATTAAGCTAATTAAGTAGATCTCTTCTAAGGCATAAAAGCCGGGAGATGAGCCTCTTATTCCTTCCACCAGGAACAATTGACCTATCGCCACATGTCAATCACGCTGGATCAATTAACCAATATATATATATATATATATATATATATATATATATATATATATATATATATATATATATATATATATATATATATATATATATATATATAATTTATTCTTGTATAGGTAAAACTGAACCCAAGGCTGCATTATTTTGAAAGTTTGAAAAGTTACAGTTTAATGTTGGCTTGTCCCAAAATAAATTATTTATCGTCTTTCAGACACTAGATTGACGCTTTACATTTTTATTGGGTTGAAGGAGAAATGGTGAAAAGAAGATGTAATTAGCAATAAAGAAATACGAAATAAAGGTTTAAAATAATTATCTTACGATATTTTAAACATGCATTTATATTTTTACATCTACATATATCATTGATCGAAATTCCATCTTACTAACATATCAGACCTTAAGATTATTATATACAACAGTATACTTCTAAACAGTAATTATTAACGATTTTGTTATTACTTTTTAATTTATGTACTTCCAAGGCAGTATAGGTCAGATAAAATTAACAAGGATAACATTATAAGCTAAATACATCAGCATCTTTTAGAGCAAATTTCCTTTCATATGAATAAATTCTTAAACATCTTTATATTTGCTTGTTACTATTTACTGAAATAAAACGCTAAGATTATTAATGTACGAACTTGAACCACATATATAAATGTTGTCTACTGCAGTATAATTAATGCAACTTTGTAATTTTATTTTTTTTTTCTTCAGAATAATACGTATCACATTAAATAAACATATCACGTAAACTGAAACATTTCTTTGCCAAATACTGTATGTTTGTCGGAGGTTAAGTCACGTGATTTGGTATGTGTTGGGATCTGTCGTCTGGCGTAAGGTCCGCTATGCGCTATGCAGACATAAACTAGTGGAGCATGCCCGCATGGGTGCAAGCCACTTTAATTAAGTACTGTTTGTGTGTGGACTGAGATAGTACTACGCTTTACATGTACGACTAATGATATTACAATTAAACTAGTAGCAACATTTAGAGCAATTAATTATAAACAATTTCTAGGAAAATGCAAGCAAGTAGACTCACGTGGTGGATCCAAACTCTACCAAAAAAAAAAAAAAAAAAAAAAAAAAAAAAAAAAAAAAAAAACCACCAAAGGCAACTGTCGAAACAAACCTCACAAAAACAGTTTATGAAGTCATCGTTCCAAATTCTTTAGAGATGAGATAAAAAACGAAGTTTGAAAGAAATGTAAGTTTCCCGGAGAATAATGTAGCCTGGGTCTTAACTAGTGAATGCAATATAATACTTAAAAAACCCCACTCTAACTCGTCTAAAGAACTCTGCATTGAAAAGGGAACAGTGGATATTTTATTAAAAAATATACGAGACATACTACTTCCACATACACCTAAGGGAGAATATCTGAAAACTGAACTATAATTTTATCGTTTGAATGAATGAGAGAGAGAATAATTATTCTTTTAAAACAGTCCTATGAGCTATGAAGTTATCAATGTTTTATGCCGCAAAATTTACAAATTGACAAATAGGTGAAAATACAATGAAATAAAAAAATAAGGCTAATTCAGCAGTGCACTAAAATATTTCCCTTTAACAAAGTTTAGGACTTGTAATTCACCTGGATGACGTAACGGACAGACGAAAACTATATAAGTGGAATCTAACATATTCTCACAACGATACATATATTATCTACATTTATTATATAAGTATGCTGCTGACGAAAATTAAATATCAAATGAAATAACACACACACACACACACACACACACACACACACATATATATATATATATATATATATATATATATATATATATATATATATATATATATATATATATATATATATATATATATATATATATAAAGTATCTGTTATAAAGCAAATGTTGTTTATGTTATATGTCTTGAAGAAAGTTTTTTTTTAGGAAAGATTACAAAATTTTAATTTAATTCAGAACAGAGTGTACACATGTTCCAAAATAATTTCCTACCAATTTGTGTTTAACCTGCCGGTAGATTCTTTTGTTCAGCGATGATTCATTTATTATGCTGCTGGGCGGGCTGCTTGTTAATTCTTCGTTGATCCTTTGTCCTTGGCGTTACCTTTAATCCTTGGTTCCCGTTTGATTTTGTTTGGAAGGCCGGACTAAGGTTGGATTCGATGTCTATACAACTTGTGCCAACAACGCCATACAAAACAAAAGAGCGGACGATGTGTCGGCAGCCGTCCTCAGTGCAAAGTGAAGAAAAGGGAAGGGTGACAAACCTGACCGAGAACTAATTTATATAAGTTTTCTGAGCCAAACCACCCCAGAAGGAGGGAGAACTATTTATATACGTTAAGCTTTGCCTTAGTACCTATTCGTTTTGCATATTATTCTATGTGTGAATGACCAATATACAGGTCACAACACGATCAATAACCTGTCAGGTCTTCGCACACTCAACATACAGGTTACAGGGCAAACAAGCCAACTTCTGATTCACAGAGGCTCCAATGACTTCTGTAAAGAAAATGCTAATTCAATAATTTTATTTTTTCAATGTCCTCGCTGATTATAAATTTATTTAGACAACTGTCAAAATATAGTGAACTGTCCAACTGTTGTGTTAAGGTTGATAGAAATTGAAAATTCTGTTATCATGAAAGCTGTCTGCATGATAACTTAAAGCCGTGTTTCCTAACATTTTACAATTTCTATGGTAACCTCAAGCCGTTTATATTTGATAATTTCCATAACAAGTTTTATATATATATATATATATATATATATATATATATATATATATATATATATATATATATATATATATATATATATATATATATATATATATATATATATATATGGATCAGCCAATATGGTTACGTAATAACCGATACGAAGGAAAGCCCTAAATACCGATTAGGTTAGCAATGACAATTTCCTGTACAAGGCCGTCATTGCACAGTGACAGATGCTCAGTTTTGCTGATCAAATATGTAGAATTAAACAATTAAATATAGAAGTGTGTTAATGCTATGAAGTTATTCATGTACAATATGAATAAATAATAATTTAATCAGCAAACAGCGACTTGTAAATGTAGTAAATATCATAACATAGAGCTCAACGTCTTGTCAGAAATAAGACAATTTCATGTATTTTTAGAAAGACAATCAAATGAAGCAATGTAAACATTTTACAACAAACCTTTCCTGTAACAAATGCAATCTCAAAATTTGAATTCTGCAATTTAATTCGGAATTAACATGACTGAACCCACTAAAATATATTATTGTTGTCTCACATTGTAATTCAATGATAGACAGACGAGACTGACATCATCCTACTGCCTCCCTAACCTACTAGGCCATAAACTTATCCCCATACACCGAAGGAATGAATACGAAAGTTAGGATTTCATCAGCTTGAGAACTAATTTGCTAGTCAAGTGGAATTTAAAACTTACATAAATAAAGTATATACACTGTATCGTTTACATGCCACAAACTATACACATTTTGAATCAAAATGAAATGAGAAAAGATACTACATGACTAATTATAACCAGTCATTGAGTGCATAAGTTTAACAGAAGTGTCTACATGTATTTGTAGAGGAATTTGTTTCTAAAAAATACTTCATGAAAACTTCTTATTTACTGATAGCGTGATATTGTTATTGCAATGATAAGTAACGGTAGGTCGGTGATCATTTCAAGAGAAGACGATTCTTATGTATCTTATTTCTTTAGCTATCATAGGAGACAAACTATGGTCAATCGACCAACAGTTGCTGATACAGGAATATGTTTTGCTTTAGCGTGGAAAAGACAATCTCTGCGTTAAATCCGAACTGAATGTAACCATAACGTTTACGTGGGTGGTAAAGTGTTTCTTTAAAACTGGCGGGGTCGAAAGCCCCAACGTGTATTTATGCACGAAAGAAGAGTTCGTCGATTTTTTTATCTAATTCATGAACTTTTTTGTTCGAATAAAAAAATATTAATAATGTTCTGATCAAATGTTACCTTGTATTCCTAAGTCTTGACTTGCTGCATGCATGACACTGTAAATCAAGATATTGAGTATATGCAGTATGTGCTTCTTTGTCATTTTTAGAGAACTTATTGTGCAACAATTGTTATATGGAAGTAACTAGACATTTAGACTGCTTCTAGCCATAGAAAACAAAAAAAGTAAGATTAGATTATCTAGAAAAGAACTGAAATTAAAGTTACTGTTTTCGGAAACATTCTTTCTTTCTGAGATTGTAACACTAGTTTCTAAAAACACGAATAAATCCGGCAGTGTTTTTTTTTCGTTTGATGATTTGTACAAAGAAACAAATCATGAAGAGTATTCATACATATTGAGCACATCTTTATCATCAATCTAATGTGTTCCTTCTCTCAACAACTATTAGCACTGAATTGTATAAATCCCTTCATTTATTAAATACATGTACTCGGGTTTCTTTTTTTATGGACAGCTATATTCGATGGTGATTTAAGTATATCGTACAATAGTTCGAAATAGATCGGTTCATACTATACCGCACATGCGAAGTAACTTTCGATGGGAGAAACCGAATAAATCAAGTGCACATATAATGTTTGGCTGCATCGTCTGCGGAGAGATGTCTTACCTTAAGACTAAATCTTTACATTAAGAACGTTTTGCTAGTGAACAGTCTTCTTGAGGACTTGCACATCTTCATCTGTAGAGACATGAGTTATTTATTAATTTCTTGTATAAAAGTTATAAGCGTTGTACTACCACGTTTAATTGTATGCATTTTATATGTAGCTTCGACTTAAGTAGTATTATGCACATTTAGTTCTATTCCTGTTTGTAGCTTAGTCAGAGATTTATATTAACAATATAAAGTTGCATTTTTAAGCAATGTTCAGTACCATATGATTCTTATCGGACACAGTTAAGTTCACTTCTGGACCTTCTTATCGCTTTGTAATGTTGTGCCGATGTATAGCTTGTATAGCTTACCGCATACAACGTCATTAGGTGCTATCGTATATGCCCGCGTCACGCATAGTACACGGTGTTAGATGTATTTTCAGTTGATCGGAGTTGATAGGGTATCAGATGTAAAATTAACCAAAGACGTTGACCAAAGCAGCTGGAAAGCAGAACCATAGCAGCCGTAGAGATGAGCGAAAGTGTTGCTGGTCGATCAGAAGTGATCGGGCGTTGCTGACCGATCTGTGGGCGCTGATTGCTTGATTGATCAAGGAATAGAATGGTGGTCGATGACTAAACGAAATGTTTGATTAACCAGTGTGACTGATAGCCAAGTGTGATAGTGACCGAGTGTTTTGTGTTACTCCATGCATGTAATCTTTCAGCCGTAGATTATTTTGGGGTTTGTTATACTCAGTGTTTTGGAACTAGAAAGAAATTGTTCATGATATATCCCTTATTGTTTCATAATTTTACTATCTGAAAAAGTACCTCATTTTTCACTATTTGAGTGAACACATTCAACTATATGAGTAAAGTACATCATCTTTTATTATTTTAGTAAAACGCATCAGTATTTTCGTCTTGTGAAATTACTGTGAATCATTAACGTTTTCTCTTGTACTGTGTAAGGTCATTTACTTGTATTCATGTTTATGTTGTATTATTTGGTTCGTGCGGATTGTTTTAATTTATACAATATTTGTATATAATACGTGCACGTATTAATCATAATTATTTTTTCATCCATGTCATTCATCAGTAAACATTGTATTTGTAATACCATCAAATGACTTTTGTTATAAATCCGAAATTCCACTCAATTATCTTGTTACAACTATAAGATCGGCACTGGACTCTCTTAAGGATATATATCGGAATTCTTAATCATTTTGCACATCGCAGGCTCTCCAAAATTAGCATTGAAAAATTTGAGGATTTTATATCTTTGTTGTTGCAATAGTTTGTTAATATAGTGAATGCACATACTTGATGGTGTTAAAGGATTTGTAATTTATATAATGAATGCGAAGTCAGTTACAAAGATGTCTCCCGACAAAATCAGTCAGTATACTGTATTTCGCCATTAAAAGCGGATGCAATTATGTTTTTCAGTTAGGTACCTATATAAGTTTGTTAATGTCATTGGAGCTAAATTTGGAAAGAACAGAGAACAATGTAATAAAATCAATCGCATGGTTTTATATAACTTACACCCATTACGACATACTTCAACAATAGATGGCATAGCTTTTTAAGACAACATACTATCCTCAGTGTACGAATAATACTATGCTATGAATCATTGTCCTTTTTCACTCAATGCTTATGTAAATTTACCAAATGGAATCCAGCGGGAGAGCGAATTTCTCTTGGTAGAGTCAGAATGTTAGTTTTGTTTTACTTCCAAACCAGAAAAAAATTTCAACCTGTCATATATATTGTTACAAATTCGTAATAACATTGCTCGTGTTTTAGTTTCAAAATATATTTTATTTTTTGTTTCATTGCATTTTAGATTATAAAGGTTACTTCAGTAATATTTTACCTCACCCTGTTTCATGGATCTTGTAAACAATTAAGTGAAAACGATTAACTATTAACAGGGTCATATTTCTTGCGTGATGGCTCTAATTTGTAAACAACTTTGGTAAGATTCGCTAAGTCTTTTAAGGAGTACGTGGAAATCATCATGTTTTAAATCTGATGTTAAAACAGCCAATTGGTAGTTGATCAGTCCTGTCGTATCTGTACACCTTGAGGGTACAAGGTGTTTCAATTTTTGATGTCAGATTGTTTTTGAAGTTCATATGTATTTTCGAATTTAATAAGTTATTCTCTAGAAAACTAAACATGTGCTTCATATTTATGAAAAAAAGTTCTGAGACAAAGAAATTCAGTGGAAATTTATTCTCGAATTCTAACTTGAACATTTATAAACTGTGATTTAAAGAGGATCTGTTACCATTAGTACAACGACCAAATCTGACGTCATCCCCATATTGGACTTTCATCGAGATTTGAACCTGGATTCAATTAGAACTTTTTTGTGATAGGACTTATATTTTGCAATCCTATAATCAATGTTTGGATTATATTCACAAACCGTAAATCCTATTTCCTATTTGACCGTAGTTGTTTTCTATGGAAATAAATTATTTTTTCAAAACGTATAAAGCTTATTTTCTAAATTTTCTTTTTTACATTTGTACAACCCTTCACGTAACAAGAGAAGATTGTGGTTGCTCGTCCTTGGATAAATGAATTGTGGATAAATATTTGTGAAATTGTTTTTAAAATATAAATTTCAAATATTTTTAAATACCAATTACTAGTTTACGTTTTGTTTGAAATCTTTAGTGAGAACAACAATGAAAAGGTATTGAATACAGTGGTCGTCTTTTAAATATTCATTCTCTTTTATCTAGTCAGGGTGATACACGATAATCACTTGTTGTCGAACAGGAAAATGATTCCGAGATCTCCATTTTGTGATATAAGTAGAGATTGAGATGAAGGCATTGATTCAATTGTGTTTGCTTTTAGGGAGTCCTTTCAGGAAAATGTAGGATCGGTCCTTTGAACTAGTTCTGCGTTGAAGTTGTTGAAAGAGAAACTTCTTTCTAATGAAGATAATGAGCTCAATCTTCTTGACATTGTTTCTGATTTTAAGTACAATTGTCAAAGGCTTATGAAGTCGGAAGAGCGAATCTTTACTCTACTCAGTCAATAATGAAATCAAGATATAATAAAAACTCAAGAGATAGGAGTTTTCAGCCTGGTGATAGAGTTCTAGTTCTCTTCTCCATTCCAGAAAATCACCTTCTCGCGAGGTATTTTGGACTCTGTTGATCTTGTAGCAACACATCATCGGGATTCGGAAATTATTACCAGACACTTTTACACTTACATAAAGAAAGGAATGAACTTAATCAGTTATTATTCGAATATGAACAGTTATTTCCAGTCATTCCTAAGAGGAAAAACACAATTTTTGCATGACGTTCAAATTGAAGATTCAAATCCTGTGAAGCAGCACCCACACAGGTTGAACCCTCATAAAGAGGATATCTTGAAAAAGGAAAATCAGTATTTGCTAAAGAACGATTTCCTAGAGACCAGTACAAGTGACTGGAGTTCACCATGTATTCCGAAACAGGATAAAACTTTCCGTACATGCACTGATTATAGGAATGTGAACAGTGTGACAAAATAGTTTCATTTCTATTACTAAGAATCGAGGAAAGTATGTATAAAATTGGAAATGCCAACTACGTGACCAAATTTGACCTTCTGGAGGGATTTTGGCCAATTCCACTAACAGAAAGAGCAAAAGAAATTTCGGCATTTGTGAATCCAAATAGACTCTATCAATGTAAAGTAATACCGTTTAGGGGTGAAGGATTCTCCAAGTACCTTTAAACATTTAATGATTATGATTACCTCTGGTCTAGAAAATTCAGATGCTTACATCGATGATGTCATCACCTACAAGGACACCTGGAAAGAACATCTAGCCACGATTCGAAAAATGTATGACAGAAACACAGAGGCAAATTTGACAATCAATATTTCTAAACGTGAGCTTTGCCGTGCTTGTGTAACTTTTCTAGGACATATTGTGGGACATGGCCAAGATAAACCTATAAATAGTAAGATAGTAAGCTATCTCTGATTTCACTGTGCCTGTCAGTAAAAAGTAGCTAATACAAGATTTGGGTTTGGCCGGATACTATCGGATGTTTTTTTCTAATATTGTTGAACCACTGCCAAAAGTTGTTAAGAAAAACAAGTTTCTTTGAACTAAAATAAATGTCAGGAGGCTTTTGATAGATTAAAAGCCATACTCAAAATTGTGTCTGTTCTTATAGCTCCAAATGTCAATCTTCTAAACTATCTGTTGATGCAAGTGATGTTGGGGTTGGAGCAGTATTGATCCAAGAAGATGGAAAAGTTGTATTGATCATCCAGTGTTCTATTTTACTATAATACAATACTATCATACAGGTTAGAGAAATTAAATTCGCACTCTACCGAGTTTCGAACCCAGGTCCGCGAGTAATTGGCACGCACCAACCCATATACCGTCACGAATAAGCACGCATACCAAACTCCCGGTATATTAGTTTGTATAATGTTTGTAAGTGAATGACTAAATTGCAGTGATTATCTATAGCATGACTTTGTATGTGCGTAAGGTATATTTATAAGATAGTAAAGAATGAAAAATTGCATAGGATATCTTAATATATGCTTAGGTGTTTACAATTACTATTAATACTCATCTTTACGGGATTTAACCTTTTATCATTGGACAGATCGGTCGGTTGTATCTTAGGAGAATTAATTTAATTCCTATTGGATACGTTAAATCGTATGCATATGCATTTTGAAATATTAGATTGAGCAGTATGATTTGTCACGTGGAGCACATTGCGATTCTTAATTGGAATAGACTCGGATAGGTATATTGAAGGAGAGAACATATTAATTTCTAATTTGGAGTCATTCTTATTTATTGTATTTCTGTTGTAACATCATCTACAGACGTGCTTTATGCTATATTTAGATACTAGTTTCTTGGACTATTCAAGGGACTTATAAAGTGTTCATTTGCTTGACTATAATATGGAACTATTCTAAATTATTCAAAGGAGTAATATGCAACGTCACCATCCTAGGCGGAGAAGAACATTTCTATTTCTGAAATGTATGCCGAAGTTTTCATTCTTTCTTACTTTAATAAAACTTTTTCATTATTAATTTTCTTTCACTCCATCATAGTACTAGTTAAGTTAACAGTTTTTTTTAATAACTTTGATAAACTATTTGTGTAGGTTTACAAACAGTGTTGGTATTGCTTCTTTATGTTACTTAGTTTATGATCACAGAGTCTCAACAATATCTCTTGTTGCAAATTGCCCCTTAATTCTGACATGTAAGAGTCCACATATTGTGCATTTATGGTATTTCCCTGCTTCTAATCCCGTGTCTGATGTACCACTTCTCAGCACAAATGATTGCAGGACCACTCCGAAGGCCTAAGTTGTTAGAACGTCCGCCTTGGACTATAAGCGCTCACACTGCATATATCATATTGATTTAAATGAAATGTGTTAAAGCTACGCTAAAATTCCAAATCACACACAAACTTATTCTTATTCTTTTAAACTTGTTTTATAATTTTTAGTATTGTTTTGGATTTAGCTCACAGTACTGTACAATCCTATTAAATTTCATTTACAACTTAAGTTTAAAAAACATGATGGTTTTGCTTCTTTCTGTTACTTTAAAACCATAGTCTCAACAAACTATTGCGTAATCCTTTATGATACGAATTTCTTTAAAATATCTAAGAGAACTTCTATTGGATACTTGTATCATTCACTTTCTTTCGGAAGTTTCTTAGTCCCTGTATATTTTAAGTTCACATGTTTGAAAAACCTTTAGTGCAACCAACAAGCATTCACAATGTCATCGAAAGTAAAAAACTTTGTTCTTAATCCTAACAAGAAATGGTGTGAGTCTTTGAGAAAGAAAGAGTTGCTAAATCATGCAAGATATTTTTTGCATTTCCTAAGTCAAGAAATAAAAAATATTTAATTAAGGATTTGATTGAAAAGGAATGTCTCATAATATCTTTTTGATTTGATTAGTATCAGCTAGGATCTAAATGAATTTAATATAATTGCAATTAAATTCCAAGACTGAAAGTGTTAAGAAACTTCAACTTCTAAAATAAAAGATTGAAATTCAAAATCAGAAAGAGGAAAGGGAAAAAGAAAAGCAAAACTATGAAAGAAGAAAGAGAAAGAGAGTAAAATCCAAAAAGAGAATGATGTACAAGAAATGCAACTCTGGCAAAGAGAAATTTTCCGAACTTTTGAAAAATGCAACTGGTGATGGTGGACACTGTTTCTTTCTATTTCATAAGCTTAGAAGAGATCGAAATCGTATGTTCAGATATGGAATAAACATAATTCTGGACTGTGGAAACTAATCTAAAGGTAAACATCTGAAAATTGGTCTTTCAGTCCAAGTCTAGGATTAGTCTAACAAAAAAATAAAACAAAAATATTGACGCAAAACGAATAGAGGTTCTAAAGAAATTTGTTACAACTAGAGCAGCGTTTAAGAGAAAGGTCGAACAGGAAGGTCAAGGTCTATAGCAAACTGCAGAAGAAACTGCTAAACTACGTAAACCAGTGACTGAAGCCTTACTTGGCAAACAGTTGAGATATTTCTGCGTCTGAAAAAGTATCAAAGCAAGGAATATTAGGTTTAATTGAAGAAAGGCAAAAGAAAGTTGCTGAAAACGTTATTGAACAAACTGGTAAATAAGCTGAAATCCAGAAAGAAATGATAAAAAAACGTGATGATGAAGAAATGCAAAATTTGATTTTATAGTAATTTAAGTAGGAACAACATGAAATTGTTAATGCTCTAAAGCTAAAAATTTTAGCTTTTTTAATTTTTAAATTTTAAATTTTTAAAAATTTCATCTTCTTATGAGTACATAAAGTTTGATGATGAAGAACATGGAAAATCGATGCTCATAAAAGAAATAAAAGTCTAAAAGTGGGAGGTATAACTTTATCAAACAAGCACAAGTATTCGTTGTGGATAAAGTTATAACAACATATTAGCTACTAGATTTATTAGGAGAAGAAATTATTGGAAGTTTTTACGAACAGAAGCTACAGCGGACAGATCAGGATATAGTTAAGATCGAGGTCGTGATAGCAAGGAAATATAAGAATAGTTTAGTCCAATGGAGAGGCTTAGGCGACAGTTTTAATAGCTGGATATCAACTGGTGAAATAAACAAATCTTTGCCTAAATAGTGGGATGCATATCACCCTAGATCTAATCTAGTCGTTGTAAATAGTTTCGAATTTCAAAAGGACAGACCTAAATTTCACTGGCCTACACAGCGATAGCAACTACTGTCTTGGTGCTAATGTTAGAGCGCACACTCTCATCAAGTAAAATATCTTAACAAACAGAAAAATCAGATAACATTTGTTTCGACGACCATAAATTTCTATCTGTCTACGATTTATGAATGACTTTAATAACTTTCAGCATATCTGTTATTGAGAGACAGTAAAATTAAACTTTTAAATATTCTTAGCTAGGTGATATTTTATATTATACAGTGAATTTGCTGCAAAATAAAGTTTTTCATCTTCATGTACTATTCTCATCGCATCTGCTAATTTATCTTGATTGACAGGGGAATAAATATGATTCTTAATCGAATTTGAGATGTTTTAAATGCTGACTGTTAAGATTGGACTTTACCAAATTCCGATGTTCTGTATCGACGATCGACATCAGTATGAAATTCTAACAGTCCTCTCGCAAACAAGAAATTTGTTTTTTGAACTTATACACATGTACTTTATATAAATTACTGTAATAAAATGTAGGGCGTAATAAGAAGGATCGTCAGAGCTAATCTTTTCAATATGAAATATTCGACGATGCAAATTTGTTAATGAGCAATAAATCAAACAACTAAAGAGTAAGTGAATTTTCTCGTTCAACACGATCCTCATTCTGCTTTTGGTTTGCTAATGAAATATTGCGAGACATCAAACCTTGGGAAATATAAAAAGGTAATTGCAAGATATGACAGAGAAACAGTTATTAAATGGGCTCATTGCTGTTTGACAACGCAAGATCTAAAAAAATATATTTTGGAAATTGATCACTGAACGCCTATGCTGTTTTAGTTTTATTATAATATTATAAATCCATTTCAGCTGGAAAAGGATGTAAAATATATGCTTTGTGGTGATGTCAACGGTGTAGCTCGCTTTGAAATAGAAAAAGAAGAGAATCATTTGATCTTATTATGCAGCATAGAACTTCATCACATGCTGAAATACGGAAAGATCCTGAACGAATACGACAAATAAACCTTAAACAAATATCTCAGGTACTACTTGACAAACAGCGACGTTGCGAATATTTTAAACAGCAGTTGATTCGTATCGAAATATAATTTTTATCCTGATCGTTTTATCATGGCATTTATAGATGGAATCTGCAACAAATTTAATCGTTTGTAGATGAACAGTAAAATACTTTGAAACAGATATATTAGAAGGAAATGACATTTCTTCACACATGATAGAGTTTGTTGCTATAACAGGACGGACAATTTGTTTCAGATTAAACTTACCTTTTCATCGTTTAGTGTTTCTTTCGAAGTAACAAGTTCCAAATTCTCAAGTCTATTATCAAGTTTAATTATATTTGTGCAGTTGATGACAAAGCCACTTCAGATAGGCCCATGAAAACGTTCGTGCAACTTATAACTAATCGGATTAGCATTCGTTCCACCAATCATCATAGCAAGATAACTCATATTTTTTATTTCCAATAATATTTATTTCAGTGTGTTTGAAAATACCCTTATTAGAAGCTTCATAAATTTTATAAATCGGATGTGGTTGAAACTCGTCTTGCAAAGACAGGTTGGCGTTTTTTTTGCCAGTAACGCTCTCATTTACCTGATAGACTAGCATCCCCGTTGAAATCTCCTCACAAAACAGCGAGTAAACAAAGTTTATGATTAACATCTCGGTATATTCAGTATCATCAGCACCTTTCATTTTTTATCCTATAACCAGCCGGAGTAAGAATATCAAACGAAGCCTTTGTTTTAAGATTAATCACCACTCCTAACATATTCCCAGCCTAGTAGTTGTACTTCTCGTGAAAGTAGAATATCTATTGTACGTTAACCGTTGATAAGAGTCCACCAAGTATAAATCTTTCCAGAAAATGTTAATAGCTTTTTTGTTTCTTAAATTGATAATTTTATCAGCACACTCAATTAAAAATATTAAACAGTAGATCTAGAAATTGAAACTTGCCGCTGTAGCAAAGAAACGTCTAATCTCAATAGAAAGATATCAGCCCACAAAAATCACAACTGCAATTGCTGGTTTCAATACCAATTTAGATCGATAATAAATGTTTATTAACAAATTTATCTGCTACAAACCTATATCATCTGATTCAGCCAACAATTAAATCTCAGCTTGCCACTCCCAAGGTTCTAAAGATCATAGTGCAGTTCAATATAGGCTTTCTAAGCGAAATGTGTTGCTTAAATCCCAACTTAAAGGCATGGTTTGTCAATCAGACTTCTAGGTCAGAGCTACTTGCAGCAGAGCAGCTTTCTGCTAGGCAACGTGAGGTTTTACCAATCCCTATATGACATTATAATCTAGTCGAATTCTAACAGGATCAGAAACATTATCGCTGTCAGATTATATATTTCAGGTAATATGTAAGAAAAAAGATAAGTACACTACATCTGGTTCTGGCTGGAAATTTGATGAGATAACAGAGATACTGTTCACACACTATGAAATATAATCACTACGAGGTAACTATTTCTATCTGCTAACTAAAATAAAAAATTCGACATCTGTAAATATACAGAACAGTGATAAAACACGTTTCTAACGGGCAATTTTATTAGCACTGGTCATGTTATTAAATCTATACTTTAGCTGGATTGTCTTTTACTTTTCTGAATATCAAATTCCAAACTTCGAAATAAAACATAAACGACTGATAGCAGCTGTATTAATGTATTTGGTGTCGATGATAAACAAAATATATATTATATAAATATCGGCGATATAGCAAATAATATCGTTTCAGATCTCTATATTTTTTGCCACTGCATTCTACTCACAACTGCATTTTCCCAGGACTCCTTTGCTACATTTTAGTTTTAGATGCCCTCTTCGCACGCTTTGTAGGTGGTATTCAAAGAATTTATTTGGTCAGGCTTTGTTACAATGTGTTACTCAGTAATTGTTTTACCGTTCTTTCATTTGCTGTTCACTTTGCTCATGAGAATAATTGATGGCAGCCGACAAGATCGGAATTTCTTGAAGATGCCCAATACATTTGTGTCTACTACGGACACGGCGGATTGTGAATTACTAAATACGATTAATTGGATGTTATCTGAGTTATTATGGTTGCATGTTATCCTAGAAGTTTTCCTGGAATGGGAGAGTGTTCTGAATACTTTAAGCAATTTGGACATCAAACACTCGAGATGACCAGAGTTGGTACAAATGGACCCTTACTAGATTTTGACTTAACTGGATTTGCATTTATTGGATCGTTTTCGTTCACGGAAAATCTCGATCCGATTGTTTATTTTTTCAGGTCGTAATTTTTTAGCTGTCGTAATTTTAAAAATGTTAGTCTCCAATAGTGCTATTACAATATATGCTTGATGCTGAAATTTTAGTGTCGTTAACTGTAACTGAATCAATAATATCGTATCACCCACAAAATACAAGTCTGGTCACCTGTAGTTGAGAGATCCCAATGAAACTGAACACGAAATTAAAATTGTAATTGATCTCGGCAGACAAAATAATCGGTAAATTTGCTCATATTAGTTCACGTGATCATAATCGACACTGTTGTCGACTGATACCGAATTCGATTTCATAATTACTAATACAACAGAGAAAGGTACATTTACAAGCCCGGAATAATGCTTACTTATTAGATGGAACTAAATAATGTACATTTTTTTGCTATATCGATGGTGACTTAACACAGTTAACTCATTAAAGATCATCGATGTCAGCACATGTTTTGATAAATTTATTATCGATGATAAACAGTTTTCCTGATACCGTGGTTAGAGCTGCAACAGATTCATTTATGTGAATACAACTAGATGGATTTGTTAAATTTTGGTATCGATGCAATATGTGATGAATGTATAATAAAGCGAGACAAAATAGTTATTCTAAATCAGACGACTTTGAAACTAAGGATATATACCATAATAATAATAATCAAATGTTATTATTATCATCAGCACCATCGGTATATGATCCCTAAGCAAGACGTAACGATATATCTTAAAGAGTGTGATGATGGGTCTGGTAAAACAACGCGTGATATTTAATTATTTCTGTACAACTGTTCAGATATGGTTGTTTCGACGCCAACACATAAAATAGCCAATAAATGCGTTAATGTGCAGTTAAATCTCAAATTTATCAGTTTATTTAAACGGTAAGGAAATACATAAACATCTAAACGAATAGGCGAAAAATACATTCACAAGATCATTATTTGGGATGAAATATGCACAGTGTCGCTAAATATATTAAAAATGTTTCTTGATTGATTATTGACTCGAAATACCACTGTAATAATGTGTACCGATCATGGTCAACCGCCACCTTTTGTTGGATCATCTCCACATCGATGGTTGAAAATGTTTATAGATTAATATTAAGAAATAACTAATGACTACCGAGCGGTGAATCCAGAATTAAGGGAGTTTTAAAACTTAATCAGAATGCAGCCAGATAAAATACAGTGTGAAATCCTGCTGATTTAATAGTTGCATATATAAAGATAGTTCATGATACACTTCAACAACAATTATGTATGCTACATAAAGAAAAATAATTCACGTAGACGATAGACAAATCTCCAGGATATACAATAACGGTTCAATCGTCACAAGGATTATCTATCTCAGGTACACATATCTAGATTATCGATGATTGAATAGTCACATCGAGTCAGAAGAATATATCAGCTGCGGAAGGTTATCAGAGACTTCACAGTAAATAATCATCAAACGTCCGGCAAAAGAAATGATCTAGTAAGACAACAATTAGTTAATAGCAATTTGAAAACAATAATCTCGACTTTTATCTCGATGCTGAATTTATCATGACACTGAAACAAGGACAGAATAATCACTATGCGAGCTATAACACAGTAATGTTGTGGCAGCATTTGGTCAATAGTCCAAGACAGTTGACTGTGGATAGAATTACCAGTAGTCATGGTCACATACAAAAATGTGATGCTGACCTGTCTTGAACAACATTGTGTTGTTTCCTTATCGAAGTTACTGCAACGAGAAACTCCTTGCCAGGATCAACCTTAAGCGACTGTGGTCATCGTAGACCACCTTGTGCTCCTGATAATCGTGGATAAATTCGTTCAAACGCAGATGCAACGTCAGCTGTTGTTTTAGTTGGTAGCGACTCTGTTTTATTATATCTACATGCAACGCCAACAACAGTCAACTCGTATTTGAAAGTGTTCTAATGACATGTATCAGTATTAATAATTTCATGAGGTTAAAGCAAAATGCCTGCCTGAGGAACTTCATTGACATTGCTGACATCAAAATATGTCCACTTAATTATTTTAGGTGGTGGTAGATAAATTTGACATATTGTAGATCATCCTAACTAATTTTCAGCAACAGACCATGCGACACTTGCTGCATCAGCAAGTTTACTAATTGCTGCTCTACCCTTCCAATATCATCTTGGGCTATTGGGATATAATAAATCGATTCAATTAAAATAATAATAATAATTGGTTGATTAATTACCGGCTTCTAGATCTAGTTTACCTTTCGTCGCAGATTTTGCTAGGAAGCAAGGAAGATTTTCTATGAGATATTAATTTTATGGCATTTTAATGAGTGAATCAACTTCGCGTACGCAATACGACGTTGTTATAAATCTTTTTTATCACATCATGAATGGCGCATGCTTGATCAATCGAATTTATTGGACACTCTCCAGGTCATGGCTGATCTTTTTCGTCAAGAGGGATATGAAGTCGGGCTCCAGGTCCACAATTATCATATCCAGAAAGATGCTTTTTGTCAGGATACGTAGTATGATAATTATCTCCACATATTTTATTAGAGATAAATTTGTATTTTTATACCACATTTCACACACATGCCTTTAAGTACAAGCGTTTTATTCCTCGTCGTTATTGTTTTTAATCCACTGGTGGGTCTTTTGGCTCTGTATCGAAGACAGTATAAATTCATAATATTTCATATCATTTATTATATTGGTACAACATGGATATCACTGATTTTTAGCGACACAAAAAGAGCCAGTGCGATATCAATACCAAATTGTATCAAACCAATTATCATTGGTCCATCTGTGTCTTGTAAGACGCAATTTTTGCTTAAATGGAAAATAAGGTTGCTCAAATGAGATAAATTGTATTCAGTAACACAATCTGTAGATAGATGATCAGCGATGCTATAACTTGCTTAAAGATTTTAATGAAAATGCAAAATTTTTGACGAAGAGATATTATTGATTTTATCACCGATATTGATGTTGCTCCGTCTGTGGATGATCTCGATGGATGTATTAATAAGCATAACACGATGATGTCATGCTAGACAATCAAATCCATCTCAGTTATTGTCTCAAGGCAGTCATAAAAACGGACGTGATTTATGTTACTCAGCGATAAAAATAAATACCTAAAGTGATCAGAGATAACTGCAGTCTTAAAGTTGTTTTTAATGGAGTCGATACACATACTAAGAAAAAGAGTCATCAGACTTGGTGTTCAGGTGACATGGGTATGATTAAATTCAGAAAATTTTCACGCGCGCAATCGATTCTTCATGGATTTATCACGATAAATTTACATGATCCTCGTTCACGATCTCGTGTAGAAGTCTTCATGACGCTTGTATTTGTCATTCTTCGTAGGAAGCTTTATTTCGGTCTACAATTTTTGCATATGTATCATCTCTAATTTAGCGTTTTTGATACCTGTATTTTTGTCTCGTCGTAGGAAGCTTTATTTCGGTCTAAAATGTTCACCCTAACTGCCACTAAGACAGTTGAATGTATCCTTTTACGTAAAAATGACATCTAGTATATCGTGCATGAATGATATTGTAAAGAGTTTTCTGCTATATAAATTTTCGGTATACATTTTATGTGTACAAGTTTATAATTATGGTTATTTTGGGTGACATAATCGTTGTAGAAATTATTAACTGCAACGACATATAGCGAGATTGTGTGCAAGAGAGGTATGATGATTATATGGGGCTCTATTATCCATTGTTAAGGTCTTTTGTGAGTGTACATTGTTGCCAAATATTGTACTTGGCTCATGTTTCTGAATATCATCTTTAAAATCCTTTGTACGTCCTTCTTACAAATTCTAACTAACTTAAGTACACTACTGATTACAATAATTGTTGTTTACGTTTGCAATTGTTTGCTTTATTGTTTGTTTTGGGCGGGATCATTTGTTTTCTGGATCTTTTCTGTAGCATCAACTAACATGGGCTATTCAACACTATTTCCAGTTTTTCATTCTTTATGAGGAGTTGTTCATCCTGTAAAGTATTTCATTGAGGGAAAGGTTGTCGCTAGAACAAGATTTGAGACGCATCCGTTAGGGTAGGGACTTAGTGTTTGTTTTCGTTTTGTGCCGTCATGATCTCAAATTAATTTTTTGCCCATCACCCATATGTTACCGTTGGCTACACAATGTACATATCATAAAATATCAACAGAGATAGCAATGTACAGGTAAAAGCGTTTAATCACAAATAACGTTAATTATTTTAATTTATTCATTATTTTATTTTAGTTATTTGTTCAATGCGTACAATTGCTTGGTCAAGTACAGATCAGTCGGTAATCCACTCGGACTGTTTGTAATTTACTCACCAGTTTCATGCAACAATACAATCAAACTTTATAATAAAATCTCTATGAGCCAACTGAGTCAGAGTTAGAAATAATCCTTTTTGTACAAACGGAAAATGGGCACGTTATAGTAAGATCTCTGGATGAATGATATGGATGCACACTGTCAAATGGAAGGACGGTAAACTAATGAAAGGACTAATAGAAGGCATATGTACATTCATAAACATACAATGAAGTGCACAGAGTTCTTAAAATGTTTGATAATTGTAACGATATGTTGGAACAACGCATACATTTTTATTGGTTATTTAATACGTTCTTGAAGTAAAATTTACTCAATCATTGCTTCCAATACAAACAGATTATGTATGTGTTACAAGAGGTTATATCATCATCATCACAATCGAATATTCTATCTAATTTGGCAAATATAATTAAAACCTAGAAGAGCACCAAACATCTCCGATAAAATTTTTATGGCTTCCAACAGTATCAGACAATTCTCATTGTCTCTGCCATTTGGAGTACCAGGGA
Source organism: Potamilus streckersoni (assembly GCA_016746295.1). Lineage (NCBI taxonomy): Eukaryota > Metazoa > Mollusca > Bivalvia > Unionida > Unionidae > Potamilus > Potamilus streckersoni. Next base: position 992,390 of record JAEAOA010000316.1, on the reverse strand, counting down.
CCAAAATAGGACTATTTAGATCGATCATGTCGCGGCCCACATTTTTGGAACTGACATTTAAGCACAATGCTTAATAATTTTTCGTACGATGGTTTTTTTATATTTCGATGGGTTTTTAATATTTCGAAAAACAAAGTATTAATCGTATGCAACAAGCTGTTTCGCTTCGACTTTCAGGTAAGAGAACCAGAAAAATAATAACCACCGTCCAGTAAGATTAGAAGTCCATTAAGGAAAGAATTGAGATAAAAAACCAGAGAAACGTTGATAATTGTGTGCAAATAGTTTCGCAATTAATACATGCTTCCTCAGGTATAAAATGTATTGAAAGAAATGGATGACGTCTTTAATTTTTAAAATATTAAGTACGCATTACGTAACGCCATAAATAACATGCATATATATATATATATATATATATATATATATATATATATATATATATATATATATATATATATATATATATATATATATATATATATATATATGCAGTTAAACTATATCGAGAGCGACTGGAGGCAATTAAGAAATATCTCCTCGTCCGTGATTCTGTTTAACAAAAATTAAAAGCTCGTCAGGAGTCTCAGATGGAATTTGCAGAAGACACTAGAACAGCTATTTAAACCCGTTACAGCGACTACTAAAGGACTTCTTCGCGCGATAGAGAAAACCGCTGAGGCAACAACTGCAACACAGAAGGTTATCAGAGCCTTATCAAATCAAATTATAGAAGCTGTGGAGTCTGCCGACTAAACACGTGATGAAATTTCAGACGTTAAAATATTGTTAATGATCTGTCTAAATCAGAATTAAAATCTCGGTTTTTTACTCAACAAGGCAATGCAGAAGTTATGACCGATCCTGTTAAAGTTGATAAGGCGGGACACCAGCTGCGGCATCAGCTTTTAAACCCAGAGTTTTATAGCACTCCATAAAAATAGTGGGTTGCTAGGGTATTTCATGAGTACAATGATAATCCACAAATCAGTCAAAAGTATGAAAAAGAATATGATGATTTTGTTGATAAAATTTCTGAAGCAAGAAGAGGTGTTGGAACGCCAGTTATATCGCCCCCCCAGAGATCTCTACTAAAGAGACAATCACTATCCCGATGCAATTGTAAGTGGTATTGCTAGTCAAAGAAGGAGTCTTATTTCATGTCTCGATAACAGAATAGAAATATTCATTGGAGGAAAACGAGCCGGCAATAATTCCCCAGAAATCATCAATGAAGCAGCTGATATTTGTCAGAGATTATTCACAAGCAGTATCATTGACATTAATGTTTATCGGTCCCTCATTGGTGGAATTGTGTAAAATTACGGCAGTGATTGATCAGGTATACAATTAAATGACAAGGAAACTAAGATAATCATACGTAATGCTCACTGTTGACCGACCATGGTCAGGGTGATAAATTCGCGATTACCTACTTATAAAGAGTGTTTCGGAGATGGATTTGGAGATGTTGTTCAGAGTCTATTCAGAAAAAGCAATACCATTTGCAAAGCAACTGTGAATAAAAGCTATTGATGTTCTTCGAGATAAAGTTATCAATACTGTTGGTGATGTTTGCCGGTTAAGCATTCTCTTCAATCAATGATAGACTAGCACGATTAGTGCGATGAAAACCATATCCAGTAAAATTACCCAGCACAGAAGTTATGCATGCAAATGTTAGTAGACTATTAAATCAGGCTGTGAATCAAGAACTAGCAGTGGCTGGTGTAACCAAACCAGGAAAAGAGAGGAAAATATAACTGCTAGTCTGATAGCAGGAAGCGGTTTTGCCACTTCCCAAAGTGGTCTTCGTGTTAGACAATAACACGCTTAATAAAGACCTTCAATAGTGTATCTGATTCCGCATTCAACAAGAACGAACCAGTTCTCAAAAATGAATCGGTACGTAATTATCACTATTATTCTTATGACGTAACTGTAACTGACGAATGTGGGAAAGTCGAATTACAAGTTCAAGATATAAGCAGATATTTCCTACCTGCTTTGGCATTTATCGAGGTCGAATGTAGACTTTTGAAATTAGATAATACCGGTTACGGAATAGATGATGGAGTTGGTTTTGTTAATAATGCCATCATGGCGTCATTTAAAATTGTCGCGGACATGATTGATGGTCGGGAAATTGAGGTTTCTCATAACGATATCGAGGTTGCCACAAAGATACTTGGATTTGCAAGATACATCGAGATTACTCGAGATGAGTTGGTCCATCAATGATGTTTGAGGAAAACAGAAACGTAACACTAAATACAGCTGGAAATATAATGTCGTTAATGAATGAATATTTTAACTTGGGACTCGCAGCACGTTGATATATTTTGGACGACGATGAAAGATTTTCATGTGAAATTCCGCTGTCACAAATATTTGGATTTTGTAGAAATATTAGAAAGGTCATTCTCGTGGAAAACATATAATCGTTCTTTTGAGAACGCCTACCGACGATGATGCAATATGGCACGCTGAGGGAGCTGATGATAAAACAAGGACACTTCATTGTAATGTAATACTGACAAAACTTTGACCAGCCTGGAGTTACAGACGTTGTATGTGGATAAATTGATATCAAGTCTCCTTCGAGGATATATTACTTGATATTGCTAATAATCATGTAGCACGTGCATATCATCTCATGGGCCGTGATCAAGATGTTGATATTGATTTAGAAATATCGCAGCAGGATTATACAACACTGTATCCGATCTATTATTTCTCACAGGAACATTTGGATTTATTTAGGCAATCTGTCTTTGACATAACTTCTCAAGCTCGCGAGTTAAGGGGAGTAATTGCCAATTACAGAGCAATCGTAGTTTTATTATCCAATTAAATGATGCTACTTGAAGATGTTGGTGGATAAATGAGAGTTATTGACTTACCTGTCAGAAACATGTAATCACGCTTGTGATCAGTAATTGAATCAAACATAATGTTATAAATGTCATATCATCACTTTATTGTTAGCCTGACCCCTGGTCAGATTAAAATATTTTCGTCGGCGTCCAAAAATAACTGTGGAGCATCAGTAACGCTGAAACAAGAACAACTCAAAGGTGGATCGAATAAACTATAATTGACAAACCGTTATCATAATCATTTCAATGATTGCAAGCGATCAAAGACCAGTGTACTACTTAATCTTTCTGTGAGTGTCATCAACGACATTGTTAAAATCGGTGGTATGCTTCCACTTCTCGCGGATATACCAGGAATAATTGCTGGAGTGGCTCCCGCTGTTGCAAAAGCTGTTGTTGGTGCATTTGGATCCGCCCCTAGAATGGCATTAAAGAAAGCAGTCGGCTAAGGCTTCTCTTTCTCGCCGGAGTTGTGACAAAGATTACGTGAAGGGTTGCATAATGGGCGAAAGCGAACCCGTGAAAAAAATTCGGAATTAATGGATCTGAGACAAGCTACGGAGAAAGCTTGAATGCAACAAGGACCAGTTGGACTGACAGGTATGATGCCACCACCAATTGCACTTTTAGCTCGGATATAATTTTGAAGTGGATTTAGACTTCCAGGGACCCATGGGGAAAATTTTTTAAATAATGGCAGTAATCAATGATGCCTCCAACAGTGATTTCATTATTATAGACGACAATAAAATTCAAAATACCCACTTCCAATTACTTGACACTGGGCATAACAAATTTCAAAGGTGTTTTTATGCGTGATCAGTTACCACACATCAATCTCGATCAAAGTTCACTACATGGTACACATTGGGTGTACAAGCGATTTGATCTCTGCGGATTGTTTATTTTGATATGTGCATGTTACCACCACCGAATTATTTTAAAAAACAATATATAATCAACAGCGATAAAATTACAACAAAATGTCCCGTATGGTTTTCAACGTTACCAACACAAAAAACGATCCACCAATATGTGGCCTTGAATCACTTGCTGTCCTTGATCCTTGACGCGATTTCAAAATTATCACCGCCGTCTCATAATGTTGTAAGCGTGTACACACGTAACGTGTATACGAGTTCTGTTTAAATAACCGTTAATTGTATAATGGTTGATATTTACGGAAGATCTTCTCGTAACACTGGCAAACCAAAATTTGCTACAAAAGATGAACTCGTCGATATTATGATTTTATCTGGAATTGACGTTTATAATTTATACAGTTCTCAGTGCTACCAAGGATAATATTCCAGGTTTTACTGACGGTGGTAGAATCAGAGACTCAAATATATCATTTATATCTATCAGGGATGAAATAGCTTTGCTGATCTTTTAAATTCTACCGGTGATACAATGACAAATAAACTCAACATGAAAGTAAATAAAAAAGTCGTTTTAAGAGAGCTAACAGGTGACGAAGATGCCGCAAAAAATAAATATGTGGATGATAAAGATAAGTCCATCGATGACAAATTAATACACTGGTATGACGTTCACAAAAATGTTTTAAAACACTCGTAGAATTTTTCAAACATTTACTAAAAACTCATATGATTTCTTTGGAAGTCCAATGGTTGTCGTCACAAAACTTTGAAATTAACACAAAACTAGAAGATATCGTCATTGGAATTCCAAACATTGTTCAAAACACTAATCTAGTTAAAATTCATCTCGCCTATGGCAGCGCCATTGTCAAAATCATCAACATGGTCACAGCAAAAGAGCACTATCAAACATACCGCAGAAGTCACTGGTTTGCATCGGCTCTCTGTGTTCAGCGCTGTAAAATTTAGGATATTTAATACGTATTTATAGCGTCATTCGACTCATTATTTTTTCTGGAACCGTGTCTAATATATTAAATACAGATGCCGAAGATATATTTATAGTGAAACGATATGATAAGAAGAAAAGCAGCGTCTTACTGGTGGTGTCTTTAATTTATTTGATGAAACACATCAATTAACTCGTTAAAATAAAGAAAGCGTCATTAAGTATAATGATTTTACCAACATTGATGGCTTTGCCATTGTTAATCACATATGATCTTAAAATAGTAAAATCTCAAATATAGTAAGCGTGTTTGTTACAGACCCATCTATAACACACCATTGACGAGTACACATTAAAAATACAAATTACTGTATACGTTTCGCTATTATTGATAAAATTGTTTATTCTGCAGCTGAGATGGTCGCTGGAACAGAAACTATAAACTGATTATTATCAGACACATATATGGCGCTACCTGCGTTGGGAATTTCCATTGCAGTTATAACCGGTATTGCTGGAGTTCTCAATATAGTTGGAGAAAGATATCTACATGTGCGGCTGACGAATTACATGAATATCGAGTGTTGATATCAGCTGCAACGCACACGCCAAATTATCGTCACTGATATCATCAAGTCTCAATGATGGAGTAACATCAGATCAATAATTCGCAGAAATGATTAAGGTTTACTATGACACAAACAGAGTTAATACACTTTTTGATTAAAAATCAAGTAAATAATAATAACAATTACTTCGTCATTGACGCCACAAGAATTTCTCTAACAAATTGTCGCTAGTATAACACCGTCAACAACTACGATGATATCAATGAGTTCAGCTAATCCTGAATTCGATATTATTTTTCCAACAGTGATTCTTGCGAAAGAAATTGCATTAGCACAATTGCCAGAATATCACATCTGGCCAAATATAAGATCAAAGTCATACGCTCACTTACCCGCAAATAACTCATTAGTATTTTCTTATGAAAATAAATCTGATGTCTTTCTATATTGGCAAGGTTTTCTTATTACTACGGGCAGATATCAAATAGAAAACAAAATCGATGATGAATTCTAGCACAGAATAAAATCTATAACAGGGCAAGAATCGCTATTACAGTCGATAATCCCACAATATCTGCTACGATAGAAATATCATAGCCATAATTAGTCAGGTCATATATATCAATCATCGATCGAAACTGTATTAGGGTGGCCAGAACTTGAGCCGGATTATGTTGATCCTTCAGATCTGATCAAAGGTAATTTCTCTACAACATTAATCTCTCATACCTTGACAGAAAAACTCTAATATATGGAAAATGGACATCAATATCAAAACTTAAACTTACAACAATAGAACGAAATCGTAGTAGAAGATTTGTCATGGTGTGGAATTATAAATATTGCAAGTTTATCATTAACGATATTATCAGAAACCTTTTTAGTGCCATGATGGACACAAACTATTAAGTGATTTATTACGCCAAACACTGCCTCGTTATATTAACAAATATACATCCATTGACTCCTAGGAAGCAAATAGAACACCTGAACAAAGTAGCATTCGATTTCGACAATTATCATCGAAAAATCACTCAAGCGGTAATTGAAAATAACAACGGTGACAAAACTACTGCAGGTATAATTATTCTTGCTTAGTAGTCAAATAATTGTGTTAGTGCCCGTTAATTCTTGTCATTTAAGTGTTTTATCTCTGAAATAATTGCTTGGATATTCTCGGAATTTACGACATAATAAATATTTATATGAATAAAAATATCTACTGAATCAGAATCAGAAAAAGAAATTTATTATATGCATATTTTGCCTGTTTCAGTCAGGAGTTATAATACATATAGTATTTATACATGTTTGACCTGGAATTGTGCTCACGCAAGCGGCGGGTAATTTATGCTGAGGTCACCTGTAATTGTACTAGCAGACAACAACCTGCACGTGCGCTCAGTTATACGGAATAAAATTACATTTATGGTAAACTGTACATAGGTTTATTTCAATATCCAGACAAACTTCATAAAATATACTGTATAGAATATCTTCATATCACAATTGCACTGATATTTTCTGCAATATATTTCATTTGCGAGATTATAAAATACATGTAGACCTGTACACAAGTATGTTACCTGTTGACAGGTAGATCTAAGAATCATTTACCTGTAATTTCTTATGTTGGTAGAAACAGTAAAAAAAGAAACAATCGAGGAACAGTCTTATAATATTACGCACTTGCAAGATGGGAAACTGCTTAATAAACTCTAGCAGAGAAATCATTTGCTTGAAAAAAGTAATATCCTTTCATGTGTGAGATATTTAAATACAATTCGCTGATCATATTTCAATGAAAAGGATGATATAGTTATATTATTTGCGATATAGTGTACTGAATTCGGGTAAATATCAAAATATTTTACAGCCAAACTCATTGTTTAAAATATTATTTTCTCGCCAGTCCCCATATTCAGGGACTTAACAACCCTCTTTCCAAATATTTTGTGTATACCAGTTCCCCCTCATATAGAATTTTGCCTCTGTGTAATATCTTGCAAATTCGTTAAAGAAATAATTGTCGAATTCCTGTGAATAACATCGATCATAAGTCCATCTTTAATTATTTAATTAAAACCTTCGTAGATGAATCTATGGGATAGATACATTTTATTTCCAGCACAAAATATGAGATAACGAACAACATTGTCAGAACCAACTGGTTTGTTTAGTCGATAATTCCTGATCACACCATCACGAACTGCTTCATGATTGGTCATAGTGGGTTGCTTCATAAATTCATTTTGCTCAATTTTAATACGAATATTATTTGTCTAATAGTTATTTTGAAAATCTGGCGATATAGTATTCGACGGGTTTTATGGGAAGCTCAACATTTTTAATCACAATATCGTTTCAGCTCTCTGTATGTTTAATCACTTTTCCTCTGACCCCAACATCACGTTTCAAACCACGTCTAAACCACAGAACTTATTTATGCATGAGTGGTTACACTGAGTATAAAACCCTGTCAATGACCAATTGCGTTTATTCATATAATTGCTTTAATTATAATATGGAGGAATTCACGAGAATATTCACAATTAAACCTTCTAGAGCTAGATTTGACGAACTCAATGATTTCGTCATTGGGAAAACAAAATTTAGTTTTCAGATGCAAGCTTTGGCGATGATGAATAAAGATATAACTAACTGGATCAATGAAGCCAAGAAAGAATTTCGCAAGGATGGTGCAGCTCATTCGTGGTCAACATTCAGAATCATATTGCTGAAAGGTGATATCGATGGTAGAGTGAATGACGAGAGATGAAAAAAATTATTAACTACCTCGATGTCCAGCGATATATTATTCTAATAAAGATTAATATACAGGCAGACGACGTTTGGATTATCCGTGACAAACGTGACCCTGCCCAAGTGACCATTGGAAGTAGCATCGTTGCGTTGAATAAAATTTCAAGTCAGGAACATTGACTGGTACAAATGTATCCTGTGACTGCAGTTGTTTATGGGTTATATGAATTAAATGATAAACCTGACGTCGATGATCTCGCGGTTATGAAACTGTCATCAACAACGAATAAGTAGTCGTCAGGGTTAAGTTGTGTAAATGACTGAGTTACAGAACACTTTGCAGAAGAAAAAATAATCGATAAGTTTACTCGGGTTTGAGCGTATGATTATAAACAAACATGTACCAGATTGATCATGGACAATGCGGAAGTCAATTTCATAATTGCTGATAAAGCGAAGATAAGTACGTTTGTGAACCGAAATGATGCTTTGTTGTCGAACGGAACTAAATTAAGTACAATTGTAAATTACAACGATGGCGAATCTCCACAGTTTACTCATTTAAGATCTTCGATGCTCGCGTACGTTTCAATAGACTTATTATCAATGATAAACATATTTGTTGATACCGCCACAGATTCATTTTATATTAAAAAATAATACTTGGATTTGCTAGATACATTACTTACACTGGTGAATGGGGATCATGGAGAATAAAACGCAATATGTTATTTAGTTATTCTGAATCTACCGGCGTTATAAATGTAGAAACGTATTACAAGAATAGCTATCAAATTCCAGCATCGACAGCGTCAACTGTATCATCATGTAGACAGACATAAAACCGTTTATCTTAATGGGTGTGGTGGTTCTGATAAAACAACAACGTTTAATTGAATCTTTTATAAGTTCAGATATGATTGTGCTGACGCCCACACACAGATTTGCCAGAGAGGAAATATCACAGATGTATCATATTTTTCCGATGGCGCGGGGATGCATGGACTTCTGAAGGAAGGGGTGAGAAATATATTCTCAAGATTACTTGTACAGTGTCACTGGGAGTATCAAAACGGTTTCTTACGTGGCTGTTATCGAAGAATACAGCTGCAATAATGGGTGGCGATCATGGCCAACCAGCATCTTTTGTTGGACAGTCTCCAAACATATGGTTATGAACGTTTGTAGATTATTACGAATAAATAATTGATGAACTGGTGAAAGAATTTAAAAAGTTAATGAGATTGCAGTCAGATAGAATACAATGTGAAGTAATGCGTTGAGTATTTCCAGAAACAACGATGAATGATTTATGGAATTTATGGAAACCTGCTGATTTGATAGTTACATTTTGAAAGATTGTCAGAGATACACTGCTAGATAAATTATTATCTAAACACAAAGAAAGGCTTTTAGATTAAATTATACCATTGTATTATCGACGAGCAGATAAACGAAAACAAAATATCGAAGTTGAAATTCTAGGAACTAATGAGAAACAAAAACGTGTTCTTAATGATTTTATCGCAGTTCCTGTCAGTGTTGTTACAAGTGCGTTAACGATGAATAAATCTCCATGGACGTTAGGATACGCTATAACGATTAATTCATCACAAGGATCTGCTATTTCTGATACAAATATTTTGATCATTGAAGATCGGTTCGAATGGTCAAATGTAATTATTCTCACAATTTCCCGAGTTAGAAAAATATCTCAACCCGGCCTCATTATCATAGACAATGTAATAATATCGCTGACATCTTTAAAGATGAAATTGTCACGAAATAATTATATGGGTATCGACAATCTGACAAAGACAAAATAACCGTGGCTTTGCTCTCGATGTTGAATTTATTATGACACTGAAACAACGACAGAATAATCACTGGACAAGTTGTTACTGTAATATGTTGTTGCAGTATACGAATAATAATCCAAGACATTTTTCCATGATAGAATTAATAGCAATCTTAATAACACACGCACAAATGTGATATTGACCTGTCTTGAATGTAATGGACGTAGGGGCGCCAATTTTCAGAAGTGAACGTGATAGGAATTGTGTGTCTTCAGGAATTACTTTAGTTGTTCGCGTACAAATCCATGTTGAGGAGTAGATCAATCTAGAGTGTAGATTGCAGGTTTGCCTGTGGATCTAACCAGGGTGTAAATTTTATGTGTGGTCACATTCCAGTTAGGATCAGTCGCTTTCTTTTCTACCCTTCGTGTTCACCGGGTTCATATAAATATCTGACAGTCACAATTCCTAACATTTGCTGTTTTGAAAAGTCACTTCGTTGTACATCTTTTGTGATCGCGACGGTGGTTTTATACAAGTTGCACGAGTAATTTCATTATTTCATGCAGCTATCACACATGGTAATCTTGCAATCCATCCTTGAGACCTTGTGTCTGCCTGACCTATTTCCTTCACATACTGGTTTTCAGATAATCTCTCGACAAGTGTTCTATTAAATCATTCAACAATTGTCTAATCAGGATGAATTGCGGTATGTATTCGTCTCATTTTGACATTTTGTTTTTCAGCAACGACGATAAAGCACCAAGACATTCTTCACCAGGATTAATCTGTAATAATTGTGGCCATTGCAATGGTCCTCGTTCATATATTCGTTCAAACGCAAATGTATCTTTAATTGCTGTATTAGTTGATAACGGCTCTAAATCTCTATACCTACTTGCAACGTCAACGACAGTTAACGCGTATTTGTACGTGCGTGATTGGCGTTTACGTGTTTTAATAGGATCATGCGGTAAAAACAAAATATCTGCTTAATGAACTTCAATGGGAGTACTGACATCAAAATGTGCGTACAGATTTGTTTAGGCGGACGTAGTTAGATTTGCTATATTGCCTGTCGTGCTAACCAATTTCCAGCAACAGCACGTGAGAATTTTGCTGCTTTAACAAGCTTACTAATAGCTGCTCTACCCCTCCAATATCCACTTAGGCTGTAATAAATCAATTCCATTATAATAGTTATCTATGAATAATTACGAGCTCCTAGCTTAAATTTACGCTTCATCGTAGATTTTACTAAGAGGCATAGAAGTTTATCCCTGAGAGATTTACTTTTTATAGAATTCAACACATGAATCAACTTCACATTTGCATTTTGTCGTTGTTATATGCAACATCATGAATATGGCACGCTTGATTAATATCATTTATTGAATACTCTAGGCTCTGGTTGATCTCATTCATCAAGTCGGATATTATGTTCGGGTTCCAGGATCACAATAATTATATCCAGGAAAATGTTTTCTTCTTGGTATTTGCCCCAATGAGTTCCTAATAATTTTCCAAGGGAAGCAGCGATATCACCACCTTTCTTCATTCGAGACGAAAACAATTTGTGTTTGCTTGTACTACAGTTTACACACTTGCCTGCAAACTCACGTTTTTATTTTTTGTTTTTAATCCACTTTTGGGGGTGGATGCTCTGCATCGGATACAATATCAATTCATATTATTTATTATAATTGTACAACAATGATATCATTAATTTCTCAGAGACACGAAAGCAAGAGCCAATCAAACATCACGCATTGTGACTAAATTCTATCAGATCAATTTTCATAGGTCCATCTGGGTCTGGTAAGACGCAATAATTGCTTAATCTGATAATGAGATGAATAACGTGAGGCTGAATGAAAATGATTGCGTGTGCGACGCGCAAACAAACACATCAGATGATGAAAAAAATACGTCAGTGGGGATTAACATAAAACGAGCTAACCCGGATAATTTCGTTAATGCGGTCTGTGTCCCCGACGCATGGAAATATGTTCGGTTAGAGTTTTCGGTTTGACGTTGTTGACGTTTGTTCTCAGCTTTTATAATAACCTTTACATTTGTAAACGGACCCTCCTAAACCTTTGTAAGTTTCAGCCTCTCTGCTGCTCATGGAGACATGAATAGACTCATAAAAGAAACTTAATGGATTCATAAATTATATACTTATATCATAATGGCCTTAAAACCAACGCACGAGAGAAAATTGTATAAAATAAATTTTAATTGATAAATTGATATCCTTTATAACATTATAATTATATGTATGACTGTTTGTTTCTATTTTAATTTATTGTTTACTCAATAAGGAAAGATATATACATAAGTTCATACTATATGAAGTTACTCCTTGTGCAAACTATTTTTGTAAAAGCTGTAACTCAAAGCATGATTGGTATATTCTCTAAATGAAAGAATCTGGATATCTAAGTAATGACTAATAAAAAGACAATAGATAATTACATGTCATTACTCACGTACAAAGTACGTATTGGCTCTTTAAAGAGTAGTCATACGAATTAAATCTAAACGAGCAGTTGTATGTTTTTTTTAACCTTTGAAGCCTTGCAATGAGCAGCAATTTATTATTTTGCTTATTAAGGAAAGAGATCTGAAACGGGTAAGGATTTAATATTGAATTTATGAAACAAATTGAAATAAGTTCAGCTTTTTGCGTGCTTAGGTGTGGAAAAGCTGGTTATTATTCAACAAGTTTCATAAATTTAACATAAAATCCAGTTTTAGATTGTGCTCATCACATAGTTTTTTATTGTAATAAAAATATATATAACGAAGAAGAAATAAAATAATTTTGTTAATTCAGAATCAGAGAATATAACTTTCATTTGTTGCTAGTAAAATAGTCGTTAGCTATTGTCGTTTTTGGGGGCAGTTTTATAACCAATAAATTTAAAAATAGATCTTTTTTAGAAACTAGGATTAAAAGAGTAAATGTCCTTCAAAATGAATAAAACAATTTGATTGGAGATATAATTCGTCAAAATAGGATGAGTATTGAAGTATCGTGTGATGTCCCATATTTTGATTCGTTGAGGCCAGGCGATCAATGTAACTATGTTGAGACCTAAGGTATGTAACTTTTAGTAGTGGATGTTGTTGGATATTCACGTAAACGGATTACTACTGGATAATGAAAGATATTTACTGTAATGTTTTTGTGACCTGATATTTGCGTTAGTTTATTTGGAACAGGAGACAGAGGGAAATGCATCACACAAGAGACATTAGATAGGTTGAGATGTTTGTCATATAAATGCATAAATTCGTAACATTACACATACATACACACAGAGGAATTTCATTACATAAGAGACATTAGATAGGTTGAGCTGGTTGTCATATTTTTAAAAAGATTTGGAAACAAACATTCTAATTAAAACTAAAACATTTCTAAAAAGATATAATTTTGACTGTCATCTGAGGTATGTCCCAGTTTAAAATATAAACCTTGATTATTTATAAAATAAATAGTCATTTGTGCTTTAAGATCTCGCAGAATCAGTTTGTATTATGGTTGTATCCGACAATTCATTGGGGCTTGATTTATGCTTCCAAATTATTCAATTGCAAATACAGACATATCAACACATTCAGTGTTGGAGTTATATTGGATTTACACTTATGTATATCCTGAATTTGTACTATTAGGACTTGTGTCTGTAATTCAGGACATTTTATCATTTAACATCATTTTTTTCATTTTCACTTTGTATTCTAGGAAAATTAATTATTTGTTGAATTTTATATAAGAAGCTTGTTGTTGGTAACCCTTTTCTGTTACTTATTTAAATGCATAGATTCGTAACATTACACACACAAACGAACACGGATATATATATATATATATATATATATATATATATATATATATATATATATATATATATATATATATATATATAGTTATCGAGAACTCATAAAGCAGAATAAATCAATAAAATGTTGCATTCCCCATAAAGCAAATGTCTGATGTTCTATTCTCTCAGTTGTAGCATCAGTGTCTCAATGTCTTTCCTCAAAATAATCCATTTCTCTTCTTCCAGACGTTGATGAACATTACTGTCACTTTTCTCAGCGTCTTCTAACATACTCGCTTCTGATTATTCCAGTGTCCATGACATGAAGCAAAGCATAGCAAGATGAAAACTAGATTTGTTCTGTACATCCTTGCAAAACAGGCTAAATTAAAATGTAATTGTTGTGACGTATGAATCAATGCTATTGAAGAAGAAGAATCAAAAGATCAACTCTGAAATACGAGTCTTATGCTTGAAACATTTCTGATGAAAACGTAATATTTTTTTTCAAGTTACAGCATATTCATAACTCTACAAGATTCCTAAATGATTTATCACAATAGTGAAAAAAATTCTTTATTGTGTCTCCTATATATCTGCATATATTATATGTCTATACTGTGTCTTTAACTGTTGACATATGCTTGTAGGTTGCATAGGATCTATAAAAAAGGTATTTACTTTTCTTGATATTAATATGTTAACAAGCATGAGGTTATTTCCCAATAGATGATAAGTCAAGTGGGATCTTTTCCGACATGGGAAATAGTGACAGAAGACAAGTAGTGAGCAGGAAAATTTTGCGTTTTAGAACTAAATGGGTATGAATATGGACAAAGAGTTAGAGACCTAGTTCATTCATTTTAGGCTGCCATATTAATACACAGATTCGCAGGACCCGGAATCCATTCGGTATACTCAATTCGTTTGGGCTTGTGTAGTACTTTTTATGAGTGTTCTGTATTTAATTCATAATGCTGCAAAATCCTCAGATGTTTTCATTGTTTAATGTAGAGTATTATAGTATTTATTAGGTTTTACAAAACTTGTTGTGTCTGCTTGTTTCTATTACTTATTTTATGACCACATAGTCGTAAGACATGTTTATATATACATATATATATATACATATACATATATATATATATATATATATATATATATATATATATATATATATATATATATATATATATATATATATATATATATATATATATATATATATAAGGGCAATTTATTCATTGTATACCAACCCTTATTGTTGCACATGATGAATTAATAGATCTTGTAATTTTAATACTTTACTTTTATCTTATTAATCAAGCACGGTTATTGTTCCACATTTTCCTTCCGCTTTTTAGTGTGGTCAGCGGGTGTTATTTCAGGCGCTTCATGTGTGGAAGATATTTTGTTTCTCTGTGTGAAGTGTTGTCGACGATATTTCGTCCTGCAAGGCTAGATGCTTGTGAAATGTGGAAAATGAATGCAGTAGTAGAAGGAAACCAGAGTTTCAACTCAAGGACTATTTTTTTTAGATCTTCTGAGACCCCCAAACCCACCCACCACTACCCCGTTAATAAGGTAAGGTAATGTTCAGTATAAGGATACCAGGGTTTCAACTCGAGGACCTTTTTTTTAGATCTCCTGAGACTCCCAAACCCACCCACCCACTACTACAGTAGTATAAGAAAAGGCCGGTTCGAAAACACTTTTTACCATTTGTGTCCGACCATACCACATTTATAAGCCGAAATAATGCTTATTTATCAGATGGAACCAAACTAGGTACTATTGTGAGCTATACTGAGGGCGACTCACCGCAGTTTACTCATTTAAGATCTTCAATGCTAGCCTATGTTTCTATAAATCTACTGTCGATGATAAATAGATTTCCTCGTCACGCTGTCAGAGTCGCTATGGATTCATTTTATATAAACACAAATATAAGGATTTATTAAATCCGCTACTCGGTAACGGTGAGTGGGGGACATGGAGGATAAAGCAGGAAAATATACTCAGTTATTCTTAATTTGCTGACGTTGAAATTGAGGAAATATATTACAGAAATAATAATCAAATATCAGAATCATCTGCACCATCTGTTTACGATCCTGTGGCTAGACATAAGACTGTTTATCTTAATGCGTGTGGAGGGTCAGGTAAAACAACTCCTGCGATTAAATTATTTATGAACAACAATTCAGATATGATCGTTTTGAAGCTTACACAAAAACTCGCCAGAGATAAAAGGACGAGAGGGCAAAAACATGCACATATCATAGTTTCTTTAGATGATGTGGAGACACATGGACTCCTGAGCGAATGGTTGAAAAATATATACCCAAGTATATAATATTGGACGAGATAGACTCAGTGTCGTTAGAAACACTAAAAACATTTTTTGTGTGGTTATTCACCAAAAACTGCTGTGATTATGTGTGGCGATCATGGTTAACCACCGCCTTTTGCTGGACAAAGAATAATGTAGATTATTATGAAGAAATACATGATGATCATAGAGCTATTGATGAACCGCTGAAAGAACTGAAAAGATTAATCAGACTACAGCCAGATAAAATACAATGTGAGATAATGCGAAAAGTAATTTCAGAAAATTACCTGAATGATTTTTTGACTTTATGAAGATCCACTGATTTAATAGTCGCAAGTAGAAAGATGGTTCGTGATGAATTGCAGAAGAAATTAATTACGATACATAAAGAAAAATTTTCACATTTACCTGTACCATTATGTTATCGCCCAGCAGATACACGACGACAGAATATTCAAGTTGAAATTCCTGGTGACGGAGTTCAAAATCTGGTATTGAATGATATTATTTTGGTCACTATTAATACAGTTTAGGGGTATTGAGTATGAATAAATCACCGTGGACGTTTGGATACGCTATAACGATTCATTCGTTGCAGGTATTAACTATCTCTGATACAAATATCTGGATTGTTGATGATCGGATCGAGTGGTCAAACTTAGTCTATCTTGCAATATCTAGCGTCAGACAAATAACTCAACTACATAGGGTTATTATAGATTACGTAATAACTGAAGAAATTACTAACGACGATGCTATAATAAAGAAACAATTAGCGTCTTATAAACAATGTGACAAAAAGAATAAACGTGACTTTGATATTGATACTGAATTTATTATAAAACTAAAACAACTACAGAATAATCACTGTGAAAGTTGTAACACAATAATGTTATGGCAATATTCCAATAATAATCCAAGACAATTTACCGTAGATATAATTAAAGTAATCTTGGTCACACGTGAAAATGTGATGCTGACCTGTCTTGAATGTAATCGACGCAGAGGTGCTAAATTACATATGTGAACGCGGTGGTAATTGTGTATCTATAGGAATTACCTTCACGCACAAATCCACGTTGAGGGGCAGTAGAATCTACTCTGTATATAGCAGGTCTTCCATTGGATCTAACCACGCTAGAACTTGTATGTGTGGTCATACTCCAAATAGGGTCAGTAGCTCGTCATTTTTTTATTTCGATCTCCCCTGTTTCGTATAAATATCTCACAATTACATTACCTAATACTGTTTGTTGACCTTGTTGTCCATATTCATCGCTACGTGGCATACATTTTTTGTTATTGCATTAGAAGGTTTCATGGAAGTTGCACGAGTAATTTCATTATTTAATGCAGATATCACACTAGGTAACCTTGCAACCCATTCACGAGATCGCTCACCGGACTTAAAGTCAGTAGATATATCCTTCGCATATTGATATCCAAATAACCGCTCAGCAAGTGTTCGATTAAATCGTTCAACGATTGCTTGATCACGGTGAATTTCAGTATGCCCTCTTCTGATTTTAACGTTATGTTTTTCATCAACAATGATACTGCACCCAAACATTCTTTGCCCGGATCAACTTGTAATAGCTGTGGCCATCGTAGACTACCACGTTGATAAATTTGCTCAAATGCAATAACAACTTCAGATGCTGTCTTCGTCGATAATGGTTCAGCTTCTTTATATCTACTTGCAACGTCAACAACAGTCAATGCCTATTTGTACGTGCGTGACTTTCGTCCACGTGTTTTAATATTATCGTGAGGTAAAAAGAAAATATCTGTTTGGTGAACTTCGTTAGGAACAATGACATCAAAATGTAAATATTTAATTATTTTGGTGGTGGTAGATAAATTTGCCATATTGCCTGTCGTTCTAACTAATATGCAGCAACAGAACATGAAACTTTTGCTACTTCAGGAAGTTTAGTGATCGCTGCTTTGCCTCTCCAATACCCTCTAGGACTATAATAAATGGATTCCATTATAATAATTATATCATTAATTACCAGCCCCTATCATTATTTTACTTTTCATAGCAGATTTTATTAGAAAACTGGCGAGTTTCTCTCTAACAGATTGATTAGGTATAGAATTTAATGCATGAATCAATTTTACATCTGCAAGATGCCGCTGCTGAAAATCTTTACTTTTATAAGCAACGTCGTGCATATGACATGTTTGATCAATTTTATTTACTGGATACTCTCCTGGTCTTGGTTGATCTTGATCATCAAGTCGGATATCAAGTCTAGTTCCAGGACCACAGTAATTATATCCAGGAAGGTGTTTCTCACCATCATACTTAGACCATGGTATTTCAGGTAATTTTCCTATAGAAGCAGCAATATCTCTACCATTCTTTGTCCCTAAGATAAATTTATATTTTTGTGTACCACATTTTACACATTTACCTGTTAATGCACGTGGTTTATTGTTTGTTTTTATCGTTGTTAATCCAGTGGTTGGTGTAGATGATCTACATCGAACACAATATAGATTCATGTTATTAATAATATGGATACAATAACTGACTTCTCGGCGACACGAAACAGGAACCAGTAAAGCACCATCCAGCATTACCAAATTCGATAAGAATGATTATAATAGGTCCATCTGGATCAGGTAAAACACAGTTATTGTTAAATTTATTAATGAGATGGCTGAGATGAAGAAAACTATATTTATTAGCACCGTCTGTAGATGATCAGCCTTGTTACGAAATACTTAAAGATTTTAACGAGAAAGCAAAATCAATTAATAAAGACGGTGACGATATTATTGATTTTATCACATATATAGATGAAGCCCCGTCTGTAGATAACTTAGATGGATTCATTAATAATCTCGTAGTATATGATGATGTAATGCTGGATAAACAATCTAACCCAGCAAGAATATTTTCTTGAGGTAGACATAAAACACAGACGTGATTTATGTTACTCAGAGATACACACAGATACCTAAAGTGATTAGAGGTAACTGTAATATTCTAGTTGTGTTTAATGGAGTAGATAATAATACCTTACATAATATTTATTATACTTAGTGTTCAGGGGACATGGATATGATTACATTTAAAAATTTCTTTTCTAAAGCAGAAGCTGTTCCGTTCGGATTTATAACAATAAATCTATATGATCAAAGATCAAGATATCGTGTAGGTCTGGATAAAATCTTTGATTAACTTTCCTGACAGTCAAGGGCAGCAGGGTGGGTGAAGGACAACAATTGGATCGATTTACAAGTAAACAAAGTCAGGAAAAATAACTCAATAATAGTATAACAAAACCGAGCTAACCTAAACGATTTATATTACCGGTTTTTAACCGTGTGGTAATATACTCAGTTAGAGACTTTGGTTTAGCGTTATTGACCTTTTTACAGCCTCTGTAGGAACCTTTATTTTTCGTAAATAAGGTCTCTATTTTTTGTAGGGTTCACCCTCCCTGCTGTAACAAACCTATTCTTAGAACACAAAAATGTAATTGAAAATAAAATCAAAATAGTATAGTCCTGATCAATGCCTTTCAAGACCACAATTAAAACAGTAAACAGTGTGATACAGAAGACTAAATAAAGAAAACTCTAGGAGAAATAGACATAGCTGTACCTGATCTCCATGTACAAGTTCGTTCCATCATATAAAACTTTCCTCAAACAAATAGTTATAATTACAACATTTTAATCATTCTGTGCACGTGATTCTAAGGTAAAACATGTTGGGAGAGCATAGGTTTCGCAATACAAGGATCAAAGGGTTGGATACCCATCAAGAAGATGCAAGGTCGGTTGCCTAATTTGTAAAAGTAACATAGCTTTGATTACCTTCAAAATGATATAGTCAATATTACGTTACCAGCAGACAGGGCAAATTTCATCATTATGAATAATGGGTTAAGGTAATTTTTTCACACAGATAAATTATCATGTAGACTATAGTCAGCGACGATTAGTGAAACAAGGGCAATATACGAGGTTTCTGAAAGATCTAAACAGAATAGCTCTTTATGTGTATGCTAATCATCATCATCATCATCATCATCATCATCATCATCATCATCATCATCATCATCATCATCATCATCGGGGTCTCTTACATTTTAACTTTGTAATTTAGATAAATAAAGTATTCTTGTGTTTTTTTTTCTATACGTGATGGTATCGCTTCGTTCTCCCAATTCTTTAACACCAATAGTCGTAACAGGAAACACTAATTTTTATACCAAACCAATATAATTTGCTATCATTAAATGATTGTAGCAAGTAAGAAAATATGAATTATCTTTTCTATTCTAGTACCTCAACAAAAAATACAAACGTTTATAGCATTAATAGTAATATGGAACACTTTTTGACGTTAATATTTTACATTTTTCTTTTCCATTGCTGCCATTAGTTCATGACATTTACAATCCTAAAGCTAACTCATTTTTTTCAGCCACGAAATTATGCTGTTTACTAATGAAGTTAGAGTAAAAATAGTTATAGAGCCTATTATCCAGGAAAACCTAATTTCTACTTTATGGTTGTATGATTTCCTTTGCAAAGCATTCGGCAAAAACATATTATAGAATGTATTGGTGGCTGGAGACATGGATTCTCCCAACTACTATCAGAATCTCTGGTGGAAAACAACGAGTGAGTTGGTGACAGGAAGCTTGAGAAAGGAATGAGCCTTTTTCACTTACAACTAGCCTTGTTATAAGTTGGATGAAAAAAGCAAATGTTTTGCCATGAAAACATTCTGAAAATTTGTCTCATATATTTTATGTGAACAAAATTATAATTTTAGTTGTTTTGTGAATGCATATTGTCAGTCCGGTTGTTTAATTTGTTCAAGATTTTGAGAATATTTGTTAGTGGAGGTCGCTCAAATACTGATTATATGTTTAATTGCTTATGCGAGTGCACATTATTGCGATACGTCTCATGGACGCATTTCATCTTTTCGTGTTTTATATGACGTGCGTACTTATCATAAATGCCCTCAGTACAACATTATCTCTCTTATATCCACAACTATAATTGCAAATATAAATTAATAAAACACTGTTTTAAATTCACATTTAATTAATAAGATGGAATAGTTCTTCCTGAGGCTTTTCCAGTCGGGTTAATCCTGTCGCTAGAACTGTATTTTGAATACAAGCGAGGGAGGTGGGACTAAAAAAAATTATTTTTGACGCCATTTCCTTGATAGAATTTCGCACTCATCGTTCTGTTTATCAAGAAAGTAACATTAGACACAAATATTATAATAATAAATAATGGTTGTTTATTTTTCCTTGAAATATTTATCGATGCTTGTAAGTCGTGGACCATTACAAATTAGAATTTAATCCGCCTACACAATGTGTACTTGACGCATTAGTGACACAACATTAAAATACAAAATTCAACAGTCCAATCTTCATCAACATATTTCGTCATAGCTGCAGATAATTGTTTCGGAAAATGGACAATTTTGAATATTTTTGCATGAATCTACTAAATGATTTGGATGAAAACGTGACGAACACATAGAAAGGACGGACGAGAAAATAATTAACGGACTAATGTAAAGAGATAAGAACGGTACATTGGGATCAATGTGTACATTTATTGTGACGGTACAATTAAATAGCAGTAGGTTTTGTCCTTTGTTTTTTAACTGAATGCATTCTTTCATGTAAAACTGAACAAACCAATAGGAGGAAAAAATTTTAGTTTTTCAAGTTGTAGCCTCATCATGAAAATCAAATGTTCTATCCTATTTGACATATATAATACCATATCCAGGAGCAATCAGCATCTACTACAAGATAATCAACGATTGAATACAGAAGCATGCAGTTCTCTTTTTGTCCGCCCTGTGGCTCGCCAGGGTACCAAACTGGACTTTTCATGTCGATATGCTCGCGGTCAACCCATCTCCAGATTCCTTCTTCCTCTTTGTCATTTCCACCGATAAACACATGTGAACCTATAGGGACTGAAATGGAAAAAAAAGTCTAATACATTTTTTTACGATTGTTTTCCATGTTTGACATTTCTAATGAAAACATTAATAGCATATAGCGATTTTTTCACTTTGATTTGTAAGTGCACTTAAAATATAAAAAAGAGCAAGGCCCATTGTTCAAGATAAATAAATGGTAATCAAAAAGATACATTCATATTTTTTTACCATTTGACCATTTAAAAATTAAACTTTTAAAAACACAAGTTAGCAATATAACACCTTGCACACAATATTTTGTACAGACTGACACAGAGAGTATTTTGTATTGATCTTTAAACGAGATAATTTTGTAATTTTACATCACGTAAACCATAGAATAAGCTTTTTTTCTTATTTTTGGTCTGGTTTGCCTCGTAAGGGAAAGATATAGTTTACAATTACGTGAGTAAAAATCACAGAGAGAGGACCGTATGACGACGCACTACTCTTCGTTGAAAAAGTCATCCTTTTTTCATCCATAAGGTTCATCATTGCTCATTTGAAATCATATCTATATGACAAATTGTATGATATCTATCTCTTCCTTGTATTGACAACTAATGTAACAAATGATTTGTCAAATACACTAATGTAACATCCGATTTGTCTAATACGACAAAGCAGCACAAGAAGGTAATTTAGTGTCGGTGCAGTTTAAATAAAGTACATTCTCGAAGGACTCAAAATGTCAGCCGACCAGGGCTTATCCAAAGGTAGGATTCGGACCTGAATGCTAATCACCGAGCTGTTATGGTTCATGCCTCCACTAGTCTCCTTTCACGACACGAGGAAGGACGCATCGGGCCTATTTAATATTTCTGAGACCAAAAAGCCCAAATTTAGCCTAAGTTCATATACATATATAAGGGATTGTACAAAATAGTTAACATTAAATGAAATTTATCCAACAACTTGAAGACATTCTATATTTTACAAGCTTTCAAATAACCACATATTTAGCATTATGGTTATCAAATGACAAGAAATACTGAATTTATTTACTAAAACAGTAGAGCAATGAAGCAAAATTACTTCAGAGTACATTCGGATACCCTGGAATAATATAACGATGTGATGACATTTTTCTGACGATAATTACAATTTCTATTATAAAGATTTCGGTTTTGTTATATATTCCAATATGTTTTTTAAACCAAGATATTTATTTAGGTTTAAAATAAATTAAAAGAAATATAACTAAATAAGTGAGTGACTTACTGTATGGACTGTTCTTTATCTGTTCCTTGAGATACGGCAGAATTTCTGTGCTTTTAACCTTGGCAAGGTGGCTTCCCTCTGACTCACATATTTGCCTCGCAGATTCCCAGGTCTGTTTATCTTTGGACAGTCGGAAACATAGATTCAACGGCGTGTGCGATGTATAGTTGGAAGGGCACTGACACCTGTTTGCTCCCGTCAGTCCTCCATTTGTAGAGACTGTAACATTGCCATGAAAATTATCTTTAGCGATACAAACTTTTCATGACAAGAAAAAAACAACAACAATATAATTAAAATAAAATAACAAATGGTATTAGACGATAGATAACACGATTCAAATTGTTTTCAAGGTATCGATTACAACGATAGAAAATGCGTACTCCTTGACTGAGGATCTAATCTGAGAATCCTCTTCATGTATCTCGCACTGGAGCGTATCGAGAACAAAACTAAGGGTGTGAAGATTTAAGTTTCCGCCTGACGCAATGAAAACTACGAAGATACATGTTATTCTCTCATAGTTGCACCATGAACGTCTATGAATTTGACATGATCTTCAAATTAGTTTATAGGATGAAGTTTTTATTTGTTCTTTTTAAAACTAAAATGTGTTTGCTCACAACATTTTTCTATAATTTCCAAGCTTTTTACACCAACCCTTTTATACGACGAATCAGTGTGACATATGGGATAATTAGGTATTTATTTTATTACTTTGATTCGTATTTGTTTATTTAAATTTTTCGAATGATGTTAAATTACTGGTCCTTACAAACTTTCGGTACTCAAAAAGAAGACACATACATGAAATTTCGTATATAGTGAGAGCCAATGTTAAATGTAACACTTTTTATACTGCATCATCGATTAAATACTCTAATTCTTTCCTGGCCATGACTTCAAACACAATATATCTGATTCTAGTATTGATTATTGGCTCATTTAAATCAAAAGCCACAAAATTAAACAATTTAACACCCTACTCTAATTACAGAAAACATGTTAGGAAAATAGTGGAAATTTAAAACATAACACCTTTTTTTTACATGTCAAATTCCGGCGAGTTAGAAACACTTGGCATTTTCAATTTCGCCTATAGAGTATGACATTTGACAGACAAGCGACGGTAGCCTAAACTGTATTTTTTAACCCAGAATTTTTGCACTTTTCCACATTAGAATCAGACAGCCTGCTAATAACGGTAAACTCTACAATGTAAAGAAAACCTCTATTTAGCATCCCTCTGTACCTCTTTCCGTCTGTTAAGGGCATTGCAACACGGTATCTGCCAAATCTATAAATCGTGTGATTGTTGTTACAAATGTTCATATACTGTGATTTCTTTAATTTGTGTGAGAAATTTTCGGGGTTTTGCGGAATATCATATTTTCGTTAGATTTTAGGATTACCGAATTGGGGAATGGGTCCATAATTTTTACAGACGGATAATTCATCTACTCATTTAAATTCTTGGTTTGATGCTATCATGAAATCCACGAAAATTGGTACCTGATGAAAACAGTGAATTCACGGAACCTAAATTTCTAGCAGTACATCTGAAAATAAACAGACCAAGGGTTTGTTATTTGCTTAATTTTC
This sequence comes from Potamilus streckersoni, assembly GCA_016746295.1. NCBI lineage: Eukaryota > Metazoa > Mollusca > Bivalvia > Unionida > Unionidae > Potamilus > Potamilus streckersoni. Next base: position 967,567 of record JAEAOA010000316.1, on the reverse strand, counting down.
ACATACCTACTGCCCAAATTGGCACCATCTAGGTTACCTGACAGAATAATTTGTTTCTACAAAGTTTGTAAGCCGATTTCTGTAAGTGAATTTCTGTTTGATATTGTTTGAGAGTAAAAACATTATTGTCAAACGTGATGAACTAGATAGCAAATTTCATGATATCCATTACACTTATTTAGAACGTTTCATAACATTTTGAACTTAATTATAATGCATGGTGACATTAATGTGATATGTCCAATAATAAACATATTTAAATCAGTTAAACTTTACGTAAACGTTTTAAAACTGAAGGCATTTATGGATGGTATAGAAAATGTATGTAGTACTTTTTACAGCACAAATATCTATCTACATATGTATGTATGATCTATTCCATGTCTGGATTTTAATGTATTTATATTATGCTATTCCTTTTCTACTTCATGTGCTTCAAATACGTTCTTAACTAATCATACCCAGCATTATATACATACTTATATCATTGGTTTCGATGTAACTGATTCAACTTAAATTTGTTTTGTATTATATACCGACCGCTTATGTGGTCTAGTGATTTGAGCATCCGCCTCGGATGAGGGAAGTCGGGGGTTCGAACCCTGGCAAAGTCATACCAAAGAGTTATTAAAATGGTACTAACTACAGCCTTTCTCGGTTAATGATAGGACTGGTAGACCTGGTGTCAGACTAATGTGACTTGATAGGACATAATATTACATGTCTGCGGCATGATGCCCTAGGGCTAGACATCATTATAAATTGATATCGTAGTGATATGACTGAAACTTTATTAAAAGCAACTTTAAAATTTTAAATCACACACACACACACACAGACACACACTCACACACACCGAAGTACCTCCTGATAATGCAGCATGAAAGATGACAAAGAGGAAATTATGTTTCTGCTAAATATAATCTCTTTCTCCCTCTCTCTCTCTCTCTCTGTATATATATATATATATATATATATATATATATATATATATATATATATATATATATATATATATATATATATATATATATATATATATACCGAATTTGTTGCCTATACTGTATAGGGGAACTAATAAATTAACAATTTGATTCACTAGATGTCACGATTCTTTACCCTTCTGTGTATTTTGTAAAACTTTTTTTCCACTTGACGCTCCAGAATTTCGGTTCTTAGAGTCAGAATATCAAGGCCTTTGCTCAAAAGAATTATTTTCTCTTCTTCCAAGCGTAGACGTAAATTGATGTCACATTTCTCTGCGTCTTCTACCTGACATGCTGCTATGGATTCCAACGTCCATGGTTTGAAGCAAAGCAAACTAAAAACCAGATTTAATTTGTCCATTCCTGGAAAAGACGGTCAGCTATACCTGTATTTGTCGTGATGTATGCAGCAATTCTACTGAAGAAGAAAGTTCATAATAACGATCTATTAATATGAATCTTATGCCTGAAACATTTCTGATGTAATACGATCAGAGCTATTTCTGTCATGACACGATCACTACTATTTCTTTCATAGTACGATCAGTATTATTTCGTTCATGATACGATCAGTACCATTTCTTTTGTAAGTTATAGCACATACATACCTTTCCGTTTAATTAAAAATTTATATATGGATGTCTTTCTTTTATATCCATCGTATATGTATGCCTGTTAGACATAATAACCCATTATATTTGACACATTATGATTGAACGTGAATAAAATACAACTATGGCCTCTAAACTTTATTGGTTAATGTTGATATAGTTTATCTTCAGTGCGTATTATAAACAATGGTTAATTATCTCTTACACAATTTTGTTCATTGCTGAGAACCAGAACGTTTCCTCTCAACATTTGTCAAAGTCATTACCACCTATCAACAGATGTGTGCCGCTCTCATGACATTTTCTTGTAAACGTTTGTTACAATCTGGTTTTATATGAAGATGAATCTCTCCTTTATGCTAAAATAATAATATAGAAAGGCCCAGAGTCAGAATTCATCTATGAGGATCCTCTCTTTTAGAATTTGAAACTAGTTTATCTCTTCCCATCTCTCTTTCTCAGTCCGTCTGTATATCTCTCACGCTCATTGCTTTTGTCAAGTACTATGATATTCTCTGCTACTGCAATAAACCTAATAACTCTTGTGCCATCCTTACGAGTCTCAAGATATCATTTCCTGGATAGGAAGGCCACTGGTACTACTTTTTCTCTGCATTTTCATATATCTGTTTCTAGTCAGTGCCCTGTGTGCACATCACGTTTCAATAACATGTCTGAGTTTATAACTTGCTTTATTAAAAAGGGAGATTTGTGGACACTGATCATCTTGAACCTTGGTGCTCCAGGTAAATGATGCATCGGTTATTAGGTCACCTTACACATTTTTGATAGGTGTTTAAGCAAATATTGATCCAATTTTAACTCAGATCTAAAATTACACATGAATCAGCTTTTGTTTAGGTAGAAACGGATGATTCCCATTCTTGTATAAACAGATCATGAAGCCTTTCGTTATATATATTGTATCTAATCAGCATTTGTTGGGAATGTTTCGATTAACCCAAATAAATTGAAGCCTAGTTACCGATAGGATGCTTCGAATGCTCTCAAGCCATCTTTTCTGCCTAGACCACCATTATAATCCTGCAATAGCCTCAGGTACGTTATTTACGATAGTTTTGTTTATTTACCATTATAGAAATTTACTCAATAGCCAAACATTCACCTTTTTATTTGCAAGTGTATCTGGGTTCTACCAAGCTCATCATAAATCATATAAGTGGATTCGGGTGTTTTTAACTTTAAGCACATATTTTAGAAAATCTAAATTAACCAGTTTGATGATATATAGTTTTTCAAAACCACATCTTATCAACCTATGTGAGAATTGGTACTATTGTCATATCAAAAAGTTTAAGCTGACAGTAAACAGGCAAGTTCAGATTTACTGTTCGTTTCTTAAGAAGGTACATAGCTTTCTTGCCTTGATGAATCAGGTTCATAGTTCCTAAGAAATAATTACAATTCTCCGTTAGGGCCAGCCCCAAATATATATAATTTCTGACAACTTCAAGTTCCCAATTTCTAAATCTGAACTTGACCAAAAATCATAATTTTCGTTTTGTTTGTCTTAATGATAAGTTTATAATTTTGACAGTAATTAAAATAATTACGTCAAGGTTATTTTGCATATCTCTTGGATATATGAAAATGCAAGGGTATCGTCTGCATATAGTAAAACAAATAGATCTAAATATCTCACTAGATCTCCATCCATCAAATCATATATAATGTCATTACCATTCGAGCTAATAAAAGCTATTCACGATATCATTTAGATTCAGGGCAAATAATATAGGATAAAGGTTCTCTTCAGGTCTAACTCATTGACTGATCTCTATCCATTGTGTATTATACAAGACTTTACATACATATACATATTCATAATAACATTGAAAATGTTCCCATTTATACCAATTTTAATCAGTTTTCTCCATACGCTAACTCATTATACCCTGTCGAAAGCCTGAGAAAAGTCCACAAAAGTGCAAAACAATGGTTTCTGTCTTCTGTTCAAAAGAGCTATAAAGGAATATAAGACAAAATTATTATCAGTTATGGAGTATCCATTTCGAAAACTTGCTTGCACATGAGATAGAAAATTATTGTCTTCTTGAGAAAGCGAAATACAATTGTTAAGAACCGAAGTAAATACTTTACAGGGATAACTCAGTAGAGTAATTGACCTGTATTTGGTAAGCTATGATTTATCTCCTTTATTTTTAGATATCGGTTTAATCAATCGTGTAGTCCAGGTTTTTGGGACAACACCTGTATTTAAAATATGGTTAAGAAAGTTTACAAAGCCAGGAAGAAACCTTTCTTCTGTACTTATCAAGTATTCATTCAAGATGGAATCTTTATATAATACAGAAGACTATCCCTTATCAAACCTTTCCTCACCTCTTAAAATTATGCTTTAATTTGTAATGCCCTTTCTGAGGATCTTGAATGTTCTTTCGTCTTCGTGCCAAGATTTGAACTAAGTTTCCTTTCTGTTTAAGTTTCTAAATCCGCTTGAAGTATTACATACTTGCGGATAGATTTTTTTTTAATTTACAAGCGAATTATCTCATCACTCAAGGAAATATTTACTTGTGAAGTAAAATCATGTTTCACTCGTGGCTTAGAAAAACGTTTCCACTTCACTTATTAATATATCCTTAAATCTACTTTCAAAACTTTTGATATGCTTTATTTGTCTACTGGTATAGAAACTTCACATGCATCAAAAAAAGAGGAAATGTTTATTCCAACGTTGGATAATGTATGCAGTCTACAGAGTAAGGGATGAAAACAAAGATACAAATAAAATTATAACATCTCTTATAAACTATGATTTATTTCAATCTGAACTGGACGCGTTAGAGACAAATTTGATTGATGGAATCCAAGCCAACGTTGCCTACATTCAAAAGCCAGTGAATGGTTTCGGTGCACAAGTGTTTTCGTTATACATAGTTTTCCCCTAATCAACAAGATCACAGCTAAGGGCCACCCTTTGTCTAACATTTCGTATCCTTTTTTATGCGGTGGGGTGTATAGTTTTGTTTTAGGATTATGCACTAACTAAATATATAAAAGTTATCTACTACACATACCTACTATAAAACGACATTTTCTGCGTATTTGACAACATTGGTATCAACGCCCATTTTGTTATGATTACTTACGTTATTCTTAGAGACAGTTTGAAAAGATCATGAAAAATTCTCTTTCATTTTCTTCGCTTCCATTAAAGGCATTCATCGATTAACGATAACCCCAATAATGATGAATAAACCATAGCTAGAGAATTTTAGACAACAGTCTATGGTACTAGCTTTGTCAAGCCATTAAGCCGGCTTCACGACGTCTGGAACGATCGATGACGTAACAGTCAAGTCACCTCAAATAAGAAAGGTCAAGTAACTCAAGATATGAACACCTTAGGCCAGTGTCAGAAAAAAAAATGCCAATCGTGAATTGTGCAAATAAATTGACATAATCTTTTATATTCATTTCATATTTAATATACACACGACGACGAAATAAGACATTGTTACTGAAAGTAGCGAGACAGAAGCATAGATCATCACATGAATGGACTGACCCAGTGGAATTATTTTGACTTATAGTACTGACGTCATAGTCCAGGTATGACATTGTTGTGCGACTGATCAATGAAATCGATTGTTTTACTCTATTGCTATATAGCGTAGCCTGTAGGCAATATAATAGTATCTAAGTTACGGTGTCTTTATGTAGACGGATTTTGGAACGTTGGAAGATGGTTAACATGTATAATATTTGCAGTAACAAGGTTTCAAGATAACTTCTGCTTGTCACTCAATTTACATACGTGTTATAAAAGACAAAATATATGACACATGCTAACATGTGTGCTACACACACATGAAAAAAAGAAACTCAGCTATTGTATTACGAACTGCTGATTTACCTCTGAATAAAGAAGGTGCACTACGACGGGAAATGGATTAAAATGGTAGAAGTGGTTTTCAAATAAGGTATACCGCTTGACTGCTGAGCTGTTTTGTTTGTTTTGAATTAAATTCAGATGTTTCACATTCACATCCACAATATTATTACTAGCCACAAAGTCAAATGTTATATTGCATCAGTACACATTCATATATCTTACAAAATGTAAAGATACGTATTTAATTTGTGAATAAAAAACAACTACAAGGTGTAATGTATAAATTAGGTACTGTCAGATAATGCATAAAGTAGTAGCTAAAAAGACACAACATAGATGTTTTGCAAAGCAGAGACAAGGCATATCACTATAATTCTAAAGCCAGGATAGAATGTGAACACCGAACAATTTTGATAATGGTTAACAAGTGAGATAAATATACATTTTGAATTAATTACCCGAGAAATCTGAAAAATGTAACACAGTCACTAACAAAATATATGATGGTTTCTAGTAATTATGAAAAACGTGTAAGCGATCAATATATGTTGCACTCAAATCAATTTGTTCCATTTAGGAACAGTTCCATTACTCATAAGTCTTAGACAAATAGAGCCATTTTATTTACCTTCAATTCTCAATGTTTCTAACCAAATGCCGTTTTGACAAGGTAAATGCGTGAAATTATTTCTAATTAAAAAGTATCCATTCCTTCATTTTTATCAGGATCTATAGTGTCGTGGGCATTGAGGACGCAATCAGTTGGTTGTAAGTTCCAAATTGTCCTATACAAGACCAAATTTACTGCTTTTACTTCGTTACATCGATCCCAAATGAGCTTTTATGTATAAATGTACTTTCAAATACAATTTGTTTAAAAGCAATAATAATGAATTGTTTACTTTTGTCGTAACAACAAATACGAACATTTAGCTTTGCAAGTTGTATTTGACATAGGATGAAACGTTTTCTTATTGTGAGTTACACTCATTGCAAATTAGGCAAATTCAGGTCTAAACAAACAGTTTCAAGCGTTCGCGTTTTAGGTGAACGGCCATTTTGTCTATAACAATAATTATGACAATGCTAAGTTGAATTTTCTTTCTCAAAATGACTGTTAAATTCACGATTAATATTAATTTGTTAAGTTTACTATTCATCGTCTATATAGTCGTTAAGAATAGGATTTCCAGATGCTTTTTATTCACTTCTCTTCCGTTGAACAAACAGCTCAAATCTTCATTTCTCGCTACATTCTTCCAGATACTGCAGTTCAACATGCATGTGTTTGAAGTTATGTTCTGTTCACAAAATAATCAATGACAGATAAAGGAGAACTATGCAATTGCTTAAGCGATCATTGCGATCACGACAGCTGTATATTTATCTCACTTGCGATCATTAGCATAGATTCAAATGTGACCAGTTATGGAACTTATTTTTGTTTCCTATATCCATTTATCCTGAGCAAATTGCAAAGTTAGGTTTCTTGACCAGTTTATTGTTTGTCCTGTTTTCTGTTTCATATTATCTTTTTTGTGTCCGGTGTGTAATGTCAATAATGTCGTCAACAGACTAAGTATTTATGTGGATATTCCTGTATTTTACTCTTCATAATAGAATAAACCCCGCATTGTATTGCATTTTATCTACAATGTGTTGTCGTACATTCATATGATTTACATTCAGAATGCCTAAAATGTTATTTTGCTGTCGTAATCGTTCGCAATGGTCAAAATACCAATTAATTCGTTCTCGTTCAAAATGCCAGAGTAAATTAAATATCTTACCTTTAGTATCAGTCCTCCAACCAATAACTATTGCAGAAAGTGACCAACAGGAATATATACTAGGTTAGGCGTACACAGGTCAATCGGAATATATTACATTTTGTTGTTTTACATCTGATCTTGTGGAAGGAAATACAAGAAAAAATATCTTAGATCGGTATGCACAGTGAAACAAATGGCGATTCGCCATTCTGCCCCCGTCATTATACATAGGAATTTGGTTTCCCGTCGACATTCCGATCTTCGATTTATCGAGTACATTTGCGAAATGTATCGGATGTGACAAACATTTTTTGGGGTAGATTAGAGCCTACTGCAACTATATATTCGTCCTGTTTTCCGACATAATAATTATTTCTGTCTTAGATATATAAGCATAAATACTGCAGATGGCAAGATGAATATTAATATATAATTATATAACCATCATATATGTTTGAAGTCACAGGGTCAAATTCAATACAGCATCAAAACGATGATATTGTTAAGACCCATACCACAAACCAATTGATAGAAATAGCAACAAAAAAAACGATGACAATATTTGGTGGTACAGATGAATTTTGTTATCAATAAACTGCCATTTTCAAAATTTCTTATAACAGAAAGAAAATAGTAAGGCTAATAAATAGTATTTAAACAAAATAAAGAATTTTCAATAGTGCTATTATAACATATTTAAATATCTTATTACAACACTATTTCCTCTATAAGGAAAGATACTTCCAACATTAAGGTTATCCGCCGCTACAGGTGGTATCACTCACACGGTTGGGTTTGTTATTAAGGAATAAAAACGAGAGATGACCTCAAAACTATTTTATTTATAATAATATGATAGTGTTATTGTTCTAATATGGATGCTTGTTCAATCTGATAAGACATTAGAATATAAGATACTAGAATATACCAAATAAAACCTCAGCAAGTCGCACCAGTAACAAATTGAAGCTGAGAAAAAATGTATATTAAAGTAAAATCAAAATTGTACCTTCCCGCTAAAGAGCAACTTCACATACTCAATTAAAACAGAGTACATAAGGTATGTGTATAGGTATATTGATTGCTGATTTATCAGGGACATTGATTCCTGGCCATTTATGGAAGAGAATTAAAATTATCACAGACTCGCAGTAAAGGTAATCAAAAAGTAGTCATTCGTACAACTGTACAAATTGAAGAAAAATTACTAAAAATAAAAGATGAACAATTTTGGAGGTCGCTTTAGCAAAGATATGCTGTTACAAAATATAAGACAGGAAATGCGTATTGTTTGTACAAAATATAAGACAGAAAATCCGTATTTTTAGTACAAAGGACGTTTTTGAAAGAAATAGCACCCATTGATTTACTATTTATCACGAGTTCCCAAATAACATTTGTTATAAATTCTTAGGTGAAGTGTGGAACTATCCTTTGCTGTGTTATTATCTTCGAATTTAAATTTCATTTCTTGCAATGCGGACATATTTCTCTCTTATTGAAAATATGTAATGTAGTCAGTGACATGAAGGTGCTTCCTTGTTAGTATGGTGTAAACAACTCACCATCTGAAAATGTATGGTTATAGGGACCCCATTTTAATCGTAATGTGTACATAATGCTAAGGTAGAACAAGTTCGGAGAGCATAGGACTCGTCATCCATGGATCAAGGGTTGGATACCCATCAAGGAGATCTAAGGTCGGGGTTGCCTATCGTTGGAAAAGGCAGTTAACTTTGATTACCTTCAAATTTGTATAACCAATAACATGTTGAAAGAACAGTTCAAAATAGCCGACACATTTTATTACCGTGGATAAAGGATTAAGATATTTATTTTTCAAAAAGATACATGTATCATTTATAACATGATCTGTGACATTTAGTGAAACAAATGCAGTATAATAGGTTTATGAAACATCATAGACAGTATAGCTCTTTCCGTCTCTGTTAATCATCATCATCATCATCATCATCATCATCATCATCATCATCATCATCATCATCATCGTCATCATCATCATCATCATCACGTTTGAAAGGAAAAGGTTCATTAAGACCCAGTCTTTTTGACATTGTTCCTTATATCAAGACATTTGTAAAACCAGTAGAACGTTTTCTATCATTAACTACCAATCTAAAACATTCTATTAATTCCTGACTGCTTTATCTTATAATAATAATAATAATAAACATAATAAACATAATAATAATAATAATAATAATAATAATAATAATAATAATAATAATAATAATAATAATAATAATAATAATAATAATAATAATAATAATAATAATAATTACAATAATATTTTTGCTTAAACGACAAAAGTCCGTAAAGCATATATATATATATATATTGGTAGTTAATGATATATATATATATATATCTATATATATATATATATATATATATATATATATATATATATATATATATATATATATATATCTATATATATATATATACAAGGTATATAATAATATTTTTGCTTAAACGACAAAAGTCCGTAAAGCATATATATATATATATAGATTGGTAGTTAATGATATATATATATATCTATATCTATATCTATATATATATATATATATATATATATATATATATATATATATATATATATATATATATATATATACAAGGTAACGAAACAAAATCTGACAGACGCCTATCTTTATCCAAGGTAAGATAATTACAAAACGCATTAACATAAACTGTCAAAGATAATTTAAATATTTCTTAAAATATAATTGTTTGTAGTCAGCGCAATGACTATCATACTTGTCATCAGCGACTTGCATTCCTCTCCTAAATTAGAAGCTTGAAAATCACAGATACTGATAATGGCTTTTGTCATATGTAAAATTCCAAAAGTATTGTTATTAGTCTAGTTTTCTTTGTATTTTGTCAAATTCGTTGATTTTGCTTACTCATATGGATAATGGCAAAGAACAAACTTATTTTGTTGATTTAGCTTGTTGACTTAGAGTACATAAAAGGAGAAGATATAACTGTGCATGGTCTGTATTGCACTCACTTATAGAATACTGTGTATCGTTTGTATAAATACACGTAGAGATTAATGTGTATCGTCTGTATTGAAACAATTAGATATTAATAGATTCTATGTTGGTGTGTGCACCGAGACAAAGAAATCCAAGCAAAGGAATCGCATTATTTGTTTCCCCATGAGAATCTGCCGAGAGATCACACAAATAATGTAACCCAGCGACATGGATTTCTTTGTCTTGGTGCAAACATCAACTTGGATTATTTTATCTCACTCTATGTTTTCCAATTTAAATAACCCTCAACTTTGCAATATTTAGCAGATATAATGCATACAGTATTGATCACCTACTATTATTGCCTCTAACGTTATACATGACATCTTGTATCATTTTATGAAAATCTAAATAATTATCTAAGTAGAATCAAGCTGTACATGGCGCTCGTAGGAAAGGAGAATAACTGTTGTATGTTGGACGTATTGCAAAATGTGAGTCTCGAGCCATTTGCTTCTTTTGTAAAGACAGCGCATTAATACTTCACACGAAGTATGAAAAACGATTTGGGTACCTTTAGCTATATTTAATGACACTGACCTGAAAATTTCCTGAGTAATATATATATATATATATATATATATATATATATATATATATATATATATATATATATATATATATATATATATATATATATATATGACAAAATTAGCCATTTTGTGTGATACGAACTATAGTTTCTAGCATAATACAAAATAGCTCGACTTCGAGTCCGTGCATGTGTCTGTCACTCTGAAAATGTTTTGTATGGTGTGTTATATAAATTTTGAGAGACCTTAAGTTGCTTTACGAGTGAATTTACTTTGGTTATATATCTCTTGTTGTAGTTATTTGATTTTATAACAACTCCGTCGGGCAAAGCAAAAGACAACATGAGTTATTTTTATAAGTAGTTTCCAGCACATGGACTGAGAGCACTCGACTAAAAACCAGATTGAAATAGAAAAATAAGTTATGTTTCTCTGTCGCATGGGTGAGAATAATAATGTGTATTGTCTGCATAGAAAACACTTAAGGATATTCTCTGTCGCATGGGTGAGAATAATAATGTGTATTGTCTGCATAGAAAACACTTAAGTATTTTCTCGGTCGCATGGGTGAGAATAATAATGTGTATTGTCTGCATAGAAAACACTTAAGGATATTCTCTGTCGCATGGGTGATGTTGTTGTTGTTGTTGGGCTTAACGCCATTTTTCAGCACACGATAGGCTATTCATGGCGGCCAGTATTAATGGTGGAGGAAGAAACCGGGAAATCACCGGAAAGAACCACCGACCCACGAGAAGCTACTGGCAAACTTTCTCACATATCCACATTCGCCGAATCCTAGACTCGAACCCACGCAGACAGAGGTGAGATGGCAGTGATCCGTAACGGACAGCGCTTTAGACCACTCGGCCATTCGGGGCCCCTTGTCGCATGGGTGAGAATAATAATGTGTATTGTCTGCATAGAAAACACTTAAGGATATTCTCTGTCGCATGGGTGAGAATAATAATGTGTATTGTCTGCATAGAAAACACTTAAGGATATTCTCTGTCGCATAGGTGAGAATAATAATGTGTATTGTCTGCATAGAAAACACTTAAGGATATTCTCTGTCGCATGGGTGAGAATAATAATGTGTATTGTCTGCATAGAAAACACTTAAGGATATTCTCCGTCGCATGGGTGAGAATAATAATGTGTATTGTCTGCATAGAAAACACTTAAGGATATTCTCTGTCGCATGGGTGAGAATAATAACGTGTATTGTCTGCATAGAAAACACTTAAGGATATTCTCTGTCGCATGGGTGATGTTGTTGTTGTTGTTGGGCTTAACGCCATTTTTCAGCACACGATAGGCTATTCATGGCGGCCAGTATTAATGGTGGAGGAAGAAACCGGGAAATCACCGGAAAGAACCACCGACCCACGAGAAGCTACTGGCAAACTTTCTCATATATCCACATTCGCCGAATCCTAGACTCGAACCCACGCAGACAGAGGTGAGATGGCAGTGATCCGTAACGGACAGCGCTTTAGACCACTCTGCCACTCGGGGCCCCTTGTCGCATGGGTGAGAATAATAAGGTGTATTGTCTGCATAGAAAACACTTAAGGATATTCTCTGTCGCATGGGTGAGAATAATAATGTGTATTGTCTGCATAGAAAACACTTAAGGATATTCTCCGTCACATGGGTGAGAATAATAATGTGTATTGTCTGCATAGAAAACACTTAAGGATATTCTCTGTCGCATGGGTGAGAATAATGATGTGTATTGTCTGCGTAGAAAACACTTAAGGATATTCTCTGTCGCATGGGTGAGAATAATAATGTGTATTGTCTGCATAGAAAACACTTAAGGATATTCTCTGTCGCATGGGTGAGAATAATAATGTGTATTGTCTTCATGGAAAACACTTAAGGATATTCTCTGTCGCATGGGTGAGAATAATAATGTGTATTGTCTGCATAGAAAACACTTAAGGATATTCTCTGTCGCATGGGTGATGTTGTTGTTGTTGTTGGGCTTAACGCCATTTTTCAGCATTTTTTCATGTCGGCCAGTATTAATGGTGGAGGAAGAAACCGGGAAATCACCGGAAAGAACCACCGACCCACGAGAAGCTACTGGCAAACTTTCTCACATATCCACATTCGCCGAATCCTAGACTCGAACCCACGCAGACAGAGGTGAGATGGCAGTGATCCGTAACGGACAGCGCTTTAGACCACTCGGCCACTCGGGACCCCTTGTCGCATGGGTGAGAATAATAATGTGTATTGTCTGCATAGAAAACACTTAAGGATATTCTCTGTCGCATGGGTGAGAATAATAATGTGTATTGTCTTCATGGAAAACACTTAAGGATATTCTGAATTATGTGGTACATTAAGACTGCTGACACATTAGCTCATTCAAAACTATTGGCACATCAGCACATTCAATATTGAAATTCATTTTGACTATTCTTTAGTTTAGTACTTGTGATAGAACATTTGGGTGTACTTGGGATTTAGTTCACAATTCTGTAAGTTCCATTCAAATTTTCACTATGTATTCTACTGAAGTAAATTATTTTGTTGAATTATAGGTTCTGTTTAAAATATTACATATAATACGTGATAATATATACTAATTGTGATATATGTAATTTGTATTCTATAGGCATATAAATGATTATGATAATAAACAATTGGATTATTGCATGGAACACACATTTATTGGTTATGCCTGCATGGAAAACATAGTTTACTCACAGGTGATGTAATTTACAAGCACAATGCATGTCAATATAAAACACTTTGGTATTACTGCATATCGTCTGTATATAAAACACTTAGGTTTTACTTCATATCATTTGTATACAAAACGCTTAGGTATTACTACGTATCGTCTGTGTATACTAAACTTATATCGTCTATGTAGAAAACAGAGATTACCAGGTAAAATCTGTATAGAAAACAAAGATTACTTAAAGGTCATGCAATTTAAACAGTGTATAGGTATTATTGTGTATCGTCTGCATAACAAACACTTAGAGATTACTATATATAGTCTGTATAGAAACACTTAGTTAATACTCTTTGTTGTCTATTTGGTAAACACTTAGAGATTTCACTGTATCGTCTGATAGAAATACTTATGTATTACTGTAAATGGTCTGATAAAAATACTTAGGTATTACTATGTATCGTCTGTATAGAAACACTTAGGTATTATTGAGTATCGTCTGTAGAGAACACAGAAATTACAGTGTATCGTCTGTATCTAAATATTTAGGTATTACTAAGTATCGTCTGATAGAAATGCTTAGGTATTACTGTATATCGTCTGATAGAAATACTTAGGTATTACTGAGCATCGTCCATAGAGAAACACTTAGGTATTATTGAGTATCGTCTGTAGAGAACTCACTTAGAAATTACAGTGTATCATCTGTATAGAAAACACAGATTACAAAATACATATGGATTACTAAAATACACATAAAAAGTATGTCATATCTGTAGAAACCACTTACGTATTATTGTGTATCGTCTGAGTTCCCTAAAATGTGCTTTAATTCAGATACACAGTGTATAGAAAACACGAAAATATTCCTGCGCATCGTCTTATTGCAAACACACAGAAATTACTCTGTATAGTTTGAACAGAAAAACAAATAAAGATTACGAAAAAACCTGTTATAAATTATATTATCAATGTATCGATGTATAGAGAAGATGTAAGTGATAGTGTGTCGTTATTGAGAGTCTAACCTGAATTAACATTAGCCCATAGATTTATTTTAAGCTGATTCGTTATGGTCACTTGGAAAATCCAATAATATGACGAGATAAACGAACCAAGGGTATTAAGAAATCGTCAAAATTATTATCACATATAATGATTCTCTGGCGGAGCTTTCTGGAGAGAAATAGTGTGTACAAATGACACATTTAAGTCAACTCGTCACGTTCTGAACGCTTCCACTCTAAAATTGAACTATCTGGATACAACTACATACATTCCATCCTAAATGACAAGATGCCAGATGACTTTGCTGATTCACGCCTTATCTGAGCAAAACAAAATAATAGATACAACAGTTATATACAAAAAATAAACGAAGACAAATTAAAAGTATAGTGAGTTGTTTACTTTGAGAAAGATATGTTAATTTTTACAACTGACCAATATATTATATTAAGCGGCTATTAACATCTAATGTCTTTCTTGCTTAGTTAAGTGACGTGGAAATTTCTAAATTTATCGCATGTACAGGACCTCGTGCTGTTTTCTTGCGCTTATCTGTGGCACTTCTGTTATTTACACGTGATATAAATACTTCGAAATTTTATATTCAATTGTTGGACCTATCATGTTTAGGTACACCTAAAAGAGATCTTCCTTGAGGACACCATGAAAACGTTCGAATGAAAGCTTACGAGCCAGCATGTCCTTTCGTGCAGTGTCGACATCTTAGACCTTAATTGAGATATAACCATTTTTGTACGGCTGATTTGTGATTATCCGTCTCACCTGGATCGCTAACCTCGTAGTTATCGTATACAGGGTGTGTTTTCCAAGATATAATAATGATATACTACTATCTCTATTTGTTTGTTCGAACCAGATAGAATCAAAACAAACAAACAAACAAACAAACAAAAAATAACAAAAGATCGAAGAACAAAAATATAATACAAGGTACTAACGAAACTGTACATGGCTTCTGCAATAGAAAAAGAGAACTAACAGCTGCGGATAGGCAAATAAGACTTTTTTCTCTTCATATCACAGTTCAATACAACAAGATAGAACATCACTTAGTGTCTGAATAGTTCTCTGCTTTAAATACTCTGAGTAAAATCTTACCTTGACAGGGAATCGACGTTCCCGATGTGATTGTCTGACTTCTTACCAACAATATGAATGAATATAACGTAAAAAGCTTTCTATGAGCGAAAAGTACTTACTATCATCTACCTATGCTGGTAACTGCGATAAGGACGTGGCCGTCGTTGTTATCATTTTTCTAAGAATTTTACCGCAAAGGTATGTCTGATATCTCCCTTCTCGTTAGTCTCTTACACATTGTACATTGTAGATAGGATGTTCTCTTCAAACCATGATATATAAGTATCTTGGTGTGTATAATTGTAAA
The DNA here is from genome assembly GCA_016746295.1 of Potamilus streckersoni. Lineage (NCBI taxonomy): Eukaryota > Metazoa > Mollusca > Bivalvia > Unionida > Unionidae > Potamilus > Potamilus streckersoni. The sequence continues at coordinate 951,606 of JAEAOA010000316.1, read as the reverse complement.
TTTTGTGTAAATGCTATCACGCAATATAACAATATAAGATGTCACCTTTTCGCATTTCCTATATGAGAAGTGACTCTATTGACAGCACTTATATGTGCCCATTTGCGCGAGGAAAACTAACATGGTTGCTTGGTTGCACTGTCTTAGGCACGGTGTCTGCACTAACACATTTTCTTTTCCGCCGCAGCTACGGGACGTTTGTAATCGCTAAATGAAACTGTAACTCAGTCAATAGTCTTAGACGTATCTAAGTGATGTTTCTAACCGCTACTTTTTAAGTTCGAGCGACCACTTAGGATGTGTTCACATCTAATTTTAGGCTTCACCTCCTAACTAGTTCAGATTTCCGGTGTACACCAACCCGAATGTCACGACATAGTTGCATACCCGGTGAAACACCATACCTTTTAGCAGCTATGCATATGGAGGTTTCAGATTCTGCTTAAAATACACTATATACCATTATACGTTTTTATATCTGTGTTTGCCTGTTTTGTGTAAATGCATTTTAAATAGAATATAATCAAGGGATGTAACTCGTGTTGCCTAAAATATAATGCAGTCATGGTATTAACTCGTGTGTGTCTGCCATCATTTCTGTACAAATTATTGAATTAGCATCATTTGCCATTCGTCCTCAGCATTTCTGTGCAATCTCAATGTATAAATAAATCATCAATTTTATTTATACATTCAACAGAATCATCAACAATAGCAATCAATTTTCTGTATGCAAGAATATACGTATCTCGAAATGGTGATACCAATAAAGGTTGCTAGTGGACTCACCTTGAGCGGTTATTATCAATTTATAGAAAATCTTTCTTCAAAAATTAAAACCGTGCATCCCTCATTTAAAAATTATTATATCTGCTCATCTTAGATGATACTGATAAAGTGATCTGTGCTCTTGCAATACTTCACGGGTCAAATCCATAATAACCTTTTAGCCAACATCTATCAAGCACTACAATCATTGAACACGCGAGAATCGCGAGTAAAAGTATATTATTTGAGCATACAATAAAATTCACGTTGGAGGTATATACGTACATATTGATATCAACCGGGTATTTCAATCACTCTTGACTTAGAATCTTGATTCTTGCTGGCCTCGTTAATCACCATGTTATATTTGGAGCAGGTAGTAATGAATCAATGTTTTGTGAATATTATTAGAAATATTTGATATAAATGTGTTTGTATACAATTAAATAAATCTAGACAACTTTCAATACTCTCTCTGAACAGGTTTTTTATTTCAACAGTGTTTAGACACCATTTGATGTAACTTCTTTAAAAAGTATTTCGATACTACAAAAGAATTGCATGATAGTATATAACTTAGGCTCCATAAAGGCAGTACCTTTGATCCCTTTCTCTTGTTAATTGTCTATAATTATTCTGAAACTGTCTTCTATGGATATATATATCGTACACTCTATGAAAATGTCTGCAAAAATATGTACGCAACCGATAGGCGCGAAGGTGATATAAAGAACTGAGTTGAAACAAAATATAAAACAAAATAAAAAAAACTCTTCTTCCTTGAGCGTACTGTCACCTCAGTAACCGCAGAGTTTAGCGCCAGAAGGAGCGGAATGTTCCCTTGAGTCGAAAAACTGGCTGTTTTCGTTACCAACAATTGAATCACATATAGTTTGGCTTCATCTTTCAATCAGCGCCATTTGTGAACATTTAGTCTTGTGCATGATGGAAGCTACTCAAGCAAGTAAAAGCAATTTATTGTTTAAAACAATCAGTTATGGATCAATTCAAAAGCACATAATAACAGTCATCTATCAACCCTTCCTTGTGTGCTCTAATTAGAAAAAGTTTCAGATTCTGATTATATATTTGAAGAACGAAACACCTATGAATCTCTAGACAGTTAATTTGTTTCCCATGTTATTATTCATATCCGCCATATTTCAAATGCAGATGAACCAAAAATATTTGATGACATCGATATCACAATATTTTCAATAGTATTGGACATAATTTTAGTGGATCAAACAATGATTCATCAATTGCCTCTGCCAAGATTTAGTAATTTGCACTAGGAACATTAATTATCTTGCAGAAAATTAATGCGGACCAGAGTTATTTCGACAATAAAATATTTGGTACGTTTCTTTATTTTTCCATATCCCTCCTTGACATTCGTCAATTAATTTTGATCACATAATTCTATATCATCATTTTATTTTTTTTTAAATCTCAGAAATAACTGAATTAATATTTTCCTAATTCATATAATAAAAATTTGTTTAGAAAATATTTCTGAATCAAAATTAAAAATTTAAAAAATATTTCTGTATCAGAATAAAAGAAAAAAAATGCACAATCAGAATAAAAACAAAAAAAATGAAAAATAAATAGGAAATAAAAATAAAAACAAAATAAAAAACTAATCTGAATCAAAATAAAATTCAAACAAAAATAAAATTATTTCTGAATCAAAATAATAAGTTGAAAAATAATCTGAATCTAAAATACAAAATTAAAAACAAATCTTAATGAAAATAAAATAAAAACAAAATTAGAAGTAAATCTTAATAAACAAATAACCATTAGCAATGATGAGCGGTTAACATTCCATGGGGTTCCTCACTTGCCAATATTTTGGTCCTGTTGTCATTGACCAGTATTTGCCTTTGATAGGGTCCCGTCGTTATTGGTCAATATTATGCAGTTGAGACTTTATTTTTCAGGTTGACCGTTGTTGTCATTGGGTACCCTTCAGAGAACTCATCACCGCTACTGTTTATTTTTGAAGGTTGTGTTTTCAAATTCTTACACAGAATCGCTAAATGCGAAACAAAGTTTTAGAGATTCAGAGGGCTGTCTAGGCTTTACAATTTCATATACACACTTCCTTATATCAAACCCAGAGGATAGTGAAAAACGGCACTCACCACGTTGTTCGACGTGGTCAGGAGGTGTACATAAATTCTCCTTCGGCTGTAGCCCCCTTTTATTAATGTAAAATTTCGAAATATTGAATACCGTGGAAAAACTTTTCAATCACGGGATTGGAGCGCCCGATTTCTAATATGAGAATCCGTCATGTAAGCTCTGGACCAAAAATCATTCTTATAGATATATCTTTGAAACAATAATATGAAGTTACCTAACGGGCAATTCCTACAAGCAACCAGTGTAATGAATAAATCACAACTGTTACATAATTGGATTAACTGCTCAGTAAATGTATTTCAATTTCCAAACACTTAATAAAATATCTGCATTTAATTATTATCGCACATGTATTTACAGAATTGAATAAATCTGTGGGATGACATTTGCGAGTTAAAGTAAACGCACCTCTATTGTACTCCATTACAATTATCTCACCTGGAAATCTAAAAAAAGCTTATCTGGAGTATACATGTAAGGGGCGCGTGACTTCTTGTTTAGCAGCAGAGAGGGTGAACAGACAACTTTGCCTGAGACGTTTTTTTTTTAAAAAAATAAAGGTTCCTGCAGAAGCTGAAAAAACGTCAACAACGCTAAACCAAAGTCTCTTTCCATACGATTATGTTTTTAATCGTATAATAAAATCTTTAGTTAGTTAAATTTTGTTGACGTATTTTTATGATTTTGCCAGGCGATTTTGTTTACGAGTAAAGCGACTCAATTGTTGTCCTTCACCCTCTCTGCTGCTCCTGACTTTGACAGGGGGAGATTAACCAAAGATTTTATCTAGACCTACACGATATCTTGATCTTGGATCATTTAGATTTATCGTTATAAATCCAAACGGAATAGATTATGCTTTAGAAAATGCATTTTGAAATTTATTCATATCCATTTTCCCTGAACCTTAGGTATAATAAATATTCTGTATAGTATAATTATCTACTCCATTAGACACAACCAAAATATTACAGTTATCTCTGATCACCTTAGGTATTTGTGTATATCTTTGAGTAACATCAATCACATCTGTGTTTTTGTTTCTACCTCGAGAAAATATTCTAGCTGGATTAGATTGTTTGTCCAGCATCACATCATCATATACGACGAGATTATTAATGAATCCATCTTATGATAAAGTCAATAATATCGTTACCGTCTTTATTAACTGATTTTGCTTTCTCGTTAAAATCCTTAAGTACTTTGTAACAATGCTGATCGTCTACAGACGGTGCTATTAAACATAGTTTGTTCCATCTCAACCACCTCGTTAATAAATTTAACAATAATTATGTTTTACCTGATCCGGATGGACCTATTATAATCATTCCTATCGAATTTTGTAATGCTGGATGGTGCTTCACTGGTTTCGGTTTTTGTGTAGCCGGAAAGTCAATTATTGTATCCATATTATTAATAACATGAGTCTATATTGTGTTCGATGTAGATCATCTACATCCACCACTGGATTAACAACAATAATAACGAAATAAAAACGACATGCATTAACAGATAAATGTGTAAAATGTGGTACACAAAAATATAAATTTATCTCAGGGACAAGAAAGATAGATGGGGATATTGCTGCTTCTTCAGGAAAATTACTGGGGTTACCATGATCTAAGTATGTTGGTGAGAAACACCTTCCTGGATATAATTACTGTGGTCCTGGAACTCGTCTCGATATCAGACTCGATAACCAAGATCGACCAAGACCAGGAGAGTATCCAGTAAATAAGATCGATCAAGCATGTCACATTCATGACGTTGCTTATAAAAGTCCTGATTTGCAACAACGGCATCTCGCAGATGTGAAATTGATTCATGCATTAAATTCTATACCTAATAAATCTGTTAGAGAGAAACTCGCTAGTTTCCTAATAAAATCTGCTATGAAAAGTAAAATAATATTAAGGGCTGGTAATTCATTGTATAATTATTATAATGGAATCTATTTATTATAGCCCAAGAGGGTATTGGACAAGTATAGCAGCGGTCACCAAACTTGCTGAGGCAGCAAAAGTTTAACGTTCTGTTGCTGAAGCGTGGTTAGCATGACAGGCAATATGGCAAATTTATTTACCACCACCAAAAAAATTCAATACGCAAATTTTGATGTCAGTGTTCCTAACGAAGTTCATCAAGCAGATATTTTGTTTTTACCACACAAAACTATCAAAACACGTGGACGAAAGTCACGCACGTACAAATACGCATTGACTATTGTTGACGTTGCAAGTAGATATAAAAAAGCTGAACCATTATCAACAAATACATCATCTGAAGTTGCTACTACGTTCGAACGAATTTATCAGCGAGGACCATTACAATGGCCAAAACTACTACAGATTGATCCTGGCAAAGAATTTATTGGTGCAGTATATTCGCTGATGAACAAGCACAACGTTAAAATCAGACAAGGACACACGGAGATTCATCGTGATCAAGCAATCGTTGAACGATTTAATTGAACACTTGCAGAGCGGTTATTCGGTTATCAATATGCAAAGAAAATATCTGCTGACTTTAAGACAAAGGATAGATCTCGTGAATGGGTTGGGAGGTTACCGAGTGTGATAGCTGCGCTGAATAAGGAAGTTACTCGTGCAACTTCTATGAAACCGTCTGATGCGATCACAAAAATATATACCAATAAAACGTAAATCTGTTTCTCAACCAGTACTAGGCAATGTTACGGTTAGATATTTATACAAATCTTGAGAACTCGAAGGAGGTAGAAAAAGGGCAACTGATCCTATGTGTAGTGTGACCACACACAAAATATCCAGCGTGGTAAGGTCCACAGGTAGACCTGCAATCTACAGATTAGATTCAAATGCTCCTCAACGTGGATTTGTACGTGAACAATTACAAATAATTCCTGAGGATACACAATTACCACCGAGTACACTTTTATAAACTTGCACATCCTCGACGTCGATTACACTCCAAACATGTCAGCATCACATTTTCGCGCGTGTGACCAAGACTACTATTAATTCTATCAACGGTAAATTGTCTTGGGTTATAGCTCGAATACTGCCACGAAATTATTGTGTCGCAATTTGCGCCATGATTATTTTGTCGTTGTTTTAACATCATAATAATATCCACATCTATATCAAACTCGCGATTATTTTTTTTTATCACACTGCTTATAGCTGCATAATTTTTTATTGATATCGACATTATTGGTGATATCTTCGGTTATTACGCAATCCATGATAACCCGTTTTAGTTGTGATATTCTTCTAACTCGAGATACTGCGAGATAAACTAAATTTGACCACTGAATACGATCATCGACTATCCAAACTTTAGTATCAGTGATAGTTAATCCTTGCGACGAATGAATCGCTATATCGTACCCTAACGTCAATGGTGATTTATCCATGTTTAATGCGCTCTCGACAACATCAACAGCGACAAGGACAATATCATTTAACACAAGATTTTGTATTCGGAAACTTTCAGTATCTGCACTAGGAATCTTAACATCAACATTTTGTTGTCTAGTATCTGCAAGGCGATAGCACAACGGTACAGGTAACTTTGGGAATTTTTCCTTGTGTAACGCATATAATTTATTTTGAAGTTTGTCACGAACTATTTTTCTACTGGCAGGTATCAAATCAGCAGGTTTCCATAGGGTCCAAAAATCATTAATGGATGTTTCTGGAATTAAATTATCTCACGCATTACTTCACTGTATTTTATCTGGTTGTAGTCGTATTAATCTTTTGAATTCTTTCAGCGACTCATCAACAGCTCTATGATCATCAGATATTTCTTCATAATCATCTACATTGTTCTTTAACCACTCATGTAAAAGACTTCCAACAAAGGGTGGTGGTTGACCATGATCAGCACACATAATCACAGCAGTGTTCTTTAGAAACAACCAATCAAGAAATATTTGTAATACCTCCAGAGGCACCGTGCATATCTCGTCCCATATGATAATTTTAGGTATATATTTTTCAACCATTCGTGATGGGGTCCATGTATCTCCGCACCATCTAAAGAAACTATGATATGTACACGACTTTACATTTCGTTGCTTTTTTTCCCTGGCGAGTTTGTGCGTTGGTGTTAAGACAATAATATCTAAACTCATGAATCTGTTAATCGCGCGTGTTGTTTTACCTGAACCTCCACACCCATTAAGATAAACGGTCTTATGTCTAGATACAGGATCATACACGGATGGAGCAGATGATTCTGATGCTTGATTATTTCTGTGATATGTTTCCTCAATTTCAACATTTAACTGTTATTTTGCCACTATAAAGCTTCTACAATAACAGTATAAGGAAGCCAGAGTTTCAGCCCAAGGACTTTTTTAGATCTACTGAGACCCCCAAACCCACCCACCCACCACTACTCCAAAGCGTCGAAGCCAGGTTGTGTTGTCGTCATACACACTACTCCCCAGGTATTGTCTAGACAGGTAGTCAGCCAGGTGTATTAGTCATCAGCATGCCAGGTGTGTCATACAAATCAGTAACTGTTTGTACGTTTGATACATCCGTGTAGGTAAACGCGGGCTTTTCCACCAGGTAATATGATCACAGGCGGAAATTAAACTACGTATTTGTGATATTTTTTAATGTTTGGGAATAGCGTTCACAGAGCAAGAAAAGTGAGTAGTATTATATCTTAAGTTTAGATAATATTTTATATTTGTAAGAGTTTCAATATTTTAAATTAACCCCTTACATGTACAGGTGTGGCATAGCTCTCTATCTTTGATAACAAGCATGAGCCATATAGATATTACGTGACTGCCAAAACAGTAATACGCATGCGTGGAATGTTCTCAAACGCAGCATATTAAAGGCAAGACGCGCTTTATAAATATCAGTCTGGCATAGAAATTTGACCAGAGGCGGAAATTAAACTACGTATTTGTGATATATTTTAACGTTTGGGGAAGCAAATGGACTTGGAATTCACCTTGTGAAAAGGGTAATTGATATTATTTTATACCTCATTACCAATGATTAATGTTCCAATTGTTGATATTAGAAATGCTTCATTATCATGATTGTAGAGACTAAATTTTACTTTACCGCTCACACAACGACGGGAGTCAAATAAGTCCTTTATTTGTGGTTTGTTTAGAGGATATTTGTTTAGATAGAATATACATTTGACCGATCGAGATCAATTGTGAGTTTAGTATATTTTTGTTGCCTAATCGGACTGTGAAAGTTTTTAAATTCCGCTAGCAACTTTTGATAAAATTGTTCGAGATAATGGAAATACTCGCTGTTATCAGATCTGATGAGTGAAAGTTTTAGCTTGTCACGTGTTCCACTAAAACATGTACCTGATGTTTCATTATTTATTTCAACTGTCAATTGTTTGCCGTCCATTATTAGATATTTGATTTTGCTACTGTAGCTAGTTGTCACTGTCAAATTTTCAAACATTATTTTATAAGTTTCGATACAATTTTAGTCGGAAAAGATAATGTCGAGTATGGATCTATCATCATGACAATACCCAAGTGCAAGTGTATCTACCTCATTTTTTCGCAATAACGTTTGTCATCAAAATTATTCAATCCACGTTTGATAATGACATCTGTTTCAAGCTTATGATAATTAGTCCGAATTGCCATAGGTCTCATAAAACTCACATGGCCATCAAGCGCGTACTTGTAGTCATCAAATTTCATAAAAGTTTTAAGAAAATCACAAGGCAGACCTTTTGCTTTTTTCGTTATTTTATTATTGTCTAATAATACGGCATACATTTTGCTGCGTAATCCGATAAAATAAAGTATTTGATAGTGTTCGAGTTCATTTCATCTTTGAACATGCCAATAACCTTTTTGTTTGTGTCGTCATGTAATTTACTGTCACGTGGGTAATCAGAATGATCCAACAGATGTCGATTATTGTACATGTCCTGATAGATGTCCTCGCATTCGATTTCATATACGGTCGAATCAGTATCAGTAAACAATAATCTACTGGCCGGCCACTGATTTTTAACAAAATTATAATGAAAATCGTACATCAGCCACTTTTATAATCTAACACTGAAGCTCCAACGTAGATAGGCTTGTTTAGCTTTAGATTTGTTTTCTTCTTTGTATTGCAACAAGATTCTCATTAAAAATTTTCATGCTCACAAAATCATCGTCTGACACAAGTTTGATTCTGCGATTGACATCATTAACTAGTTCGATATTTACGCGTTTCCTAATATTCTCCATCGTCTTACCATAAACAGCATTGTTCATCAGTTTAAAGAAGTTTTTCTCAAAATCAGTTTTGGCTGCAGCTCTTTTTGAAGTGTTCGAGTTAATGTAACCTCTCATCCACGGCGACTGATTAAATTTTAGTACACGATGAACTTTTCTCAACACGAGACCGGCATCGACTGCTTGCTTTAATACTTTTTAATGCAAAACATAATTACGTTCATTAAGCAAATTTTGTACCAGTTTCTTGACAATAGAATGTTGTCTTGGTGATGCTAACGCTTGTGGTTCTTTTGATAACAAACTATAATCTATAATCATCGATTCCGCGCAGAAAGGGTAATCGTTATGCAATTTGTGTAGCGAATTTGGATAATCAAGTTCTACTTCAACGAAATATGAACCATCTTCGGGTATCTTTTTTTCTGTCTCCGATAGAAATTGATCAGCCGTGATGCAGTGAAATCCACCAAGAGGCATTTGTTCTACCAACGATCCACCGTACAAGTTGTTACAATCTAGATAAATTATATACTTCGAGGGAAGCTCAGGATTATACTCTTTTAAGTATCTGTTGTTTGCTTCAGCATATTTTTTCGTTATCACGCTAATACTGCCTCTGATACATTTTTCAATAACATTGTACATATCGACGTCAGTCAATAATTCCAACCTTACCTTACTAAACTTTAGCAGAGCATCCCAAGACAGCCCAGGGGCAGAATAATACCAACAAGGATCTAGTCCATAATTGTCCTAACTTACTTTTCGAAAACTTTCAAAAACATCTGCTAATAATAACACGTCAGTTTTCAAGTATAAATCATGATAATCACCAAGAGTCTCACAATCAAACTCTTTCCAGATATTTTGTTCATGCCCGTACTCGTCATCAGTTATATTTTCATTTTTAAGATGCGAGTAAAATTTGTCTTTGTCAGGTAAAGAAGTTTCATCAAATTTACTCCAATCGTTGAGATATTCGTACGGAAATACCCCTTTTTTAGGTAGTAGATTAAATTTATCTCCAAAACAGTCTCGTAAGGTATCAAATTTACTACAACCTTTTACTAGCTCTTCTAACGATGCTGCCAAAAACTGCAGGCTGTCAATGAAACGCAATTTACCTAGCGTAACTGACATATACTTTTCAAAATTATTTGGAAAGCATTTGATGATGTTATCAAGTTTCAGACGAGCTTTTATATCAGGATCACCAAAAGCCTCTACGATAATGTGGCTATCACATCCTCGAAAGTTGTGAAGAATAATTGGAATAAAATCTGGAGCATAAAATTTTAAATTACACTGATCATGAGCCGCTCTACGGTACTGTCCAGTCAAATGGCAATGGTCATGTACTCTTTTGTCCCTGACGTTGTCATTCCTGACGTTGTCAGTATCAAAAGCTTTTTCACAAATATAACAAATTTCCTCTTGCTTGTGATCAGATTCTTGTTGAGGTGTTAATTTTAACATTGGAGTTACTTTTTTCAAGCGAGTAAATATATAATCAACTTCGTTAATCAATTGCTTGAGAAGCCAGACAGCTGGAGTTTTACCACGATAGTATTGGATTGGTTTAGATAATCTAGAATCAGTACAACAAACTATATTGTAAGCTACTACGCATGGAACATGATTTTGAGTTTTCCTTGTACTTAATTGGTTAGGATTATTTTCTACGCCAAGTACAGGTTGAAGTAAGCATTCGAAATCAGCGTATATGACGAAAGGAATTTTTAGTTTATGATTATAATGGACAAACTGTAACGCACTATCTCTTTTAGATGGCATTGTTATTCTTTTTACATCACTACAGTACTGCAAATGCTTTTGTAACATTTCATTGTTAGTACAACCGTGCAAGCAGCGATAGCAAAAGAATTTTTTGTTCTTGTCCTTATTGTACTGTTTACCAACTAATCCATGCAAGTTTTTAATCCAAACCTAATGATTTTTAAAAAACAGTAAATTTATGGTTGATTGTGAAGCTTTTTCTGAAATATATCTCGAATAAACGTTTTCTTTTTCATCTAGTCCTAAAACGTTAATCGAAACATTGTTTTGCTTTTCAAATTTTGCTATTTGATTTTCTGCCATTGGGAAGTTAATATCTTTAAAATTTAATCTTGACACGTGACTGATATACTTTTCAACACCAGTAGCGTTTTTTTTCTGCTGGAAATCGCGCGGAAAGAACAGCCCATTGAAAACATTTGTTATCAATGTTTTTTATATTTATACATCATTTTTTATTTTTTTTATTTTTGGTGGTAGGTCAATTTACGAACTACCGCGTAATGCGTCATATTTCATTGTGTGAAACAAAATTTATTTGATCATTTCAAACTTCCAACCCGAACCTAATTCAGTAAATTCCTCTATTGTGTTCCAAATTTCTTCGTGTACTTCATTAGCTAGTGATAAAAGATCAGTCCTTAGCAAAACACGTCTTGATTTTGCGTTCATATAAGGGTCTACAATTTCGTTGTCAAGCTGATTCTTTCGTTACAAGTAGCTTTGAAAATATAACATGATATTGCACTGATAATCTTATACTTTTGCGTTTTTCAAGCTCACGTTTTACAGTTGTCTGTAGCAAGTGGTAAAGATTTGTTGCAGTAAAATTTATCAGTACGACTTGTTTATCGAACTGATAACTGTTGTCAAAACCTGCAAAAGCAGTCGCTATTTTTTTCCGGTTCTCTTATAAGGCTTCTCTTGGTTATATCACGCAATTTCAGCTTTTTATACTATAGTCTAATATCTAATTGATAATTTACCTCACACTGCGCATGCACCAGGTTTGAAAAAAAAACAATTAGAGATAAAAAAATCACTTATAGTCACAAAATCTGACAAGCGCACGTGAGCAAGAGGTATATCTCTTTCATCCAAAGTATAATTTATACGCTGGAAATGCATTATGTTCGGTTATTAACATTAAAACTGAAATATCTGTTGGCGAATTGACTCCAGCGGGTTATAAGATTAGCGACAAGGTAGATAATGCCGAGAGGATTGCAATGCTTAGATAAGATTTTATTTACACGTTGTTCTGCGATGACATTCCAGAAGGACAGCGTGTATATCACGTGAACAGTAAAGTCACTGATGACAACATTGAAAACTTATCCTTACAAGATGAGTTTCAGCCGCATCCGGTCTTTGATTTATACGAGGCTAACGATCGCGGTATTATTAGAAGCATAAAGACTAAAAACGTCTTTAACACGATTAATATGAGGTATCTAATAATAAAAGTTAGAGGAACACTAACAGATTTTGTTAATTATAAATCGCATAAATTTGTTTACGAGGTATTTCACGGATCTATACAAAATGGTCTTGTTATTAATCACATCAATACGTAACGAATGACAATCAATTGTGGAATTTGGAGCTAGTGACGCAACAGGAAAATGTGAGAAAAGGACAAAATAGTAATGGTATTAATTTTAGATGCCCAATAAAACCTGTTGTTCCGTTAAACCTCGAAACGGACGAGGAGATGAAATTTAAATCGATTACAGCTGTGGCGAAATATTATAAGATAAATCCTACGAGAGTAAAATTTGTAGCTGATAGAGTAACAAAATCAACTTTTTCAAGCGAATACGATGCCAGGATTGTTTTTAGATATGATGATTAAAAATATTTGATAGCTCGGTTTTAGTCAAACAATGATGAGCAAATGCTATAACATCATTATGATCAATTTTAGCGTCGTTACTGCACTTTCATTCATTTTATTATTTTCTGCTTCTGTTAGCAATATTTTATGAGAATCACCTTGCATTACAATAACGTCAACAGCATATACACTATAACCCGACACACATTTTCTTACAGTTTCGGCTAGCTCTTTGTAATTTAATATATTAACTTTTTGGTGATATTTTACCTTCTTCAGTCATCTTATAATAATAAATTAGATAAAAATATTATAATAATGGACTTGATGAAACGACTCGCTGAATTATACGCAGAAGATACTAGTGATAAGGTCACCAGCGATAAGGTCACGCATAGTATTACATTTTCCAAAGATTTCATAGACAAATCTGTTGGTTATAGTGAAGATGATATTTTGTATAACAATGAATCTGATGATGACGATGAAATAGTCACCGTTGTTGATAGATCTAATTACAGCAGACCAACAACTGAACGATATAATATCAAGCATCACATTGCCAAAAAATAATGAAATTTAATTTTACCGTTGCCGAACAGCAAATATTTTGGAGGTAATCAAACCTTTCTTAAACTTCAATATTCCAGGCCGACTAAAAAATATTAAATTTGATTTCAAATTTGTCAAACCTTTTAGTCTAATGACGATCTCTGATGATCGCAGACAATATCTAATATCGTTATGTAAACCAGTAAAATGCAAATCTGTCCAACACAAGTACGAGGAAATTTATAATAGCATTATATCGTAATTTGTTTGGTTGGGATCCAACTGTTAAATTTATCGATATACCCTTGCCATTTGACTAAACTTTTATCTCCTTTTTTCCTAATCACTTTGTCAATAACGAAAACATCCTGCTCAGTTTTCTGTAGTTCTTGTTCGTAAAAACTACCTACGATAGATTCCCCTGCCAGATCTTTTAACAAGTATGTCACAGGTATTGTTAAAAGTACTTTATCAACAACAAATATTTCTTTGCTCCAGTTCGGAGTAAATCCTTTTGCAAATACCTTTTTTGTCAAAAAATTCTAACTTTATCACCATCCTTAAATTTATGTCTGCGGTACATGTTTTCATTTGCTAATATCGGATTTTTATTCGCGTTATTGGGTGACATTTTGATGGTTCGGTGTTTCGTGTTATTATATTCGCCTACGATTCGAGAAAGGTCATCGATGTACCTGTTAATGTTTTTAGCTGTCATGTGTTTGTGTATCTTTTTGTTTAGCGTACGATTAAATCTTTCAACTACAACGCTTTTACCTTCGTTTCCTGTAACATATTTTTTTATATTATTTTGTTCTAGAAACTGCTCAAACTTTTTGTTAAAAACTCAGATCCGTGATCAGTCCAGATTTTATTTGGTTTTCTTTCTGTGATCGTTATTATTTGTTTTAGCGCATCAGTCATCGAAGTCCCTGTCTTATCCGAAACAGGTACACTGAAAGCGTATTTACTGAAAACGTCTGTAACGTTAAATAAATACTTTTTGGAGCGCCATCAGCGCCAACGTTAAACTGAGCCAGATTGGACACATCCGCCAAATCTATTGCCCAGATATCATCTACGGCATTAGCAACAACTTTACGTCGTGGAAACTTTTTTTTAGGTCTATGTAGTTCGACTGCAAGATCATGGTATACTTTGTTTCCGAGTCTAAGTTTATATTTTGCTCCAATCATTCCCTGAACAAAGCTATATCAAAACGTTCTCGTAAATTTGTTGGATCCATATCACGTAATTTTTCTAACATCAATTTATTACAATCTTATTTCGAGTTTTCATAATCACGATAACAGATATCATGACGCATCGCTATTGCATTCACTTTATAGGGCTCTTGTCCTGGCAATGGATTGTCGTTTTCATCTAGTTGTTGATCTAGCGGATTGTAAGGTCCTGTATACCGATGACCTGGTAAAATTCAACCGCCTTTTGGTTTTGGTAATTTTCCAATAATTTTGTGCATATCTATACCTGTACCTATTATTTATCTGTTGTTACAACATTGACAGTATGCGACAATTTTATTTTGCTCAAGACACAAATCTCCGTCAGAGTCACAGTTGCATATCACTCTATATTTTAGTCGTCTACTAAAATAACCTTCCTGACGATATTAGAACAACCAGCGCCTAGCGACACTGTCGCTGGGAACGTTTTCTTTAAAAACTTATTTTTTCCTTTATCCGCAGACTGCACAAATACGTTTTAATATCGTCCTGTTGTTTTTTGTTTTTTTCTGTTGATTCATTAATATTTTCTGTTTTAGTTCCACACTTGAGACAATATGTTGTCATTATTATATTTGTAAGTTTAGATAAAATTAATGTTGCTTAGTTTAGTTTAGATAAAATTAAGGTTGCTTAGCTTAGATAAAATTAATTGCAATCTCATCATTAGCGTGAAAAGGGTGCTTGTCAAACTGTAAAATAACCTTTAAAAAATTAAGATTTCTCCCAGCGCTATTGCTCTGGGACATCTGTCGGATAAACATTATACAATATTATCCGCAAGGAGACGTTCCAACAGGTTGGAGTTAATTTGACGAATAATATATTTTTTATATTTTTTGTTCATATACCTTTTTATTACATCGCTTGGAGGAAGTCCAAACGAGCCAAATAATTATTATTATAAACTGCTACCCAATGCCTGCCGGATCCGTCATTGAAATCTTGTATATTTATAACTCACGAACTTGTAGCTGACGGTGTTATTATTGCTGCGAGTTCGTCTTTAGAATAAACTCCGAGAAATCCATGAACTGCTTTTAACTTATCAATTATATCAGAATTACTTAGCGGGGTGGTCGTGTTCCCGGTAATGTTAGACCACGTCGAATTCCTAAAAGATTTAGCAGCAGACTTCCCGCTAGTCCCGCCAAAAGTGGAGCGAACGGAATAATTCCTCCTTGTTTTGTTTGATTGCATATGCATTTGCATTTTGGTGTTTTCTTTTGTACTGGCGGTTTTGTTGTTTTCTTTTTTTGGTGATTTTGTTGTTGGCAGTTTTGTTGTTTTCTTTTTCCGTTGTGGCATTATAATATATCAATTACATAAAATTGCACAATTTTTTTATTCCACTTCCACGAATGATACCATTACCCTCAACAGCTTTTTTTGTTGCGCCAGATATTGCTCCCGTCGCTGCTGCTAGTCCTAATGAGTCTAAGACCGGTGAAAGTTTTGCAGCTAATACTGATAATGCCGGACCAAGAAAACCACCTTGAACGACCATCGCTGTCATTTGTGCAGCACTCAAATTTAAAACAAAAGTTTTTAAACGATTGTACTTGTTTACTTGATTTTTTTGTTGGCATTAGTTTTGTTAAAAGACCATCAGAAATATTAGGATTGATTTTTAATGATACCTGTTCTCGCTTTGCAAGAGCAGCTACTAATTCTTTAACTTGGCCATCTGACAAATATACTTTTTTTACAATATATTTTGTCATTTTATATAACAACTGCAGATTAAACTTGAACTGTCATTTTGCCTCCTACAACATCTATCATAATAAATCTATCACTAATCACTAATGCGTATACGTACAACGGCACTATTGGAACCGCTCCAAGTGTCCAGGTAATTTCAATATCAGCTGTGTTGTCTACAGCTCGCTTGTTATGTTTACTAACATCAAAATGAAATATAGGATAAAGTGTACGAAATTCCTCTGCTGATATCTGAAATCCATCTTCAACATCTTGATATTTTTGCATTGCGTCAAGCAGATACATGTACGGTCGAGTAATATTGTTATTAGCATCATTAGCAAAATTGCACTCTATCGCTCGTTCTGGATATTGCTTCAAATTTAGTCTAGAGTATATTCGTCTGACATCAGCGTTGTCAAATATTGTATTATTTTGTTGTTGGTTGCCTCGTCGGACGTGTTGTTGAAATATAAAAAATAATTTGTCTCGGCAGTTGTTCGCTTAATGTTGTAACCCGCCACGTGTAGTCGGTAGTGTTTGGAACCGCTGTCTGATATATTTTATGTTGCTTAAAATAAATTCTGTTTGTATGCTTCTCAAGTGTGCTATTTAGTTCTGACATTTTTGTGATCGACGGTGTTATACGTGGCATCCACAGAGCAAGTTTGTTTATGATAAACTGTACATCAGCCCCTCCAGATCTAAACAAACAATCGTTTTGTTCTGCTCGATCTAAAATAAGCGTATGTTTTACTCCGCGAAATTTTTTATCATAATCGCGATAAAAGCAGAGAATCATACTTAATGGAAGCATCATTGTAATTTGACGTGATCCTGCTGCAAGTTCTCTTCGCCTAGCAAAACTTTCATTATAACGTGGATTTTTTACGTCGTGTTAAGAAGAAAATTTAACATTGTAGTACCGTTTGCATCTGCAGCTGGTGGTGTTATATTAAGATTATTAAAAGCTTCCGTAAGAGAAACTCTTGTAGCGTCTGCATTAGCAGCTGCACCTGGTGCTGCAATATCTAGAGCAGCAGCATTAGCAATAAGAAAATTTCTCACAATTCCAGCATTTGCATCCAATAGCACCTCTCTTCAAAACTTCAGTTGATTCAGCTATATCCCGTTCAGTATCTTTAAACCACATCATATTCGTTGCAGTTGATCTCGAGTAATCATCTGAAAACGAAATAATATTTAAAATTGTACATGCAACTTGTAGATGACCTGAAATATCTTCTATAGTTTGATTGGCCAATTGATATCTAGCACTTTTGAATACACACCAGCCGTTATTTATAAGAACTACTTCTGGTCCAACTGCAATTGCAGCAGGTCGATTGGCTACTGTCATAATCTGACCGCGAACTTCTAACAAAGCCTTATGTGGCAGTAGAAATACGTCTTTGTCTCTGGTATTAAATGTTCTGATAACTGCTTTATTTGGTTCGTTAGAATTCTCATCGAGATTCTCAACATACTCAAATTCTGTCACAGAGTTGTCGATGTCATGAGTTTCTGTTAACTCGAGATAATTTTTAGCAGACAATTTATTTATTAGATTATATACAATTTTATTGCGGCACTGTTACTTTAGATATTAATTTTTGTATGATCTGCTCGCCCTTTGGTGATAATAGTTTTTGTTGTTGTTATCATAGCTCATGGCGTTTCTTTTGTTGGAGCGATTTCTGAGATAGTTTGTTTTATTTCAGATGCAGTTGGTGGATCTGCTGTTATTTTATCAGCTATTTTTTGTCCCACCGCAGTCCCAGCGGCAAATGCAGCTCCAGTTGCAAAAGCTTTACCTGCGTCAATAGCAATTGGTGCAACTTTACCCTATACCTGGAACATTTTCAATAACTTTAGTAAATATATATCAAAAAAATCCTCATTATTTTTCTTCGATAATATTTTTCTTTGTTTCATTATATCTGATGTTGTATATAATTTTTATTGTTTACTGTTGCTCGCGTAGATGTAAATAATAAGTTACAACTTCATTATTTACATGCAACTGTTCTCCAGATTGATCTGTCAACTGCATTATTATACTTGATATTTGATTTTCAACATTTAAAGGATAATAGATAATCTGTCCAGGAGTTATTTGCATGAGAGAACCTGGCGGAGCTTCTGTTGAGCAACTGTAAATCGTTTGACCTTTGCTGGCTTTTGATGTATAAGAGCCAGAAGCAATAGAGCAATTTACTAATATTGTATTTACTTCTGTTATATTTACTGGCAGTTCACTGTCATACGTAATAGCCTGATCAAGTGCAGTGTAACTTTTTTCAGTAAATCCTAACAGTTGTGCAATACTTCTTTCTCTTGGTTCAAGACCGATTAATATATTTTTCAAAGTTATCCTAGCTCGCAATGTGTTATAATTCGCTGCCAATTCAAAATTATCAGCCACACCGCCAGCTTTTGTTATGAGCTCTTTGATTGTTCTGTTTAGATCAGTAATATTATAAGCTCCTTGTGGAATTTTTTTTTTGTTGTAGATATTGAAGATGTAATCATAGTAAACCAAATTTCATCAATAACATCATTTTTCACGTTAGGCATAGCATACCAATAAGTACAAGAAATTAATCCAAACTCATATTGTTTTGCAGGATCTAGTTGTATAGGAGGAATATAATTTACTGTAAAATTTGCGCTATCTTTCGCAGACTCACTAGAGTCTAGCAATAATGTTGTTGACATTTTTTATATTAGATATTTTACAAAATTAAGTCGTGGTGTAAAGTTTCATATTCGTCAGATGTTAATAAATCGGTCGATCTTAGATGATCAAGTATGTCAATGATTTCATTATCAATTTCAACACTAACATTTCCAGCTTCTAGTGAGGATATTAATAACATTATTCTACCTATCATTTCAGTAGTTGATGTAAATATTTCACACCAGTTCCTGTTTTTTCTTTATTTTTTTCCATACGAGTTTTATCGAGTGTACTAAATTTCCTTTTAAAACTCCACCCCTACCAAAAGGTTTTGCTCTACTATTTTCTGCTGTTCTTTGAAACATGGAAGCAATGACACCATATCTCATCCTATCATAAAGTGGATGCATATTCTCAATTTCTCTAACCGTGTTTATTTTATCTTTAGCAGCAACTCCGTCTTTAAATATTTTTATCTAATTTATCGATTAATGCTTGAAATTCTACATCGGTCCACTTACTTATATTATCAATATCTTTTATATTTTCTTTCTTTAAAAAAATCATTCTCATTCTCAGTTATCGTCGTATTATTTGCTATTCTTATAAAATGAAGTCTTTGCTCTCCAACCTTCTTATACTTTACAGTAAGATCACCGACTCTTTGTTGCTCCTCTTTGATACCTTTTATTTCTCCTGAAAAATTTGTTATATTATTTTTTATTCTTAGTGTTGTTAACTCGGCTAATCTTTGCTCAAATTTCAGCGGATTGTTTATCAAACGAACTGTTGCAGCTTGTCTAGCAGCAGGATCAGCTATATTTGCTGTAAGTACTTCAGTTAGTTTTGTTTTTTTTCCTCATCAGATCTAGTAAAAATTTTTGCAGCAGCTGCTTCTTGTTGTTCGTTAACAATTCCAACCAACCCTTTTTCTTGCAGTTGTTTAAGTTCTTCTTCTGATAGTGGTTTAGTTTCAGGTTGTTTTCCAAGTAGTGCTTCAGTAACTGGCTTGAAAATTGTAGCTGTTGCTTCTGTAGCAGTTACTTGTCCACGTCGTGCTTGATATACTTTTTGCTTAAATGATGCCTGAGATTGAGCAAGTTTTTTTAGATCTTCTATATGTTTTCTATATTGTGCTCTTTTGTCCATTACTATTTATTATAAATTTTATAAAACTAAACCACGTTTTACTGTAAGTAAGTGTCAATACAACAGCGAAACATTTTAGTTGGATCATTTGTAAGTTTATTAAATAAGAAAAAGTTGCATTTATCTTTGTAGCATTATGATAAAGTTTAATAAACTTATCTTTTTTCACGTCACCGCATTGCTCGTTTGCAATATTTCTAATGTCAACATTGTCCAGTCTTGGAAATAATATAAAACAACCAGTATTTCGCCGAATAAATCTGTCAACATTATAAAAACCTTGAGCAAGATAAACAGAATTACATTGTTTATTACGTGACAGTGAGAAATACGATCTTATCTTATTCATCTCCATGTTATTTAGCGGATTTAGCGGAATATCGTCAAAAACTACTATATTGTGTTCATCTGCATCAAGTTGATTAACTGGAATAAGATCTTCTGGCTGCCTAATTATAAAAAATCTTCACCAGCTTTAAGATCATCACGAAGCTTGTTATTATATTCGCTTAATAACTTATCCTGCTGTGGATTGATTTTGTTAATATAAACTCTATCGTAGTTAAAATTTTCATCAAGAAGCAATTTCATAAGCAAATTTGTTTTTCCTGATCCAGGTCGCCCAACAATAAGATAATGACAATCAGGAAGTTCATTGTTATGTTATGCTTTACTAGCCTCTCTGTATCAAAGTTTAATATCGACGATTTTGCCATTGTTGTTATAATTTTATATATAATGTTGATAATTTTATGTAGGACAGTAAATAATTAGTTACTATACAAAATTTGGAACATTAGCAGGAGATTATCAACTGAAGGTTATCAAGGTAACTTATCAAAGTATGCAACAAATCTTGGTCAGCTCAAAAATCAAATTAATAATTTATTAAATGTTGCCAGTGTAGATCCATATGAAGTCTTCGTTTTCCAGGACAAACAAGGATGATTAAAGACGAGTAATGTAAAACTGTCAGATGTACTTGTACGAAATCCTGCTGCGGTTGCTTATAATATCGTTACTTTTAACAATCTAGGTAAGATACAATATTTTGGTAGGTCAGTTAATGATTATGTTAAAAAAGCAGGTGATGTATTTAGTGGGAACATTGTTATGAACCAGAACAAGATTACATATCTTGGAAACCGAACTGCGGACGGTGATGCTGCCACTAAGAAATACATCGATGATCAGGACGTTTCAATCAGTAATGATATAACTGCGCTCAAAAATTAATTTCTTGGTCACATGAACACGTTTTTAAGTTTTCGCAGAAACATAAACACACTTAAAAATGAATTTTTTGGAACTACATCAATTGTTGACATTGCACTCGCTAATATTAACACAAAACTCAATGATATTATAAGTGGAATTCCTGATATTATTGACAAAACGAGAATAATTAAAATTCCTCACAAACAGATTAAAAATATTGTGTATACTTTTGATGCTCGATCTGGTGCATGGACCAAGGAAAATAACTATCAAACACACTGAAGAAGTTACTGGTGTGTATAGATTGTCAGAGTTTAGCAGTACAAAGTTTAAAATACTTATCAGATTTATATGGAATTTAAATGATGTGTCTTCTAGAACTGTGTCTACCGCATTAAAAAAGGTGTTGAAGAAAAATTTACACTTGAACCAGTCAATAAAACTGTAACAAATGCCTCTTATCATTGGTGTTTGGAATTTCTAGGTGAAATAATGCAATTAGCTGATATTTTACCTAGGACTATGTAAACAAATATTATAATGAAAAGATGTATAGTTGATTTTAATCATATTTCAAAAGATATTCCAGGACAGGATGTGGATGGACTAATACAATACTACAAATATTATCACAAAAATCTTTGGTGCGTTAAAAAATGTTACAATTATTATAACTAGATCCTTCGAGTAATATCATATCTACAGATGTTAATGACCAGTTCTGGTATAATTTCAAGTGGGGCATTACTAAATCCGTTTTTGCTAATTATATCTGGTGTTGGTGTTTCCCTTACAGCGGCGTGTAAAAAAGTAGAACCAAGACTTTTAATTAAAAAGGCATGGATGTCAGACAGCTGTTATTACTTACAAAAAAACTACTTGATCAGATTCGATCTTACCTACGAGAAGTTAAATATGATATAGTCAATTTTATACGCGAGTTCCGTATTATTGACAGTATGCTAACAGATATTTTACCAATGAGGGTTAGCAAATATGAAAAAGATTATCAAACCAAATAAAAAATAATGTAAAATATTATCTAAACTTAAAATATAATATCACTTACCTTTTCACAAGGTGAATATTCGCTTAAACGCTATCACAGAATCCTAGTTTAATTTCCGCCTGTGGTCAAAGTTCTATGCTAGACTGACTTCAGTCTTTAGTCTAGTTCGAAAACATTCCACGCATGCGCATTACTGTTCTGGCAATCATGCAATAGTCATGCTTACCTGTACATGTAATGAGATGTGGGGTTAATTTAAAAGATTGAAACTCTTACAAATATAAAATATTATCTAAACTTAAGATACATCACTTACCTTTCTTCTGGATCTGTGAACGCTATTCCCAAACGTTAAAAAATATCACAAATACGTAGTTTAATTTCCGCCTCTGGTCAAATTTCTGTGCCAGACTGATTTTTATAAAGCGCCTCTTGCCTTTAATATGCTGCGTTTGAGAACATTCCACGCATGCGTATTACTTTTTTGGCAGTCACGTAATATCTATATGGCTCATGCTTGTTATCAAAGATAGAGAGCTATGCCACACCTGTACATGTAAGGGGTTAATTTAAAAAATTGAAACTCTTACAAATATAAAATATTATCCAAACTTAAGATATAATACTACTCACTTTTCTCGCTCTGTGAACGCTATTCCCAAACGAAAAAAAGTATCACAAATACGTAGTTTAATTTCCGCCTGTGATCATATTACCTGGTGGAAAAGCCCGCGTTTACCTACACGGATGTATCAAACGTACAAACAGTTACTGATTTGTATGACACACCTGGCTTGCTGATGACTAATACACCTGGCTGGTTACCTGTCTAGACGATACCTGGAGGGGTAGTGTGTATGACGACAAATCAACCTGGCTTCGACGCTTTGGAGTAGTGGTGGGTGGGTGGGTTGGGGGTCTCAGGAGATCTAAAAAAATGTCCTTGGCTGAAACTCTGGTTTCCTTATACTGTTAATATAGAAGCTTTATAATGGCAAAATAACAGTTAAAATGGTATGGTCAGATACAAATTGTAAAAAATGTTTTTAAACCGGATTTTCCTTATACTACTGTAGTGGTGGGTAGGTGGGTTTGGGGGTCTCAGGAGAATTAAAAAAAAGGTCCTTGAGTCGAAAGCCTGGTTTCCTTATACTGAACATTACCTCACCTTATTAACGGGGTAGTGTTGGGTGGGTTTGGAGGTCTCAGGAGATCTAAAAAAAAAGTCCTTGAGTTAAAACCCTGATTTCCTTCCACTATTAATGCTCTTCAAAGTGCGCATATGGATGTGAGGTGTGGCCAACATGGCTAATGTAAGCAGTGCTTTATGATTCAGGTTTGTGGGAAAGAAATGCAATTCCATCTTCGCCAGAGTGCCAAATCTGTGATGGTCGCGTGTGACGACAAAGTTTGGCGATGCCTCGATATTTCGATAAAGATGAAATTTGTGTAGTCTTCAGGATATTTTTTCTCATGAGTTTAGTATTTCTCTTCAATTATTATTATTATTATTATTATTATTATTATTATTATTATTATTATTATTATTATTATTATCATCATCATTATTATCATCATCATCATCATCATCATCATCATTTTAGTTTCGGTTGAAGTCGTAGTGGTACGAGATTTAAAGTTTAATTGTATATCTTTTTACCTTAGTAATTTATTCCTTCAAAAATGTTAATTGACAAATTTGGTGTCGGCCTTTAGATTTGCTAATACCCGATGTCTAACAATGGAGAGTCATTAGTACGACGTATGGCGTGGGCCAGATTGAGGAATCGCTAATCTGCACTGCGTTAAGCAATCCCATAGGACAGTTTGGGGTAAAAGGAACAACTACTAACCATATGCATTGTTGATCAGGTGTATAAAGGGCACTTCAGTTTTAGTCTGATTCCCGTGTTTTAGCGATTGTATTTGAAGTCATATTATTCTATCACGTTATTTCAAAGTAACAAGATATATATATATATATATATATATATATATATATATATATATATATATATATATATATATATATATATATATATATACATATATAGCATTAGAAAGTTAGACTTTAGTTATTCTGTACCGTAGTTACTTATTTCGTGTTTAAGTCATTCTAAATCTCGGAAGATTTTTAGATTTATTTTGCTGCAATTTCTTGATCTTTCTGCGCAATAATGAACATTTTATAGCATGTAGGCTTTAGAATGAACTTAGTCTTGTTTACTGTTTCCCAGTGCTGACTTGGCAATTTCGATTTAGTTACTTTCATTGCTTTGTATTAGTTTTTATAACTAAAAAGTGCAACTTATTCATTGTATACCAACCCTAATGTTGCACATGATGATTTAATAGAACTTGCAATTTTAATTCACTTTACTTTTATCCTATTAATCCTATTCATTCATAACTTATACATGTGCTAATTGGCAAAAATGGCTAAAACGACGATAGTTACCAATGCCGTGTGTAAGTATATGTAGAATCATTTGTAGAACGAATAAGTTTGGCACCATTGACGAATCACTAGTACTTGTAATACACTCGCTTCCCATTCGTTAGGCAGATGTAACAGGAGAAATCTCTGACCATGTATGGTGTGATAAGAAGTTCTTTAAATGGTGCTTCCTTTTCAGTTATGTTCCACGGGATTTCGTGAGTGTCATTCGAGGAATATTCTTAGATTCGTTCATTTAGAGATTCACATATCATTCAAAGATTATCAATGAGGAAAAAACACGTGCTTTCTGTGCATAGTGTTGAGATGTGTAAAGCACGGTTATTGTTCCACCTTTTCCTTCCGCTTTTTAGTGTGGTCAACGGGTGTTATTTCAGGCGTTTCAGGTGTGGAAGATATTTTATTTCTGTGTGTGAAGTGTTGTCGACGAAATTTCGTCCTGCAAGGCTAGATGCTTTAGAAATGTGGAAAGTGAATACTTTTCAAAGTGCGCATATGGATGTGATGTGTAGCCATCGTAGCTAATGTAAGCAGTGCTTTATGATTCAGATGTGTGGCAAGGAAATGCAATTCCATCTTCGCCAGAGTGCCAAATCTGTGATGGTTGCGCGTGATGATAAAGTGTGGCAATGCCTCGTTATTTCAATAACGATGAAATTTGTGTAGTGTGCAGGATTTTTTTCTCATGAGTTTAATGTTTCTTTTCAATTGTTATTATTATTATTATTATTATTATTATTATTATTATTATTATTATTATTATTATTATTATTAATTTTATTATTATTATTATTATTATTATTATTATTATTATTATTATTATTATTATTATTAATAGTAGTAGTAGTATTTTAGTGTCGTTTGAAGTCGTAGTGGTACTAGATTTAAAGTTTAATGGTATATCTTATTTACCTTAGTAATTTATTCCTTCCAAAATGTTAATTGGCAATTTTGTCGTCAGCCTTTAGATTTGCTAATACCGGATGTCTAACAATGGAGAGTGATTAGTACGACGTATGGCGTCGGCCAGATTGAGTAATTGCTAAGCTGCTCCGCGTAATGCGCTCTCATAGGTCAGTTTGGTTTAAAAGGAAAAACTACTACCCTTAGACCTTGTTGATCGGGTGTTTAAAGGACACTTCAGTTTTAGGCTGTTTCCTGTGTTTCAGCGATAGTCAATGAAGTCATACTATTCTATCACGTCATTTCAGACAAACTATATATATATATATATATATATATATATATATATATATATATATATATATATATATATATATATATATATATATATATATATATATATATATATATATATATATATATATATATATATATATATATATATATATATATATATATATATATATATATATATAGCATTAGGAAGTTTGACTTTAGTTATTCTGTACCGTAGTTACTTATTTTGTGTTTAAGTCATTCTAAATCTCGGAAGATTTTTAGATTTGCTTTGCTGTACTTTCTTGATCTTTCTGCGCAATAATGAACATTTTCTAGAACGTGGCGTTTAGCATGGACTTAGTCTTGCTTAATGTTTTCCAGTCCTGACTTGGTAAGTTCGATTTAGTTACTTTTATTGTTTTGTATTAGTTTTTATAACTAATAAGTGCAATTTATTCATCGTATACCAACCCTAATTTTGCACATGATGATTTAATAGAACTTGTAATTTTAAAACACTTTACTTCTATCTTATTAATCTTAATCATTCATAATTTCATATGTGTTAATTGGCAAAAATGGCTAAAACGACGATATTTAACAATACCGTGTTTTAGTACATGTAGAATCATTTGTCAAACGTATAAGTTTGGCACATTTGAGCAATCACTAATCATTGTTAAACACTCACTTCCCCTTCGTTAGGCAAGTGTAACAGGAGAAATCTCTGACCATGTATGGTGTGATCAGAAGTTCTTTAAATGGTGCTTCCTTTTCAGTTATGTTCCACGTGATTTCGTGAGAGTCATTCGAGGAATATTCTTAGATTCGTTCATTTTGAGATTCACATATTATTCAAGGATCATCAATGAAGAAAAGCACGTGTTTTCTGTGCATAGTGTTGCGATGTGTGAAGCACAGTTATTGTTCCACATTTTCCTTCCGCATTTTAGTCTGGTCAACGGGTGTTATTTCAGGCGCTTCATGTGTCTAAGATATTTTATTTCTCTGTGTGAAGGGTTGTCGACGAAATTTCGCCCAGCAAGACTAGATGCTTGAGAAATGTGGAAAGTGAAAACTTTTCAAAGTGCGCATATGGATGTGAAGTGTATCAAACATGGCTAATGTAAGCACAGATTTTTGACTCAGATTTGTGGCAAGGAAATGCAATTCCATCTTCGCCAGAGTGCCAAATATGTGATGGTCGCCTGTGATGATAAATTGTGGCATGTCTCGTTATTTCAATAAAGATGAAATTTGCGTAGTGTGCATGATTTTTTTTCTCATGATTTTAATGTTCCTTTTCAATTGTTGATTTATTATTATTATTATTATTATTATTATTATTATTATTATTATTATTATTATTATTATTATTATTATTATTATTATTATTATAGTGTTGTTTGAAATCGTAGTGGTACTAGATTAAACGGTTAATGGTATGATATTCACCTTAGCAATTTATTCCTTCAAAAATGTTATTTGGCACATTGGCCTGAGCCTTTAGATTTGCTAATACCGGATGTCTTACAATGGAGATTCCTTAGTACGAGGTATACCGTGGGCCAGATTGAGTAATCCCTAATCTGCGCTGCGTAATGCGCTCCCATAGGTCAGTTTGGAGTAAAAGGAAAAACTACTAACCATACGCATTGTTGATCAGGTGTTTAAAGTGCACTGCAGTTTTAGTCTGATTCATGCGTTTTAGCGATTGTCAATGATGTCATAGTATTCTATCACGTCATTTCAGACTAACTAGATATATGTAGCATTAAGAAGTTTGACTTTAGTTATTCTGTACCGTAGTTACTTATTTTGTGTTTAAGTCATTCTAAATCTCGGAATATTTTTAGATTTGTTTTGCTGTACTTTCTTGATCTTTATGCGCAATAATGAACATTTTCTAGTACGTGGGCTTTAGCATGGACTTAGTCTTGCTTAAAGTTTCCCAGAGCTGACTTGGTAAGTTCGAGTTAGTTACTTTCATTGTTTTGTATTAGTTTTTATAACTAATACGTGCAATTTTTTCATCGTATACCAACCCTTAATGTTGCACATGATGAGTTAATAGATCTTGTAATTATAATACTTTACTTTTGTCTTATTAATCTTAATCATTCATAATTTCATATGTGCTAATTGGCATAAATGGCTAAAATGACGATATTTAACAATGCCGTGTGTAAGTAAATGTAGAACCATTTGTCGAACGTATAAGTTTGGCACCATTGAGAAATCACTAATCATTGTAATACACTCGCTTCCCATTCGTTAGGCAGGTGTAACAGGAAAAACCTCTGACCATGTTTGGTGTGGTTAGAAGTTCTTTAAATGGAGGTTCCTTTTCAGTTATGTTCCACGTGATTTCGTGAGTGTCATTCGAGGAATATTCTTAGATTCGTTCATTTAGAGATTCACATATTATTCAAGGATCATCAATGAAGAAAAGCACGTGTTTTCTGTGCATAGTGTTGCGATGTGTGAAGCACTGTTATTGTTCCACATTTTCCTTCCGCTTTTTAGTGTGGTCAACGGGTGTTATTTCAGGCGTTTCAGGTGTGGAAGATATTTTATTTCTGTGTGTGAAGTGTTGTCGACGAAATTTCGTCCTGCAAGGCTAGATGCTTGAGAAATGTGGAAAGTGAATACTTTTCAAAGTGCGCATATGGATGTGATGTGTAGCCATCGTGGCTAATGTAAGCAGTGCTTTATGATTCAGATGTGTGGCAAGGAAAAGCAATTCCATCTTCGCCAGAGTGCCAAATCTGTGATGGTTGCGCGTGATGATAAAGTGTGGCGATGCCTCGTTATTTCAATAAAGATGAAATTTGTGTAGTGTGCAGGATTTTTTCTCATGAGTTTAATGTTCCATTTTAATTCTTGTTATTATTATTATTATTATTATTATTATTATTATTATTATTATTATTATTATTATTATTATTATTATTATTAATAGTAGTAGTAACAGTATTTTCGTGTCGTTTGAAGTAGTAGTGGTACTAGATTTTAAGTTTAATCGTATATCTTATTTACCTTAGTAATTTATTCCTTCCAAAATGTTAATTGGCAATTTTGTTGTCAGCCTTTAGATTTGCTAATACCGGATGTCAAACAATGGAGAGTCATTAGTACGACGTATGACGTCGGCCAGATTGAGTAGTCTCTAATCTGCGCCGGCGTAATGCGCTCCAATAGGTCAGTTTGGTGTAAAAGGAAAAACTACTACCCATAGGTCTTGTTGATCGGGTGTTTAATGGGCACTTCAGTTTTAGGCTGATTCCTGTGTTTTAGCGAAAGTCAATGAAGTCATTTTATTCTATCACGTCATTTCAGACTAACTAGACATATATAGCATTAAGAAGTTTGACTTTAGTTTTTCTGTACCGTAGTTACTTATTTTGTGTTTAAGTCATTCTAAATCTCGGAAGATTTTTAGATTTGTTTTGCTGTACTTTCTTGATCTTTATGCGCAAAAATGAACATTTTCTAGAACGTGGCCTTTAGCATGGACGTAGTCTTCCTTAATGTTTCCCAGTGCTGACTTGGTAAGTTCGATTTAGTTACTTTCATTGTTTTGTATTAGTTTTTATAACTAATAAGTGCAATTTATTCATCGTATACCAACCCTAATGTTGCACATGATGATTTAAGAGATCTTGTAATTTTAAAACACTTTACTTTTATCTTATTAATCTTAATCATACATAATTTCATATGTGCTAATTGGCATAAATGGCTAAAACGACGATATTTAAAAATACCGTGTTTAAGTATATGTAGAATCATTTGTCGAACGTATAAGTTTGGCACATTTGAGAAATCACTAATCATTGTAAAACACTCGCTTCACATTCGTTAGGCAGGTGTAACAGGAGAAATCTCTGACCATGTATGGTGTGATCAGATGTTCTTTAAATGGTGCTTCCTTTTCAATTATGTTCCACGTGATTTCGTTAGAGTCATTCGAGGAATATTCTTAGATTCTTTTATTTAGAGATTCACATATTATTCAAGGATCATCAATGAAGAAAAGCACGTGTTTTCTGTGCATAGTGTTGCGATGTGTGAAGCACAGTTATTGTTCCACATTTTCCTTCCGCTTTTTAGTCTGGTCAACGGGTGTTATTTCAGGCGCTTCATGTGTCTAAGATATTTTATTTCTCTGTGTGAAGTGTTGTCGACGAAATTTCGCCCAGCAAGGCTAGATGCTTGAGAAATGTGGAAAGTGAAAACTTTTCAAAGTGCGCATATGGATGTGAAGTGTATCCAACGTGGCTAATGTACGGACAGATTTATGATTCAGATTTGTGGCAAGGAAAAACAATTCCATCTTCGTCAGAGTGCCAAATACGTGATGGTCGCCTGTGATGATAAATTGTGGCGATGTCTCGTTATTTCAATAAAGATGAAATTTGCGTAGAGTGCATGATTTTTTTTCTCATGATTTTAATGTTTCTTTTCAATTGTTGATATTATTATTATTATTATTATTATTATTATTATTATTATTATTATTATTATTATTATTATCATCATTATCATTATTATTATTATTATTATTATTATTATTATTATTATTATTATTATTATTATTATTATTATTATTATAGTGTTGTTTGAAATCGTAGTGGTACCAGATTAAACGGTTAATGGTATGATATTCACCTTAGCAATTTATTCCTTCAAAAATGTTATTTGGCACATTGGCCTGAGCCTTTAGATTTGCTAATACCGGATGTCTTACAATGGAGATTCCTTAGTACGAGGTATACCGTGGGCCAGATTGAGTAATCCCTAATCTGCGCTGCGTAATGCGCTCCCATGGGTCAGTTTGGAGTAAAAGGAAAAACTACTAACCATACGCATTGTTGATCAGGTGTTTAAAGTGCACTGCAGTTTTAGTCTGATTCATGCGTTTTAGCGATTGTCAATGATGTCATAGTATTCTATCACGTCATTTCAGACTAACTAGATATATGTAGCATTAAGAAGTTTGACTTTAGTTATTCTGTACCGTAGTTACTTATTTTGTGTTTAAGTCATTCTAAATCTCGGAATATTTTTAGATTTGTTTTGCTGTACTTTCTTGATCTTTATGCGCAATAATGAACATTTTCTAGTACGTGGGCCTTAGCATGGACTTAGTCTTGCTTAATGTTTCCCAGAGCTGACTTGGTAAGTTCGAATTAGTTACTTTCATTGTTTTGTATTAGCTTTTATAACTAATACGTGCAATTTTTTCATCGTATACCAACCCTTAATGTTGCACATGATGAGTTAATAGATCTTGTAATTATAATACTTTACTTTTGTCTTATTAATCTTAATCATTCATAATTTCATATGTGCTAATTGGCATAAATGGCTAAAATGACGATATTTAACAATGCCTTGTGTAAGTAAATGTAGAACCATTTGTCGAACGTATAAGTTTGGCACCATTGAGAAATCACTAATCATTGTAATACACTCGCTTCCCATTCGTTAGGCAGGTGTAACAGGAAAAATCTCTGACCATGTATGGTGTGGTTAGAAGTACTATAAACGGTTGTTCCTTTTCAGTTATGTTCCACGTGATTTCGTGAGTGTCATTCGAGGAATATTCTTAGATTCGTTCATTTAGAGATTCACATATTATTCAAGGATCATCAATGAAGAAAAGCACGTGTTTTCTGTGCATAGTGTTGCGATGTGTGAAGCACTGTTATTGTTCCACATTTTCCTTCCGCTTTTTAGTGTGGTCAACGGGTGTAATTTCAGGCGTTTCAGGTGTGGAAGATATTTTATTTCTGTGTGTGAAGTGTTGTCGACAAAATTTCGTCCTGCATGGCTAGATGCTTGAGAAATGTGGAAAGTGAATACTTTTCAAAGTGCGCATATGGATGTGATGTGTAGCCATCGTGGCTAATGTAAGCAGTGCTTTATGATTCAGATGTGTGGCAAGAAAATGCAATTCCATCTTCGCCAGAGTGCCAAATCTGTGATGGTTGCGCGTGATGATAAAGTGTGGCGATGCCTCGTTATTTCAATAAAGATGAAATTTGTGTAGTGTGCAGGATTTTTTCTCATGAGTTTAATGTTCCTTTTCAATTCTAGTTATTATTATTATTATTATTATTATTATTATTATTATTATTATTATTATTATTATTATTATTAATAGTAGTAGTAGTAGTATTTTCGTGTCGTTTGAAGTAGTAGTGGTACTAGATTTTAAGTTTAATCGTATATCTTATTTACCTTAGTAATTTATTCCTTCCAAAATGTTAATTGGCAATTTTGTTGTCAGCCTTTAGATTTGCTAATACCGGATGTCCAACAATGGAGAGTCATTAGTACGACGTATGGCGTCGGCCAGATTAAGTAATCTCTAATCTGCGCCGGCGTAATGCGCTCCCATAGGTCAGTTTGGTGTAAAAGGAAAAACTACTACCCATAGGCCTTGTTGATCGGGTGTTTAATGGGCACTTCAGTTTTAGGCTGATTCCTGTGTTTTAGCGAAAGTCAATGAAGTCATTTTATTCTATCACGTCATTTCAGACTAACTAGACATATATAGCATTGAGAAGTTTGACTTTAGTTTTTCTGTACCGTAGTTACTTATTTTGTGTTTAAGTCATTCTAAATCTCGGAAGATTTTTAGATTTGTTTTGCTGTACTTTCTTGATCTTTATGCGCAAAAATGAACATTTTCTAGAACGTGGCCTTTAGCATGGACGTAGTCTTCCTTAATGTTTTCCAGTGCTGACTTGGTAAGTTCGATTTAGTTACTTTCATTGTTTTGTAACAGTTTTTATAACTAATAAGTGCAATTTATTCATCGTATACCAACCCTAATGTTGCACATGATGATTTAAGAGGTCTTGTAATTTTAAAACACTTTACTTTTATCTTATTAATCTTAATCATTCATAATTTCATATGTGCTAATTGGCATAAATGGCTAAAATGACGATATTTAACAATACCGTGTTTAAGTATATGTAGAATCATTTGTCGAACGTATAAGTTTGGCACATTTGAGAAATCACTAATCATTGTAAAACACTCGCTTCCCATTCGTTAGGCAGGTGTAACAGGAGAAATCTCTGACCATGTATGGTGTGATCAGAAGTTCTTTAAATGGTGCTTCCTTTTCAATTATGTTCCACGTGATTTCGTTAGAGTCATTCGAGGAATATTCTTAGATTCTTTTATTTAGAGATTCACATATTATTCAAGGATCATCAATGAAGAAAAGCACGTGTTTTCTGTGCATAGTGTTGCGATGTGTGAAGCACAGTTATTGTTCCACATTTTCCTTCCGCTTTTTAGTCTGGTCAACGGGTGTTATTTCAGGCGCTTCATGTGTCTAAGATATTTTATTTCTCTGTGTGAAGTGTTGTCGACGAAATTTCGCCCAGCAAGGCTAGATGCTTGAGAAATGTGGAAAGTGAAAACTTTTCAAAGTGCGCATATGGATGTGAAGTGTATCCAACGTGGCTAATGTAAGCACAGATTTATGATTCAGATTTGTGGCAAGGAAAAGCAATTCCATCTTCGCCAGAGTGCCAAATATGTGATGGTCGCCTGTGATGATAAATTGTGGCGATGTCTCGTTATTTCAATAAAGATGAAATTTGCGTAGTGTGCATTTTTTTCTCATGATTTTAATGTTCCTTTTCAATTGTTGATATTATTATTATTATTATTATTATTATTATTATTATTATTATTATTATTATTAATTTTATTATTATTATAGTGTTGTTTGAAATCGTAGTGGTACTAGGTTTAAAGTTTAATCGTATATGATATTCACCTTAGCAATTTATTCCTTCAAAAATGTTAATTGGCAATTTTGGCGTGAGTCTTTAGATTTGCTAATACCGGATGTCTTACAATGGAGATTCCTTAGTACGAGGTATACCGTGGACCAGATTGAGTAATCTCTAATCTGCGCTGCGTAATGCGCTCCCATAGGTCAGTTTGGAGTAAAAGGAAAAACTACTAACCATACGCATTGTTGATCAGGTGTTTAAAGTGCACTGCAGTTTTAGTCTGATTCATGCGTTTTAGCGATTGTCAATGATGTCATAGTATTCTATCACGTCATTTCAGACTAACTAGATATATGTAGCATTAAGAAGTTTGACTTTAGTTATTCTGTACCGTAGTTACTTATTTTGTGTTTAAGTCATTCTAAATCTCGGAATATTTTTAGATTTGTTTTGCTGTACTTTCTTGATCTTTATGCGCAATAATGAACATTTTCTAGTACGTGGCCTTTAGCATGGACTTAGTCTTGCCTTAATGTTTTCCAGTGCTGACTTGGTAAGTTCGATTTAGTTACTTTCATTGTTTTGTAACAGTTTTTATAACTAATAAGTGCAATTTATTCATCGTATACCAACCCTAATGTTGCACATGATGATTTAAGAGATCTTGTAATTTTAAAACACTTTACTTTTATCTTATTAATCTTAATCATTCATAATTTCATATGTGCTAATTGGCATAAATGGCTAGAATGACGATATTTAACAATACCGTGTTTAAGTATATGTAGAATCATTTGTCGAAAGTATAAGATTTTCACAATTGAGAAATCACTAATCATTGTAAAACACTCGCTTCCCATTCGTTAGGCAGGTGTAACAGGAGAAATCTCTGACCATGTATGGTGTGATCAGAAGTTCTTTAAATGGTGCTTCCTTTTCAATTATGTTCCACGTGATTTCGTTAGAGTCATTCGAGGAATATTCTTAGATTCTTTTATTTAGAGATTCACATATTATTCAAGGATCATCAATGAAGAAAAGCACGTGTTTTCTGTGCATAGTGTTGCGATGTGTGAAGCACAGTTATTGTTCCACATTTTCCTTCCGCTTTTTAGTCTGGTCAACGGGTGTTATTTCAGGCGCTTCATGTGTCTAAGATATTTTATTTCTCTGTGTGAAGTGTTGTCGACGAAATTTCGCCCAGCAAGGCTAGATGCTTGAGAAATGTGGAAAGTGAAAACTTTTCAAAGTGCGCATATGGATGTGAAGTGTATCCAACGTGGCTAATGTAAGCACAGATTTATGATTCAGATTTGTGGCAAGGAAAAGCAATTCCATCTTCGTCAGAGTGCCAAATATGTGATGGTCGCCTGTGATGATAAATTGTGGCGATGTCTCGTTATTTCAATAAAGATGAAATTTGCGTAGTGTGCATTTTTTTTCTCATGATTTTAATGTTCCTTTTCAATTGTTGATATTATTATTATTATTATTATTATTATTATTATTATTATTATTATTATTATTATTATTATTATTATTATTATTATTATTATTATTATTATTATTATTATTATTATTATTATTATTATTATTATTATTATTAATTTTATTATTATTATAGTGTTGTTTGAAATCGTAGTGGTACTAGGTTTAAAGTTTAATCGTATATGATATTCACCTTAGCAATTTATTCCTTCAAAAATGTTAATTGGCAATTTTGGCGTGAGTCTTTAGATTTGCTAATACCGGATGTCTTACAATGGAGATTCCTTAGTACGAGGTATACCGTGGACCAGATTGAGTAATCTCTAATCTGCGCTGCGTAATGCGCTCCCATAGGTCAGTTTGGAGTAAAAGGAAAAACTACTAACCATACGCATTGTTGATCAGGTGTTTAAAGTGCACTGCAGTTTTAGTCTGATTCATGCGTTTTAGCGATTGTCAATGATGTCATAGTATTCTATCACGTCATTTCAGACTAACTAGATATATGTAGCATTAAGAAGTTTGACTTTAGTTATTGTGTACCGTAGTTACTTATTTTGTGTTTAAGTCATTCTAAATCTCGGAATATTTTTAGATTTGTTTTGCTGTACTTTCTTGATCTTTATGCGCAATAATGAACATTTTCTAGTACGTGGGCTTTAGCATGGACTTAGTCTTGCTTAATGTTTCCCAGAGCTGACTTGGTAAGTTCGAATTAGTTACTTTCATTGTTTTGTATTAGTTTTTATAACTAATACGTGCAATTTTTTCATCGTATACCAACCCTTAATGTTGCACATGATGAGTTAATAGATCTTGTAATTATAATACTTTACTTTTGTCTTATTAATCTTAATCATTCATAATTTCATATGTGCTAATTGGCATAAATGGCTAAAATGACGATATTTAAAAATCCGTGTGTAAGTAAATGTATAACCATTTGTCGAACATATAAGTTTGGCACCATTGAGAAATCACTAATCATTGTAATACACTCGCTTCCCATTCGTTAGGCAGGTGTAACAGGAAAAATCTCTGACCATGAATGGTGTGGTTAGAAGTTCTTTAAATGGTGGTTCCTTTTCAGTTATGTTCCACGGGATTTCGTGAGTGTCATTCGAGGAATATTCTTAGATTCGTTCATTTAGAGATTCACATATTATTCAAGGATCATCAATGAAGAAAAGCACGTGTTTTCTGTGCATAGTGTTGCGATGTGTGAAGCACGGTTATTGTTCCACATTTTCCTTCCGCTTTTTAGTGTGGTCAACGGGTGTTATTTCAGGCGTTTCAGGTGTGGAAGATATTTTATTTCTGTGTGTGAAGTGTTGTCGACGAAATTTCGTCCTGCAAGGCTAGATGCTTGAGAAATGTGGAAAGTGAATACTTTTCAAAGTGCGCATATGGATGTGATGTGTAGCCATCGTGGCTAATGTAAGCAGTGCTTTATGATTCAGATGTGTGGCAAGGAAAAGCAATTCCATCTTCGCCAGAGTGCCAAATCTGTGATGGTTGCGCGTGATGATAAAGTGTGGCGATGCCTCGTTATTTCAATAAAGATGAAATTTGTGTAGTGTGCAGGATTTTTTCTCATGAGTTTAATGTTCCTTTTTAATTCTTGTTATTATTATTATTATTATTATTATTATTATTATTATTATTATTATTATTATTATTATTATTAATAGTAGTTGTAGTAGTATTTTCGTGTCGTTTGAAGTAGTAGTGGTACTAGATTTTAAGTTTAATCGTATATCTTATTTACCTTAGTAATTTATTCCTTCCAAAATGTTAATTGGCAATTTTGTTGTCAGCCTTTAGATTTGCTAATACCGGATGTCAAACAATGGAGAGTCATTAGTACGACGTATGGCGTCGGCCAGATTGAGTAGTCTCTAATCTGCGCCGGCGTAATGCGCTCCAATAGGTCAGTTTGGTGTAAAAGGAAAAACTACTACCCATAAGCCTTGTTGATCGGGTGTTTAATGGGCACTTCAGTTTTAGGCTGATTCCTGTGTTTTAGCGAAAGTCAATGAAGTCATTTTATTCTATAACGTCATTTCAGACTAACTAGACATATATAGCATTGAGAAGTTTGACTTTAGTTTTTCTGTACCGTAGTTACTTTTTTGTGTTTAAGTCATTCTAAATCTCGGAAGATTTTTAGATTTGTTTTGCTGTACTTTCTTGATCTTTATGCGCAAAAATGAACATTTTCTAGAACGTGGCCTTTAGCATGGACGTAGTCTTCCTTAATGTTTTCCAGTGCTGACTTGGTAAGTTCGATTTAGTTACTTTCATTGTTTTGTAACAGTTTTTATAACTAATAAGTGCAATTTATTCAT
This sequence comes from Potamilus streckersoni, assembly GCA_016746295.1. Taxonomy (NCBI): domain Eukaryota; kingdom Metazoa; phylum Mollusca; class Bivalvia; order Unionida; family Unionidae; genus Potamilus; species Potamilus streckersoni. The sequence goes on along the minus strand of JAEAOA010000316.1, from coordinate 914,035 downwards.
CGTATACCAACCCTAATGTTGCACATGATGATTTAAGAGATCTTGTAATTTTAAAACACTTTACTTTTATCTTATTAATCTTAATCATTCATAATTTCATATGTGCTAATTGGCATAAATGGCTAAAATGACGATATTTAACAATACCGTGTTTAAGTATATGTAGAATCATTTGTCGAACGTATAAGTTTGGCACATTTGAGAAATCACTAATCATTGTAAAACACTCGCTTCCCATTCGTTAGGCAGGTGTAACAGGAGAAATCTCTGACCATGTATGGTGTGATCAGAAGTTCTTTAAATGGTGCTTCCTTTTCAATTATGTTCCACGTGATTTCGTGAGAGTCATTCGAGGAATATTCTTAGATTCGTTCATTTGGAGATTCACATATTATTCAAGGATCATCAATGAAGAAAAGCACGTGTTTTCTGTGCATAGTGTTGCGATGTGTGAAGCACAGTTATTGTTCCACATTTTCCTTCCCCTTTTTAGTCTGGTCAACGGGTGTTATTTCAGGCGCTTAATGTGTCTAAGATATTTTATTTCTCTGTGTGAAGTGTTGTCGACAAAATATCGCCCATCAAGGCTAGATGCTTGAGAAATGTGGAAAGTGAAAACTTTTCAAAGTGCGCATATGGATGTGAAGTGTATCCAACGTGGCCAATTTAATCACAGATTTATGATTCAGATTTGTGGCAAGGAAATGTAGTTCCATCTTCGCCGGAGTGCCAAATATGTGATGGTCGCCTGTTTTGATAAATTGTGGCGATGTCTCGTTATTTAAATAAAGATGAAATTTGCATAGTGTGCAGGATTTTTTCTTATGATTTTAATGTTCCTTTTCAAATGTTGATATTATTATTATTATTATTATTATTATTATTATTATTATTATTATTATTATTATTATTATTATTATTTTAGTGTCGCTTGAAGTCGAGGTGGTACCAGATTTATAGTTTAATCGTATCTCTTATTTACCTTAGTAATTTATTCCTTCCAAAATGTTAATTGGCAATTTTGTTGTCAGACTTTAGATTTACTAATACCGGATGTTTAACAATGGAGAGGCGTTAGTACGACGTATAGCGTCAGCCAGATTGAGGAATCGCTAATCTGCGCTGCGTAATGCGCTCCCATAGGTCAATTTGGAGTAAGAGGAAAAACTACTAACCATACCCATTGTTGATCGGTTGTATAAAGGGCACTGCAGTTTTAGTCTGATTCATGCGTTTTAGCGATTGTCAATGAAGCCATATTATTCTATCACGTCATTTCAGACTAATTAGATATATATAGCATTAGGAAGTTAGACACTTTAGTTATTATGTACCGTAGTTACTTATTTTGTGTTTAAGTTATTCTAAATTCGGATGATTTTTAGATTTGTTTTGCTGCACATTCTAGATCTTTATGCTCAATAATGAACATTTTCTAGTGCGTGCGATTTAGCATGGACTTAGGTTTGCTTACTGTATCCCAGTGAAGACTTGGTAAGTTCGATTTAGTTTCTTTCATTGTTTTGTATTAGTTTTTATAACTAATAAGTGCAATTTATTCATTGTATACCAATCCGTAATGTTGCACATGATGAGTTAATAGATCTTGTAATTTTAATACTTTACTTTTATCTTATTAATCTTTATCATTCATAATTTCATATGTGCTAATTGGAAAAATGGCTAAAACGACGATATTTAACAATGCCGTGTGTAAGTAAATGTAGAATCATTTGTCGAACGTATAAGTTTAGCACCATTGAGAAATCACTAATCATTGTATTAAACTCGCTTCCCATTCGTTAGGCAGGTTTAATATGAGAAATGTCTGAACATGTATGGTGTGATCAGAAGTTTTTTAAATGGTGCTTCCTTTTCAGGTATGTTCCACGTGATTTCCTGAGTGTCATTCGACGAATATTCTTAGATTTGTTCATCTGGAGATTCACATATCATTCAAGGATCGTCAATGAAGAAAAGCACGTGATTTTTATTATTATTATTATTATTATTATTATTATTATTATTATTATTATTATTATTATTATTATTATTTTAGTGTCGTTTGAAGTCGTAGTTGTACTAGGTTTAAAGTTTAATTGTATATCTTATTTACCTTAGTAATTTATGCCTTCCAAAATGTTAATTGGCAAATTTGGCATCAGCCTTTAGATTTGCTAATACTGGATGTCTAACAATGGAAAGTCATTAGTACGACGTATACAGTGGGCCAGATTGAGGAATCGCTAATCTGCGCTGCGTAATTCACTCCCATAGGTCAGTTTGGTGTAAAAGGAAAAACTACTACCCGTTTGCCTTGTTGATCGGGTGTATAAAGGGCACTGCAGTTTTAGTCTGATACCTGTGTTGTTGCGATTGTCAATGAAGTCATCCTAATCTATCACGTCATTTCAGACTAACTATATATATATATATATATATATATATATATATAGATATATATATATATATATATATATATATATATATATATATATATATATATATATATATATATATATAGATGCAATAAACTGACGACGAACAGTTCGAAACTAGTAACTAACTAGCCTAAGCGCTTTGGACTCTTAATGAGTCTTTTTCAAAGGCAAATACAAAACATCGTTACGACAAACAAATAAACACAAAAACGTTGTGTTTGTAAACCTCTACATTTCTGTCTTCACATGTTCTAAAACTATAAATACAACCAGCTTGTATAGACTAGTTGCGGAAACTGAAAACGTTGTATAATTCCCTAAAAGTCTACAAGCCAAAGCGACATCTATTTTTACTTTGTGTACATATGTAACGCAGATTATATCCCGGATATTTGATTCTATACCGGTTATTCCTATAGTAAAAATTGAAGGATAATAAGAAGATTTAGAAAATGTTAAATTCTACTAGTGCATAGTTTTCATTTTCTAGTCTTCTTGGTTTAGACCGCTTGGTTTCAATGTTCTAAGGCGGCGTATCCAGTATGATTCCTTTTCCTTCCTTGTTTCGGAACTCCAGCTTTGGTTGTTAGCAATAGCGATAAGTATTATATCACTGAAAGTGTGACCAGGGGAGGAGACGTGTTCTGCGACCGGGCTTCTGTACAGCTTTTTTGTCATCCAATCAGATCTATGAAGGTTTATCCTTTTGTGTAGCTTTTCAGTTTCTCCCACGTACTGAAGGCCACAGATCTTACATGTGATGAGATAAATCACATTCTCTGTTTTGCACGTTTTGTTTGGACCATGTATGTTTAGTTTTTCTTTAGTCACTGTGCTAGTGAATGTCTTGGTCTCTATCATATGTTGACAGATTTTGCATCTTTTATCGCCACAGGGTCCAGATTGACTAGGTTGGTTTTGACTAGCGATTGTTGTTAGCTTGGCCCTGACTAGGATGTCCTTTAGGTTTTTTGGTCTCCGGTAAGCTACTACAGGTTTGTTCGGAAGTATTAGGTTTCGTATGTCTGACGATTGCACGGTTGGCCAGTGGTTTGCGATGACTTTACCTACTTTGGGATTGTCTGGGTGATAGGTCAGAATTAATGGTATCCTATCAACCTTTTCTATCTGTCCATATCTGAGTAGGTCATCACGGTTTGTTTGTTTGGCCCTTTGGATTGCCTCCGCAATCAGGTCTTTGTCGTAGCCTCGGTAAATTAAATGTTTAGCCAGCTCTTCAGACCTTTCGAGGAATCTTTCATCGTCGGAGCAAATTCTGCGTATCCTCAGTGCCTGGCTATATGGAATGTTCTTAATGCAGTGTTTTGGATGACAGCTGGTTGGGAGAAGATACTGGTGTTTGTCGGTTGGTTTCGAGTAGATGTCTGTGTGTAATTTGTTTTCCACCAGTCTGGTTGTTGTGTCCAGGAAAACATGGTTTGAGTTGGAAATTTCTGCCGTGAATTTTATTGAAGGATGAAAGTTGTTTGCCTTTGATATGAAGTCATCCAGATTTTCTCTTCCATACTGCTACGTCATTTCTATATCATCGATAAAGCGTAACCACTGGTATGGTGTACGCTCAACCGATGCTAAGAGCTTTCCCTCAAGTTTTCCCATGAAAATGTTAGCATACGAAGGGGCCATTTTAGTACCCATTGCAGTTCCATTGATTTGTAGGTAGTTTTCTTCATTAAATTCAAAGTTGTTGAGTTTTAGGACAAGATCCAGGAGTTGGATTAAGAAGTGTGTGGGTGGATTGTTTACAGTTCTTGTTTCCCATGCTTCGCTACATGCCTGTAACCCTTCGTTGTGCGGTATGTTGGTGTACAAAGATGTGACGTCTAAGGAAGCAAGTAATGTATCTGGCAGTAATGGTTCACTAGCTTTTCTTTTTATGAGATAATCTGTCGTGTCTTGAAGATATGATAGCAATTTGTAGACATGTGGTCTCATAAAATGATCTAAATATTCTGATATCCTTTCTGTGGGGTGCCCGTTACCTGAGATTATAGGTCTGCCAGGGTTTCCTTGTTTGTGGATTTTGGGTAGAAGATAAAATCTACCTGCTCTTGGGTTTTCTGGGCTTAAGTAGTTTTTGGTTTGCTGGTCTATGTGTCCGCTTTGGTACGCCTCGTCAATAACATTAGTGATGATTTTTGCATATTCTAGCGTTGGATCATGGTCCAGTTTTTGGTAGAACCTAGCGTCATTTAGTTGTCTACTTGCTTCACTAATGTAGACTTCCCTATTCATAACGACAACAGCGGAACCCTTATCTGCAGGCTTAATTATTATGTCTGTTCTGCTTTTCAGTGAGTGCAGGGCATCTAGAAGACTAGAAAATGAAAACTATGCACTAGTAGAATTTAACATTTTCTAAATCTTCTTATTATCCTTCAATTTTTACTATAAGAATAACCTGTATAGAATCAAATATCCGGGATATAATCTGCGTTACATATCTACACAAAGTAAAAATAGATGTCGATTTGGCTTGTAGACTTTTAGGGAATTATACAACGTTTTCAGTTACCGCAACTAGTCTATACAAGCTGGTCGTATTTATAGTTTTAGCACATGTGAAGACAGAAATGTAGAGGTTTACAAACACAACGTTTTTGTGTTTATTTCTTTGTCGCAACTATGTTTTGTATTTGCCTTTGAAAAAGACTCATTTAGAGTCGAAAGCGCTTAGGCTAGTTAGTTACTAGTTTCGTACTGTTCGTCGTCAGTTTATTGCATCTATTTTAATTAATCCCTGACACACGTGATCCCTTGGTGGATCCAGAACGCATGAGAGGGTTGTTATTCGCCATATGACTTGTATTCTTTATATATATATATATATATATATATATATATATATATATATATATATATATATATATATATATATATATATATATATATATATATATATATATATATAGCATTAGGAAGTTAGACTTTAGTTATTCTGTACCGTAGTTACTTATTTCGTGTTAAGTCATTCTAAATCTCGGAAGATTTTTAGATTTGTTTTGCTGCACTTTCTAGATCTTTATGCTCAATAATGAACATATTCTAGTGCGTGAGCTTTAGCATGAAAATAGGTTTGCTTAATGTATTCCAGTGCTGACTTGGTAAGTTCGATTTAGTTTCTTTCATTGTTTTGTATTAGTTTTTATAACTAATAAGTCCAATTTATTCATTGTATACCAACCCTTAATGTCGCACATGATGAGTTAATAGATCTTGTAATTTTAATACTTTACTTTTATCTTATTAATCTTAATCACTCGTAATTTCATATGTGCTAATTGACAAAAATGGCTAATACGACGATATTTAACAATGCCGTGTGTAAGTAAATGTAGAATCATTTGTCGAACGTATAAGTTTGGCACCATTGAGAAATCACTAATCATTGTAATAAACTCGCTTCCCATTCGTTAGGCAGGTGTAACAGGAGAAATATATGACCATGTATGGTGTGATCAGAAGTTCATTAAATGGTGCTTCATTTTCAGTTATGTTCCACGTGATTTCCTGAGTGTCATTCGAGGAATATTCTTAGATTTTTTCATCTGGAGATTCACATATCATTCAAGGATCGTCAATGAAGAAAAGCACGTGATTATTATTATTATTATTATTATTATTATTATTATTATTATTATTATTATTATTATTATTATTTAAGTGTCGTTTGAAGTCGTAGTGGTACTAGGTTTAAAGTTTAATTGTATATCTTATTTACCTTAGTAATTTATTCCTTTCAAAATGTTAATTGGCAAATTTGGCATCAGCCTTTAGATTTGCTAATACTGGATGTCTAACAATGGAAAGTCATTAGTACGACGTATACAGTGGGCCAGATTGAGGAATCGCTAATCTGCGTTGCGTAATGATCTCCCATAGGTCAGTTTGGTGTAAAAGGAAAAACTACTACCCATTTGCCTTGTTGATCAGGTGTATAAAGGGCACTGCAGTTTTAGTCTGATACCTGTGTTTTTGCGATTGCCAATGAAGTCAGCTTATTCTATCACGTCATTTCAGACTAACTATATATATATATATATATATATATATATATATATAGAAATATATATATATATATATATATATATATATATATATATATATATATATATAGCATTAGGAAGTTAGACTTTAGTTATTCTGTACCGTAGTTACTTATTTCGTGTTTAAGTCATTCTAAATCTCGGAAGATTTTTAGATTTGTTTTGCTGCACTTTCTAGATCTTTATGCTCAATAACAAACATTTTCTAGTGCTTGGGCTTTAGCATGGACTTAGGTTTGCTTAATGTATCCCAGTGCTGACTTGGTAAGTTCGATTTAGTTTCTTTCTTTGTTTTGTATTAGTTTCTATAACTAATAAGTGCAATTTATTCATTGTATACCAATCCATAATGTTGCACATGATGAGTTAATAGATCTTGTAATTTTAATACTTTACTTTTATCTTATTAATCTTAATCATTCATAATTTCATATCTGCTAATTGGCAAAAATGGCTAAAACGACGATATTTAACAATGCCGTGTGTAAGTAAATGTAGAATCATTTGTCGAACGTATAAGTTTGGCACCATTGAAAAATCACTAATCATTGTAATAAACTCGCTTCCCATTCGTTAGGCAGGTGTAACAGGAGAAATATCTGACCATGTATGGTGTGATCAGAAGTTCTTTAAATGGTGCTTCCTTTTCAGTTATGTTCCACGTAATTTCCTGAGTGTCATTCGAGGAATATTCTTAGATTTGTTCATCTGGAGATTCACATATCATTCAAGGATCGTCAATGAAGAAAAGCACGTGATTATTATTATTATTATTATTATTATTATTATTATTATTATTATTATTATTATTATTATTATTATTATTATTTTTGTGTCGTTTGAAGTCGTAGTTGTACTAGGTTTAAAGTTTAATTGTATATCTTATTTACCTTAGTAATTTATGCCTTCCAAAATGTTAATTGGCAAATTTGGCATCAGCCTTTAGATTTGCTAATACTGCATGTCTAACAATGGAAAGTCATTAGTACGACGTATACAGTGGGCCAGATTGAGGAATCGCTAATCTGCGCTGCGTAATTCACTCCCATAGGTCAGTTTGGTGTAAAAGGAAGAACTATTACCCGTTTGCCTTGTTGATCGGGTGTATAAAGGGCACTGCAGTTTTACTGTGATTCCTGTGTTTTTGCGATTGTCAATGAAGTCATCCTAATCTATCACGTCATTTCAGACTAACTTTATATATATATATATATATATATATATATATATATATATATATATATATATATATATATATATATATATATATATAGATGCAATAAACTGACGACGAACAGTTCGAAACTAGTAACTAACTAGCCTAAGCGCTTTGGACTCTTAATGAGTCTTTTTCAAAGGCAAATACAAAACATAGTTACGTCAAACAAATAAACACAAAAACGTTGTGTTTGTAAACCTCTACATTTCTGTCTTCACATGTTCTAAAACTATAAATACAACCAGCTTGTATAGACTAGTTGCGGAAACTGAAAACGTTGTATAATTCCCTAAAAGTCTACAAGCCAAAGCGACATCTATTTTTACTTTGTGTAGATATGTAACGCAGATTATATCCCGGATATTTGATTCTATACCGGTTATTCTTATAGTAAAAATTGAAGGATAATAAGAAGATTTAGAAAATGTTAAATTCTACTAGTGCATAGTTTTCATTTTCTAGTCTTCTTGGTTTAGACCGCTTGGTTTCAATGTTCTAAGGCGGCGTATTCAGTATGATTCCTTTTCCTTCCTTGTTTCGGAACTCCAGCTGTGGTTGTTAGCAATAGCGATAAGTATTATATCACTGAAAGTGTGACCAGGGGAGGAGAAGTGTTCTGCGACCGGGCTTCTGTACAGCTTTTTTGTCATCCAATCAGATCTATGAAGGTTTATCCTTTTGCGTAGCTTTTCAGTTTCACCCACGTACTGAAGGCCACAGATCTTACATGTGATGAGATAAATCACATTCTCTGTTTTGCACGTTTTGTTTGGACCATGTATGTTTAGTTTTTCTTTAGTCACTGTGCTAGTGAATGTCTTGGTCTCTATCATATGTTGACAGATTTTGCATCTTTTATAGCCACAGGGTCCAGATTGACTAGGTTGGTTTTGACTAGCGATTGTTGTTAGCTTGGCCCTGACTAGAATGTCCTTTAGGTTTTTTGGTCTCCGGTAAGCTACTACAGGTTTGTTCGGAAGTATTAGGTCTCGTATGTCTGACGATTGTACGGTTGGCCAGTGGTTTGCGATGATTTTACCTACTTTGGGATTGTCTGGGTGATAGGTCAGAATAAATGGTATCCTATCAACCTTTTCTTTCTGTCCATATCTGAGTAGGTCATCACGGTTTGTTTGTTTGGCCCTTTGGATTGCCTCCGCAATCAGGTCTTTGTCGTAGCCTCGGTAAATTAAATGTTTAGCCAGCTCTTCAGACCTTTCGAGGAATCTTTCATCGTCGGAGCAAATTCTGCGTATCCTCAGTGCCTGGCTATATGGAATGTTCTTAATGCAGTGTTTTGGATGACAGCTGATTGGGAGAAGATACTGGTGTTTGTCGGTTGGTTTCGAGTAGATGTCTGTGTGTAATTTGTTTTCCACCAGTCTGGTTGTTGTGTCCAGGAAAACATGGTTTGAGTTGGAAATTTCTGCCGTGAATTTTATTGAAGGATGGAAGTTGTTTGCCTTTGATATGAAGTCATCCAGATTTTCTCTTCCATACTGCCACTTCATTTCTATATCATCGATAAAGCGTAACCACTGGTATGGTGTACGCTCAACCGATGCTAAGAGCTTTCCCTCAAGTTTTCCCATGAAAATGTTAGCATACGAAGGGGCCATTTTAGTACCCATTGCAGTTCCATTGATTTGTAGGTAGTTTTCTTCATTAAATTCAAAGTTGTTGAGTTTTAGGACAAGCTCCAGGAGTTGGATTAAGAAGTGTGTGGGTGGATTGTTTACAGTTCTTGTTTCCCATGCTTCGCTACATGCCTGTAACCCTTCGTTGTGCGGTATGTTGGTGTACATAGATGTGACGTCTAAGGAAGCAAGTAATGTATCTGGCAGTAATGGTTCACTAGCTTTTCTTTTTATGAGATAATCTGTCGTGTCTTGAAGATATGATGGTAATTTGTAGACATGTGGTCTCATAAAATGATCTAAATATTCTGATATCCTTTCTGTGGGGTGCCCGTTACCTGAGATTATAGGTCTGCCAGGGTTTCCTTGTTTGTGGATTTTGGGTAGAAGATAAAATCTACCTGCTCTTGGGTTTTCTGGGCTTAAGTAGTTTTTGGTTTGCTGGTCTATGTGTCCGCTTTGGTACGCCTCGTCAATAACATTAGTGATGATTTTTGCATATTCCAGCGTTGGATCATGGTCCAGTTTTTGGTAGAACCTAGCGTCACTTAGTTGTCAACTTGCTTCACTAATGTAGACTTCCCTATTCATAACGACAACAGCGGAACCCTTATCTGCAGGCTTAATTATTATGTCTGTTCTGCTTTTCAGTGAGTGCAGGGCATCTAGAAGACTAGAAAATGAAAACTATGCACTAGTAGAATTTAACATTTTCTAAATCTTCTTATTATCCTTCAATTTTTACTATAAGAATAACCGGTATAGAATCAAATATCCGGGATATAATCTGCGTTACATATCTACACAAAGTAAAAATAGATGTCGATTTGGCTTGTAGACTTTTAGGGAATTATACAACGTTTTCAGTTTCCGCAACTAGTCTATACAAGCTGGTTGTATTTATAGTTTTAGCACATGTGAAGACAGAAATGTAGAGGTTTACAAACACAACGTTTTTGTGTTTATTTGTTTGCCGCAACTATGTTTTGTATTTGCCTTTGAAAAAGACTCATTTAGAGTCGAAAGCGCTTAGGCTAGTTAGTTACTAGTTTCGTACTGTTCGTCGTCAGTTTATTGCATCTATTTTAATTAATCCCTGACACACGTGATCCCTTGGTGGATCCAGTACGCATGAGAGGGTTGTTATTCGCCATATGATTTGTATTCTTTATATATATATATATATATATATATATATATATATATATATATATATATATATATATATATATATATATATATATATATATATAGCATTAGGAAGTTAGACTTTAGTTATTCTGTACCGTAGTTACTTATTTCGTGTTTAAGTCATTCTAAATCTCGGAAGATTTTTAGATTTGTTTTGCTGCACTTTCTAGATCTTTATGCTCAATAATGAACATTTTCTAGTGCGTGAGCTTTAGCATGAAAATAGGTTTGCTTAATGTATCCCAGTGCTGACTTGGTAAGTTCGATTTAGTTTCTTTCATTGTTTTGTATTAGTTTTTATAACTAATAAGTCCAATTTATTCATTGTATACCAACCCTTAATGTCGCACATGATGAGTTAATAGATCTTGTAATTTTAATACTTTACTTTTATCTTATTAATCTTAATCATTCGTAATTTCATATGTGCTAATTGACAAAAATGGCTAAAACGACGATATTTAACAATGCCGTGTGTAAGTAAATGTAGAATCATTTGTCGAACGTATAAGTTTGGCACCATTGAGAAATCACTAATCATTGTAATAAACTCGCTTCCCATTCGTTAGGCAGGTGTAACAGGAGAAATATATGACCATGTATGGTGTGATCAGAAGTTCTTTAAATGGTGCTTCATTTTCAGTTATGTTCCACGTGATTTCCTGAGTGTCATTCGAGGAATATTCTTAGATTTGTTCATCTGGAGATTCACATATCATTCAAGGATCGTCAATGAAGAAAAGCACGTGATTATTATTATTATTATTATTATTATTATTATTATTATTATTATTATTATTATTATTATTATTATTATTATTATTATTATTTAAGTGTCGTTTGAAGTCGTAGTGGTACTAGGTTTAAAGTTTAATTGTATATCTTATTTACCTTAGTAATTTATTCCTTCCAAAATGTTAATTGGCAAATTTGGCATCAGCCTTTAGATTTGCTAATACTGGATGTCTAACAATGGAAAGTCATTAGTACGACGTATACAGTGGGCCAGATTGAGGAATCGCTAATCTGCGCTGCGTAATGATCTCCCATAAGTCAGTTTGGTGTAAAAGGAAAAACTACTACCCATTTGCCTTGTTGATCGGGTGTATAAAGGGCACTGCAGTTTTAGTCTGATACCTGTGTTTTTGCGATTGTCAATGAAGTCATCTAATTCTATCACGTCATTTCAGACTAACTAGATATATATATATATATATATATATATATATATATATATATATATATATATATATATATATATATATATATATATATATATATATATATATAGCATTAGGAAGTTAGACTTTAGTTATTCTGTACCGTAGTAACTTATTTCGTGTTTAAGTCATTCTAAATCTCGGAAGATTTTTAGATCTGTTTTGCTGCACTTTCTTGATTTTTTATGCGCAATAGTGAACATTTTCTATTACTTGGGTTTTAGCATGGACTTAGTTTTGCTTACTGTTTCCCAGTGCTGACTTGGCAATTTCGATTTAGTTACTTTCATTGCTTTTTATTAGCTTTTATAACTAATAAGTACAATTTATTCATTGTATACCAACCCTTAATGTTGCACATGATGAGTGTATAGATCTTGTAATTTTAATACACCTTTCTTTTATCTTATTAATTTTAATCATTCAAAATTTCATATGTGCTAATTGGCAAAAATGGCTAAAACGACGTTATTTGACAATGCCGTGTGTTAAGTATATATTGATTCATTTGTCGAACGTATACGTTTGGCATCTTTGAAAAGTCACTAATCATTGTAATACACTCGCTTCCCATTCGTTAGGCAGGTGTAACAGGAGAAATCTCTGACCATGTATGGTGTTATCAGAAGTTCTTTAAATGGTGCTTCCGTTTCAGTTTTGTTCCACGTCATTTCGTGAGTGTCATTCGAGGAATTCTTAGATTCGTTCATCTGGAGATTCACATATCATTCAAGGATCATCAATGAAGAAAAGCTCGTGTTTTCTGTGCATAGTGTTGCGATGTGTGAAGCACGGTTATTGTTCCACATTTTCCTTCCGCTTTTTAATGCGGTCAACGGGTGTTTGTTCAGGCGCTTCCTGTGTCGAAGATATTTTACTTTTCTGTGTGAAGTGTTGTCGACGAAATTTCGTCCTGCAAAGCTAGATGCTTGAGAAATGTGGAAAGTGAATACTTTTCAAAGTGCGCATATGGATGTGATGTGTAGCCAACGTGGCTAATGTGAGCAGAGATTTATGATTCAGATGTGTGGCAAGAAAATGCAATTCCATCCTCGCCAGAGTGCCAAATCTGTGAAGGTCGCTTGTGATGATTAAGTGTGGCGATGGCTCGTTATTTCAATAAAGATGAAATTTGTGCAGTGTGCAGGATTTTTTTTCTCATGAGTTTATGTTCCTTTTCATTGTTATTTTTATTCTTGTTATTATTATTATTATTATTATTATTATTATTATTATTATTATTATTATTATTATTATTAATAATAATAATAATAACAATAATAATAATAATAATAATAATAATAATAATAATAATAATAATAATATTATTATTATTATTATTATTTTAGTGTCGCTTGAAGTCGAAGTGGTACTAGATTTAAAGTTTAATCGTATCTCTTATTTCCTATAGTAATTTATTCCTTAAAAAAATGTTAATTGGTAATTTTGGTGTCAGACTTTAGGTTTATTAATACCGGATGTCTAACAATGGAGAGTCGTTAGTATGACGTATAGCGTCGGCCAGATTGAGTAATCGCTAATCTGCGCTGCGTAATGTGCTCCAATAGGTCAATTTGGAGTAATAGGAAAAATTACTAACCATACGCATTGTTGATCGGTTGTATAAAGGGCATTGCAGTTTTAGTCCGATTCCTGCGTTTTTGCGATTGTCAATGAAGTCATATTATTCTATCACATCATTTCAGACTAACTAGATATATATAGCATTAGGAAGTTAGACACTTTAGTTATTATGTACCGTACTTACTTTTTTGTGTTTAAGTCATTCTAAATCTCGGAAGATTTTTAGATTTGTTTTGCTGCACTTTCTAGATCTTTATGCTCAATAATGAACATTTTCTAGTTCGTGGGCTTTAGCATGGAATTAGGTTTGCTTACTGTTTCCCTCTGCTGACTTGGTAAGTTCGATTTAGTTTCTGTCATTGTTTTGTATTAGTGTTTATAACTAATAAGTGCAATTTATTCATTGTATACCAATCCATAATGTTGCACATGATGAGTTAATAGATCTTGTAATTTTAATACTTTACTTTTATCTTATTAATCTTAATCATTCATAATTTCATATGTGCTAATTGGCAAAAATGGCTAAAACGACGATATTTAACAATGCCGTGTGTAAGTAAATGTAGAATCATTTGTCGAACGTATAAGTTTGGCACCATTGAGAAATCTCTAATCATTGTAATAAACTCGCTCCCCATTCGTTGGGCAGGTTAACAGGAGAAATATCTGACCATGTATGGTGTGATCAGAAGTTCTTTAAATGGTGCCTCCTTTTCAGTTATGTTCCACGTGATTTCCTGAGTGTCATTCGAGGAATATTCTTAGATTTGTTCATCTGGAGATTCACATATCATTCAAGGATCGTCCGTGAAGAAAAGCATGTGATTATTATTATTATTGTTATTATTATTATTATTATTATTATTAGTAGTAGTAGTAGTAGTAGTAGTAGTAGTAGTAGTAGTAGTAGTAGTAGTAGTAGTGGTATTTAAGGGTCGTTTGAAATCTTAATGGTACTAGGTTTAAAGTTTAATTGTATATCTTATTTACCTTAGTAATTTATTCCTTTCAAAATGTTAATTGGCAAATTTGGCATCAGCCTTTAGATTTGCTAATACTGGATGTCTAACAATGGAAAGTCATTAGTACGACGTATACAGTGGGCCAGATTGAGGAATCGCTAATCTGCGCTGCGTAATGCACTCCCATAGGTCAGTTTGGTGTAAAAGGAAAAACTACTACCCATTTGCCTTGTTGATCGGGTGTATAAATGGCACTGAGGTTTTAGTCTGATACCTGTGTTTTTCCGATTGTCAATGAAGTCATATTATTCTATCACGTCATTTCAGACTAACTCTATATATATATATATATATATATATATATATATATATATATATATATATATATATATATATATATATATATATATATATATATATAGCAATAGGAAGTTAGACTTTAGTTATTCTGTACCGTAGTTAATTATTTCGTGTTTAAGTCATTCTAAATCTCGGAAGATTTTTAGATTTGTTTTGCTGCACTTTCTAGATTTTTATGCTCAATAATAAACATTTTCTAGTGCGTGGGCTTTAGCATGGACTTAGGTTTGCTTACTGTATCCCAGTGCTGACTTGGTAAGTTCGATTTAGTTTCTTTCATTGTTTTGTATTAGTTTCTATAATCTAATAAGTGCAATGTTTTCATTGTATACCAATACATAATGTTGCACATGATGAGTTCATAGATCTTGTAATTTTAATACTTTACTTTTATCTTATTAATCTCAATCATTCATAATTTCATATCTGCTAATTGGCAAAAATGGTTAAAACGACGATATTTAACAATGCCGTGTCTAAGTAAATGTATAATCATTTGTTGAACGTATAAGTTTGGCACCATTGAGAAATCACTAATCATTGTAATAAACTCGCTTCCCATTCGTTAGGCAGGTGTAACAGGAGAAATATATGACCATGTATGGTGTGATCAGAAGTTCTTTAAATGGTGCTTCCTTTTCAGTTATGTTCCACGTGATTTCCTGAGTGTCATTCGAGGAATATTCTTAGATTTATTCATCTGGAGATTCACATATCATTCAAGGATCGTCAATGAAGTAAAGCACGTAATTATTATTATTATTATTATTATTATTATTATTATTATTATTATTATTATTATTATTATTATTATTATTATTTAATTGTCGCTTGCAGTCGTAGTAGTACTAGGTTTAAAGTTTAATTTTATATCTTATTTACCTTAGTAATTTATTCCTTCCAAAATGTTAATTGGAAAATTTGGCATCAACCTTTAGATTTGCTAATACTGGATGTCTAATAATGGAAAGTCATTAGTACGACGTATACAGTGGGCCAGATTGAGGAATCGCTAATCTGCGCTGCGTAATGATCTCCCATAGGTCAGTTTGGTGTAAAAGGAAAAACTACTACCCATTTGCCTTGTTGATCGGGTGTATAAAGGGCACTGCAGTTTTAGTCTGATACCTGTGTTTTTGCGATTGTCAATGAAGTCATCTTATTCTATCACGTCATTTCAGACTAACTAGATATATATATATATATATATATATATATATATATATATATATATATATATATATATATATATATATATATATATATATATATATATATAGAATTAGGTAGTTAGACTTTAGTTATTCTGTACCGTAGTTACTTATTTCGTGTTTAAGTCATTCTAAATCTCGGAAGATTTTTAGATCTGTTTTGCTGCACTTTCTTGATTTTTTATGCGCAATGGTGAACATTTTCTAGTACTTGGGTTTTAGCATGGACTTAGTTTTGCTTACTGTTTCCCAGTGCTGACTTGGCAATTTCGATTTAGTTACTTTCATTGCTTTTTATTAGCTTTTATAACTAATAAGTACAATTTATTCATTGTATACCAACCCTTAATGTTGCACATGAAGAGTGTATAGATCTTGTAATTTTAATACACCTTTTTTTTCTTATTAATTTTAATCATTCAAAATTTCATATGTGCTAATTGGCAAAAATGGCTAAAACGACGTTATTTGACAATGCCGTGTGTTAAGTATATATTGATTCATTTGTCGAACGTATACGTTTGGCATCTTCGAAAAGTCACTAATCATTGTAATACACTCGCTTCCCATTCGTTAGGCAGGTGTAACAGGAGAAATCTCTGACCATGTATGGTGTTATCAGAAGTTCTTTAAATGGTGCTTCCGTTTCAGTTTTGTTCCACGTCATTTCGTGAGTGTCATTCGAGGAATTCTTAGATTTGTTCATCTGGAGATTCACATATCATTCAAGGATCATCAATGAAGAAAAGCTCGTGTTTTCTGTGCATAGTGTTGCGATGTGTGAAGCACGGTTATTGTTCCACATTTTCCTTCCGCTTTTTAATGCGGTCAACGGGTGTTTGTTCAGGCGCTTCCTGTGTCGAAGATATTTTACTTTTCTGTGTGAAGTGTTGTCGACGATATTTTGTCCTGCAAGGCTAGATGCTTGAGAAATGTGGAAAGTGAATACTTTTCAAAGTGCGCATATGGATGTGATGTGTAGCCAACGTGGCTAATGTGAGCAGAGATTTATGATTCAGATGTGTGGCAAGAAAATGCAATTCCATCCTCGCCAGAGTGCAAAATCTGTGAAGGTCGCTTGTGATGATTAAATGTGGCGATGGCTCGTTAGTTCAATAAAGATGAAATTTGTGCAGTGTGCAGGATTTTTTTTCTCATGAGTTTATGTTCCTTTTCAATTGTTATTTTTTATTCTTGTTATTATTATTATTATTATTATTATTATTTTTATTATTATTATTATTAATAATAATAATAATAATAATAATAATAATAATAATAATAATAATAATAATAATAATAATAATAATATTATTATTATTATTATTATTTTAGTGTCGCTTGAAGTCGAAGTGGTACTAGATTTAAAGTTTAATCGTATCTCTTATTTCCCATAGTAATTTATTCCTTAAAAAAATGTTAATTGGTAATTTTGGTGTCAGACTTTAGGTTTATTAATTCCGGATGTCTAACAATGGAGAGTCGTTAGTATGACGTATAGCGTCGGCCAGATTGAGTAATCGCTAATCTGCGCTGCGTAATGTGCTCCATTAGGTCAATTTGGAGTAAAAGGAAAAATTACTAACCATACGCATTGTTGATCGGTTGTATAAAGGGCACTGCAGTTTTAGTCCGATTCCTGCGTTTTTGCGATTGTCAATGAAGTCATATTATTCTATCACATCATTTCAGACTAACTAGATATATATAGCATTAGGAAGTTAGACACTTTAGTTATTATGTACCGTAGTTACTTTTTTTGTGTTTAAGTCATTCTAAATCTCGGAAGATTTTTAGATTTGTTTTGCTGCACTTTCTAGATCTTTATGCTCAATAATGAACATTTTCTAGTTCGTGGGCTTTAGCATGGAATTAGGTTTGCTTACTGTTTCCCTCTGCTGACTTGGTAAGTTCGATTTAGTTTCTGTCATTGTTTTGTATTAGTGTTTATAACTAATAAGTGCAATTTATTCATTGTATACCAATCCATAATGTTGCACATGATGAGTTAATAGATCTTGAAATTTTAATACTTTACTTTTATCGTATTAATCTTAATCATTCATAATTTCATATGTGCTAATTGGCAAAAATGGCTAAAACGACGATATTTAACAATGCCGTGTGTAAGTAAATGTAGAATCATTTGTCGAACGTATAAGTTTGGCACCATTGAGAAATCTCTAATCATTGTAATAAACTCGCTTCCCATTCGTTGGGCAGGTTAACAGGAGAAATATCTGACCATGTATGGTGTGATCAGAAGTTCTTTAAATGGTGCCTCCTTTTCAGTTATGTTCCACGTGATTTCCTGAGTGTTATTCGAGGAATATTCTTAGATTTGTTCATCTGGAGATTCACATATCATTCAAGGATCGTCCGTGAAGAAAAGCATGTGATTATTATTATTATTGTTATTATTATTATTAGTAGTAGTAGTAGTAGTAGTAGTAGTAGTAGTAGTAGTAGTAGTAGTAGTATTAGTAGTAGTAGTAGTAGTAGTGGTATTTAAGGGTCGTTTGAAATCTTAATGGTACTAGGTTTAAAGTTTAATTGTATATCTTATTTACCTTAGTAATTTATTCCTTCCAAAATGTTAATTGGCAAATTTGGCGTCAGCCTTTAGATTTGCTAATACTGGATGTCTAACAATGGAAAGTCATTAGTACGACGTATACAGTGGGCCAGATTGAGGAATCGCTAATCTGCGCTGCGTAATGCACTCCCATAGGTCAGTTTGGTGTAAAAGGAAAAACTACTACCCATTTGCCTTGTTGATCGGGTGTATAAATGGCACTGCAGTTTTAGTCTGATACCTGTGTTTTTGCGATTGTCAATGAAGTCATATTATTCTATCACGTCATTTCAGACTAACTATAACTATATATATATATATATATATATATATATATATATATATATATATATATATATATATATATATATATATATATATTTGGCAATAGGAAGTTAGACTTTAGTTATTCTGTACCGTAGTTACTTATTTCGTGTTTAAGTCATTCTAAATCTCGGAAGATTTTTAGATTTGTTTTGCTGCACTTTCTAGATCTTTATGCTCAATAATAAACATTTTCTAGTGCGTGGGCTTTAGCATGGACTTAGGTTTGCTTACTGTATCCCAGTGCTGACTTGGTAAGTTCGATTTAGTTTCTTTCATTGTTTTGTATTAGTTTCTATAATCTAATAAGTGCAATGTTTTCATTGTATACCAATACATAATGTTGCACATGATGAGTTCATAGATCTTGTAATTTTAATACTTTGCTTTTATCTTATTAATCTCAATCATTCATAATTTCATATCTGCTAATTGGCAAAAATGGTTAAAACGACGATATTTAACAATGCCGTGTCTAAGTAAATGTATAATCATTTGTTGAACGTATAAGTTTGGCACCATTGAGAAATCACTAATCATTGTAATAAACTCGCTTCCCATTCGTTAGGCAGGTGTAACAGGAGAAATATATGACCATGTATGGTGTGATCAGAAGTTCTTTAAATGGTGCTTCATTTTCAGTTATGTTCCACGTGATTTCCTGAGTGTCATTCGAGGAATATTCTTAGATTTGTTCATCTGGAGATTCACATATCATTCAAGGATCGTCAATGAAGAAAAGCACGTAATTATTATTATTATTATTATTATTATTATTATTATTATTATTATTATTATTATTATTATTATTATTATTATTATTATTTAATTGTCGTTTGTAGTCGTAGTAGTACTAGGTTTAAAGTTTAATTTTATATCTTATTTACCTTAGTAATTTATTCCTTCCAAAATGTTAATTGGAAATTTTGGCATCAACCTTTAGATTTGCTAATACTGGATGTCTAATAATGGAAAGTCATTAGTACGACGTATACAGTGGGCCAGATTGAGGAATCGCTAATCTGCGCTGCGTATTGCACTCCCATAGGTCAGATTGGTGTAAAAGGAAAAACTACTACCCGTATGCCTTGTTGATCGGGTGTATAAAGGGCACTGCAGTTTTAGTCTGATACCTGTGTTTTTGAGATTGTCAATGAAGTCATATTAATCTATCACGTCGTTTCAGACTAAATATATATATATATATATATATATATATATATATATATATATATATATATATATATATATATATATATATATATATATATATATATATATATATATATATATATATCATTAGGAAGTTAGACTTTAGTTATTCTGTACCGTAGTTACTTATTTCGTGTTTAAGTCATTCTAAATCTCGGAAGATTTTTAGATTTGTTTTGCTGCACTATCTAGATCTTAATGCCCAATAATAAACATTTTGTAGTGCGTGGGCTTTATCATGGACTTAGGTTTGCTTACTGTATCCCAGTGCTGACTTGGTAAGTTCGATTTAGGTTCTTTCATTGTTTTGTATTAGTTTTTATAACTAATAAGTGCAATTTATTCATTGTATACCAACCCTTAATGTTGCACATGATGAGTTAATAGATCTTGTAATTTTAATACTTTACTTTTATCGTATTAATCTTAATCATTCATAATTTCATATGTGCTTATTGGCAAAAATGGCTAAAACGACCATATTTAACAATGCCGTGTGTAAGTAAATGTAGAATCATTTTTGTCGAACGTATAAGTTTGGCACCATTGAGAAATCACTAATCATTGTAATAAACTCGCTTCCCATTCGTGAGGCAGGTGTAACAGGAGAAATATCTGACCATGTATGGTGTGATCAGAAGTTATTTAAATGGTGCTTTCTTTTCAGTTATGTTCCACGCGATTTCCTGAGTGTCATTCGAGGAATATTCTTAGATATGTTCATCTGGAGATTCACATACCATTCAAGGATCGTCAATGAAGAAAAGCACATGATTAGTATTACTATTATTTTTATTATTATTATTATTATTATTATTATTATTATTATTATTATTATTATTTTTATTATTATTATTATTATTATTATTATTATTATTATTATTATTATTATTATTATTTTAGTGTCGCTTGAAGTCGAAGTGGTAATAGATTTAAAGTTTAATCGTATCTCTTATTTCCCATAGTAATTTATTCCTTCAAAAATGATATTGGCAATTTTGGAATCAGACTTTAGATTTACTAATACCGGATGTCTGACAATGGAGGGTCGTTAGTACCACGTATAGCGTCGGCCAGATTGGGTAATCGCTAATCTGCGCTGCGTAATGCGCTCCCATAGGTCAATTTGGAGTAAAGGGAAAAACTACTAACCATACGCATTGTTCATCGGTTGTATAAAGGGCACTGCAGTTTTAGTCCGATTTCTGCGTTTTAGCGATTGTCAATGAAGTCATATTATTCTATCATGTAATTTCAGACTATCGAAATATATATAGCATTAGGAAGATAGACACTTTAGTTATTATGTACCGTAGTTACTTATTTTGTGTTTAGGTCATTCTAAATCTCGGAAGATTTTTAGATTTGTTTTGCTGCACTTTCCAGATCTTTATGTTCAATAATGAACATTTTCTAGTGCGTGGGCTTTAGCATGGACTTAGGTTTGCTTACTGTTTCCCAGTGCTGACTTGGTAAGTTCGATTTAGTTTCTTTCATTGTTATGTATTAGTTTTTATAACTAATACGTG